>OX101752.1:28278612-28905948 GCA_944452675.1 Tachina lurida
TATAAAATTTATAAAAGTGTAGTTACGTGACTTTGCATTTCAGCTAACGATTTGTTAGTGTAAAATTTTATGCTGTTAAAAAAATTTGAGAACGTTTTGCTTGATTTGACACCAGAGAAATTAACAGCTGATTGTCATCTCCTGAAACGAGATCATCTGGAATGAATGAATTGATGTTTAACATGTCGTTGTAAACATTGGGCCTGTAGCAGAGCTGCCACGAGGCTTTAGGGTAAGAAAAAAGGAAAGTCTACTAGAAAAGAAATCTATCTTTGCTGAATATTTACATATTTATTTGATTTTATTGTTTGAAAAAAAAGTTAAAAAAACACATTTTGTTGATGGCTGCTAAAAATAAAAAATATACTTTTAATAATTTATAAAAACTTTATTTTTAGCTTTCCGAATTTTTGAGCATGTTCTCACCTTTATATAGAAAGGCCCTGAACTATTATCTTTTTGTTTTAATCCTTTTCTATCGAAATACATAAAAAACTAAATTTCAAAAAAAAACAGGGCCTTTCTTTATTAAGGTAACGACATGTATGTGTGCATGTTATGCTATTCACTGCAAAAAAAAAAAGAAGAGAGGTGGTGTCTTAGAACACCCGGTTATACTCGTAGCTATGCTGCTTAGCTATATTAAACAAATTTCATGTGTGAAATAACAATGCAATAAAATTATATTATATGATGATTTCAAATGATTTCTGCAAATATTTCAAAACGTTTCCATTTATTTTCCATTATTTTCTTTTCAGCGGCGTGCGATTAAATTAATGTATTGTTTGCGGCCGGCGGCGGCTGTTAGCCGGCCTACAGCCAATCGGCTGTGTTCTCTGGTTTGTGCTCATGTGCAAAAACTAAACAAAAACAAATTGAGCAATCGTTCTCATTGTTTTTGTTTTGTGTTTGTTTCATTCACTTCAAAGAACGAAACAAAACAAAATCAAACAATTTGTTTTGTTTATTTTCGTACTCTGCTTTTAAGTACAAAGAAATCAAAACAAAAATAAATTTATAACTGTAATAATGTCGATTATTTTTGTTACCAATATCACGTCCTAACTCCTGTAACGCGCAATAAATAGCATAGCTATAAAAAAAGTCGGTAGACGATTATTAATTGCTTAAAACCATGACTCATGCACGATTTACTACAAAAAAAAAAAACACAAGCCTGATCTGATGAATTGTTATTGTTTTTTGAACATTTTCATAGATTTCATCATACAAGGGTTGTATTTTTTAGTAAACCGTGCGATTGTTTAGCATTGCGTTTCACAACTTTTAGCAAACAAAATTTTTTATACATATGATATAGGCTTCATGTTTAGACTGTGGTATGGGGGGAGGGGAAGCTGTACTGTAATTAGGAAAAATTTACAGAATTTATTGAAGGTAACAAATTGAAGCCATCTAATGAAATCTATTTTTTAATTGTTTTCAAACTTAAATTTCTCTCGCTGGGATATATGTACATACATACATACATACATACATACATACATACATGTATAAATCCGTGTCACGGGAATTCAATGCTTACGTGCAAGGTTTCATAAGAATTGTTACAGTGGATCTAGCACCGAGTAAAAAAAGCTGTCGCGAAATTTGCCGTTAACAAAAAAAAATTTTACATTGCAAATTAAATAAAAAATCTTTTTTTAAAAAAAGAAGCGCATTATCATAGTCCAAACAAATTTAACACCAGTGTTGCCATACAAAATACTGGTTTTAAACTCTTACAGTAGACTTTATTTTGACTATGAATATGTATGCACCAAATACAAATTTACATAAAAAACATTTTTTTAAATCACACAGAATTTATAAACAAAAAACAGTTTTGACAATTTGTGGAATAAATGTTTTCAGATAAAAAAAATAGTCACGTGCGTTATGCTGCCACCTGGCT
The DNA here is from genome assembly GCA_944452675.1 of Tachina lurida. Taxonomy (NCBI): domain Eukaryota; kingdom Metazoa; phylum Arthropoda; class Insecta; order Diptera; family Tachinidae; genus Tachina; species Tachina lurida. Next base: position 28,280,531 of record OX101752.1, read on the forward strand.
GAATTCAGATTGATTTTGGTGTTTTTTTTTTACACTGAAAACAAAAACCATTTTTTTTTGTTCAGTTCAGAGTTCATAATGATATTTTTTTATGCTATAGATTTTATACTTGTGCAAAGTAGTGGAAATTGAAATTAACGATTGCCCCATAAGGGGTTAATTATGTAGGCATAAATGTGTGCAAATATTCAGCATTTCTTGTTTCAATTTCAATAGAAACTTTGACATGTTTTTACGCACAAGTTTCGAAAAGAAAAGAAATCTCTCTACTCGTATATATATATGAGAAAAGAAAGCTCTCTACTCGTATACACGAGTATTTTTTTCTAAAGAGAAAATACTCAATCTATGTATATGAAATATGTCTGATCGAAAAATGAATGAAAACATAAAATAGCAAATGAAAATATTGTCACACAAAATGTTCAAGGGTGCAATTGGTGATGTGATTGAAATAGTGTTTGTTTTCAGAGTTGCATTTAGTATGCCTGGAAATGCGATATGTATAATGAAATTACACCCGACTGTGCAACAAAATCATATTTTGTTTTTTTTATAACACATAAATTCTGGCATAGATATCTAATTTAATATAAAAAGGCACATTGTTGTTATGACGTATCGCCTTAGGAAACCATGCAAAGCTTGCATTTTAGGTATACATGTAATGTGTTTCGCACTTTTATGTTAAATCTTGCGAAAGCCATTTTTGTGCAAAATTTTAACTCTTTAACTTGTCTCTGTAAGATTAGGTTTTATACCTTTTAATACATACAGGGCATTTTGGGTAATTTTAGCCACTTTTTAGGGCGAAATTAATTTCAGCCAAAGTTTTTGACCGATACGGCTGACATTTGGAATATAGGAGTTATTCATGAGCACACGCAACGTTGTTTTTTGATTTTTGTTTTAGTGTTGCCACCTTATGAAAAAAAAATTAAAAACCAAATATCTCGAAAACGAACGGATACATTTTTTGAAACTCGGCAACATGAAATTGCGCAAAATAAAATGTTGCGTGGAAAAGCCGTCAACTTTTCCGTGGGCCTTAACGATAAATTTTTACAAAAAGTTTGTACCAAGGCGAATTATCAAGTATCAGGTGACCTTTTCCGCCCGGCTAATTATCAGCTGTTGATGCCAAATTGAGCAATTTGAACCAAAATGTTAAAATTTTTCTGATGCATTTTCTGCCAGATTGGTTTTGTAGCACAGCAAATTACATGTTGTTGTTTGTGTAGTTGTATTGTTGTAGGGAAGAGTTCATCCGATACTGAATTCGCCTTGATTTGTACCTTTTGCTTCAGCGAAACATTACTTAAATCATTTTTACTGTAAACAAAATCATTAGTTTTTTTTTTTATTCTTTTCACAAATCCAAACATTTAAAAGTACACTATATTTCAAGTTGAGGCTGTCTGAAAGAAAATTATTGGACCAAAAACCAAACCGAAACTAAAAATATAAAAAAATAATTCAAAACTCTTTTCTTAACGCTTTTCATCAAGGAAAATCACCATAGTCTACGGCCAACATTATCCAAAGCTTTTTCGAAGTTTATAAAGGGTAGGCAAAATTTGAGGTTAGGAAGTAAATTAGCTGGCTGTCAAATGATGAAATGTCATCCTTTGACAGTTATTTAGTAAAAAGTTGGGATGGGATATTTTAACCATGGCACGCTACACTCTTAAACAAGGAATTTTAATTGGAAAAATTTACTATCAAAATGGTGACAATTTTCCAACGAATTTTTCATCAAAATCATCTTTAGTTATGATGCCCATTTTCAATTAGGCGGTTATGTAAACGAACTAAATTGTCGCATATGGGGCTCAAAAAACTATTGCGAAAATGAGCAAGGAAACGCCGTCACCGTGAATTCTCTGCGCTGCCAAACCACCGTAAGCGATTTTAGTGTGGCCACAATTGGCTAATATTGGCGTCAGTGTGCTTTGGTTTGAGAAAGATGGCGCCACAAGTCACACACCCGGCCAAACAATTCAGTTATTGCATGAGAAATTTCCCGGTCGCGTAATTATTCGATTTGTTAATGACAATTGGCCGGCTCGTTCTTGTGATTTAAGGCCGCTGGATTACTTTTTTTTCTGGCGCTCTGAAAGATGAAATTCGGCGCTGCATTGGCGAGATAAGCAAAGCTTTGTTGCAAAATGTGGTTAAAAATTTTGTGGAAAGAGCGTACATCTACCGACGTGCCCGACATCATATTCCACTATTAATTCCCATATTTCTACTTTACATTGGTATCAATAAGACTGAGTTTGTCAAAAAAAAATTGTGTTTTTAAGTAAATTTATTTCCTAACCCTAAATTTGCCTGCCCTTTATTTAGGGAGGCTAAGTTAGAATTATACGTTTAAAAAAAAAAGTAATAACGTCCACCAAAACATTTCTTTATAATTACTTATTATCCCCTGTCTTCCTTATATTATGTAAAACTTTCTGCTTTTTTCATAAAAAACATTTTAATTTATAGCAAAATTACACTTTTTATGCTGCACTGTGCACGTTGCTTGCTGATATTTGTTTTTTTTTTATAAAACCCAAATATGCAGTTATTTGCTTTGATATACATATTCTAAATTGATTTTCTTTAACAAAAACATTATTATTATTAGTTGAAAAAACAAATTTTTTTTGGCCAAGATTTCGACTCATATTACCTACAGTGCAGGGGTAAAAAAATTACGCTTTAAAATTTGATTAGAACACCAATATTCACAAACTATGACTAAAGTTAAGGCATTCGTTAAACCAGTTTTCTCATACTAAATTCCTACATTAAGCCAACATTAACTTTAACAATCATTTATGAATATTGGAATAATTTTTTAAATATAGCGAAGCTCCCTTAATTTTATTTAAGAACTTAAAATGCTTTTAAGGCTTAATCATGTACCTTTTATCAACTTTGTTTATGCTTTAATTCAGTAAGAAGACTTAGGACGTTTTTGTTTGAAAATATTTTTTTAGGGCACTGCTACACGTTCAATATATATTGAACGCGATCCAGTATCGTGATATTTATTGAACGTGTAGCATCATGCAGTATTGATGGATCGCGATCCAAATCGCAGAAAGTCCTAAATTATGGAATCCAGATCACGGTTCGCGGATCGCGTGATAAATATTGAACGTGTAGCATTTTCATGATATTAGATCGCGATACGTTAATAAGAATTGAAATAAAACAAATAAAAAAAAAGAAGAGATGCAAAAAAATTAACAAACAAAAAGTAAAAAAGTTTATTACTATTATTATTATTATTATTTTGGGACTCGTCGGCTAAAGCTTATTAATAAATTTATTATTAATAAACAATCCGCACAGCACAAAAATAACGTAAATACTGACGCGATAAATATTGAACATGTAGCATACGCTCGTGATCCATCAATCCATTAGAATGGATCGCGATCCAAATATCACAATATATGTATATTGAACGTGTAGCATTGCCCTTAGTGTTTGGTTTTGAATTTTCTAAGGGCCAATTTCACCAACCTTATTTAAATATCAATTCATATTTAAACGTAGATTTCCATTAATTTTTTTATGAAAAAATTACATTTAAATATGAATTGATATTTAAATGCATTTAAATATCAATTCATTTTTTCAAAATTTCTAAAAATTAATGAAAACCGACATTTAAATATGAATTGATGTTTAAATAGAGTTGGTGAAATTGGCCCTAAGTCATTTTCTTCAAAAAATGGTTGTTGTCTTTGATAATGAAAAATAAAAATATTTTATATCCAAATTTTTTTTAAACATAAAAATTAAATTTAAGTATTATATGATAGTTTGGACAAAAATATGAAAGAATATGTGTTGGATGATATAATGGTTTGGAACAAAAGCGTAAAGCATATACACCGAAAAAAATATTTTGAGAATTTTTATTTTTAATTTGGAGGCATTGCCGGAGTTTTGGGACTCGTCGGCTAAAGCTTATTAATAAATTTATTATTAATAAACAATCCGCACAGCACAAAAATAACGTAAATACTGACGCGATAAATATTGAACATGTAGCATACGCTCGTGATCCATCAATCCATTAGAATGGATCGCGATCCAAATATCACAATATATGTATATTGAACGTGTAGCATTGCCCTTAGTGTTTGGTTTTGAATTTTCTAAGGGCCAATTTCACCAACCTTATTTAAATATCAATTCATATTTAAACGTAGATTTCCATTAATTTTTTTATGAAAAAATTACATTTAAATATGAATTGATATTTAAATAAGTTGGTGAAATTGGCCCTAAGAGCCCATTTCACCAATGCATTTAAATATCAATTCATTTTTTCAAAATTTCTAAAAATTAATGAAAACCGACATTTAAATATGAATTGATGTTTAAATAGAGTTGGTGAAATTGGCCCTAAGTCATTTTCTTCAAAAAATGGTTGTTGTCTTTGATAATGAAAAATAAAAATATTTTATATCCAAATTTTTTTTAAACATAAAAATTAAATTTAAGTATTATATGATAGTTTGGACAAAAATATGAAAGAATATGTGTTGGATGATATAATGGTTTGGAACAAAAGCGTAAAGCATATACACGAACCATCTGGCACAGACAATCACCCTTATTGCCTATGTCGAGTAGAATATTCGTCTACGGACATTTTGTAGGAGATTAAAGAAAATGTGTACAAGTTTTCTTTAATCGATGACAAAACGCTCGTAGACGATTATACGAACCGACATACGTAATACTGGTGAATAAATAATAATTGTTTTAAAGAATCACAAATGCGAGTTTTTTTCCGTTCATAGACAAGACGACACAATTCGTCGAATAGAATTAGGGCATTAATTTTTCCACGTTTACGGTTAGTTGTAACTAAAATCTGACAGGGAAGATATTTTTGGAACACTTTAACCCTTTAACTGTTATATTTAATTATGGGTCGCTTTTGTCCTTTTCAAAAAAAAAAAAAGAAAACTGAAAAATGTCCAAAGAATTCAAATTTTTTTTTACAGTTTGGAAAAACTTAAATAAAGTATAAAATTGTTTGATTGGAAACTCTGCTTTAAGACAACGTATTAAACATCGTTATGAACATTATTTGCTTATAATATTTAGAAACATATGTATGTTTGCATGTGTGACGCGCAAAATAGAAAGGGACCTAAGGATAAAAACCGGTTTTGTTCAGGAGAGCCATTTTATAGATTTAAATACGTGTATCTTTGATGTACCATCAATTTCATAAAACGCGCATATCTCTGGGAGGGAACACTTTTGGGGCATGGGATCGATCGATTCGATGCTCAGATGTTGAACACATCAAAGAAAATTGATTCTTTTACCCTTAGGTCCCTTTCTCTATGCGCTGTCACATATACTCGTATTTGTATTAGAACTAGCACACTAATTGTTCATATTTAATGTGCTAATTTTTTTTTTAACTATCATTTCATCTAATGCAAACATATTTCAAAGAGGAAATTTAAAAAATATGGCTGCACAAATATTCCCTTAACAATTGTTTAAATTTCGCTTTGAATTTTTTATTTTTTATGGTGACCTCGATTCGGTTGCCGCTTAACAACAACAAAAAAAAATATGTTCTGAGTTCTCCAAACCATTATATCCAACACATATTCTTTCATATTTTTCTTCAAACTATCACTTAATAATTTAATTCATTTATATAAAATTAATTTAATTAATTATATAAAATATATTATATATAATACATATTTTTATTTTTCATTATCAAAGACAACAACCATTTTTGACGAACATGATTTAGGGAAAATTTCACCAACTCTAAACATCAATTCATATTTGTATTAAATTTCGAACTTTAGTATATTCTAAATTTCAGGTAGAATTGTGAGGCAAATATTTTTTAAAGAACACTTTAGACCGTCATAGCCCGGTTTAAGGGTGAAGTGCCAGTTTCCCAAAAGCTGAGATAAGTGTGTATCTAAAGAATATTTTTACCGTTTTTATGGCAGCAGCGCACAGTGGTACGAATACCGAATATAGCTCGACAGTATTATTAATGGTCAGTCAGTCAAAAGGGCTGCTGAATTCCAAAAAAAAAATAGTTAATAAATTCTAGCTCAATTTTTTTTAAGGAGATACGATAGAGTTTCGCTATTGCGAACTTTGGTAGTATGAATTTTTCATATAATATTAAAAATTTCACATTAGTTCTTAATGTTTTAGTGCGTTTGGAGTTTGGAAAATTATTAAAAAAAAACATTCTATATCATTAAAAAAAATAGTGAAGTTCAGGTATTGCGAACTTAATATGCGAGATTTTTTTTTTGTAAATAAGTAACTAATTTAATTGCTTGTTTTCATTGCTGTCTAAATAACAGAATTTTTTTAAAGTATAATATATTTATTAATTACAGTACAGTTAAGATTTAACGAATAGAGAATTAAAAACTAATTAACTTGTATTAAAGAACCGTTCCAACTGACAATCTACCATGTGCTGGCAATTTTTTATTGTCAGTACATTTGCCTGATCTGCAAATTTTCTATACAGAACTTGAGTTTCAGAATTAAACTATCAAAACGCCGATTAATATAAGAAAATGAAGTAAGGCCCAATAAAATTAAGACAGTTTTAAATAGGAATTACTTAATTTTGTTTTTTTTTTGTTTATTTCTTGAGTTTTGTTGCTTATTATTTCATTGGGCTTTATTTAATTTTTATTGGGTGTTTTTTCATACATTTTCTCTCGGGCCTTATTTATATTTTTATATGGGTATTATTTCTGGGGCCTTATTTCAAAGCGCCGATTTATGTGCATCTTTTTAGCTCCTGTGCCAGAATCAGTCGTTAGAGTTTTTGTATATTGGAAGTAGTTTAATTTTGTTGTGCAGTGAATTTTTTGGTAGAAAGTCCCACAATACTGAATGCAATATCCTTAGTTTGTGTGGAAAAAATGTTTAACGTACAACTTTACTTTAAATCACCATTCATTTAATTTTAATTAATTTAATTGCAGCAAAAAAAATATCAACAGCAAAGTAAATAAGTAAGAAACTTATCAAACGATTATTTACTAAAACAAAAAACAGATTAAATTAACACCAATTTTAAGTAGTTTTTGTTTAAAATACATGTACATATCTATTGAGGTTTAGGTCAAATAACTGCAGGGAGTATTTAAAAAACAGTAACGTAGTAAAACATTTCCTCAAAAATTTAGCAAAAATAAACTGCACTTTTTTCAAATAAGGGGCAAAAAAAAAAAAAGATGACAGCACTATTACAGACAGACGTTATTAATTTAATTTCTCCACAGAGAAAAAGTACCGTCCTAAAATTTCAGTAAGTTTTTATGAACCGAAAATCGCAATATGTATGCATATGGGCATTTCCACAGGAATGTCAACTTTTTGTAGCGTGCGACATTAAGCAAATATGCTTGTTTTTTTTTTCAAAGAAAATTAAATTTTTTTTACATCTTCATATATTTGTGTAGGGCATCAGCAGCTCTACGTTAGGTAAAATTTTAAGAAAAATCGAGTCACGTTATTTAGAAATAACTACAAGGTTAATTGCTTGCTGTCGCACGCGACAAAAAAGTGGAGTTTCTCGGAGAAATGCCCATATATTTATTCGTTTGCAGTAACGAAAATGTCATTCTCTAAATTTGTTTTTGTAATAGTGTACAGCTGCGTTTTCCCCACTACTTAGTTATATATCATGTGGCATCTCTGCATACAAAATGTTAAAAAAAAACGCGAGGCACAAAGTATAATAAAAAATAAACAAAATCAATTTGAGTTTGTTATTTAACTTTTTTTTACCCAAACCGTTTAAATATGTTACTGAATAGCAAAGTCGTTAAGTTTTCGTTAATTTTATTTTAAGGTATTCGTAAAATCTGGACTGAACTGTTTCAAATTGAGAATAAACATGCTGGGCATTCTTTATGACTCCCACTGATATTTATATAAAAAAAGTTTTATGCAATTATAGCGAGGCGACTCGTCTAGAAAATTTGTACCGTACGTGTTGTGGAAACAGGGGGTTAGTCAAAATTTTATTTAAAGTTCCCTTTTAAGTATTTTCCTACTACCTCCTTTTATTTAATTAAAATTGAATAGATAAGGATTTGCTTTACTTTAATTTTGCTGCATATAAAGCTCAAAAAAAAATTTTTTTGTTAGATATTTAGTTTCCAACCAACTTCAAAGTGAAAACGCACTGTTCAGCCAATTAAAAACCTGTGCAAATATTTGCTAGAACAAAATGTCTAAATTGAGCCTTAAATTACTGACTTTATTAATTTTATTATGTGAATTATTTTGCGCTAAAACGGAAAATGTTTTCTTTAGAACCCTGCAAGAGTTACACAAGAATCCAGGCCCTGAAGCTTCTACTAGAGCTCATGTGGAAACAAAATGGATAGAACAAAAATTGGATCATTTTGATGAGAAGGAAAATAGAACCTGGCAAATGGTAAAGAGGCGATAAGATAAGATTTATCTTATTTAATTGAAAATAAAAAAAATTTTTATAAGAATCCCTGACAGGTGTCAAATGTTCTCACAAACTTTTGATTCACTGGTGAGAAAATTTAACTTATTTCCCTCTGACTTTTTAACTTTTTAAAAATTGCAACAAATAAAGTGTAAAACTGTAAAGGGTTGTAAATACAAACGATTTCTTTCGTTTTGAAATTTGTATGGAAAAAAATATTTTTTAAACGAATTTTCGTTTTTTTTTTCATACAAATTTGAAACGTTTAGAAATGAAATTTTCAAAATATCTTAAAAATTATAGAAATTTCTCTTAAAGAATTTTTATTTCATAAATTTAATGAACGAGTTTCGTTATCAACTTCTTAACCTCAAATGAATATTGGATTAGATAATTTTTCAATCACCACAGGCATGAACTCGCCAAAACGCTAACGGGAAAAGTCTCGATAATAGATGTTTAACGCTAATACGCAGTGTTGTCAGATATGGCGATATCTCGCCAAACGTGGCGACAAAAATTTGGTTTTGGCGATGAAAATTTTGAAATGGCGATTGGCGATTTACTTGGCGATATTTGAACTCCTTGGCGATATTTTTGGCTATATTTTTAAGATTTCAATAAAATAGAATAATGTTAAAAAATATGCTTATATAAGCAATTTTTTCTCCAACATAAAATATTTCGTGCAAAAAATTCTAAATGTTGTGACTCTTTATCTGAAACTCAAGAAGTTAAAAAAAAATTATGGAACAAAAAATCTCATTTGATGTTTATACAACACAGTTAAGAAAACTTCCTTTTATAAATTGGAACCAACATTTTGATAATGAAGCAGGAAAACGCTGAAAGAGTTCTCGCCTAAATTGTATTATTATGACGATGCTGATGGCACTTACTACTTCAAGGAATGATATGTGTACTTTAACACACATTTAAGTGAACGTTAATTCCGTTTTATCACAAGATTTAAATAATAATTTTGATCTTGGTGTTCAAGTTCAATTTATCCTATTAAGATTGATTTTTGCAATAAGTTATTTTTAAGTCTTTTATACGCCACTACTTTTTACATGTTAATTTAAATACTTTGCAATATTATTGCAAAGAAAATATTGCCCAATATTCCTGACATTGAAAAAGTAAACAACATCGAAAAATGTTGCCACCACATTACACAATTCCCTTGATTGTACAATAAAAATCAGAAGTTTTTTGATATTTGCCAATGTGTATATTGTGTTACCTTCGAATATGACATACACATTGGCGATATTATTGTACAATACGAAAAATTGCACAATTACATATCTGTGGCAATAAGGAAAAAGTGCTTAAGTCATATTTTACTCTTTTACAGGAGAGCACTTTTAAGGTTTCAAGTCGATTTTCAGAAATTTATTCCTTTTACAGATAAATTAGGAAATTTTCTGTTAACCTTTAGTTTTTTAACCAATCATCGTTTTACACACTATAAGTAAGACATTTGAGTTGAAATATACCATATTATAACCTTAATTAAGATATTATTCCAAATGAGATTAGAAGTCAAAAAAAAAAGTCGAAGTCATAGTGCTATAACTTCATGAAAAATCACACTAATAAATTGAGATTTTGACCAGTGATACTTTCAAATATGCAGATTACCATTAACTCAAAATTTGCTTATCTCGACTTAAGCACTTTTTCCTTTTTGCCACAGATATATTGCAAGTGGGTGCGCCGCTTTAAATAACATATATTTTATGTTTTACGATAGACGTTACCTACTGAATTTAAAATTTAACGATATTTGCAATGCAATTACATAATAAAAATATTTTTGTAGCTAAAATTTAATGTTTTATTATATTGGCGATATTTGGCGATATTCGACAAGTCATTTGGCGAGGAGGCTGAAAATTAATCTGACAACACTGCTAATACGGAAAAATAAGCAATATAAGAAGAAAGTGGAGGCAACGCGAAAAACAGGGATATTAAAAAAAAATATTAAAACAAAAAAATTGTCACGCGGAGCAATTATAAAAATGGAGAAAACCGCCAAAACAAAAAACCGCCAGCATAAAAAAATCCCTAAAACGGAAAAAAACCCAAAATTAAAATTAACTCTAAAGCGAAAAAATATCGCCAAACTGAACAAATCGCCAATATTAAACAAATTTAAATTTTTAAAACGCTGAAACTAAAAAATTAAAAAAAAAAACAAAAAATTTCCAAAATGTAAAAATCGCTTAAATGAAATATATCACCAAAAATAACAAAAATCGCTAAAAGGCAAAAATATAACCAAAGTAAAAAGATCGCCAAAAAAAACTAAAAAATCGTTATAACCGAAAAAATCGCCAAAACGAAAGAGCACCAAAGTTAAGAAAATCGCGAAAAAAACACCAAAACCGAGAAAAATCGCCAAAATTAATATTAATCCTAAAGCGAAAAAATTACACTAAACTAAAAAAATTGTGAAAGCAAATAAAATTGCCTACATTGAAAAAATCGCTAACACGGAAAAACCCCCAAAATTAAAATTGACTCTAAAGCGAAAAAATATCGCCAAACTGAAAAAATCGTCAAAGCAACGTATATCGTCTACATTAAAAAATATCTAAAACGGAAAAACCCTTTTCGCTTTTGCAAAATTAAAAAAAAAAATCTAAAATTTTTAAAACGCTGAAACTAAAAAATTAAAAAAAAAAACCGAAACAAAAAATTCGCCAAAACGTAAAAACTAAAAAATTGCGTCAATACTAAAAAAATCGCTAAAAATCGAAATGCGCTTAAATGAAATATATCACCAATAATAATAAAAATCGCTAAAAGGCAAAAAAAAAAAAACACCAAAGTAAAAATTTCGCCGAAAAAAACTAAAAAAAATCGCCAATAACAGAACAAAAAATCGCTAAAACGAAAAAAGCACCAAAGTTAAGAAAATCGCTAAGACTAAAAGTATGTATGCATACGAGTACATAGGTATATTGCAAAAAAAAAATCGCCAAAAATCAGGAAAAAATTGCCAAAACTAAAAATAAACGTCAATACTAAAAAAATCGCCAAAAATCGCAAAATTTACTGAGTTTAGTCTTCTTTACTGTTACAAAAATGTTTAGTTTTTCTGATACTAGTTATATCGAGCCTTATTTTAGATTTTATCGTAAGCGACATGTTATCGAAAATATACTTTTTTATTGAAATTTAAATTTTATGTGCCTACCCATAATTAAGAATTATCAAAATGCCAAAATTGTTGATTTACTTTTAAGAAACAGGCTGTACAATTTTATCGTAAGCGACAATTTACGTACAAAAAATATTTCAAAATTAAAAAATAACTTTTTCTGAAAAATTTAGTTTTTGTCGCTTGCGATAAAATCGAAAAAAAGTCTCGATATTTTGAAAAATGTAAAGTGGATGTACACAACGTCCTGTCAAAAAAGTCAAGATGTCTTTATTTTCTTGAAATATTTTCATAAGAAAGTTTCGGTTTACAATGTTTACAAGGCTTGCAAGCTTTACAATATTTACCAGATTTACCATATTTACAAGATTTACAATGTTTGCAAAACAATTTTGTATGGAGATTTGTTTGTTAAAGGTTTTGTTAGCAAAAAACTAATTTGTATCTTTCCGCAACTATGTCACCATCAATCGTCGTCAGTCGGTTCTTCAAGTTTGAAATGAATATTCGAAATAATTATCGGCCCTGTTCTGTAAACCGAGTGCGAGTAAATTTCTCGTTTTCAAAAAATTAATAATGGTCCTGCAGACCTTTTTAAAATCATACAGCATAATTTTCTTTCAGATATGATATTTGGGAATCTATATAATAATAATAATTTAAAAAAATCTAAAAAAAATATTTCTATTGTCAGAGTTAGTTTTCTAAAATTCTGCGTTTTCAACAAATCGATTAGTTTACAGAACAGGTCCGAACATAAATATGGCAGCTGGTTGAAAATAATTATAATTTTTCAGCGTTATATGACCAACGCTGAGTTTTACCAAGAAGCTGGTCCTTTATTCATTCATGTTGGCGGAGAATGGACTATATCGCCGGGTTATATTAGCAGTGGACATATGTACGATATGGCTAAAGAAAATAAAGGATATTTATTCTACACTGAACATCGTTATTATGGCAAAAGTCGGCCGGTTGGGTAATTTTTTTTTTCATATACTTTTTCTGGTACTTTAATAAAAATTCAATTGCAGTGATCTCTCCAATGAGAATATGAAATATTTACATGTGCGCCAGGCCTTAGCCGATTTGGCCCATTTCATAATCACCATGAAATCGACCACACCACACATGGCAAACTCCAAAGTTATTTTAAGTGGTGGCTCATATTCGGCCACTATGGTGACTTGGTTTAAGAAATTATATCCCGATTTGGCCACGGGATGTTGGGCTTCGTCGGCTCCTTTATTGGCCAAAGTTGATTTTGTGGGTAAGTATTTGCCACAAAAAACACCCTGTTCTCCTAAATTGCTATACTTTAAAATAAAATGTTAGAATACAAGGAAATCGTCGGTCAATCTCTACGTTTGCTGGGAGGCGACTCTTGTTACAATCGCATTACGAATGGCATACAAGAACTTGAGGAAATGTTGAACGAAAATAGATCGACTGAATTAAGAAGTTCGTTAAATATTTGCGAAACATTTGATGTCAACAATGAATTGGATGTTTGGGTATTGTTCTCCACCATATCGGACACATTTGCAGGCATTGTACAAAATCATAAGTGGGTACATAATATTTTAATAGGAGAATTTTAAATTTATTATTTCAATTCACAGAAATGACACAATACAAAAGGCGTGCAATAAAATCATGGAGGAGTCTGATGATTTTAAAGGTTTTACAAACTTTATGCAGACTTATTTTGGCAGCGACAATTGTTGCGATCTTAGCTACAAAGCGGTAGTAGAAGAATTTAAGGATATAAAATTCGGCAGTGGCATGAGTAAGCAAATTATTTATTCAGCAAAAAAAAAAATAAAAGCTTCTAAAAATATAAGATTATTTTAAGGCTTTGAATACAAAATCTATAAAAGCTTCTAAATTCAAAAGCTAGTAAGCAAATGCTTAAAAAGTTTTTTTATACACAGTGAATGCTTTGGCACCTGGAGGTTATATACAAAAGCTAATAAATAGAAGCTAAAAATTTATTTTTCAGTGAAAGTTTCTGAAAGCTGGAGTTTAAATTGAAACTCTAATATGTAAATAGAAGCTTAAAATGTATTTTCATACACAGTGAAAGTTTTTGAAAGCTGTAGCTCAAATTAAAAATCTAAAAAATATAAGCTTAACATGTATTTTTATATGCAGTGAAACTTTTTGAAGCTTTTGGAGCTGAATGGAAAAGCTAATCAAAAGAAGCTTAAAATTTATTTTTATAGACAGCAAGAGTTTTTGAAAGCTGGAGCTTAAGCAACATTTTTATAATTTAAGCACAATATAAAAACGGCTAGAGCTTTTTATACAACTTGGACGAAGCTTTTAGTCAATGTTTTGGAGAATCTTAAAAAAAATCATTTGTAAGCTTTGAAGCAGGATAGTTAAGATTTCAAAAAACTTCGAAAGACCCAATATACAAAATACAAGAGAGAAAGCTTTTAAGCTTTTGAAGCCAGAAAACAAGATTTTATAAGTCTAGTTCAGCTACGTCCAAGCACACACACACTGATATTTGCATTTGAGGTAAACAGCTTTGAAAGCTCTTAAATTTGTTCTTGTTTTGTTGCAAGCATTGCTGTCTGTTGTGTTGTTGTTGTGGATGTTGTACTCTCGTCGCTGTGAAAGCACAAAAAGCTCTTTATAAAAGTGTGCACATTGTGCATATGGGATGGACGTAGCTGGTGTAGTTCGATTAAAATTTTGAAAGTTACTTAATACAGCTTTTGCTAAGGTTCGGAATATATTCTTTGGCCTTACAAGCTTGAAAGCTTAAATTTTCGAACGAATTTTTTTTATTCAAAATTTGTTTTTTTACGTTACTTAATAAAGCTTAAAAAAATTTTAATAAAAAAAATAATTCGAAAATTTAATTAAATTAATTTAATTTAATTTAAATTTCCGTCTTAATTCAAACCCTTAAGACGGAAAAGTATATTCCGAACTTAAACAAAAGTTTTCCATAGAAAAATATACATATTTAAAAAATATTTCAAAGCTTCAAAAGGCTCTGAAATATATCAAAAAGCTTCTAAGACCAAGAAATCATAACAATAAAAACAAATCGAAAATTTAAGCTTTCAAACCCTTAAGACGGAAAAGTATATTCCGAACTTAAACAAAAGTTTTCAATAGAAAAATACATTTAAAAAATATTTCAAAGCTTCAAAAGGCTCTGAAATATATCAAAAAGCTTCTAAGACCAAGAAATAAGCTGTAAGGAACTTTCTTAAAAAAATTTTAAAAGCTTAAAAAGCTTTAAAGCATAATATATGTACATATCTAAGAAGCCTTTTTCCTTACAACAGTTTTTAAACTTTTACCCCCATATAAATTTTATTTTTTTATGAATATGGTTGTTAAAGTCTAAAACCATGTCACGATAATTTAATTTAATTAATTAATAAAGTTATTTAAATGAAATTGAAAATTAAATTTTCAAAACCATAATTTTGAATAAATCAAAATCAATTTGAATATATCGTTGCCTTAATATAGAAAGGCCGTAAATTATTATTTTTTTGAAATCTACATTTTTTTCATTTTTCAATACATTAGATGTTCTTCTATGCAAATACACAAAAAAACTCGATTTCAAAAAAAATTATATAAGGCCTTTCTATATTGAGTAACGATATGTGTGTATATGTGTGCAAGCTCTTAAGACCTAAAAATATTTCTCAATGATCGAATAAATAAAGACAAATATTTCAACAATAATTAAAGCTGCATCCAAGCCATATGCAAAAAGTTTGAGATTTTACAAAAGAGCTTTGTGCTTTCACAATGACGAGATTACGGCAGCCAATCAGATCTCCACGAAAACAGTGCGCTTCTTACTTTTCAAAGAAACAACAATGAGAGCTTTCAAAGCTGTTTACATCAAATGCAAATATCAGAGTACTATATGTGTTTGGATGTAGCTGCTTTAAAATGTGTTTTAGAGTGCACCAAAACAATTCCTAAGCTTTAAGAAGTTTTAAGCAAAATGTTAAAGCTTTCAAAAGAATTTTATATTTTCCTTTAGTACGCCAATGGTTTTATCAGACCTGCAACGAATATGGTTGGTATCAAACATCTGGTTCTATGCAACAACCATTCGGCACCAAATTTCCAGTTAAATTATACACAACTCTGTGCCAGGACGCCTACGGAGCTCGATATACCCCAGAATATATCGAAAACCAAGTGAATAAAACGAATGAGTTTTTTGGAGGTCTTGAGCCAGAAGTCACAAATGTGTATATGACTCACGGTCAATTGGATCCTTGGCGTGCAATGGGCATACAAGAGGAGGGCAAGGCAACAGTAATACCAAGTAAGTTTCAGTTACCCAATTGTATACAATTAAAATTAATTTTTGAATTCTTTCAGTGCGTGCACATTGCAAAGATTTCGGCTCTATAAGTGATGAAGATAATGAAGAGCTAAAAGTGTCAAAAATAAAGCTTAAGGAATTAGTCCACAACTGGTTGAAGGAATAGGATGAGCATTAGTTTGAAAGTAGATAAAGTAGATAAAAATAAATAAATTATATAATAAAATTTGATTTGTTTTTGTAACGAATTAAATGGCGAATTTGAAAAGCTTTAGAAAGTAACTTTTGCCTCTGCTGTCAGAATTGGCAAAAAAAAAAGTTATCAGCACTCGTATGTTATAATAAAATTATTGATAATCAAATCGGAAAGTACTTTTTGTATCATTAATATAAAATTATTCTTTATTGAAAAGATATTCTTTTATTGCAAATAAAAAATGTTTTCGTTTCTTTTACTCAAGTGTACTGATATTTTAGCACAAAACGCTAAACCTCATGCGGTTCAACAATCGATTGGACTTTATTATTCTTTAAATATGTTAAGACATTTATGTCTGTAGATATATTTCCTACTGATAATTTAAATAATCTAATCAGTTTTAAGCAAAACCAGGTAATTACTGCTCTAGCAAAAATTAATATTTAGTCTTCAAGAAGTATTTGCTGAAGACTGTTGTTTATTGCCATGGCTAAATTCTTCTTGGGCGCGTTGGTTGTGTTGGCTGTCACAACAGCTGGTTTAACAGCTTATAATGAAAAGGAGCAGATATTTGTTAAAATATTTAACGAGTTACACAAGCAGCCAGGACCTGTGCTGGTGCGTGAGAGGGCAGAATTTAAAATCGGTTGGATTGAACAGAAATTAGATCATTTTGATGCAAGCGAATTGAGAACTTGGCAAATGGTTAGTTGGTAAAATAATTTATAACGGACTCTTTTTGTATTAGCTAACACCAGCACTAGACGAAATCCTATTGACAAAATAAGTTTCATGCGATTTTATTTTATAAAAAAAAATTCATTGTGTAAATTTTTAAACTGAATTTATGTGAAATTTGTTGCACGAAACTTTTATCATTTGCAGAGGAGAGAGCGAGAGAGAGAGAGAGTGGCATGACTCTTTGAGAAAATCTTGTTCACAAAAAAAAAATTTCATGCAACTTATTTCATAAAAAAGTGTCATGGTGTAAATTCTTTCACAAAAAATTTCATAATGTAAATGTTTATACACCATAAGAGAGAGAGAGAGAGAGAGAGAGAGAGCGCTAGAGAGGAGACATTGACATGAATCTTTGCCAAAAATAAATAAAGTTTCGTGCTACTTATTTCATAAAAAATGTCATAATATAAATTCTTACACTGAATTTATACCATGAAAGTTTTTCATGATATCAAATGAAATTTGTTACACGAAACTTTTTCCATTTCCTAACAGCAGCGCCAGAGGAGAGGCAGTGACATGAATCTTATTTCATGCAACCTATTTCATAACAAATGTCATAATATAAATTCGTATATTAAATTTACACCATGAGAGCTTTTATGATGTCAAATGAAATTTGTTTGCACGAAACTTTCCATTTTTTCTAACATCAGCGCTAGAGGAGAGAGAGTGGCATGAATCTCTGACAAAAAAAAAAGTTTCGTGCTACTTATTTCATAACAAATATCATAATATAAATTACTATACTGAATTTACACCATGAGATTTTTTCATGAAATTAAACGAAATTTGTTGCACGAAACTTTTTAAACAGCAGCGCTGGAGACGAAACATTGACATGAATCTTTGCCAAAAATAAACAAAGTATCGTGCTAATTATTTCATAAAAAATGTCATAACATAAATTCTCATACTAAATTTACTCCATGAGAGTTTTTCATGATATTCAATTAAATTTATTGCAGGAAATTTTTTAAGTTTCCTAACAGCTGCGCCACGGGAGAGAAAGACATACATAAATAAAGCTCATAAGTGTTCCCAGTATTTTTGTTGTCTTATGGGCTTCTCTACGCTCGCTTTTGACAAATTAAAACGAAAAATGTCATGCAACTAATTTCATGAAAAATTTCATAGTGTAAGTCCAGTCTCCTACTAAATTTTGCACTATGACATGCAATTTAAAATTACTTGAATGAAATTTTGCAAAGTTTGTTTGTTCAAAAAGAGGGCGTGAAGAGTCAAATTAGATTTTAAGAAATTCAGAAAAATTATTTAAATATTTATGTCCCGGTCCTTTCGACCGCTCCTACCGGAATATAGAAAAGTTTCTTGCATTCAATTTAAAAAAAAGAGATTTCACAATGTAAATTCAGTCCTATGCCGAGTACAAACTATGGCATTTTGTGACATCGCAATAGTGTGTACTAGTGACAACGTTTGTCATTTCTGATATTTCCATATTAAAAACATAATGTGAACGGCGTTGCACACTTTTTGAAAATGACAACACAAGAAATGCCAGATGTGTACTCGGCATTAGTAAAATAATTTCATCTCTTTTCATGTCTTTTAAGCGTTACATGACAAATGGTGAACTATATGAGCCCGGCGGTCCCATGTTTATCTTTGTCGGTGGCGAATGGACTATCAATGCCGGTCCCATTACGAGCAGTCACATGTATGACATGGCTAAAGAGCACAATGGTTATTTATTTTACACCGAACATCGTTTTTATGGTGAAAGCCAACCACTTGCCATGACGAATGAGAATCTAAAATTTCTAGATGTTCAACAGTCTTTGGCCGATTTGGCCCATTTCATACGCACCATGAAATTGCTCATTCCGGGCATGAACAATTCCAAAGTTATTTTAACTGGCGGCTCATATTCGGCCACTATGGTGACATGGTTTAAGAAATTGTATCCCGATTTGGCTACGGGATGTTGGGCCTCTAGTGCCCCCTTGTTAGCAACACATGATTATTTTGGTGAGTTTGACTTTGGAACTGGTAGACATGAATAAGATTTAAATATACGACTACAGTGCGTGTTTTCACAAAACAAAAGAGAGTTTTTATTCGAAAAAAAAAATTTAATTCTATACAAAGTTTCAGACGAAAATTTTCTTTCGCTTTACAAAAACACACAATAAATGAGATTTAATTTCGAAGCGGAAAAGAAATCACTGAAATTTTACAATTTACTTTAACGATTGTTAACTAATTTAAAGCATGCTTTAACTTTAACAATCGTTTATGAATAACGGCATTAAAGTAAACTAACTCTCATCTATTGTGTGTTTTTATAAAGCGAAAGAAAATTTTTAGTTTAGACACTTTGTATAGAATTCAAAAAAAAATTGTTTTCTTTTTGTTTTTCGAACAAAAATTCTGTTTCGTTTTGTGAAAACAAACGCTGCAGTCTTGAATTAGAATCTTAAAGTACGCTTTAACTTTAACAAATGTTTATGAATACCGTTGTGAATGTTTAAAATATCTGTAATAAAGAATACAAAGAAGTTATGGGACAATCGATGAAACTGATGGGTGGAGCTGCTTGTCACGATCGTATTCAACGTGGCTTTGCCGAATTGGAGACCATGTTCGCCAACAAACGCGGTGCAGAAGTCAAGGCCATGTTACAATTATGCAATGAATTTAATGAGCTCAATGATTTGGACACTTTTACACTATTCTATGAAATTTCTGAGATATTTGCCGGTTTAGTACAAACTCACAAGTAAGTGACTCCAATTAAAGAATAAAAATTAAATAAATATCTATTGTCTTTTCCAAATACAAGTGAGGGGAGCATACAAGCCGGTTGCCAAAAAATTATGGCCGGCAGCAGTGATGTAATTGGACTAGCGAATTATATTCTAGATAAATTTGGCAGCACCGGCTGTAATGATTTTGCTTATAGCTCATATTTGAAGTTGTTTGGCGAATCTGGGTCCAACGAAAGTCCAAGTAGGTTTAAAAGAATATTAAATGTTACGCTTAAACGCTGTTAACAGCAGCATACAAAAATAATTTTTTTGGAACACCAGTGCGTGCTTGGATTTATCAGACCTGCAATGAATTCGGCTGGTATCAAACATCCAGCTCAGGTAATCAACCTTTTGGTACAAAATATCCTTTGATCTTCTTTAGTACCTTGTGTGCTGATGCTTATGGTGCCAAGTTTACCAATGAATATATACAGCAAAGAATTAATGCTACCAATAAAATGTTTGGTGGGCTTCAGCCTAAAGTGGAAAATCTTTATTGGACTCATGGTCAATTGGATCCCTGGAGGGCTGCGGGCCTACAAGATGACAAGCAGGCCACAATTATACCTTGTAAGTAACTCGTATAGAGAAAATATTTAAGCGCTGGCAAAGTGAATATTTTTTCTATTCCTCACTTTTAAGATCATGCCCACTGCAAGGATATTGACTCGATTAGCGACAGGGATACTCCCGAGCTAAGGGCTTCCAAGGAAAAAATAGCTGCCTTAGTTAGAAAGTGGGTAGCATAAGGAATATTTTTTTCAATGTAACAAACCCTTTTTAAATTGAAGTTATGAAAAAAGTATTAAAAATTTAAATAATTTAAAAAAAATTTAAATAGATATTTTATTAAATCATTTGGATGTTGTTCTCGCTAGTACTGAAGGATTCGTATGTTCTTTTCATCTTGGGTACTACAAACTCACCTTATAAACCCATTACGCCAGTTTATCTATCTCAAGATAAGGGGGCCTTAAAGATATTTTTTTATTCCTCATGTATAACCTGAAGTTGGTTGCACAATCATATTTAACATTTAATTTTGTAATTATCACGAAAATATATAAAATATTTCAGGTAATAAAAAAGACAGTTAATTGGCTAACGTGCTATATGATAAGTAATGGGAATATTTGCATAGATACCGACAGTAATAACGCGATAAAATTTCTATCATCTATACACACAACATATATTGTGGTTTGTGAATATGGAATGTCTCTCATTGAAATAAAGAGATATCGCTAGAGTTAATGGAGGTGTACTCGCAACATACTCGTATATAGCCGACAGGCTGGCCAAAAATGGACAAGATTGGACAGTAAAACTGTTATACCTATCATTTGGTTAGGGTTCCACTGAAGTGCTGCGAGTCATAAATAGAGATAGAAGCTACTCACAATTGCGCAGACTACGAGGCTACTTGCTCTAACTCAATGTCAGATGGATTGTCATTCTACGTAAGGAACGCCGAGGGATCAGTTTTGTAACTTTTTCAAAAAGTACTTTTCCTAAAAAAAAGTACTTTTCCTAAAAGTACCTTTTTTCTCAAACCACTTTTTAATGAAAGTACCTTTTTTCTAAAACCACTTTTTAAAGAAATTACCTTTATCAATAAAGTACTTTTTCATACAAGTATCATCTAAAAAGTACTTTGTTTAAAAATGTACTTTCTTTAAACAGTGGTTTTAGAACGAACGTACTTTTTGGTAAGTAAAGTTTTTACAGCAGTTTTCTTAAAAACGTACTTTTCCTAAAAAGTAGCTTTTAACAAAAAGTACCTTTTTCTGAAAGCATCTTTTTAAGTAAATACTTTTTCTTAAAAATACTTTCTTTGAATGCGTACTCTTTTCAAAAAGTATCATTCTCAAAAAGTACATCTCACAAAAAGTGCTGTTTGCAAAAGTTTTTATATCCCAAAAGTACCATTTCAAAGATTATATTTACAAAAGAGTAGCATTTTACAAAAGCATTTTTTTAATTGCTGTTTCTAAAAACAATATTAATAAATTCAGTAAAGTGCGACTTTGACTCGCGCACGAAGGGTTCCGTACGTTGGGCTTTGAGCATTTTTTTAATAGTGTTTTTTCCGTTTTTTCAGCTGAAATAATTTTTTTTTATTATTTTTCGCTTTTTTCTCGTTTTGGCGATTTTTTTAATTTTGGCGATTTTTTTTTATTTTAGCGATTTTTTTAATTTTGGCGATTTTTTTATTTTGGCAATTTTTTTTTATTTTGGCGATTTTTTTCATTTTGGCGATTTTTTTCATTTTGGCGATTTTTTCATTTTGGCGATTTTTCCGGTTTTTCGCGATTTATTTTCGATTTAGATTTTTTTTTAATTTGGTGCTTTTTTTTTGTTTTGGCGATTTTTTTTCGGTTTGGCGATTTTTTTTCGGTTTGGCGATTTTATAATTTTGAGTTTTTTTTGTTTTACCGTTTTTGAAAATTTCAAGAAGTTTGCTCTTACGGTTTCCAAGATACAGCAAGTTATCAAAATTACATAGTCGAAATTACATTAACTGATGGTATACCCTTTAATTAAAATTTTTTAAAATTTTAGTGTTAGTTGTTGTAGTCTGTATAAAAATACACTAACTTTACAAATTTCAAGTGTATATACATACAATTGTATGTATATTACATTGGATTTTAACATTTTTCGTTGCTCGTTTTGGCACACCCTTTAATTTTCAACTCTCATGTATTTGTTGTTGTAGCGGCCAAGGGTCTACACACTGTGTCCAAATTTCAGGTCCGTAGCTCTTACGGTTCCCGAGAAAATACTCTGTGACGGACAGACGGACAGACGGCCAGACGGACAGTGTAGCGAAAACAATAGGGTTCCTTTTTCACCTTTGGTGTACGGAACCCTAAAAAAGAAAATAAAAATTTAATATAATTTTTCCGAAAGATTAATATTGAAAGTACTCCTCTATCAAGAATAATATCGGTTAATAATTTTTACTCAGATTTAAAATGTTTCCTACCGTATTTCCTCCTTTTTGGTACCATTTTTGGGCCCTTAGAAATAATACAAACATTGTATTAGCTTATACCGAGTACACACTATGGCATTTGGTGACATCGCAAGCAAAAATAAGACTGCGTACTAGTGGCGTATTTGCGTTTCTTTTCGGTTTAGGTGATTTATTTTAGTTTTAGCGATGTTTTTTTAGTTTTGGCGATTTTTTATTTTGGCGATTTGTTTTAGTCTTAGGGATTTTTTTAGTTTGGCTCTTTTTTTTTGTTTTGGCGTTTTATTTTCGGTTCCTGGCGATTTTATAATTTTGGGATTTTTAAGTTTTAGTGTTTTTGAGATTTTAAAAGAGTTTGCCTCTTACGGTTTCCCAGATACAGCAAGTTGTCAAATATTACTGGACTTAATTCAATTACGTTAACTGATAGAACACCCTTTAATTTTGATTTTTTTTTTAATTTTAGTGTTTATTGTTGTAGTGTGTGTAAAAATACACTAATTTTGCAAATTCTAACAACCTATTTAGATTTTAATATTTTTCGTTACTAGTTTTGGCATACCCTTTAATGTTTAAGTGTCACATATTTGTTGTTCTCTGTCATAATTTCAGGTCCGTAGCTCTTGCGGTTCTCGAGAAAACAGCCTGTGACGGACAGGCGGACAGTGTAGCGGAAACAATAGGGTTCCTTTTCATCTTCGGTGTAAAAAGTACCGAAAAATTGGTACAATTTTGCCACTTATAAGTGCAAATTTTCAGAAAGTGCCAAATAGTGCCGATATCCTGTCCAGCAGAAAACAACGAGCCATAAACCTTTTTGCTATGTTCAATAGTTTAGAAGATGTGTCGAGTGTAAAAAAAGTTTTGGTACCTGGGTTTTTTTTAACCCCTTGCAGCCCCTAAAAGTACACATATCTAAAAAGTACACATATCTAAAAGTACCAGTATTTTTTTTGTGCATTATTCATAAGCCTGATGATTTCATCCTTTTTTGCCCCCCTCGCATTTTAATTTCCAAAAAATAATCTTCTTAATGGATCTATACATCGGAAAAAGAACCTACACACCAAATTTCAGCTCTTTAGCTATAGTCGTTAGGGCGGGGCTATGATGACTTAGTCAGTCAGTCAGTCAATCACCCAATAACATTGCTCTTTTCTATACATATACAATATAGATTAACTATCTCTCGCATTCATTAAATGATTCTCCTTTTCCATTTCCGCAAAATTCCCTTGCAAAAAAATATACAGATACCCCTTTTAGACACGCAAAGTTTACTTTGCACAGTCTTAATTCAGCTGTGTTTAAGATAGAGAGAGGAATACTAACTATTTATGTCTTCCTCCCAGCTGAATTAAGACTTTGCAAAGTAAACTTTCCGTGTAAAAAAGGAGTAATACTCGGTTTTTTACACACCCAAATAAAACCTTTTATTGGGAAACCCTTTACTTCCAGTATGTTTCTTAAGCCAAGTAAAAAGGGTTTTTTTTATTACAATTTTATTAACTTATTCTTGGCATATTCTTTTTTTCCATCATATTTCGCTGACCAATTCCTGGCAACACTGGATGGATGATGGAAGGTGATATCGAAGATGAAACCCCTACAGCGTAGTTGCGTCCAACATTTAACTGAATCATACAATAATAATAATTTCTATACCGCTTTAGCGGTTTGCCGCTCAAAGCGTGCTTAGCGATATTTTCCACAAAAGAAATTATTTAATTATTTTGAGTTTTTGAGATATTGACCAGAAGTACTTTCGAATATGCAAATTACGGAGGTACCATTAGCTCAAAATCAGCTTATCTCGACTTAAGCGCTTTTCCCTTTTTGCCACAGATAAAGATATGTATGTATGTATATGTATGTATATGTATTTATGTATATACGTATGTATATATAGTTGTATATCTGTATCAGTGATCGGCAATGAATCGTGTTTTTGCTATTCATACTGACTCATGAAATTTTAAACATGACTAGACATCATTTAAACTCAAATACTCTGATTTACGTATACTCACGATGACATTGATTTATAAGTATATGGGCCTGTTCTGAAAATCACTATGATTGAAATCACAGTGATTTCAAAAACAAACTATTAATAACTCACTTTGTAATGGATTTTTATTTTATTTTAAGTTTTTGTCATGTATAATAGAATATTTTATTCCAACTTCCATCGCTATAAATCGTGAAATTTACAAAGCTGTGATTTAGCTTTTATCAATTTTTTTAAATCACCGTGATTTGAAATGTCGTGATTTGCAGAACAGCCCCCATAGGTTGAAATAAATATGAATGCGACATCGACATCATCCCTGCAAATAATATTGGACTATGTGGTCCAATCTACATGAAACAGACTAGTAATGCAGCCATGGATCATGTTATTTGTGCACAAGCATTCAATGCTGTACGATATGTGTTCGTGTTTAAACGATTATGATCGTTCTTTTTAGGCACTTACAAATTGTATGTGAGTAGTCTATAACTATTCCATATGGAGTACTTTTGGGGGTGGTTTTGGTTTTGTACTAGTCCTGGTATTTTATGGAGTAGTCCTTATTATTATTTGCAAGGATAGTCATACCACACTCACACTCATAAATCACCTCAGTTTGATTTATAATTTCAGGAAAATACTTATACTACTCACATTGATTCAGCTCACTCAACAGTTTGCAAGTAGTATTCAATTCCTGCAAAAAAAACATAAATAAATTCAGTAAAGTGCGACTTTGACTCGCGCACGAAGGGTTCCGTACATTGGGCTTTGAGCATTTTTTAATACAGCGTTTTTTTTTTAAGTTTTTGACGTTTTTTCAGCTGAAATAATTTTTTTTTTTTTATTTTTCGCTATTTTCTCATTTTGGTGATTTTTTTCATTTTGGCGATTTTTTTCATTTTGGCGATTTTTTTCATTTTGGCGATTTTTTAATTTTGGCGATTTTTCCGGTTTTTCGCGATTTATTTTCGTTTTAGAATTTTTTTTTTTAATTTGGTGCTTTTTTCGTTTTGGCGATTTTTTTTTTTTTGTTTGTTTTGACGATTTTTTTTCGGTTTGGCGATTTTATAATTTTGGGATTTTTTTGTTTTACCGTTTTTGAAAATTTCAAAAAGTTTACTATTACGGTTTCCAAGATACAGCAACTTGTCAAAATTACATTAACTGATGGTACACCCTTTAATTAAAATTTTTTTAAATTTTAGTGTTAATTATTGTTGTAGTCTGTATAAAAATACACTAACCTTACAAAACTCAAGTGTATATACATACATACATACAATTGTATATATATTACATGGTATTTTAAAATTTTTCGTTGCTCGTTTTGGAACACCCTTTAATTTCCAAATCTCATGTATTTGTTGTTGTAGCGGCCAAAGGTCTGCACACTGTGTCCAAATTTCAGGCCCCTAGCTCTTACGGTTCTCGAGAAAATACCCTGTGACAGACGGACGGACAGACGGACAGCGTAGCGAAAACAATAGAGTTTCTTTTCACCTTTGGTGTACGAAACCCTAAAAAGCAGCAAAGCAGCAGAGAAACACATAACCTCATAATGAGAACTTTAATGTTCGTGTGCGAAGTACGCATCATCATACTTATTTTGCATCGAAATCAACAACGTCATAAATGTTGCCAAGTATGAGTTCGATGGGCACTTCAAACTTTCGAGTGAATATGATTCATAGACAATATTGCAATAAGTATGAGTGGGCATAAGTAGAAGAAATTATAAGTCATGATTCAACTCTACTCACTTTTTCACTACTCATTGCTGTTCTCTGGTCTGTATATGTATTTAAGCTATTTAAATTAAACAAAAGCAAAATTGATATTTCATTAACGAGTTCATTATGATTGACTATGTACGTCATTAGGCCTAATAGTTTTACAATTTTCAACATTATTAAAACACTGAATAAACCTTCAAAGGCCAATGCACTAGACAAAACGATGCATAATTTAATTCATTGTAAAATTAATATTTTAATAAAACTATGCTTTGTGTGCAAGTTCAATAAACTGAACTTCCACACATGCCAAATAATAACATATTTCCCAAGAATTAGTCTAAATAATATTTAAGCTTAGTTAACAATTAAGTATAATAAAAATATTGTAAACAAAATTAAAAGTTCAGAAATAAATTGGTAATCAAAAGTAAAGGTTGTTGTTTTTTTTTTATTAAAACTTAAAAGATAACATATTTCGCGTGTTATTTGCTGGTAAAAATTGTAACTTACTAATTCACGAGAACAATTACTTATTGCTGGGGATGAGATGTACTATGTATGTACAGTGAACAAAGAAAAAACTTGTACAGCAAACGCTCCGCTCTTCTAATCAAAATATCTCTGTTGCTTTGTAAGATTTTAAGATAAAACCAAAAGCAGTTTCAAGACAAATTAATAAGCTTTCTATAGAAATCTTTAATTTTATTAAGAAATTTATTTTAATACTAAAAAAATAACTTAACATAAAATAACACTATTTTCAAGAGCCAAAAAAAAACTTGTACACTAACTCTTCTTTCCGGAAGGAGCTATGAAATAAGGAATACACTAAAAATTAGTACTAAATGTGGCCACGTCTAGCATCTAATAGATTATTTTCATAGAATAAACTGGGTTTTTGGTAATTTTGGGAGCTATATGGTCCAATATGCCCTGGAGAGCACTTTTGAATTAATTTTTACACATAATCTACAGCTTGCGTAATTTTTTGTTCACATACGCCCACAGAATTTCATTTGTACTAAGGCCAAGGATCTAGAAAGGATGTGCCTGCAATTTTTTTCCATTGAATGGAAGCCATTCTCTTATTATTGAAGACGAATGTTTCGGGTATTTAACTCTAACTAATCAATAGTCTCCACTTACATTTAATTTGGCAGCTAACTGTGCTAAATTATCTCTTAGTATTTTTAAATAATTCATTTTATTTATTGTACGTTCTATAAAAAGCGGATTTCATACACCACTCGATCCCATTGGGCCCCATACCATCATATTACACCCGCCATGCTTCACCGTGTTATTCAGGTTATTATCGTTAAGGCTGGAGCTTTTCTTTGCCACGCAAAGAAAGATTATATTAATCACTATGATGACTTTTGGGACACTGCTGAATCCAAATTTAATATATTTGGATGTTATCGTTGTAGATTTTTGTGGGAAGAGGAATTCCAGCATTAGTGATAAAAACCTGAATAACACGGTGAAGCATGGGGGGTGTAATATGATGGTATGGGGCCCAATGGGATCGAGTGGTGTATGAAATCCGCTTTTTATAGAACGTACAATAAATAAAATGAATTATTTAAAAATACTAAGAGATAATTTAGCACAGTTAGCTGCCAAATTAAATGTAAGTGGAGACTAGTGATTAGTTAGAGTTAAATACCCGAAACATTCGTCTTCAATAATAAGAGAATGGCTTCCATTCAATGGAAAAAAAATTGCAGGCACATCCTTTCTAGATCCTTGGCTTTAGTACAAATGAAATTCTGTGGGCGTATGTGAACAAAAAATTACGCGAGCTGTAGATTATGTGTAAGAATTAACTCAAAAGTGCTCTCCAGGGCATATTGGACCATATAGCTCCCAAAATTACCAAAAACCCAGTTCATTCTATGAAAATAATCTATTAGATGCTAGACGTGGCCACATTTAGTACTAATTTTTAGTGTATTCCTTATTTCATAGCTCCTTCCTGAAAGAAGAGTTAGTGTACAAGTTTTTTTTTGGCTCTTGAAAATAGTGTTATTTTATGTTAGGTTATTTTTTTAGTATTAAAATAAATTTCTTAATAAAATTAAAGATTTCTATAGAAAGCTTATTAATTTGTCTTGAAACTGCTTTTGGTTTTATCTTAAAATCTTACAAAGCAACAGAGATATTTTGATTAGAAGAGTGGAGCGTTTGCTGTACAAGTTTTTTCTTTGTTCACTGTATGTATACAGAAAAATAAATGTTTAATTTTATAATTGCTTATTTGGCTCACAGTCTTCATAAGTATATACTTCTATTTGCAAATAGGACTAGTATAAACGTAGTATAGAATGTTCTTAAGATATGTATACAAAAAATTAAAGAATACATAAATACATTTTTTATAATTTTTGGGACATGGTCTATATCACTTATTATAGCTATTGCTATTTATGGCGTGATACAGGGGTTAGAAAATGATTTTCGTAACAAAATAAACCGACACTATTACAGTTATAAATCTATTTTTGTTTTGATTTCTGTGTACTTAAAAGCAACGTACGAAAATAAACGAAGCAAATTGTTTGAATTTGTTTTGCTTCGTTCTTTAAAGTGAGTGAAAAAAAAACAAAACAAAAACAATAAAAAACATTGCTTATTCAATTTGTTTTTCTATTGTTTTTTCCCTGATCAAAACCAGAAAACAAAGCCGATCGACTCTAAGCCGGCTAACAGCCGCCACCGGCCATAAACAATATATTAATTTAATCGTGCGCCGCTAGAAAAGATAATAATGGGAAATAAATGGAAACGTTTTGAAATATTTGCGGCGAATTTGACATTATCATATAATATAATTTTATTGCATTGTATTTAACACAGTAAGTTTGTTGTATACCATGTTCACACTTATGTTTTTAAAAATGTTTAATACATGTTCACACTTATATTTTTAAACATTTTTAAGACGAGTTTTCTAAGAACTAAACACACCCGTTCAGATTATATTTGAGATGATTATTGTTGACGTTTTGTGAATAAATAAATTATTGTGTTTGTAAGAAATTTCGAACAATTACACTGTGCTACAAAAGTTGAGAAAAAAAAATATTCAGTGATTTTAATGTACCAATTCTGTTTTGTTGGAGTCCATGGATGACAAAAATACCGTTGGTTTTTTTAGGTCACTTCATAAAGTGATTTTATAACGGTAAATGT
This sequence comes from Tachina lurida, assembly GCA_944452675.1. NCBI lineage: Eukaryota > Metazoa > Arthropoda > Insecta > Diptera > Tachinidae > Tachina > Tachina lurida. The sequence goes on from OX101752.1 coordinate 28,310,160, forward strand.
AGTGAAAAACGGGGTTTCTTAGCTTTTCAGTTTTAAACAGTTGTAACTTCTTTGTTTCCCAACGGATTTCTTTTAACTTTTCGTTGGTTAAAAGGCTCAAATATTATCTTTCAATAAAGATATATTTTTTGTAAATCGACTAAGAAATGGCTAAGTTACAGTCGTTGAAGTGTACAAAAAACCAATTAAAAAAGTATTCTTTTGTTTTCCTCAGGCTATAAGTTGCTTATGAGTTACAAAAGAATACTTTTTAATGGATTTTTTGTACACTTCAACGACTGTAACTTAGCCATTTCTTAGTCGATTTACAAAAAATATATCTTTATTGAAAGATAATATTCGATTCTTTTCACCAACGAAAAGTTAAAAGAAACCCGTTGGGAAACAAAGAAGTTACAACTGAAAATCTAAGAAACCCCGTTTTTCACTACATTTACCGTTATAAAATAAGTTTTTGAAGTGACCAAAAAAAAACCAACGGTATTTTCGTCATCCATGGACTCCAACAAAATAGAATTGGTACATTAGAATCCCTGAATATTTTTTTTGTATCACAGTGTTATGCTTTTTGTTTGCTTTATTATTTTTAAACAACACATGTTTTTGTAAATAATGTAATATTTTTTAAGCAATTATTGTGTTCCAAATAATTTTATTAACGTGCCGTAATTTAATAACAACACAAAGTTGCCAGAGTTATCAAAAACGCACGTGTTTATCGATGAACTTAATTTTAAAACTTGTTATCTGAGATGCTTAACAAAACAAGTCAATGTATGGTAAAACATCAAAAAAATTTTGTGTTTAAGCTCCTAAAGACGAATAGGACGTTTAAAACATAAGTGTTAACAAAGTATTATATAGCTAAGTAGCAATTGCTATAACCGGGTGTCCTAAGACACCTCTCTTCTTTTTTTTTTTACTTAAAAACCAGCATAATTCGAAAAATGTATTTAGCTATATAAAGTTTTGATAAAAATTTGAAAATGCGATTCTGAAAAGATAATATTATTCTTTTTAGGCATTATGCATAGTTATTAAATACCTAAAATACCCTTTCTTTTGAAATTGTACATTTGTATTTATTAATAAGTTTTTTACTTGGAATCCATTCTTTCAAATCGTTTTGAAATAAATTTAAAGCAGACAGCATGGACTGACAAGTGTCTACTTTTAGTCTATTTGATAATTTTTTCGTAATACGAGTACTAATTTATGTTTATGCATTGTGTTTTTTTTTTTAATTTTACTTTATATATGTAGGTAGATAAAGAAATAAGGTGTAACTCGCAGATTTTGCAACTGGCGAATCTGGATATATTTTTGCATTTAATTTAGCCAATTTTTGCATTTGCTTAAACGGGTTCATCCTATCATCCTTAAAACAAGCTTCATTTCAGCAATATCAACTTTCTTCCGAAAATCGGTATTTTTTGTGGTAAAACCTCGGATATTTTTATATCATTTGCTTTTTGGAATTAGGCACGTGTGTGGCTGTTTTAACATGACATTCAATGATTCATTCGGCAGCTGAGCAACTGATTGCAGAAAACACAAATGGGTTTTTTGGTATCTGCATCCATCTGAACCCACTTATGCCGTCCCTCCTAATCATTGGAATACTTTCGTATTGCTTTTTTCTTTTTTACTGGTTTTTCCAAGATAATAGGGTCACATGATGAACTAATTTCATGGGAACTTAAATCAAAAGCATTACTTGATGATAGCAATTAGCATAAAGTTTTTCACCTTTTAAAATTATGTACTTTTATGAAATTTGGCTTTCAAATCAAATTTGGTTGCGGAAAATACAGTTAGAATTATCTATGAATCACTGTATGTAATTTCATATTTAAAAATCTTAAACAAATGAAAAGATTCATACCAAGGCTTTTTACCACCATATACTCCCACAGAAAATAATATTCCGCCATACTGTCAATTTCCCAAAAAAACTTTATTTTTTCATATATACACATAGGAAATAAAATCTTGTTGTCGAATTTGGTAGAATCTGTACAAAATTTGCGTACATTTATAGTAAAAATAAAAATTAAAGTTGACTTTGACCAAAAAACGGAAAATGTTTTCTTTAGAACCCTGCAAGAGTTACACAAGAATCCAGGCCCTAAAGCTTCTACTAGAGCTCATGTGGAAACAAAATGGATAGAACAAAAATTGGATCATTTTGATGAGAAGGAAAATAGAACCTGGCAAATGGTAAAGAGGCGATAAGATAAGATTTATCTTATTTAATTGAAAATAAAAAAAAATTGTATAAGAATCCCTGACAGGTGTCAAATGTTCCCACAAACTTTTGATTCACTGATGCCTGGTGAGAAAATTTAACTTATTTCCCTCTGATCTTGAAATTATAACGATTACGTTTTAGAGCTTTTTAAAAATTGCAACAAATAAAGTGTAAAAATGTAAAGTGTTGTAAATACAAACGATTTCTTTCGTTTTGAAATTTGTATGGAAAAAAATATTTTTTAAACGAATTTTCGTTTTTTTTTCATACAAATTTGAAACGTTTAGAAATGAAATTTTCAAAATATCTTAAAAATTATTGAAATTTCTCTTAAAGAATTTTTATTTCATAAATTTAATGAACGAGTTTCGTTATCAACTTCTTACCCTCAAATGAATATTGGATTAGATAATTTTTCAATCACCACAGGCATGAACTCGCCAAAACGCTAACGGGAAAAGTCTCGATAATAGATGTTTAACGCCAATACGGAAAAATAAGCAATATAAGAAGAAAGTGGAGGCAACGCGAAAAACAGGGATATTAAAAAAAAAATTAAAACAAAAAAATTGTCACGCGGAGCAATTATAAAAATGGAGAAAACCGCCAGCATAAAAAAATCGCTAAAACGGAAAAAAAACCCAAAATTTAAATTAACTCTAAAACGAAAAAATATCGCCAAACTGAACAAATCGCCAATATTAAAAAAATTTAAATTTTTAAAACGCTGAAACTAAAAATTAAAAAAAAACAAAAAATTTCCAAAATGTAAAAATCGCTTAAATGAAATATATCACCAAAAATAACAAAAATCGCTAAAAGGCAAAAAATATAACCAAAGTAAAAAGATCGCTAAAAAAAAAATAAAAAATCGTTATAACCGAAAAAATCGCCAAAACGAAAGAGCACCAAAGTTAAGAAAATCACGAAAAAAACACCAAAACCGAGAAAAATCGCCAAAATTAATATTAATCCTAAAGCGAAAAAATTACACTAAACTAAAAAAATTGTCAAAGCAAATAAAATTGCCTACATTGAAAAAATCGCTAACACGGAAAACCCCCCAAAATTAAAATTGACTCTAAGGCGAAAAAATATCGCCAAACTGAAAAAATCGTCAAAGCAACGTATATCGTTTACATTAAAAAAATAGCTAAAACGGAAAAACCCTTTTCGCTTTTGCAAAATTAAAAAAAAAATTTAAATTTTTAAAACGCTGAAACTAAAAAATTAAAAAAAAAACCGAAACAAAAATCGCTAAAAAGAAAACGCTTAAATGAAATATACCACCAAAAATAACAAAAATCGCTAAAAGGCAAAAAAAAAATCACCAAAGTCAAAAGGTTGCCAAAAAAAACTAAAAGAATTCGTTAAAACCAAATAAATCGCCAAAACGAAAAAAGCACCAAAGTTAAAAAACCGTTAGAACTAAAACTGTGTATACATATCGTCGGTTGGTCTCTGGTTTGCTGCAGACATAATGTATTTTGAATACACTGTGCCGCAAACCAGAAACCAACCGACGATATGTATATTTCGAAAAAAGAAAACAAAAAAATTTGCAAAAACCAAAAAAATTCGCCAAACGTAAAAACTAAAAAATTGCGTCAATACTAAAAAAAATCGCTAAAAATCGAAATGCGCTTAAATGAAATATATCACCAATAATAATAAAAATCGCTAAAAGGCAAAAAAAAAACACCAAAGTAAAAATTTCGCCGAAAAAAACTAAAAAAAATCGCCAATAACCGAACAAAAAATCGCTAAAACGAAAAAAGCACCAAAGTTAAGAAAATCGCTAAGACTAAAAGTATGTATGCATACGAGTACATAGGTATATTGCAAAAAAAAAATCGCCAAAAATCAGGAAAAAAAAAATAAACTTCAATACTAAAAAAATCGCCAAAAATCGCAAAATTTACTGAGTTTAGTCTTCTTTACTGTTACAAAATTGCAGTTTTTATTTCAAATGTTTAGTTTTTCTGATACTAGTTATATCGAGCCTTACTTTAGATTTTATCGTAAGCGACATGTTATCGAAAATATACTTTTTTTATTGAAATTTAAATTTTATGTGCCTACCCATAGTTAAGAATTATCAAAATGCCAAAATTGTTGATTTACTTTTAAGAAACAGGCTGTACAATTTTATCGTAAGCGACAATTTACGTACAAAAAATATTTCAAAATTAAAAAATAACTTTTTCTGAAAAATTTAGTTTTTGTCGCTTGCGATAAAATCGAAAAAAAGTCTCGATATTTTGAAAAATGTAAAGTGGATGTACACAACGTCCTGTCAAAAAAGTCAAGATGTCTTTATTTTCTTGAAATATTTTCATAAGAAAGTTTCGGTTTACAATGTTTACAAGGCTTGCAAGCTTTACAATATTTACCAGATTTACCATATTTACAAGATTTACAATGTTTGCAAAACAATTTTGTATGGAGATTTGTTTGTTAAAGGTTTTGTTAGCAAAAAACTAATTTGTATCTTTCCGCAACTATGTCACCATCAATCGTCGTCAGTCGGTTCTTCAAGTTTGAAATGAATATTCGAAATAATTATCGGCCCTGTTCTGTAAACCGAGTGCGAGTAAATTTCTCGTTTTCAAAAAATTAATAATGGTCCTGCAGACCTTTTTAAAATCATACAGCATAATTTTCTTTCAGATATGATATTTGGGAATCTATATAATAATAATAATTTAAAAAAATCTAAAAAAAATATTTCTATTGTCAGAGTTAGTTTTCTAAAATTCTGCGTTTTCAACAAATCGATTAGTTTACATAACATGTCCGAACATAAATATGGCAGCTGGTTGAAAATAATTATAATTTTTCAGCGTTATATGACCAACGCTGAGTTTTACCAAGAAGCTGGTCCTTTATTCATTCATGTTGGCGGAGAATGGACTATATCGCCGGGTTATATTAGCAGTGGACATATGTACGATATGGCTAAAGAAAATAAAGGATATTTATTCTACACTGAACATCGTTATTATGGCAAAAGTCGGCCGGTTGGGTAATTTTTTTTTCATATACTTTTTCTGGTACTTTAATAAAAATTCAATTGCAGTGATCTCTCCAATGAGAATATGAAATATTTACATGTGCGCCAGGCCTTAGCCGATTTGGCCCATTTCATAATCACCATGAAATCGACCACACCACACATGGCAAACTCCAAAGTTATTTTAAGTGGTGGCTCATATTCGGCCACTATGGTGACTTGGTTTAAGAAATTATATCCCGATTTGGCCACGGGATGTTGGGCTTCGTCGGCTCCTTTATTGGCCAAAGTTGATTTTGTGGGTAAGTATTTGCCACAAAAAACACCCTGTTCTCCTAAATTGCTATACTTTAAAATAAAATGTTAGAATACAAGGAAATCGTCGGTCAATCTCTACGTTTGCTGGGAGGCGACTCTTGTTACAATCGCATTACGAATGGCATACAAGAACTTGAGGAAATGTTGAACGAAAATAGATCGACTGAATTAAGAAGTTCGTTAAATATTTGCGAAACATTTGATGTTAACAATGAATTGGATGTTTGGGTATTGTTCTCCACCATATCGGACACATTTGCAGGCATTGTACAAAATCATAAGTGGGTACATAATATTTTAATAGGAGAATTTTAAATTTATTATTTCAATTCACAGAAATGACACAATACAAAAGGCGTGCAATAAAATCATGGAGGAGTCTGATGATTTTAAAGGTTTTACAAACTTTATGCAGACTTATTTTGGCAGCGACAATTGTTCCGATCTTAGCTACAAAGCGGTAGTAGAAGAATTTAAGGATATAAAATTCGGCAGTGGCATGAGTAAGCAAATTATTTATTCAGCAAAAAAAATTAAAAGCTTCTAAAAATATAAAATAATTTTTAAGGCTTTGAATACAAAATCTATAAAAGCTTCTAAATTCAAAAGCTAGTAAGCAAAAGCTTAAAAATTTTTTTTATTCACAGTAATGCTTTGGCACCTGGAGGTTATATTTAAAAGCTAATAAATAGAAGCTAAAAATGTATTTTTCAGTGAAAGTTTCTGAAAGCTGGAGTGTAAATTGAAACTCTAATATGTAAATAGAAGCTTAAAATGTATTTTCATACACAGTGAAAGTTTTTGAAAGCTGTAGCTCAAATTAAAAATCTAAAAAATATAAGCTTAACATGTATTTTTATATGCAGTGAAAGTTTTTGAAGCTTTTGGAGCTAAATGGAAAAGCTAATCAAAGGAAGCTTAAAATTTATTTTTATAGACAGCAAGAGTTTTTGAAAGTTGGAGCTTAAGCAACATTTTTATAATTTAAGCACAATATAAAAACGGCTAGAGCTTTTTATACAAGTTAGACGAAGCTTTTAGTCAATGTTTTGGAGAATCTTAAAAAAAAAATCATTTGTAAGCTTTGAAGCAGGATAGTTAAGATTTCAAAAAACTTCGAAAGACCCAATATACAAAATACAAAAGAGAAAGCTTTTAAGCTTTTGAAGCCAGAAAACAAGATTTTATAAGTCTAGCTCAGCTACGTCCAAACACACACACACTGATATTTGCATTTGAGGTAAACAGCTTTGAAAGCTCTTAAATTTGTTCTTGTTTTGTTGCAAGCATTGCTGTCTGTTGTGTTGTTGTTGTGGATGTTGTACTCTCGTCGCTGTGAAAGCACAAAAAGCTCTTTATAAAAGTGTGCACATTGTGCATATGGGATGGACGTAGCTGGTGTAGTTCGATTAAAATTTTGAAAGTTACTTAATACAGCTTTTGCTAAGGTTCGGAATATATTCTTTGGCCTTACAAGCTTGAAAGCTTAAATTTTCGAACGAATTTTTTTTTATTCAAAATTTGTTTTTTTAAGTTACTTAATAAAGCTTAAAAAAATTTTAATAAAAAAAATAATTCGAAAATTTAAGCTTTCAAACCCTTAAGACGGAAAAGTATATTCCGAACTTAAACAAAAGTTTTCCATAGAAAAATATACATATTTAAAAAAATATTTCAAAGCTTCAAAAGGCTCTGAAATATATCAAAAAGCTTCTAAGACCAAGAAATCATAACAATAAAAACAAATCGAAAATTTAAACTTTCAAACCCTTAAGACGGAAAAGTATATTCCGAACTTAAACAAAAGTTTTCAATAGAAAAATACATTTAAAAAATATTTCAAAGCTTCAAAAGGCTCTGAAATATATCAAAAAGCTTCTAAGACCAAGAAATAAGCTGTAAGGAACTTTCTTAAAAAAATTTTAAAAGCTTAAAAAGCTTTAAAGCATAATATATGTACATATCTAAGAAGCCTTTTTCCTTACAACAGTTTTTAAACTTTTACCCCCATATAAATTTTATTTTTTTATGAATATGGTTGTTAAAGTCTAAAACCATGTCACGATAATTTAATTTAATTAATTAATAAAGTTATTTAAATGAAATTGAAAATTAAATTTTCAAAACCATAATTTTGAATAAATCAAAATCAATTTGAATATATCGTTGCCTTAATATAGAAAGGCCGTAAATTATTATTTTTTTGAAATCTACATTTTTTTCATTTTTCAATACATTAGATGTTCTTCTATGCAAATACACAAAAAAACTCGATTTCAAAAAAAAAAATGTCTATATTAAGGTAACGATATGTGTATATATGTGTGCAAGCTCTTAAGACCTAAAAATATTTCTCAATGATCGAATAAATAAAGACAAATATTTCAACAATAATGAAAGCTTTTAAACAGCTGCATCCAAGCCATATGCAAAAAGTTTGAGATTTTACAGAAGAGCTTTGTGCTTTCACAATGACGAGATTACGGCAGCCAATCAGATCTCCACGAAAACAGTGCGCTTCTTACTTTTCAAAGAAACAACAATGAGAGCTTTCAAAGCTGTTTACATCAAATGCAAATATCAGAGTACTATATGTGTTTGGACGTAGCTGCTTTAAAATGTGTTTTAGAGTGCACCAAAACAATTCCTAAGCTTTAAGAAGTTTTAAGCAAAATGTTAAAGCTTTCAAAAGAATTTTATATTTTCCTTTAGTACGCCAATGGTTTTATCAGACCTGCAACGAATATGGTTGGTATCAAACATCTGGTTCTATGCAACAACCATTCGGCACCAAATTTCCAGTTAAATTATACACAACTCTGTGCCAGGACGCCTACGGAGCTCGATATACCCCAGAATATATCGAAAACCAAGTGAATAAAACGAATGAGTTTTTTGGAGGTCTTGAGCCAGAAGTCACAAATGTGTATATGACTCACGGTCAATTGGATCCTTGGCGTGCAATGGGCATACAAGAGGAGGGCAAGGCAACAGTAATACCAAGTAAGTTTCAGTTACCCAATTGTATACAATTAAAATTAATTTTTGAATTCTTTCAGTGCGTGCACATTGCAAAGATTTCGGCTCTATAAGTGATGAAGATAATGAAGAGCTAAAAGTGTCAAAAATAAAGCTTAAGGAATTAGTCCACAACTGGTTGAAGGAATAGGATGAGCATTAGTTTGAAAGTAGATAAAGTAGATAAAAATAAATAAATTATATAATAAAATTTGATTTGTTTTTGTAACGAATTAAATGGCGAATTTGAAAAGCTTTAGAAAGTAACTTTTGCCTCTGCTGTCAGAATTGGCAAAAAAAAAAGTTATCAGCACTCGTATGTTATAATAAAATTATTGATAATCAAATCGGAAAGTACTTTTTGTATCATTAATATAAAATTATTCTTTATTGAAAAGATATTCTTTTATTGCAAATAAAAAATGTTTTCGTTTCTTTTACTCAAGTGTACTGATATTTTAGCACAAAACGCTAAACCTCATGCGGTTCAACAATCGATTGGACTTTATTATTCTTTAAATATGTTAAGACATTTATGTCTGTAGATATATTTCCTACTGATAATTTAAATAATCTAATCAGTTTTAAGCAAAACCAGGTAATTACTGCTCTAGCAAAAATTAATATTTAGTCTTCAAGAAGTATTTGCTGAAGACTGTTGTTTATTGCCATGGCTAAATTCTTCTTGGGCGCCTTGGTTGTGTTGGCTGTCACAACAGCTAGTTTAACAGCTTATAATGAAAAGGAGCAGATATTTGTTAAAATATTTAACGAGTTACACAAGCAGCCAGGACCTGTGCTGGTGCGTGAGAGGGCAGAATTTAAATTCGGTTGGATTGAACAGAAATTAGATCATTTTGATGCAAGCGAATTGAGAACTTGGCAAATGGTTAGTTGGTAAAATAATTTATAACGAACTCTTTTTGTATTAGCTAACACCATCACTAGACGAAATCCTATTGACAAAATAAGTTTCATGCGATTTTATTTTATAAAAAAAAATTCATTGTGTAAATTTTTAAACTGAATTTATGTGAAATTTGTTGCACGAAACTTTTATCATTTGCAGAGGAGAGAGCGAGAGAGAGAGAGAGTGGTATGACTCTTTGAGAAAATCTTGTTCACAAAAAAAAAAGTTTCATGCAACTTATTTCATAAAAAAAGTGTCATGGTGTAAATTCTTTCACAAAAAATTTCATAATGTAAATGTTTATACACCATAAGAGAGAGAGAGAGAGAGAGAGAGAGAGAGCGCTAGAGAGGAGACATTGACATGAATCTTTGCCAAAAATAAATAAAGTTTCGTGCTACTTATTTCATAAAAAATGTCATAATATAAATTCTTACACTGAATTTATACCATGAAAGTTTTTCATGATATCAAATGAAATTTGTTACACGAAACTTTTTCCATTTCCTAACAGCAGCGCCAGAGGAGAGACAGTGACATGAATCTTATTTCATGCAACCTATTTCATAACAAATGTCATAATATAAATTCGTATATTAAATTTACACCATGAGAGCTTTTATGATGTCAAATGAAATTTGTTTGCACGAAACTTTCCATTTTTTCTAACATCAGCGCTAGAGGAGAGAGAGTGGCATGAATCTCTGACAAAAAAAAAAGTTTCGTGCTACTTATTTCATAACAAATATCATAATATAAATTACTATACTGAATTTACACCATGAGATTTTTTCATGAAATTAAACGAAATTTGTTGCACGAAACTTTTTAAACAGCAGCGCTGGAGACGAAACATTGACATGAATCTTTGCCAAAAATAAACAAAGTATCGTGCTAATTATTTCATAAAAAATGTCATAACATAAATTCTCATACTAAATTTACTCCATGAGAGTTTTTCATGATATTCAATTAAATTTATTGCAGGAAATTTTTTAAGTTTCCTAACAGCTGCGCCACGGGAGAGAAAGACATACATAAATAAAGCTCATAAGTGTTCCCAGTATTTTTGTTGTCTTATGGGCTTCTCTACGCTCGCTTTTGACAAATTAAAACGAAAAATGTCATGCAACTAATTTCATGAAAAATTTCATAGTGTAAGTCCAGTCTCCTACTAAATTTTGCACTATGACATGCAATTTAAAATTACTTGAATGAAATTTTGCAAAGTTTGTTTGTTCAAAAAGAGGGCGTGAAGAGTCAAATTAGATTTTAAGAAATTCAGAAAAATTATTTAAATATTTATGTCCCGGTCCTTTCGACCGCTCCTACCGGAATATAGAAAAGTTTCTTGCATTCAATTTAAAAAAAAGAGATTTCACAATGTAAATTCAGTCCTATGCCGAGTACAAACTATGGCATTTTGTGACATCGCAATAGTGTGTACTAGTGACAACGTTTGTCATTTCTGATATTTCCATATTAAAAACATAATGTGAACGGCGTTGCACACTTTTTGAAAATGACAACACAAGAAATGCCAGATGTGTACTCGGCATTAGTAAAATAATTTCATCTCTTTTCATGTCTTTTAAGCGTTACATGACAAATGGTGAACTATATGAGCCCGGCGGTCCCATGTTTATCTTTGTCGGTGGCGAATGGACTATCAATGCCGGTCCCATTACGAGCAGTCACATGTATGACATGGCTAAAGAGCACAATGGTTATTTATTTTACACCGAACATCGTTTTTATGGTGAAAGCCAACCACTTGCCATGACGAATGAGAATCTAAAATTTCTAGATGTTCAACAGTCTTTGGCCGATTTGGCCCATTTCATACGCACCATGAAATTGCTCATTCCGGGCATGAACAATTTCAAAGTTATTTTAACTGGCGGCTCATATTCGGCCACTATGGTGACATGGTTTAAGAAATTGTATCCCGATTTGGCTACGGGATGTTGGGCCTCTAGTGCCCCCTTGTTAGCAACACATGATTATTTTGGTGAGTTTGACTTTGGAACTGGTAGACATGAATAAGATTTAAATATACGACTACAGTGCGTGTTTTCACAAAACAAAAGAGAGTTTTTATTCGAAAAAAAAAATTAATTCTATACAAAGTTTCAGACGAAAATTTTCTTTCGCTTTACAAAAACACACAATAAATGAGATTTAATTTCGAAGCGGAAAAGAAATCACTGAAATTTTACAATTTACTTTAACGATTGTTAACTAATTTAAAGCATGCTTTAACTTTAACAATCGTTTATGAATAACGGCATTAAAGTAAACTAACTCTCATCTATTGTGTGTTTTTATAAAGCGAAAGAAAATTTTTAGTTTATACACTTTGTATAGAATTCAAAAAAAAAATGGTTTTCTTTTTGTTTTTCGAACAAAAATTCTGTTTCGTTTTGTGAAAACAAACGCTGCAGTCTTGAATTAGAATCTTAAAGTACGCTTTAACTTTAACAAATGTTTATGAATACCGTTGTGAATGTTTAAAATATCTGTAATAAAGAATACAAAGAAGTTATGGGACAATCGATGAAACTGATGGGTGGAGCTGCTTGTCACGATCGTATTCAACGTGGCTTTGCCGAATTGGAGACCATGTTCGCCAACAAACGCGGTGCAGAAGTCAAGGCCATGTTACAATTATGCAATGAATTTAATGAGCTCAATGATTTGGACACTTTTACACTATTCTATGAAATTTCTGAGATATTTGCCGGTTTAGTACAAACTCACAAGTAAGTGACTCCAATTAAAGAATAAAAATTAAATAAATATCTATTGTCTTTTCCAAATACAAGTGAGGGGAGCATACAAGCCGGTTGCCAAAAAATTATGGCCGGCAGCAGTGATGTAATTGGACTAGCGAATTATATTCTAGATAAATTTGGCAGCACCGGCTGTAATGATTTTGCTTATAGCTCATATTTGAAGTTGTTTGGCGAATCTGGGTCCAACGAAAGTCCAAGTAGGTTTAAAAGAATATTAAATGTTACGCTTAAACGCTGTTAACAGCAGCATACAAAAATAATTTTTTTGGAACACCAGTGCGTGCTTGGATTTATCAGACCTGCAATGAATTCGGCTGGTATCAAACATCCAGCTCAGGTAATCAACCTTTTGGTACAAAATATCCTTTGATCTTCTTTAGTACCTTGTGTGCTGATGCTTATGGTGCCAAGTTTACCAATGAATATATACAGCAAAGAATTAATGCTACCAATAAAATGTTTGGTGGGCTTCAGCCTAAAGTGGAAAATCTTTATTGGACTCATGGTCAATTGGATCCCTGGAGGGCTGCGGGCCTACAAGATGACAAGCAGGCCACAATTATACCTTGTAAGTAACTCGTATAGAGAAAATATTTAAGCGCTGGCAAAGTGAATATTTTTTCTATTCCTCACTTTTAAGATCATGCCCACTGCAAGGATATTGACTCGATTAGCGACAGGGATACTCCCGAGCTAAGGGCTTCCAAGGAAAAAATAGCTGCCTTAGTTAGAAAGTGGGTAGCATAAGGAATATTTTTTTCAATGTAACAAACCCTTTTTAAATTGAAGTTATGAAAAAAGTATTAAAAATTTAAATAATTTAAAAAAAATTTAAATAGATATTTTATTAAATCATTTGGATGTTGTTCTCGCTAGTACTGAAGGATTCGTATGTTCTTTTCATCTTGGGTACTACAAACTCACCTTATAAACCCATTACGCCAGTTTATCTATCTCAAGATAAGGGGGCCTTAAAGATATTTTTTTATTCCTCATGTTTAACCTGAAGTTGGTTGCACAATCATATTTAACATTTAATTTTGTAATTATCACGAAAATATATAAAATATTTCAGGTAATAAAAAAGACAGTTAATTGGCTAACGTGCTATATGATAAGTAATGGGAATATTTGCATAGATACCGACAGTAATAACGCGATAAAATTTCTATCATCTATACACACAACATATATTGTGGTTTGTGAATATGGGATGTCTCTCATTGAAATAAAGAGATATCGCTAGAGTTAATGGAGGTGTACTCGCAACATACTCGTATATAGCCGACAGGCTGGCCAAAAATGGACAAGATTGGACAGCCGAACTGTTATACCTATCATTTGGTTAGGGTTCCACTGAAGTGCTGCGAGTCATAAATAGAGATAGAAGCTACTCACAATTGCGCAGACTACGAGGCTACTTGCTCTAACTCAATGTCAGATGGATTGTCATTCTACGTAAGGAACGCTGAGGGGTCAGTTTTGTAACTTTTTCAAAAAGTAATTTTCCTAAAAAAAAGTACTTTTCCTAAAAGTACCTTTTTTCTCAAACCACTTTTTAATGAAAGTACCTTTTTTCTAAAACCACTTTTTAAAGAAATTACCTTTATCAATAAAGTACTTTTTCATACAAGTATCATCTAAAAAGTACTTTGTTTAAAAATGTACTTTCTTTAAACAGTGATTTTAGAACGAACGTACTTTTTGGTAAGTAAAGTTTTTACAGCAGTTTTCTTAAAAACGTACTTTTCCTAAAAAGTAGCTTTTAACAAAAAGTACCTTTTTCTGAAAGCATCTTTTTAAGTAAATACTTTTTCTTAAAAATACTTTCTTTGAATGCGTACTCTTTTCAAAAAGTATCATTCTCAAAAAGTACATCTCACAAAAAGTGCTGTTTGCAAAAGTTTTTATATCCCAAAAGTACCATTTCAAAGATTATATTTACAAAAGAGTAGCATTTTACAAAAGCATTTTTTTAATTGCTGTTTCTAAAAACAATATTAATAAATTCAGTAAAGTGCGACTTTGACTCGCGCACGAAGGGTTCCGTACGTTGGGCTTTGAGCATTTTTTTAATAGTGTTTTTTCCGTTTTTTCAGCTGAAATAATTTTTTTTTATTATTTTTCGCTTTTTTCTCGTTTTGGCGATTTTTTTAATTTTGGCGATTTTTTTTTATTTTAGCGATTTTTTTAATTTTGGCGATTTTTTTATTTTGGCAATTTTTTTTTATTTTGGCGATTTTTTTCATTTTGGCGATTTTTTTCATTTTGGCGATTTTTTCATTTTGGCGATTTTTCCGGTTTTTCGCGATTTATTTTCGATTTAGATTTTTTTTTAATTTGGTGCTTTTTTTTTGTTTTGGCGATTTTTTTTCGGTTTGGCGATTTTTTTTCGGTTTGGCGATTTTATAATTTTGAGTTTTTTTTGTTTTACCGTTTTTGAAAATTTCAAGAAGTTTGCTCTTACGGTTTCCAAGATACAGCAAGTTATCAAAATTACATAGTCGAAATTACATTAACTGATGGTATACCCTTTAATTAAAATTTTTTAAAATTTTAGTGTTAGTTGTTGTAGTCTGTATAAAAATACACTAACTTTACAAATTTCAAGTGTATATACATACAATTGTATGTATATTACATTGGATTTTAACATTTTTCGTTGCTCGTTTTGGCACACCCTTTAATTTTCAACTCTCATGTATTTGTTGTTGTAGCGGCCAAGGGTCTACACACTGTGTCCAAATTTCAGGTCCGTAGCTCTTACGGTTCCCGAGAAAATACTCTGTGACGGACAGACGGACAGACGGCCAGACGGACAGTGTAGCGAAAACAATAGGGTTCCTTTTTCACCTTTGGTGTACGGAACCCTAAAAAAGAAAATAAAAATTTAATATAATTTTTCCGAAAGATTAATATTGAAAGTACTCCTCTATCAAGAATAATATCGGTTAATAATTTTTACTCAGATTTAAAATGTTTCCTACCGTATTTCCTCCTTTTTGGTACCATTTTTGGGCCCTTAGAAATAATACAAACATTGTATTAGCTTATACCGAGTACACACTATGGCATTTGGTGACATCGCAAGCAAAAATAAGACTGCGTACTAGTGGCGTATTTGCGTTTCTTTTCGGTTTAGGTGATTTATTTTAGTTTTAGCGATGTTTTTTTAGTTTTGGCAATTTTTTATTTTGGCGATTTGTTTTAGTCTTAGGGATTTTTTTAGTTTGGCTCTTTTTTTTTGTTTTGACGTTTTATTTTCGGTTCCTGGCGATTTTATAATTTTGGGATTTTTAAGTTTTAGTGTTTTTGAAATTTTAAAAGAGTTTGCCTCTTACGGTTTCCCAGATACAGCAAGTTGTCAAATATTACTTGACTTAATTCAATTACATTAACTGATAGAACACCCTTCAATTTTGATTTTTTTTTTAATTTTAGTGTTTATTGTTGTAGTGTGTGTAAAAATACACTAATTTTGCAAATTCTAACAACCTATTTAGATTTTAATATTTTTCGTTACTAGTTTTGGCATACCCTTTAATGTTTAAGTGTCACATATTTGTTGTTCTCTGTCATAATTTCAGGTCCGTAGCTCTTGCGGTTCTCAAGAAAACAGCCTGTGACGGACAGGCGGACAGTGTAGCGGAAACAATAGGGTTCCTTTTCATCTTCGGTGTAAAAAGTACCGAAAAATTGGTATAATTTTGCCACTTATAAGTGCAAATTTTCAGAAAGCGCCAAATAGTGCCGATATCCTGTCCAGCAGAAAACAACGAGCCAAAAAGCTTTTTGCTATGTTCAATAGTTTAGAAGATGTGTCGAGTGTAAAAAAAGTTTTGGTACCTGGGTTTTTTTTTAACCCCTTGCAGCCCCTAAAAGTACACATATCTAAAAAGTACACATATCTAAAAGTACCAGTATTTTTTTTGTGCATTATTCATAAGCCTGATGATTTCATCCTTTTTTACCCCCTTCGCATTTTAATTTCCAAAAAATAATCTTCTTAATGGATCTATACATCGGAAAAGGAACCTACACACCAAATTTCAGCTCTTTAGCTATAGTCGTTAGGGCGGGGCTATGATGACTTAGTCAGTCAGTCAGTCAATCACCCAATAACATTGCTCTTTTCTATACATATACAATATAGATTAACTATCTCTCGCATTCATTAAATGATTCTCCTTTTCAATTTCCGCAAAATTCCCTTGCAAAAAAACTTTGTCAACTAAATATACAGATACTCCTTTTAGACACGCAAAGTTTACTTTGCACAGTCTTAATTCAGCTGTGTTTAAGATAGAGAGAGGAATACTAACTATTTATGTCTTCCTCCCAGCTGAATTAAGACTTTGCAAAGTAAACTTTCCGTGTAAAAAAGGAGTAATACTCGGTTTTTTACACACCCAAATAAAACCTTTTATTGGGAAACCCTTTACTTCCAGTATGTTTCTTAAGCCAAGTAAAAAGGGTTTCTTTTATTACAATTTTATTAACTTATTCTTGGCATATTCTTTTTTTCCATCATATTTCGCTGACCAATTCCTGGCAACACTGGATGGATGATGGAAGGTGATATCGAAGATGAAACCCCTACAGCGTAGTTGCGTCCAACATTTAACTGAATCATACAATAATAATAATTTCTATACCGCTTTAGCGGTTTGCCGCTCAAAGCGTGCTTAGCGATATTTTCCACAAAAGAAATTATTTTATTATTTTGAGTTTTTGAGATATTGACCAGAAGTACTTTCGAATATGCAAATTACGGAGGTACCATTAGCTCAAAATCAGCTTATCTCGACTTAAGCGCTTTTCCCTTTTTGCCACAGATAAACATATGTATGTATGTATATGTATGTATATGTATTTATGTATATACGTATGTATATATAGTTGTATATCTGTATCAGTGATCGGCAATGAATCGTGTTTTTGCTATTCATACTGACTCATGAAATTTTAAACATGACTAGACATCATTTAAACTCAAATACTCTGATTTACGTATACTCACGATGACATTGATTTATAAGTATATGGGCCTGTTCTGAAAATCACTATGATTGAAATCACAGTGATTTCAAAAACAAACTATTAATAACTCACTTTGTAATGGATTTTTATTTTATTTTAAGTTTTTGTCATGTATAATAGAATATTTTATTCCAACTTCCATCGCTATAAATCGTGAAATTTACAAAGCTGTGATTTAGCTTTTATCAATTTTTTTAAATCACCGTGATTTGAAATGTCGTGATTTGCAGAACAGCCCCCATAGGTTGAAATAAATATGAATGCGACATCGACATCATCCCTGCAAATAATATTGGACTATGTGGTCCAATCTACATGAAACAGACTAGTAATGCAGCCATGCATCATGTTATTTGTGCACAAGCATTCAATGCTGTACGATATGTGTTCGTGTTTAAACGATTATGATCGTTCTTTTTAGGCACTTACAAATTGTATGTGAGTAGTCTATAACTATTCTATATGGAGTACTTTTGGGGGTGGTTTCGGTTTTGTACTAGTCCTGGTATTTTATGGAGTAGTCCTTATTATTATTTGCAAGGATAGTCATACCACACTCACACTCATAAATCACCTCAGTTTGATTTATAATTTCAGGAAAATACGTATACTACTCACATTGATTCAGCTCACTCAACTCATGCATGTATGTTTATTTAAAAGTTTAGTCACTAAACAGTTTGCAAGTAGTATTCAATTCCTGCAAAAAAAAACATAAATAAATTCAGTAAAGTGCGACTTTGACTCGCGCACGAAGGGTTCCGTACATTGGGCTTTGAGCATTTTTTAATACAGCGTTTTTTTAAGTTTTTGACGTTTTTTCAGCTGAAATAATTTTTTTTTGTTTATTTTTCGCTATTTTCTCATTTTGGTGATTTTTTTTCATTTTGGCGATTTTTTTCATTTTGGCGATTTTTTTCATTTTGGCGATTTTTTAATTTTGGCGATTTTTCCGGTTTTTCGCGATTTATTTTCGTTTTAGAAATTTTTTTTTATTTGGTGCTTTTTTTCGTTTTGGCGATTTTTTTTTGTTTGTTTTGACGATTTTTTTTCGGTTTGGCGATTTTATAATTTTGGGATTTTTTTGTTTTACCGTTTTTGAAAATTTCAAAAAGTTTACTATTACGGTTTCCAAGATACAGCAACTTGTCAAAATTACATTAACTGATGGTACACCCTTTAATTAAAATTTTTTAAAATTTTAGTGTTAATTATTGTTGTAGTCTGTATAAAAATACACTAACCTTACAAAACCGATTAATTTCCAAATCTCATGTATTTGTTGTTGTAGCGGCCAAAGGTCTACACACTGTGTCCAAATTTCAGGCCCCTAGCTCTTACGGTTCTCGAGAAAATACCCTGTGACAGACGGACGGACAGACGGACAGCGTAGCGAAAACAATAGAGTTTCTTTTCACCTTTGGTGTACGAAACCCTAAAAAGCAGCAAAGCAGCAGAGAAACACATAACCTCATAATGAGAACTTTAATGTTCGTGTGCGAAGTACGCATCATCATACTTATTTTGCATCGAAATCAACAACGTCATAAATGTTGCCAAGTATGAGTTCGATGGGCACTTCAAACTTTCGAGTGAATATGATTCATAGACAATATTGCAATAAGTATGAGTGGGCATAAGTAGAAGAAATTATAAGTCATGATTCAACTCTACTCACTTTTTCACTACTCATTGCTGTTCTCTGGTCTGTATATGTATTTAAGCTATTTAAATTAAACAAAAGCAAAATTTATATTTCATTAACGAGTTCATTATGATTGACTATGTACGTCATTAGGCCTAATAGTTTTACAATTTTCAACATTATTAAAACACTGAATAAACCTTCTCATAGAATTTCATGATATACTTACGCAAATTCTGAAACATACTAATTCGTTCTCGTGCTGTTTTTTGAGTGAAAATCTAACTTAAAAGTTTTAAGTTAAAACACACTCAAGAGAAATACTGAACAGGTATAAAAGAAGACAACGGCGTTACTTCGCTCAAATGTGAATAAAGTTTACTAACAGTTTCAACCAGATACGACAGTCGATTAGAAGGCATCGTTATTAAAAAAAAAAATTATAATAATAATAATAATGAAAGTGTATATAACAGCAGTAGCGAGTCTAATATACATTTTGACCCTGACATATAATGTGAACTGTGAAAACACTGTGCAAACCAAGTGGATAGTACAAAAATTGGATAATTTCAATGCCGCAGATCCAAGAACCTGGATGATGGTAAGAAAGGCACACTACACAGAAAAAATTATTCGCAAAAAAATTTCAAACAAACGTGTGTTTTGAAATAAAATTTAGTTTCGGTAAATATTTTTACTGTTCCAGTAAATTATTTGTTTCAATTTTGTTTTATATAAAAAACTGTATCATTTAATTTCATTTGCTTGTGTTGGTGTTTTCCTTGCTTGTTCATTGACTCAACTCGGACATGTGCTGATGTTGTTGTTTTCTTTAAATGATCGTGTTGTATACGTGTGAACTCGGACAAGAAGCCGAAAAACGTCGTGGCTTGTTTTTTACTCAACAAAGTTATTTTTCAAACAAATTATTCACCCTTATTCCATTTGTCGACATCGACGTCACTTTAACACAATACCAAAAAATTGTTGCTTGTTTACTCGCTCTCGAGAATAATTTTGTGCTAATGACAATATATGTATTTCCGTTCCTTTAATTCTAGAAAATGGTATTAGCCTGCTAACAGGCGTCAGTAGTTTTCGAGAACGGGTATACAAGCCCCAATTTTTTAGTATTGTGTTACAAGTGATGACGACGTCGACAAATGGAATAAGGGTGATTACAAAATTTTGTATTTGAATTTACAAATTTCTTTGTAGGACCTAAATTGAAAAAATTGATATTTGATTCAGAGAATTTTGTGTTTGAAATGGAAAATTAGTTTTTTCTGTGTATACTTGAACTTAAATTAAAATAAATGTACATACGCATATATTTTATTTTCTAGCGCTATATGGTAACGGAGAAATATTTTAAGCCGGGCCAACCCATGTTTATTTATTTGGGAAATGAAAATGCCATAGCAGCTCCATATATTGAAAATGGATTATTATCCGATTTGGCGAGAGAGCATAATGGCATTTTGTTCCACACCGAACATCGTTATTACGGCAAGAGCTTACCAACCAAGTGAGTTTTGTTTTTCAAACCGAATGGGCAACGCAGAGGGATATTTATTGTGGGCGTATGTTCGTAAATGAATTACTGGTCTGCAAATGGAAGAATTTTAAATGTCCCAAACTGCTTCACTGAAGTAGATAAGGCACAAATAATTGTGAAATATGGGGGCTACTAAAAAAAAAGATTATCAGTGAAATTTTATTGCATTTTAAATTAAAGTTTGCTCGCTCATGATGCAGAGCAGTGATGCATTTACGAACAGCCACTGTGTTTAACAAGTTTGTGCATGTACATCAGTGCTGGGCAAAGCCAGAAATGTATTCATTTGTGAAAGAAGACGATTAAAATTCGGCACTTTGGGCTGACTGTGATATACATACATACATACATACATACATACATACATACATATAAAGCCTTATTTTCGATTTTATCGTAAGCGACAAAAATTAAAATTTTCAGAAGAATGTATTTTTTAATATTCGAATATATTTTTATAGCTATTGCTATTTATGGCGTGATACAGGGGTTAGAAAATGATTTTCGTAACAAAATAAACCGACACTATTACAGTTATAAATTTATTTTTGTTTTGATTTCTGTGTACTTAAAAGCAACGTACGAAAATAAATGAAGCAAATTGTTTGAATTTGTTTTGCTTCGTTCTTTGAAGTGAGTGAAAAAAAAGAACAAAACAAAAACAATGAAAAACATTGCTTATTCAATTTGTTTTTGTATTGTTTTTCCCCTGATCAAAACCAGAAAACAAAGCCGATCGACTCTAAGCCGGCTAACAGCCGCCACCGGCCATAAACAATATATTAATTTAATCGTGCGCCGCTAGAAAAGATAATAATGGGAAATAAATGGAAACGTTTTGAAATATTTGCGGCGAATTTGACATTATCATATAATATAATTTTATTGCATTGTATTTAATACATTAACGTCCCTTTTCACAATGTATGGTTAAGAGTTAACGTGAACTTTAACTGACAGTTCTTCACACAAAACTTTCAGTTAAAGTCTTTGTTATCTTTTTACCATACATTGTGAAAAGGTACGTAAGTTTGTTGTATACTATGTTCACACTTATGTTTTTAAAAATGTTTAATACATGTTCACACTTATATTTTTAAACATTTTTAAGACGAGTTTTTTAAGAACTAAACACACCCGTTCAGATTATATATGAGATGATTATTGTTGACGTTTTGTGAATAAATAAATTATTGTGTTTGTAAGAAATTTCGAACAATTATGCTTTTTGTTTGCTTTATTATTTTTAAACAACACATGTTTTTGTAAATAATGTAATATTTTTTAAGCAATTATTGTGTTCCAAATAATTTTATTAACGTGCCGTAATTTAATAACAACACAAAGTTGCCAGAGTTATCAAAAACGCACGTGTTTATCGATGAACTTAATTTTAAAACTTGTTATCTGAGATGCTTAACAAAACAAGTCAATGTATGGTAAAACATCAAAAAATTGTTGTGTTTAAGCTCCTAAGGACGAATAGGACGTTTAACACATAAGTGTTAACAAAGTATTATATAGCTAAGTAGCAATTGCTATAACCGGGTGTCCTAAGACACCTCTCTTCTTTTTTGTACGTAGTATATTGTTGCTTACGATAAAATTATACAGCCAGTACGTATTTTAAAAAGTTATCCACAATTTTGTCACTTTGATAATTCTAAACTATGGGTAGTTCCATAAATTTTTAATTTCATAAAAAATTACAGTTATAATTATAGTTGTATTTGTAAATGTAATTGAAATTGTAATTGTAATTGTAATTGAAATTGTAATTGTAATTGTAATTGTAATTGTAATTAAGCAAAGAGTGCTTACTGCTAGTTCAAACAATTCAATTACATTTTTGTGATAATGTGTGTACCTGCATATCGTTCATTTACTCAAACAACGTCATAACTAATTTACCACAAAACGAGTGTGAAACTTTCAATTTACACACATACCGGTGGCACGCCGGAGTAATATTTTCTAATAGTCTAATATTGTGAAATGGATGCATTGGGAGTTATTATTTTAACACCTACGCGACAGCGTTTAACAGATGACAATTTTAATAAAATGGTTTTATTTTTTTGCGATATATAAAAGATTATTTGATTATGCAAATAAAATAGTTATTATAATTTGCAAAGTTTATTATTAATGGTAATTTGTAATTACTTAATCAAAAAAAAAAGTAATTATTACACACATTGTCTATAATTACTTTATTAAGGAATTATTTTTTCAAATACATGTATGTAATTGTAATTAAGTTTTTCAATTACAGTCATATTTAATTACTTTAAAATGTAATTGTTTTTTTTAATTTTCAATTACAAAAAAAAACTTTGTAGTTGATATGTAATCAATTTCAAAATGTAATCATTACTGCCCATTACTGAGTGTATGTATGTACATAAATATTTCGTTCAGCTTTAATAAAATCTTTTAATTTTTAGTAATATACTACTTCTTTTTCTTCTCTTCTAAAGCGATCTTTCGATGAAAAACTTAAGATATTTAAGTGCAATGCAGGCGTTGGCCGACTTGGCCCACTTTATACGTACCCAGCGTGCCGAGGATTACCGCTTGGCCAATTCAAAAGTGTTCATTGCCGGCTGCTCTTACGCAGGCAATCTGGTAGTGTGGTTTAAGCGTCTGTATCCGGATTTGGTGGACGGTGCCTGGGCCATAAGTGCTCCAATTCAAGCCAAAGTTGATTTTAAAGAATACTACGAAGTCGTAGGTACGGCCATAAAAACCTTGGGTTCTAAACAGTGTTACAAACGCATCAAAAATGGCATAGCCGAGCTGGAGCGAATGTTTTTGAGCAAAAGAGCTGCTAAAGAAGCTAAATATATCTCAAGACTTTGCAAATATTTCGATTATACTAATAAAGCAGATTTGTGGGTTTTGTTTAGAGCAATTGGGGAATTGTTTGCAGACCTGGTCGTATTTCCGCGGTAAGTCAAATGAACATAAAAATCAAAATAAAATAAATCGTAACTAATGAAATACTTGAAATAGTAAATCAAACGATATTTCTACCGCCTGTGACTATCTAATGAGACAAAGGAATGATTTACAGGCCATAGTCTCATACTTTACGGAAAACGTAAAGTCTTCCAGCCCTTCTTGTATAGATATCAGCCACTATTCAGATGTATACCACTACAGCAAGAAGTACTACAGCGAATCAAGTAAAGTGTCATTGACTATATTACATCATTTAGAATTGCCATAAATAAATTATAATTTTTTTTTTCATTTAGTATCTCGCCCCTGGTTATATCAAATGTGCAACGAGCTCGGTTACTTTCAAAGCTCTGCCTCTCAGAACCAACCCTTTGGCAATATACATCCTGTCCTTAAAGATTTAAAATTATGTCAAGAGGTTTTTGGCAGTAATTATACAAGTGAATACATTCATTATTTGATTTCTGAGACCAATAGAATCTATGGCGGCAAGAATCCAAATGTAAGAAATGTCTACACGACACATTGCAGTTCCGATCCCTGGAGCGCATTGGGCCAGGAGAAGTCAGAATTCGTCTCGATTGTACCCGAGTGTTCTCACTGTTCTCATATTTATTCCATTCAACAAACAGATAGTCCCGCAATGGTTGCCTCTAAGAAACGTGTGGTCGAATTGGCGCGCCAATGGTTGACTTAATTACACTGGTTTACAAAGTATGTAATATGTATTTAGAAAATATACAGTTTCTAATGCGTTTCTTTTTTTTTTTTTTTTTTGTAAGTAATTAGTATGTGCTAAGCACAAGCAAAATAAAATAAAAATTTTCCTAACGGTACATTTGTATTTTGCGATATATACTGCCATTTAAAGCACCTAAGTCCATTTGAGGTAAACAGCTTTGAAAGCTCTTACAATTTGTTGTTCTTGTTGCTTTGCAAAGTCAGCAGCAAGCATTCTTGTCAACGAGATCTGATTGGCTTTTGTGCTCTCGTCCGTGTGAAAGCACAAAGCTTTTATGCAAAAGCTCGCACATTGTGCATATAGCTTTAGCTGATTTAAAGAGTCATTCAACGTTGGTTCGATTAAAGTTAAAATTTTATATATATATTTTTTTTTGCATTAGAAACTTTATACCTTTTACCTGCAGGGCAGCTACGTCCAAACACACATAGTGGGATATTCGCATTTGAGGTAAACAGCTTTTAAAGCTCTTAAATTTGTTCTTATTTCTTTGCAAAATAAGAGCAAGCATTATTGCAGAGAAACAAGTCGAGACAAAATTATATAAAAAATTTCAAGAGAAAATTAAAAATTGTGTCTCGATGCGAGCCGATGCAATCGGTGGCGTCAGGATAAACAGAAAAATAACAGGCGGCAGCACGCCATCGGCTTCCGGGTCGAGCGACTTAGGAGAGAGAGAGAGACGAGGGGAAAAGAAACGTTTCTGTTCTCCTCGTCTCTCTCTCCCACAAACTAATCAGCTTAGCAATAAGACTTGCATAGTGTACATTAGGACTTAGAGTGCTTGTCTATCAGTCAGAAGTTTGCTGGTTCAATACTTGGTGAGTAAGTTAGTTAAGAATATAACATAATGTGTATGTATGTATGTATGTATAAATAAATATAATCTACAAAATACTACATACATAAAATACATATGTATATGGTATAGAATTTAAATGAAAATACATAAGTACAGAGAGTAAAGACGCAATTTATTTTTTATTTTTTATGAGGTCGCCTAATAAAAACAAGAAGAAAACCTTATTGAAAAAATCAATAAGATAACCTAATAAAAACTAGAAGATTTCTTCTTGATTTTTTCAAAAAGCTTTTCCCTATGAAATTAATAAATAAGATTTCCTTATTGAAACAAAATACCATAGAGATTTCTTATTAATTTTGTTCTATTTTATGAGGTATTTAGTAGGCAGTGTTTTCTCTGTGTGACAATAAAAAAGGAATTTTATTTCATATTTCCCGACGATACGTGAAGGTTTTGTTCAATTTTCTGTTTATTTTATTCTAAGTTTTTTTTTATCAATTTCCTTTACATTAATTTTCGTTATTGTTATTGCAAAGTATCAGGAAAGAATTCTGTTTTGTGATATCACTTTCTATTTGGGAAAGTATGAAATTTCTTGGTTGATTTTAATGTAATGTTCATACTCAATTCGATCTTTTCGCCACTGCTTCACTAAATCGCTGGTTGGTAGTACCAAATGGCATGGCTATTGATTCGGCGTTGGAGATATTCATGGCAGAGACAGCTGTAGCCAGCTCGTTCGCCCGTTCGTTGCCAATCCCTCCTTTTTTCATTTCTTTTAGGTGACTTGTTCTTTCTATGGACTCTAGCACCCGAAAAATAAGTTCTTCATCCTCACTATTACCCGAAACAGCATTTTCAATTGCCATTTCGGTTAGATTAAAGAGTTTTTCCAAATATTGTGTCATTCATTATTATAGCTATGCTATTTATTGCGCGATACAGGAGTTAGAATGTGATTTTCGTAACAAAAAAAATCGACACTATTACAGTTATAAATTTTTTTTTTTTTTATTTCTTTGTACTTAAAAGCAGAGTACCAAAATAAAAAAACAAACTGTTTGATTTTGTTTTGTTTCGTTCTTTGAAGTGAGTGAAACGAAAAACAATGAGAAGGATTGCTCAATTTGTTTTTGCTTTGTTTTTGCACATGAGCACAAACCAGAGAACACAGCCGATCGGCTGTCAGCCGGCTAACAGCCGCCAACGTTCACAAACAATACATTAATTTAAATGTACGCCGTTAGAAAAGAAAATACTGGGAAATAAATGCAAACGTTTTGAATTTGACATTATCATATAATATAATTTTATTGCATTGTTATATTACACATGAAATTTATTTTACATAACTAAGCAGCATAGCTATAGCCGGGTGTCCTCAGACACCTCTTTAATTTTTTTGTTAATATTTTTATATTTTGTTTCTCACGAATCACTGACACTAAAATACGAATAAGCAACCACATTACATAAAACCACATAACCACATTACATAAAATTTTAAAAAATTATGTAGAAGTTGATTGATGAGAATACTGAAAGAATAAAATAGAATAGAATAGAGAGAAGGTGTCGTCCAAAGACCGGCACTGCGACACCTGATGCATCTTTTGTACCATAGACATGTAAATTAAATTAAATAAATCTCTGTATGTCTCTCCTTATGAGTGAGATATTGGAGAAGCCCGCCTAATATCATCTGAACACAGAAACTCAGAATGAAAAACACGCCTTCTACTGTCACATAAGACGATACACTCACAAAGAATGTGTGCCGTCGTCTCGTCATCTTCCAAGCATAAACGACACAAGGGTGAACGAACTTGGTTACTTTTCCACAGAGTATAGTTCAGTCCCAAGTGATTAGAAAGAAAACCAGTAACAACCGTAACCGTAAATTATCCCTGCTGAGGTTTAGGATGTCATTATAAGTAAATAGCTGCACCAATGCTTTGGCATGCCTTAAACCAGAAGAAGACAGCCACATTTCCTTAGTGGTCGAAGTGTCATCTTCTTTGATCAGAGATGTTACAGTCCACCGACTTACGCCACAAAACGGCTCTGGGCCCATAAAAGGAGCAGCAGAGGTCCTCTTGGCCAGTTCATCTGCTTCCTCATTCCCTGAATGAGCGCTGTTGACAGGTATCCAAAAAATGGAAACCTTGTTCCGTATGGATAGCTTTTGTAATGAGTCAAAGCACTCTAAAACTAGCTTGGAACGGAATTCCCATGAAAGGAGATACTTAAGAGCTGCCTCTAATGCCCCTATTTAAATTAATGTCAACACATTTGTTGATTGCCTGTCTTTCTGCCTGAAATACCGTAGGTCATTTGCCCATGGGCAAAGAGGTCTTTACGTTGCGAGAATAATGATTCTTTTAGTTTTAATAGATTACGTGAGTAAAATCATTAAGTTGCATATCCAGTAGGGAAGAGCTTACACAAAAATTCTTAATTCCAAACCCGATTACATTTTTTTTTTAATTTTTTTGCTGAGAAATAAAGAAAATTAACTAATTATATGTTTAAAAAAATTAACCCTGCAAAAAAACCAAATGGTTAAATATCATCCTATAAATACAACAGGTTTTTAGAAGATATTTTCAAAGATAAATAAGAAATCATAAGTTTTTAATCACTGTGTGAACTGGGTGTTAGAACTCGAGTTTAAAATTGTTTGCGAGCTTATGATTTCAATGAAGAAACTGGGAGCTTAAAGAACAACGCTATCAATCAAATGGCAAGGTGAAACAAAGAAGTCACTATTGCAAATAAGTCCCCGCAAGAAATCACCCTCTATTTCTAAAAACAATATTTGGAGTACTTAATTTATTAACTTAAAATTCGATAAGATTGGAATATGTAATCGCAAGATAATACTAAAACGTACAAGTATTATACAACATGAAAATACCAGTAAGTCTTATCTTTTCGATTTCATCAGCAATATAAATCTAATCCAAGTATAAAATATGACATGATATTCGTTTAACTTGTGTATTGAAAATACTCGTACGCCAAAATCAGATTTCATTTGCAAAAATGCAATTCAGCATAACGTTTGTGGCCCTGTTTGCCCTTGTGGCCTTAACAAAGGCAGAGGATCAGAAGAAAAAATTTGTACCAGCTTTTGTAGAGTCCTCAAAAAGATTGCACAAAGGACCGCCGGAGTTGGTGGCAACAAGCAGCAGGGCGGATGTGCAAACCAAATGGATAACACAAAAATTGGATAATTTCGATGAAGAGAATAAGAACACATGGCAGATGGTAGGAGAGTGTTTAAAAATTAAAAGAAACAATTTGAGGAATTAAATTTGTGTGTTAAACTTTTCAGCGTTACATGGTCAACGAAGAACATTTTGAGGATGGTGGACCCATGTTCATTTTTGTAGGCGGTGAATGGGAGATAACACGTGGCGCCATCCAAAGTGGAATTTTTCCTGATTTAGCTAAAGAACATAAGGGTATTTTGTTCTATACCGAGCATCGTTATTATGGTCAAAGTAGACCTACCAGGTGGGTGTCTTAAAATCATATGTTTGAATGGAAAAAGATTACGAGAGTTTATACTTTTTAATTACGAGTATTAAGGTACTCCTCGTCCATATTGTGTGTTTGTCTTGTCCTCACCTTTACCCTTATTCTATATCTCAACATCGACGGCACGTCAATACAAAACCAATAAATTGGGATTTGCCTACTCGAAGACAAATCTTCCATCCGAAAACATATCAGTTATGGAATATCTTAGGCATTCAGACTGGAAAAACCTAAGAAAGTATATTAAGGAGACTATTTTCCTAACCTGACTAAGTTTTGATAGGTTTTCATGGTATTTATTGGGTTTATCCCTTAATATTTTTTATTAAGAGCGCATAACATGCTATAAAAGAATAAGTGTAATCCGAAAGCTAACCTAACCTATTCTAACCTAAACAACTGACTGCTATTGACAGATGTGTTTCAGATTATTGTGAGCATCTGCCTTTACGGCGTTATCTCACGGTATTCTAAACAACGGGTGTAGGTAAGACGCCAAAACCATCGCCCCATCCACCCTTTTAGAATGAACCATTCCTTAAGGCTCTACGTTCAAGTACCTTGCTTAGGTACTTTGAGCTATCTAAACTCTTCGCCGTAATGACTTTGTCAAAACAGTACTGTCTGTTGTATGGCAACAGCACCTAAAATAGTGTCTGGATGACCGCGTCACGCCAATCACTAGCATTGATTTAACACTGGGAAGCCAAGACTATTCTCCCAGCGTTTTTGATAACAACCACAGCCACCACGTTTATTCTCCCGGTTCTCACGCCACAGGTGTATACACCCACAGCGAGGTCTGTAAGATAATTCCTCAACCATTGCCGGCACAGCTCAACCACTCATCAGATATGGACGCATGCCAGTGTCGCCAAAAATCCAGTGCCTACTCCACACACATCTCAAAATCATCCCTTTAACCCCGTGGGGTAGAACTACCTGGACGTTTTAGCCAAGGGTCCTGACGACCAATACATACACCCAAACACTTTCAGCAGCTCGACTGTCGGGCAACCGGCAACCTTGGAGCCAGAAGTAGCCTTTCGTCAGACCTCAAAATTCCACCACAACAGCTTCACCTCTATCGTCTTTTGAACTCAGGGGCAGTTCCAGGTGACGCTGCACCTGGCTGACATAAACATACCTGTTTTCCTTTTATAAATATGTGCACATCCTTTGCTCTGTTGCCAGAGATCGGGTAGTAACACATAAGTTCTATGGATAATGTACCAAAGGTACGTCAACGGAAAAAGTCACATAACTCCAGCTAGACTCCATCAGGATCGATAAGATCTCAGCCTGGAAATCTACATTCATTCGATAGTCTGAAAAGAACAACGAATTTCCGGCTCAACCAGCGCCTATTCCCATTTTTTAACCGTCTGTAAAAACCCTTACAAAGTTTATCAAATTTGACCCAAGAGTCCTTTTCCGGAATTCCCTATGACGGAATCCTACTAAAATCAATTTTAATGATCTTAAAGTCCGTGAATTCAGAAGTTACGAAGATCCGCCCACTAAAACTGATCTTATTCAAGACTTTCTGTGGGACCTGTTAAGCCTACTTAACCTACCTGTAAGAGCTCGCTACCGTTTTCACCACAAAGTCCTCTATGAGGAGCAAGTAAGGAACGACGTCCAAGACACGCTGAAGTGTACTCCTGTGATGACCAGCGATGAACATCTCTGAACCTTAGCAAGTAATCTCCATTGAGTCTAGGACCATTTTAGATTGCAAAAATATTATTAACGATTACGCAGGACATGGCAAAATTCGTCTTGTATTCGGCTCACTACGACAGTAAGTCTAATTAATGTAAAGCCTTTTAAAGCTGCAAAGATTAAGTTACAAAATTGGGCGAAGATGGCATACAGGACACGATGAAATAGTGATAATGTGGGTAATATAACGCAGGCTTTCTGAGCGAACCGGAAGAAGACAAAAAAAGGGGTATGTTGAAACTGAAGAATACCGAGTTAGGATAGTTGACCAGCGTCTTAACGGGGCACTCTAACTTACGAATTGGAGCCACAGATAACAATATCATGCCACAGGGTATGCATGGAGGATATCGAGACAATGGAGCACTTGCTTTGTCATTGTCCTGTTATTTAGGGGATGACACCTTACCGGACATTACCTCCCTTAGAGGTATTGACTGTAGAAGTCTGAGGGACCACGTAAATGATAAAGGCGGAGTTAATTTTTGATTCACATGAGAGCACACAGCAGTCCTATGCTGGCTTATGTGTATATCCTATGAGATGAGCCGTAAGGACTAATCTCTTCAACCTAACCTAATATTATCTCCAATGACTCTCTTTCCTCAATGCCTCCCACAGGAAATAACCGGCCTGACAACCGATACGTAAATTTAATTAACCACTTTTCGCTGCAGGCCCCAGCTCCTTTCAATGGAGTTCCTGCATACGCAGTAGAAATTGATCCCTAAAAACCAAGGGGTAAATTTATTTAAAATATAAAAAACTAACACTTTACAACCCAAATATAGTATAGACGGCTTTTGCACATGCAAAATTTACTTTGCAAAATCTTAAGTTTATTGGAGAGAAGGGAAAAGAGAATGGGAACTCTATTCCCCTCTCTCTCTTCAAAGAAATGATGGGTATAATTTATTTTCTTGTAATTTTTAGCAATGTTACCCTCGAAGGCATCAAATATTTGCATGTTAAACAAGCGCTAGCCGATTTGGCCCACTTTATACGCACCCAGCACGAAACCGATCCACGCTTAGCAAAATCGAAAGTCATAATTTCTGGTTGTTCTTACTCAGCCACCATGGTGGTGTGGTTCAGCAAACTGTATCCCGAACTGATAAATGGCGCTTGGGCATCAAGTGCTCCACTTTTGGCCAAAGTCGATTTCAAGGAATACAAGGAAGTAACAGGAGGAGCTTTAAAAGAATTGGGTTCACAGCAGTGCTATAATCGTGTTCAAAATGGTATAGCAGAATTGGAAGCCATGTTTCTTGATAAACGTTCAGCTGAAGCCAAAGCCATGT
The DNA here is from genome assembly GCA_944452675.1 of Tachina lurida. NCBI lineage: Eukaryota > Metazoa > Arthropoda > Insecta > Diptera > Tachinidae > Tachina > Tachina lurida. The sequence goes on from OX101752.1 coordinate 28,341,791, forward strand.
TGCAAGTGTGCAATAATTTTAATCATATCAACGACTTGGATTTGTGGACTTTATTCAGCACAATTTCAAATATATTTGCCGGTATTGTACAATACCAAGCGTAAGTTTAGAGAAATTATTAATAATAGCAAAAAAAAAAAAAAAGAGAAACTCAATACGATTTTCTTTCACAGGGAAGGAGATGTTCCCAAATACTGCAACTACTTAATGGGTTTTGAGGATGATTTAACTGCCATAAGTACATTCTTTTTACAAAGAGCTTCTTCGGGCCAAGGCTGTGTGGATGTTGCCTACAACAGTTCTTTACAATATTATTTGGATACATCGTATGAAATGGGAGCTTGTGAGTATAACAACGAAATGAATAAGTACAGTAAATTCCGCTTAATTGATCCACCTGCTTAATTACTCGTAATTCAAAAAGCTTACAATTGTCTTAAATAATTAATTAACAGATTATCGCTTTAAAAAACTAAGCCTTGCAAAAAAAATCAATTAAGCGGAAATTACTGTATTGTATTACTTCTTATTTGTTACGTTTAAATATAAAATCACTCGTGTTTTTTTAAAGCTCGTCCCTGGTACTATCAAACCTGCAATGAATACGGCTGGTACCAAAGTTCAGCCTCGAAAGAACAACCCTTTGGCTCTAAGTTCCCCGCTACTTTATATACAACATTATGTCAAGATGTCTTTGGTTCCCAATACACAAATGAACGCATACATTTATTAGTCGATAAAACCAACGAAGACTTTGGTGGCATGTATCCAGGAGTGAAAAATGTCTACATGAGTCATGGTGCTTCAGATCCTTGGAGCGCTATGGGAACTAATACAAGTCATGGAGCGTCGGTTATACCTCGGGCTTCTCATTGCGCCGATAGAAATTCCATCAGCAGTAAAGATAGTCCTGAAATGCGTGCCTCTAAGGAGCGTCTGGTCGAACTAGTACGTGAATGGTTGGCTTAATTTTGTATTTGTATAAATAAAAATGTACAGTGGGGCCTTGCCACACGATAAATACTTATGAATAAAATTATTCTATTTGTTTTGAACCTTAAAATTTCTGAAGAGCAGAAGCTGGACTTTTGCAAAATCATTTCAGAAAAAGTTTTTTATGTCGTCCCTGGCATTAATCTTCGAGGCCTTCGGAATGGTTCTCGGTTGGTAACAAGTGGCAAGTGCGTGGTCTAGGGTTGCCAGACGTTTTCCATATGAAAGTAGACGATGCCCAGTTGCCGAATAAATCTTTAACGGCGTCAAAAAGTGGCGTCTTCGAGGTCTGCGGAATGGGTTTCGGTTAGTACCAAAAATTTCAACGCGAAAAATTTGGCAAGTGCGTGGTCTAGGGTTGCCAGACGTTTTCCATATGAAAGTAGACGATGTCCAGTTGCCGAATAAATTTTGAACGGCGTCAAAAAGTGGCGTCTTCGAGATCTGCGGAATGGTTATCGATTGGTACCAAATTTTCAACGCGAAAAATTGGCAAGTGCGTGGTCTAGGGTTGCCGGACGTTTTCCATATGAAAATAGACTATGTCCAGTTGCCGAATAAATTTTGAACGGTGTCAAAAAGTGGTTTTCTGTTAGTACCGAACTTTCAGTTTCCGTGGTCAAGGGTTCCCGTATTTTTGTCCGTATGAAAGTTGACCATGTCTGGTTGCAGAATAAATTTTGAACGGCATCGAAAAGTGGCGTTTTCAAGGTCTGGTCGTATAAAAGTTGACCATGTCCGGTTGGAGAACAAATTTAAATTAAAGGCACCATACAGAGGCGTTTTCGATTAGGGAAGACAACACGAAAAAGTGGCAAGTCCGTGGTCTAAGGTTGCCGGACTTTTTTTCATATGAAAGTGGACGACGTCTAGGTGCCGAATAAATTTTGAAAAAAATGGCGTCTTCGACTTTTCGATTAAGGAAGATAAAGCGAAAAAGTGGCTAGTCCGTGGTCTAGGGTTGCCGGACTTTTTTTCATATGAAAGTAGACGATGCCTAGTTGCGGAATAAATTTTTAACGGCAACAAAATATTTCATCTTCGAGGTCTGCGGAGCGGTTTTCGTTTCATTTTTACAATTCAGCTATTATGCGTTTGTTAATTTTTATAGCATCGTTGCAGCGCCTCTGGTGTTAAGTAGGCGGCGCATTACTCTAATCTGTGTAGCCATTTTCCTAATTATTTTACTTCACCTGCGATTCATTGCTTCTTGTAAGTTTATTTCACTTTTTATATGAATCACTCTGTGGAAAATAGGACAACTAATAAATTTGTCTGATTTTTTTTGACGCGAAAATCTCTCACAAATTGCAGAGCACAGCGACAGGATAACCACTGATTTGTTTGTGAGTAAAATTTTCTCACAGTTAAAGAGTCGAAAATCTTTCAATTATTTTTTAATGCATTTATTGAATATTCAAACAATTTTCTTTGCAGTTAATTTCAGTTCCCAGCATATACAAACAAGTAATTTTGTTTAGCGTGTGAAGAAGTGAAAAGTATTTAAAAATCATGTTTTTCGACTAAAGGGCTTTTAAAAATTACCAATACAAAGAATGTTTCTCTTAAAGAAACATACACAAAAACATTTCTATCTCAATTTAAACAAAAAAAGTGAATTTTAAGGAAATACTTCTTCAGTAATTTTCTTGCTGCAGAGGAATCTCTACATTTAGTTTAAAGTTTATTTGTTTTTGTTCGTTTTTTCTTAAAGCTGTTTAAATCAAATGAGGGGCATCAGTTGTGTCAACATTTGCATAAATGTTCCAAATACATTTTAAAGAAGTAGAAATTTTATAAAATATTTTAATGTTTTTTTTTTGTACGGCATTGATATTTAACTAATGAATAAATAAACTTAACAATTACTGCGATGTCTGGTTGTTGTTGTCTTGTTGACAATTGTTATTCAGGTCTTGAAAAGCACACTTTGGCTACTTGGGCTGCTTTAAATTTTTAAGATTTATGACATTTTAAGAGTATGAAATCCCCCCCCCCCTCAAACCTCTTCTACAATGCTTTAGAGAGATATTGAAGAATTTCTTTAAATAATTTGGTGGTCACAAACAAAGAACTATGTCTGTCTAATTGTTAATGCAAGACAAGTCTTTAAAGCACCGAAACAGATCAATTTGGTTTTGAATATTAAAAATTAAAGCAAAATTAATTCAATATTAATTTCAAACAGAATTCGGATCTTCAATCTATGACTGGTAGCGCTGGCACAAAACAAATAAGCTTTGCTGCTCATGTGGAAGCCTATTACACGCTACACAATTAAATAAACACGTTTTAAGACCAGGGGGCAAACTACGGCACTCGTTATCGAACGAAATTACGAAATACATATTTCAATAGAGTTTATACGGAAATATTTTAATATTTCGTATCGTATCGAATGCCGTAATTTGCTCCCAGAGCTGTTAAATTTCGATTACGATTAATAATCAATTAGATTACATTTTAAAAAGAATTGTAATGATTATATAATTGTCTTCAAAAGAATAAATGATAAATAATTGATTACGATTACTAATAATCGAAAAGTAATCTGAATTACTTAAAATTACTAAAAATAATCAAAAAGAATCAAAAGTATTCAAAAAGTAATCCGACTACTTTCAAAGATTACTTTTGATTCTTAATAAATAGTCAAAAAGAATCAAGAGTAATCCTTAGAAGTAATCGGATTATTTTTTGAATTACTTTTGATTCTTTTTGATTATTTTTAGTAATTTTAAGTAATTCAGATTACTTTTCCATTATTAGTAATCGTGCGAAACTGAATATAATCGTAATTTAATCATTACTTCACTTTTAAAAAAAAAGTAATCAAATTAGTAATCATTACGATTACTAATCATTACTTAATAAGTTATGTTTAAGACAACGTGAAAAGAATTTGAGTCAAACAAGAGTGATAAGATGAATGGAGCTATTTGGAGTCCAAAAACTTAAAGCAAACTCGAATTGTGTTTTAAAAAAGGACTTCAAAACAATAGCAGCCTGTTTCGGTAACTCCCCACGCCCGTGTCACTGCAGAGTTTCTGCTAAATTCCACAAGCTATTAAAAAGTTCTAAGCCCGTCGTTTCATACATCTGCAATATTATCTGCATACTACCGGTTGACATTTTTCGTTGAAAAAAACACTTACTCGTACTATATGGCATTGAAAAAACCCAATTTTGTTGAATTCTTGTCAAAACATGATTTAAAACGTTGCAAAATTTGTTCACACCACCACCTTCATTGTTGTTGCAAAAAAAAAAAAAACAGCAACAAAATGGGAGAAAAAAAATCAAAAATCATCAACAACGTCATTTCTGTGCAACAAGGATCTGTGGCAAAATAAATAAATAAAAAAAACTTTTCAAAGAATTAAGCACATGAGTATTCCATATGAATGAAGGAAATTTGCACGATATTGAGATTGGCTATTGAAGATAAGGAAATGGCAAAAAATACATACATATGTGCATTTAAAGAAATATTATATCTAGATGCATATGCACATACATAGATACATACTCATATATCTCATGTGTGTATCTTCTATTACTTTTGGCTTCCACCGCCAAGGTGTGAATTCCATTCCAAAGTACAACAACGTACAAACAATAAACTAAGTAAGACAAGGAGTTTAACACCAAACCAAACACTGATTTTTAAACTTTGATAAAAATCATCAATTGAAGACGAAAAAAAAAACAAGAAGTTAAAAAAAAACCAGAGGTATCATAAATAACGCAAATGTTGAGAGAGGGAGTGATGTGAAGAATTAACAAAATTCACATCACATTTAAAGTTATTTTTGTTTTTCTCTACGATTTTACTACACATCAATATTTAGTGTCATAAATTATTGCCTCATTTGTTGCTGCAAGTCAACACACAAGACGTTTAGTAAAATAATTGCTGTTAAGGCCCATTATTATACATATGTACATACATACATATCGATGGCGTAATATAAGAAAGGCGGAACTCGCAATTTCGATTTTTTATAGGAGAAATAAAAAACTGCGGAAAAACTAAAGGATTTACATGCAGAAACAATTTTTTAAGTGGCCATAAGTCCTTGATTTTGAATTGTAACGTACTAATATCTTCAAGGACGATGCAGTTATGCGTTGTCTCCCAGAAATCGTTAAAAACGCGATTTCGAAAAAAATTGAGATACGCCCTTTTTATTTTAAGCATTCGATATGTAACTTCCCAAGAGTTAAAGTATCTTATCGGATAAATAATTTCCGCTTATTGCAGCTCAGCTTTCAAGCTAAAGGTGACCAATAAGCTAACGGCGCACATAGGGCCACTAAAGGCGCCCTAAAGCCGGTCATTTAACGGCAGAGCAACAAGCCGTCTTAAAAGGTCGGCGGCAGCGGCGGCTTAGGAACAAAAATAGTTACTTTGAAAGTCGGCGGCGGCTCTTGAGCCAGCTGTGAGCCGATCGGTTTGTTGCTCTGTTTCGAGAATTAATCAAAAAAAGAAAAAGTTCAAAGAACCGATTTTAGATGCTGCGCATCGTTGCAATAACTATTTTTATCAATAAGGGCTTAGTCATTATTTTATGTGCTTTCATTAAAATGTAAAAATCTCATATATATATGAGTCACGCATTAGTCATGTGTAAGTCACGCATGAGTTACGCGTGAAAGTGGTTGTATTTATAAATAATAATGATAATGTGTGTGATTTTAGTTAAATTTCTTAGATCGCTGCCCCTCAGAAGTTATGTATGTGCGAATTAGTAACAGACTCGCGTGTTGAGTTTGCCAATAATAAGCGCTTCACGACTTCTGCCAACACTTTTAGTTTTAGTAATTATTTGATGTGCTTTCATTAGAAATATACAAATCTCATGATATATTATGCGTGAGTCACGCATTAGTCACGTGTGAGTCACGCATGAGTCACGCGTGAACGTGGTTGTATTTATAAATAATGTATGATAATGTGTGTGATTTTAGTAAGTTTCTTCCTAGATCGCTGCCCCTCAGAAGTTATGTAATAGCCTCACGCGTTTTTTTTTTACCAATAACAAACACTTAACGACTTCTGTTAACACTTTTAGTTTTAGTCATTGTTTTATTTGCTTTTATTAGAAATGTAAAAATCTCATGATATATTACGCGTGAGTCACACATTAGTCACGTGTGAGTCACGCACGAGTCATGCATGAGTCACGAGTGAAAGTGGTTGTATTTATAAGTAATAATGATTATGTGTGTGATTTTAGCTAAGTTGCTTAGATTGCTGCCCCTCAGAAGTTATGTGCGAATTAGTAACAGACTCACGTGTTGAGTTTGCCAATAACAAGCGCTTAACGACTTCTGCTAACAATTACAAGTTTTAGTTATTGTTTTATGTGCTTTCATTAGAAATGTACAAATCTCATGATATATTACGCGTGACTCACGCATGAGTCACGTTGTATTTATATAATTTTCAACTCGTATAACTGTTCGCTAAAATAGTAATATCATTGCATGGACTGGCAGCGCTTAAAAGCATTTTGACAGGTAAATTTTTTCCTAATACAAAATTTTTTTATTCGAATAAATTGAAACTCTTAAAAAATTTTATTTTTTTTGCAAAAAATAAATAAATAATGAATTATTTTTTTTTGCAAAATAAATATAATTTTCTAATAAATTATTTTCCAATATTTGTTGCATAATTTTAAAGTCGAATACAATTTTTCATACCATTTTTATTCGAATAATTTTTAAGTGGATATAATCTTCTGCGGATTTTTTTTTTGTGAAACTTTTTTTTTGAAATATATTGGAACTCGAACTGAGTGATTTGAAACCCTGACTTTTATCATTTCAATAACGGACATCGCTTAGTTTTTTTTTCAAACTACGTTTTTTCGAGTAAATTTTTTTCGATTAATTTTAAGCTCGATTAGAATTTTTAGCGAATAAATTTCTATTTATTAAATTTTTATTCTAATATTTTTGTACACATGGCTTATTGGCTGACTTTTTCTTCTAATACAATTTTGTATTAAAATTTTATTCGAATAATTTTTAACTCGTAAGACTGTTTCGTTCACGTACTATCATTTTATAGACTGACAGCTTTTAATAAGCATTTGGGTGATTTAAATTTATATTACGAATATCCATGCGTTTTTTCTTCGAATCAATTTGGTATTAATATTTTAATCGAATAACTTTGAACACGTGCACGCTCGTGTTGGAAATAATATTATTGATGTTAATTATTTTATTCTATTTTCTTTTTAACTTTTTTTTTGCAATGAAATTTTTTTTATTGCTAATTTTATTCGAATAATCGAGTAATTGGGATTTACATCACAGATATTAAGGATTAATTTCTTTCTGTAAAGTTTAGTTTTTCAAAGAATAATTTTTGTTACAATTTCATTCGAATAATTTTTCGCTCGAATAATCATCAATCTTAATCTTTAATTTTTCCAAAGAAAAATTTTTGCCAAATTTTTATTCGAATAATTTTTAGCTCGAGTAATCGACGATATTACCGTTGTCACTTCAAGTACGAGCTTATGATAATTCTAGTTCATTGGGCATTTTTCGGGACGAAATTTTGTACGCAATTTGTATTCGAATAATTTTAATTCGAATAATTTAAAACCCTAAAAGCCATGTCTTTATTTCACAAAGGTTTCATCACTACAGCAATTGATGATTCAAATTATTTATGTTGAAAAATTTTTAAATTTTTATTCGAATAATTTTTAGCTCGAATAATCGGCAGTCTTTTTACAGCTACCACTACAAATACGGGCTTTTGATAATTTTAATTCATTATACGTTTTTCTTCTTATTAAAATTTTTTATGCAATTTTTATTCGAATAATTTTAACTCGAATAACTTAAAGCTTCAAAATCAATAAGTCGGTATTTCACAAAGTTTCATCATTGAAGCAATTGATTACTTAATGCCCAAATTCTTTGTGTACAACACTTTTCAAATTTTTATTCGAATAATGTTTAGCTCGAGTAACTGGCAATCTTATTATCGCTATTACTTCAAGCACGGACTTTTGATAATTTTAGTTCATTGGGCGTTTTTTTTTATTAAAATTTTGTAAGCAAATTTTTATTCGAATAATTTTAACTCGAATATGTATGTAATATCAAGCACCAAAAGCAAGTCTGTATTTTACAAGGTGTCATCATTAAAGCAATTGATTATTTAATGCTTTATGTGAAACATTTTTCAAACTCCATATGAGAGAAACCTATAAAACAAATTTTTGAATGGACTAGAGTCGTTACAGCGACCAATCAACTTAAATATAATATTACCAGCACCTTAGACCAGGTTGTTCTTGCTAGAAAATATAAACATAAACTTACCGTATCAGCGGCCGTTAAATTAATACCCAAGCCTCCGGCTCTTGTTGACAGCAAGAAAACAAATATATCCTGACGCGTTTGAAAATCTGCCACCATATCACGACGTGCAGAAATCTTGCTGGAACCATCTAAACGCATATAACGATGTTTACGATGCCACATATATTCCTTTAACAGAAAAATATTAGATTAGATTAAAAAGTTTTCAATAACTTAAAAGTATCGAAGTCTATATGCATTTAGTTTTTGCTTAAGAAACTCATCAGTAGACAGACTGCAACCAAAAAATTCTTGAAAAAAGCTAAAAAGACTTCGTTTGTTTATAGAAAAACTCCCATAATGTTATTGAGAATTACGTACACAAACAAAAATTTCTTAACACACATTTTTAACCGATATTGAATCTATTTTTCATTTTCCTAAACCTTTTATAAAAAGGTTTGTTGTGAAGTTTTTGTTGGAGGATTTTAAACTTCTTATGTTTCTCTACGTAATTCTCAATAACATTTTGTGAGTTTTTGTGTACTCTGAAGAGTTTCTTAAGCAGAAACGAAATGCATATGGGCATTTACTCGTAAAATTCCACTTTTTTGTCACGTGCAACAACAAGCAATTAAGCTTGTATTTCAGAACAATGCCACTAGGTTATTCTTAAAATTTTATTATAATGTAGAGCTGCTACACAAATATATAAAGTAAAAAAAACTTTCGTTTTCTTTGAAAAACCAAGCATATTTGTTTGGTGTCGCACGTGACAACAAGTCAAAATTCCTTTGAAAATGCCTATCTAAATATTGCTTAACCAACAACAAATACAGATTCTTTATGTTTCCAATAACTAAATCTACAAATAGAATCATATGCCCACCTCTAATAAGTCAATCATTTTCGTCATTTGTGAGTAAATCAAAACACGATGACCTTCGGCCTTAAGGCGTGTCAATAAACTGTCTAATACTGCCAATTTACCAGCGTCAGAAATTAAAGTTTCCTTGTCAGGTATTATAATCGAGGACCAACCAAAACGAGGCGTGGCCAGCTTAAAACTGTTTTGAACCAATCGTAAACCCTCCGTATTTTCACAATGTTCATGGCGTATTTTAGTCCAAGCAGCAGCTCTACTTTCGCAACTGCAATTCAATAGATTGATAAATAAATAAGATTTTCCATCGTATAATAAATTCTTACTATAACTGCCTTCTGTAGGCATTGACCCTGTGATTGAGGCCATATAAAAATCGGGGCATTTCCAAAGCTTCACATTTATAATACTGGGATAAGCGTTGCTTGTGCTCAAATTCAGGCAGCAAACGCAAAGGTTCTTTGCTAAGCTTTTGTTTATTGGCCGAATTGGCTGCTGCCGCATTAATTATTAGTTCGGACTCGGCTTCATCTAACATTTCATTTTTAATATCAGCCTCTTCAATATTATGCTTGTGTTTACTACGTATAACACGATGTTCTATGGTTTCTTGTATATTGTAGGTTTTGTATTCGCCATGAGCATAAATCGTGCTCTCATTGCAAGTCTGCAAACATAAATATAATTTTAAACAGGTAAACTGAGCCGCCCTAAACTTACTTACTCGCCCGGTAAACAACAATTGGCTGATAACACTATTTTCCATTAAATAATCTTTATTTAAAGGATTGTCCAAACTTGGTTCCAATAGTTGCATATTCGTGGGTTTATAATAATGTGACCACCATTGTCTTCTATACGCCCATAATCGATAAAGTACTACTTTCTTTAGATAATGCCGTAACCTGCAAAAATTTTAAACTACTTTTAGTATAATTTAATTTTCAAACATATTTTGACTTACAGTGTTATTAAACCATTTATGGTTGTATCCTCAATTTCCTTCGGAGAGAGATCACAAAGTCGCGTAAAACTAAAGCAGCCTGAGTTATTGACATTCAAGTCCACGTAACGTTTGTAATGTTCGTTCGGTTGTAAGGCAGACTTCTCTATGGTTTCTCTAAACATGGAATGATGCAAATGATCGGCTTTGAAAATGGAAAAACTGAAAAGAGCAAAATACACATTTTTTTTTAATATTTCTTTACGGCAATAATCTAATAATGAGCTTAACATTGTGATGTGAAAACGATTAACCGCGCCTGGACTAGATTTATGTAACATCACTAACAGAGTTGACAAATATTCGAATTCGGTTATAAATAATCGAAAAAAGTTGTTTAAAAATTTTTAATAGCAGAAACATATTTTGATAAAAACTTTTGTCGTATTCATAAGAAATAATTTCGGTATACAAGGTTTACAATGTTTACAATGTTTACAAGGTTTACAAGGTTTACAATATTTACACGGTTTACAAGATTTACAATGTTTACAAAGCAATTTTGTATGGAAATTTGTTTGTTAAAGGTTTTATTAGAAAAAAACTAATTTTATCTTTCCGAAATTATGTCAACATCATTCGACGTCAGTCAGTTCTTCGAAAAAATTATCGGAACTGTTCTGAAAACCGAAACCGAGTGAATTTTTCGTTTTCAAAAAATTAATAATGGTCCTGCAGACATCTTTAAAATCATACACGATAATTTTCTTTCAGATATGATATTTTAGAATCTATAAAATAATATTTCTATTGTTAGTTAGTTAGTTTTTTTAAATCGTGCGATTTCAAATCGATCGGTTTACAGAACAGAGCTCAAAATAAAACTAATAAAAATTTATTAAAAAAAATTATTAAAAATTGTCAATTAATCGAATTGAAATTAATCGATTAAAAAGTTAAAAGTATTTTTTGAAAATAAAAACATTTGACAAAAATAACAATACCAAAGATTAATTAAGCCGCTGCTCGTGCTTGAAAGTATATTGGCAATAACATTTCAATTATTAGAGTTCAAAATTATTCGATTAAAAGTTGAAAAAGTAATAATTTGACATAAATCACTTGCGAAATAAATGATCGCTTCGTGTGCTGGACAAATCAATAATTAATCAAATAAACTTCGCATTTTAGACGATTATTCGAATGAACGACGAACAAGAAACTTTATTCGAATATTGAAATGAAAACACTTTTATTCGATTAATTAAATAAATTTTAAATATTATTTAATTAGTAAAAAAAGTTAAAAATTTTATTCGATTAATGGCAATTATTTCATGAACTTCACATTTTATATGATTATTCGAATGAACGACGAACAAGAAAATTTACTCGAACATTGAAACAAAAACTTTTTATTGGATCAATTAAATAAACTTTAAGCCTCATGCCATTATTAAAATAAGTTTAATTCGATTAATAAAAATTATTTAAAAAGTTTTTTTCCAATTAATCGAATAAATTTTAGGTTTCAGTTCGATTAATAAATCAATTTAAAATTTTAGGTTTTAGTTCGCTTAATAAATTAATTTAAAATTGTATGCAATTATGCTTACAAACATATTTAAAATTTTATTCGATTAATCGAATAAAAGTCAAACTTTAAATTGATTTATTCCAAAATATTTCAAGATTTATTCGATTAATCGAATAAAAATTAAACTTTATTATTCGATTATTCGAGTTAATAATGAACACATAAATGTATCCAAGTCATGCATTAAAAATTAATTTTTCGCTTCAGGTAATCGAATAACCCCAAAAATTGTTTTCCGATTATTCGATTAAATTTCGAATTTTAATAAATTTATCGAATAAATTTCAAATTTATAATCTCGATAAATTTCAAGTTCTATTTGATTTTAAAATATTTTTGCAATAACTGAAGTACAAAAATTTTTTATTGGAATCATGAAATGTGAATTTGTTTTCTTGTAGTGATCAAATAAATTTCAGTTTTATTCGGGAAAATTTTAATTTTATTCGATTTGTTGAATAAGATCAAAGCTTTGTTCAATTAAGCAAATAAATTTTAATTTATATTCTAATATTCGAATGAATAACGAACAATAATTTTTATTCGAGTCCAAGATAAATAAAATTAATTCGAGTAACCGATTAATTTTTAAGTTTTATTCCTGTGAGAATATTTTATACGAATGAAGGACCATAAGGGCAAAAAATGTTAAATGATAATTTGTTTAATTAAAAAAGATGTCAATCCATGAACAATAGCCCCACTTCCTACTGACCCCTGCACTTAAGCCTAATAACGACCGATTGAGTGAGTGTCTTTTAAAATTCAATTTGATTACAATACTTCCTTCCACTTACCGATTATACAGTAAATGCCTCTTGCTTGGCAGTGCACGATAAAGCAAACCATCCTCGAACACTAAACGCGGCATAACATACTCCTCACACTTCATGGCAAACGGACTTTTAGCATCGCGTCGCTCAAACAATTCCGGATGATTGCAAACTTTGCGAAATTGCATTACAAGATTCATAAGATTAGAGGTAAAGTTACGATCCACATGATGGCCATCTGTTGAAGAGGAACCACCTCCTCGCGTTAAATTCAACAGATCCTCAATGCGTATCTTTTGTTTCAAGGCCATATACAATAATTTCTGGCGTATAGTTAAGGGGCAATAGACCATAATTTCAATTTTATCCGACAGTTCATTTTCCACATCCTTCTTAATACGCCTCAGCATGAACGGCTTCAAAATCATGTGCAGCCTGGATATCTGTTTCTCATCAATGCCCGTTTTATTTTCTGCATGTGATTCAATATCCTTGGAAAACCATTCATTAAATTCATCGTGTGAATCGAACAGTGTGGGCATAATAAAATGCAATAGAGCCCATAACTCGGCCATACTGTTTTGTATGGGTGTGCCACTCAGCAATAAACGATTGCGACAATTGAAGCCCAACAGTAACTTCCAACGTGTGGAAGTGGCGCTTTTTATAGCCTGAGCCTCATCCAAAACCATGTACTGCCATTTAATGCGATTAAAATATTTGTAATCGGACACTATGAGTTGATACGAGGTAATGACCACATGAAAACTGGCCTCTTTGGTGTGCAAATCTTTTTGTTCCCAAAATTGTCGCAATATTTTTCTTTCATTCGGCGAGCCCCAGTACGGTACAACATTGAACTCGGGCACAAATCGGGCCATTTCTTGTTGCCAATTGTGGAGTGTTGAGGCGGGCGAGATGACCAGAAATGGACCCCATACACCGTACTTTTCGGCTATATGACAAAGAAACGCTATCGATTGCACGGTCTTGCCCAGACCCATTTCATCAGCTAAGATGCCGCTTATGCCTTGATCGTAGAGATTCGCCAGCCAAGTCATACCTGCAAGAAGCAAATTGAAAAAGTTGTTTTTTTTTAGCAAGAATTATCTTTTTAATCAAAAGTAATTTTTAACAGAAAGTACTCTTGATGGAAGATACTTTTTATAAAAAGTACTCTTAATAAAAAATAAATTTTAGTTTAAGGTACTCATAATAAAAAAATTACTTTTAACGAAAAGTACTTTCAGAAGAAAGTAATTCTAATAAAATATGCTTGGAATAAAAAAGTACTTTTTAATAAAATTTTCTTTTGTTAAAAGTACTTAAAAACATACTTTCTAAATAAAAGTACTTTTAATGAAAAATTACTTTTAATAAAAATTGATTTTAATTTTAACTAAATGTACTATTTATAAAAAGTAAAAGTATTTGTAAGTATTTAACACAAAGTACTTTCGAAAGAAAGTGCTTAATAGTTTTTAACAAAAATTTATTGTAATTTTAACAGAAAGTACTTTTAATTACGGGTACTTTTTATAAAAAGTATTCCTATTAAAAATAAATTTTAAGAAAAAGTAATTTTAATAAAAAAGTGCTTTGAATAAAAAAGTACTTTTTAATAAATTTTGATTTAAAAAAATTACTTAAAAAAATACTTTTAATAAAAAAACTTATTTTAATATAAAAGTACTTTTAACAAAAATTTATTTTAATTTGAACAGAAAGTACTTTTAATTACGGGTACTTTTTTTAAAAAGTATTCTTACTAAAAATAAATTTTAAGAAAGAGTACTTTTAATAAAAAGTGCTTAAATAAAAAAGTATTTTTTAATAAATTTTGATTTAAAAAAAAGAACTTAAAAGAGTTCTTAAAAAAACTTATTTTAATAAAAAAAAAGTACTTTTAATAAAAATTGATTTTAATTTTACCAGAAAGTACTTCTGATTAAGGGTACTTTTTATAAAAAGTAATAAAAATTTGTATATTTTAGTAAAAAGTATTTATAATCAAAATCATAAAAATATATTTTAGTAAAAAGTACTTTTAATCAAAAATCACTTTTAACAAAAAGTTCTTTCAATAAATAAAATAAAGTGCCGCATTTAATAATAATAGTTTGCATAAAATTAATTTTTTAAAATATAATTTTAATAAAAGGTACTTTTATTACAAAATACTTTCAATAAAAAATTCTTTTTTTAAGTTTTTTTAAAGAACTTTATATACAAAAGTAATTTAAAAAAGACCTTTCAGTAGAAACTATTTCTTATGAAAGTTATTTTAATAAAAAGGACTTTTTAAAAAGTACTTTTTATAAAAATTACCTTTTGTAATTTAAAAATTTTCAATTTCCTGATTTCTCTTATAAAAGACTATAAAAGAAATTTATTCTTAGAGTCTATTGGAAATAAATAAAAATAAAATAAAAATCATACCTTTAATCTGATAACCCTTTAAAGTTCCTTTAAAAATCGTGGGTTGTGGCAAGTCTGCTTGAGTTTTTTCGGGCAACAGAGATTGCGGCTTGTCTTCCTCTTTAATAAAATCTGTCTGTTTCTCCTCATCCGCCTGCTCTTCCTCCTTTTTGGCGATGGCATGACCCAAGTTTCTTTTCACACCCGCTACCATATCAAACTGTTTCGTTTTGCGCCAGTCATTTGAGAAAGCTTCTTCCGCATGTTTTTGGGCCAATTGTTTCATTTGTTCGGCATCGTAGTCGTCATGAGCAGCCAAGCGGGGATTGATTTCATCATCCAATTGACTTAAAATACGCAATTGTTCGGCTTCGGTGCCTTGACCCAATTTTTTAGACATGAAATGAGCGTAAAGTTCAGTTTGTGTAATAAGAAAATTAAGTTTTCTTTGCTGGCGTTTGGCTTCTATAATTTCGACATCCATTTTGCGCTGCTCTTCCGCCTCCTTTTCCATGCGGCGGCGGGTGTCACGCTCAACCCGTTCATAACGTTTCCAATAAGACAACATTTCTCTGGTCAAACGTTTGGCACGCCACACAGTTTCCTTCATCACCTTTTGCGAGTGCATGGCTCGTTGTCGTACTACCTTCATGCACATAGTGGCCACACGTTTGCAGTTTTGCACTACCTCCTTGTGATTGTTCATTTTAGCTCTTTGACATCTGCCCAATTCCTTTTTGGCCATTAATTGCCATACACGCTTCCTTCTGGCCGTCATGGCCTCAGGTGTTCTAAACAAACTCTGCTGGCTTCTGCGACGGCGGCCTCTGCCCGAATAAGCGGCCAGAGCTGATAGAACACTGGGATCCCGTGAGGAGTCCATAACACTAGAAGTTTCGCCATCCGATTGTACATCAATATCTTCGTCATCTTCGTTCACCGCTGTAGTATCAGCGTAAGAATAATGTTTCAAGTCAGCTGGATCAATTTCTCCCGGCTCCGGTTCTTCCAAAGTTTGTTGCTTTAATTTACGTGGTTTACGTATTTTAAGAGGCTTAGGCTCTTTAGGTAGTTTTGGTATTTCTAAAGGTTTTTCTTTCTTTGTGCGTCGTTTACGTTTGCGTACACCCACTATGGATTGTTGGTGTTCAGGAAACATGTCCTGACTAGAGAGTATACCAGTTCCATAATAGGCATATTGAGTATTCTGTCAAATAGAATAAAAATATTATTTCCGGATAGTTATAATGCAATTAAAGTAGGAACTTACTGTAGGCTTTTTGTAAAAGTTTTCCCTCAACTTTTGCTGTTTCATGTGAGTCTTTAACATTTCTTTGACATATTCATCCTCATCACTAAATTCAGTTTCTGTATCAGTGTCACTCAGCAAAACATCATACAACCACTCACGATCGGCAGTGAGATCATTGAAATTATACAGTTGAGCTTTGGCTGCTTGGCGCTCTGTAAAGAAGTAGATGGACAATTAATACCTTTTTTTATTTTAATAAAAAAAGAAGTTAAACGTCTCCATAAATCATGTTTTTTTTTTGCAAATTTAGAAACTTAAAGAAAATCGGAAACCTTTTAAGAAATTTGGGAAAAGTGGTAATTCCACAAAATCGAAGTGACCTTCATTCAGGCATTTAATTGCAGTTATCTGCCTTATTTGATATATGTATGTAATTCATTAAATAAAATAAAAATGCCCACCCACCTTGTTTTGTGCCCAATTTTTTAGTTTTTCTCTTTTTAGTCTCCCCCGGTAACTTTTCGACATCATCATCATCCGTGTCTTCGCCTTGCGAGTCCTCCGCTTCCGATTCATCCGGACTAGTTAATGGTCTAGACATTACTTCACGGGCATAAGACATAAATGGCCGCATATCCAAAGCAGCCTCCAAACGTTGTAAATGCAATGGTTCAGCCATTTGATGAGAACTTCTGGCACCATTTTGTTGCTCAATTATGCCATTCATCATTAAATAAACTAAAATTTGCAAATTTCTCTTTATTAATTGGACACACCCAAAACACAATTAATTGATTAATACAACTTATTTTTCATTCGCTAAATAATTAAACTCACTTTTATAAATCTATTAAAATTCAAATTGTTTAACTTCTGTGCAAATTTTTATGTAATTTTTCTACGATTTCTCTGTCGTTTCAACGAAATCCGCAATATTTAATTCGTTTGCTTTTGGTGCGACCACATTTTTTCATCTGTTTAATTTGTGTTATCTTTAGGTTGCCATTTATAATTTTTTTGTTTCTAATTTAATTCGTTTTCTTAATACAGTCGGCCTGGTTACATTGTTGTTTTTGCTTTTGGCAGCATGTACACAAAGCAAACAAAACAATAAACAGCGTAAAATGAGAAATAAACGAGAACAACTGTTGATAACAACGCCTGGTTGTATTTCAAGGGCGTTACTACACAATAATGTGTTTTACACGGGCAAGTAATAAAATCGATTATTCTTTCATCTGTTCCAATATAAAATTAATATGTATACGTTTCTTTACCAATTTTTTAAGATTTTAGAAGACAAGAGGTCTACAATTCGATATGAAAAAATACTTTCTTACTTGTATATTGATTACATGCAAATTCGGAAGAACTTTTTTTCGTTTCCGAACGCAATATGTCACGCTTTCACCCATAGAGCACAAAATATTGCTGGAATTTTGCTGGAATGTTATTCAGTTGCAGGTAATCGGTAATATTGCAGTAATATTGCCGAAATAATTTTTGGTGATATTACATTTGCAACATAGTACTAATATTATATTATTATTACAATAATATTATAATAATATTACAAAAAAATATTGGATGATATTGTATATACCCAAATTGTTTTCGTTAAACTAATATATCGCATTACAGATGCCATAAGAGCATATACTGTCAAAGGTACCGATGAAAAATCATAAAGGAGTATAATAAAAAAAAATTTAACTTGGATTTTTTTCTTTTTTTCTTAACGTTTCAAGTTTTCCAATTTTTTTTTCAAGAATGCAATCATTTTATAAATAAAATTTTAATCATATTTCACATAAATTTCAGCGTTAATTTATCTATGATTGTATTTATTATTTTCATCTGTTTAAATAAATAATATCAAATTTTATTAGAAAATTTTGTAATCTTTTTGCAAATATTTCCTCAATCTTGCTGGCAAGACAAAAAAGCGGACATAGGAATATTGCAGGAATATTGCCTGTGACATTACAACGTTACGAAACAATATTCCTGCAAAATTCCAGTAATATTTTGTGCTCTATGGGCACGTACTATTTTAAATTTAATTAATTAATTAGTGAGGATCGCGGCAGGACTAGTGCGTAGTAAGCTGGTCAATCAGTCGTGAGCAGGATTTCTACCAAATACCGTTGCAGCTATATACATACATAAGTAAGTTTTAATTAAATATATTTCATTTAATCAATAAATAGTAAGACGCAATTTTTTTAAGGGGATTTTTGAAATTTCTCTTTGTTTTTTCGTACTCTCAGCGTATATATTCAAAAAGTCATAAAGAAAAAAGTCTTAACCCTAGAATACTAACGCTATTTAATACTACGTTAATACTAACGCCACGTAAATTTTACGTACTGTAGATTTTTTCCTAATACACTTCAAGTAATTTGAGTTTTTTATGTAAATAATTTTATATTATTACTTGTTGTTACTTATATAACAGAAATAAACTTATAATTTATTATAAAGCCATCAAAAACAATTTTAAAAGCGAAATAAAAATTCATGTTTGGGATCAAGTCAAAGCTGAAATAAAATAAATTTTAATATGTTAGTTCATATACATACATATGTATATCATCAGTCTGGCTAATACAGTTTTTGTATACTTTTATTTGATGCCACGCTTTTACAGCCTTCGTTGCAAAATTCAAAGTCATTCCAAACGAAGTCATTCTGGCCTAAAATTACGTTTTTTTCTGATTCTGTATTAGCTGCAGTAATTCCTTCTGTGAGCCTTGTTTTTTACATCTTATTTTTTTCAATATGAACTTTTCGGTGATGCTTCATTCTGCCAATTCTTTTTCGATGTTGTTTTCATCTTTTGCACCACTTCTTAACAGCGTAACTATCGCCGCTATCAAAATCCTCCTCGTCCTCTTTATGACTAGCGTCACCAATGTTGTTGAAGTCGCTGAAGTTTAGTAATGCTGCAACATGTTTTCAGTTCAGACCACGCTTGGAATTCAATGGGTTTTTACTTGCATTTACAGTCACAACATGAAACAATTCTACAAATTTATACTCTTATTACTAACGCCACGTATAATTTCCGTAAAAATATTATACTCTTAACACTAACACCACGTAAATTTTACGTATAGCCTTGTACTGATCATGTTTTTAAAACAGTTTAATGATTAAATATGATCTGTTTTTGGCTTGACGTTTGTTCAAAAAGTTTCAATAAAAGCACTTGTAGAATTTGGTACTGTTAGGCTGCTTGATAATTTTGTAGCAACAATATTAAAAAAAACTACACGTAAATTTTACGTGGGTTAGTATTCTAGGGTTAAGTAAATATGCGTGGCCTTTCGCAGGGAATTAAAAGAAAATTGTAAAAACATGGCAGGCTAAAATGTTGCTTTTAAGCAACTTTGATTTTTAGCACCGTTTCATTTTAAGCAATCGTAACGAATTTGTCAAAAAAAGAGCAGAAAAGCAACAAAAATGTATCACCAGTGTCGCGATCGACATAACTACGATGAATTATTCGGTTCGAAATTGTTCGAACATACATACGTACCGTGATTTATATTGACAGGTTGGAGTCATCAGACATTTATTTTAGTGGCTTTTGCTGTCGGTCCTTTAAGGTATTAGAATACATATGGCCTTATGTTTTCCTCTATTTTTTTGTAGTTTGTACTGCTATAATTGAAGATGCAGGAATCTGCAAAAATGTGGAAAATTTAATGTTTGTTATTTCTTTTAATGTAAGGATATAACATACCTTTACGAATCTTAATATACAAACATATTTACAACTCTTCACACCAATATTCTAATTGATGATGGTTCATGAACATTTAAATTAATATTCACACAAACTCACACTGAATATGTAAATGTATATGAAAGAAATTCGATCAGACAAACTACCGAAATATATGACGGAATTCTTTACAACAAGACTGAGTCCAATATATAAAAGCTTTTAAAGCGTGAATATTTAATAATCCGAAAAGTGTATTTATCATTCCTGCAGAGACTGCATGATTTCCCATTTTGAACTTTTATTATTTTTTAATTAATTACCCTGCGTCTACACCTGATATATTTTATATCATGACAAATGTCAAATCCCATATAGAAAAAAAAAGAGCTAGCAGAAAAAAAATTGTTTTTCAATATAAGGTTTGACTGTTGTTGTGATAAAAATATATCAGGTGTAGACGTAGAGTTAAGCAATTTGTTCAAAATCAAATTTACAAAAATAGTAGAAAAATTTTATCCAAAAACTTAAAAATAGTTCCATATAAGCTCTATTCAAATATTTCGTATTTCGTTCGATAACGAGTGCCGTAATTTGTCCCCCGCCCTTAAAAAGAATAATACAACAGATTAAACGTTAGAATTGAAAAAATTATTTTATTCATACCTAAAAATCATAAACCAACATTAGTTAAGGTAAAAAGAAATATTTTATGAAAATATGTGAAATTTTGCAGGACTAAAACTTAACTTAGAAGGTAAATTATTTGAGAGCAAATAGAAGTCAAACTCCTAATTATTTTGCAATTGGATATTTCAAAATTACATATGTATATCCTAATATACAAGCGACTTTGTTAAAAAAAATAGGCAGATTTCCTTTACTATTAAATTCAAAAGTACCCTTGTTCCCAATAATAATATAAAATATTTTTGTGTGTCATTTTCCCCTCATGCAGTGTTAATGTTATTGTGAGATAACTCTATTCTCACACATAAATATCTAAGTGTGAGAAATGGTAAAAGTTAAGGATACCATCAATAATGTTTGTGGTCGTTTTATTGGTATTGCCATACAAGCACTTACTATAAGTTTCCCACCATTTATAATCGTACAAACGTTTAAAATTTATGTTCTGAAAGACATAAACATGGATTGAAGTGCACATAAATATGTACTAGAGCAATTAGTCTCCTTTTATAGAGAAATTTATTTACAAATAAGTTTAACACAAAGCCACTTTATATAACTGCGGCTTTATTCATAAAAAATATTTTTGATTTATAAAAGATTTAAAAAATTCGTTTTATAAATCAAAAATATTTGGTATGAATAAGAAATTTATTGTGTATTTTTGCAAAGAGTTTGTAAACTTTCATGTCTATACTCAATAATTTCTTTTATTGTAAGACTGCAACATACCTTTACTAATCTTAATATATTCAAAACTCGTCACATTGCTGTGAACAGTTTTCTTCTTGATAATGGTTCATAAAAATTTAGATTAATATTCACATAAGCTCACATTGAATATGTACTTATGTAAATGTATCTCTTTAGAGCAGTTTATCAAGAAACCTATATACATACTAGAGTTCGACCGATTAATCGGCTTCGGCTTCGGCCAAAAATTGGTAATCGGCCAACATTCGGCCTATGGCAAAAATCGGCCGATTAGCCGAAGCCGAATATTTTTCATTCCAAGCTTGAAAAATAAAATTATGTTTGGTTGTTGCTCGCAGACAGTTTCTATTGTGTTTACCGTTTTGAAAGCGTTGCTTTGAAATACAACCCTGTTGCTTTCTATTTTCTTTTACTTGGACGTTCTTGTGAGTGATCATATGAAAAAGCAATCTAGAAATTGCAAAATAGTTTTATTTTTCTTGTTATGTATTCAATAGATATTACAGCTACTTCAGTGATCTCAAAAAAGCCAACTTTTTTTTAATTCTTATAAAACGTAAGTATCATTTTTAAAATTTAAGACATTCGGCTTCGGCTTCGGTTTTGGCCGAAGTTTAGGATTTTAGCCGAAGTTCGGATTCGGCAAAAAAAACGCCTTCGGTCGATCTCTAATACATACATACGTACATACATGTATATATACATATGAATGAAGGTATGTGTGAATTTGGCAGTTTGTTGGTAAATTCGGTGAAGAGAATGGTTTTGTGCTTGGCATAGTTTTTCCATCAGCTACAACTCCGCATTAGCAGCACAAAACCAATACACACACAACTTAAAAAATCAGCAAATGTTAGATGAATACCCCTATAGTCAACCTAGAACCATATGTCTCTATGTCAACACTCTTTTTTCTAACGACAATTGCACTAGTTGAAATGTCGACAACTTTCCTTTTATGCGCCAGTAGAGATACGTTAGAGACAACAGTTCTAGTGTATTTCTGGTGACATTGTCAATGAACGCGTCAATAGTTTGTTATTCTTTTTTATTATGCTATGCAAGAATGTAAAAACTTACGCACATATGTAAGTATGTATTTAAGTTGGTTGTCCTAACCCTTATAAAATTGAATATGAGGGTCACTAAAATGTACTAGTGAATTTTTAGTTCAAATGTCTCCATATTATCGTAAAAGAATAGTGCTTAAGTCTACTGGTAGATTTTCAATGACAACCCTATGTTATATGCCAATAGGCGATTACATTGGCTGCGGTACACCTATTCAGTTATACTATTGACAATGTCACTAGTAAATCACTACAATTTTACTATTGACATCAAGCGAGGAAATATCGATATTGTAGAATAGAGCCCCTAAAATTTACTAGTGAATCGTTGGTGCCAATGTCTCCATGTAATCCCAAAAGAACTACTTAGTCAGTATTGCTAAAGTCTGGTGGTGGATTTTCAATGACAAGCTAATGTTAAATGTCAATAGATGATTACATTGGCTGGGGTACACCTGGTCAGTAGTACTAGTGACAATGTCACTAATAAATCACTACTATTTCACTATTCGCATTTCCTGCAGGGACGGAAAACACTAACACAAACAAAGCTGTGTATACGTATACATTTTATACCAGATGAATTAGTCTCTTGTAATTTGGAAAAGAACGAAAATTGTGCGGCTTAAAAATTGTTCTCAAGTAAACTACCTCACTGTCAACAATATTGAACTCCATTGTTTGTGATAGTTTATAATTTGCTTCGAACATCCAATTCTTAAAAGTTGTAATCCGCTCAAAATTAATTTTATTAAGAACAATAATTATTGCTTATTTATTTCATAAGTATTTTTTTTTTGCTTTTGATACACTTTCTCAACGTTTAATAAATTGTTTATGATCTTACAAATTACCTTAGGGCGTTATTACACTGCGGAATACATCAAGATGAAAAGAGTTGTATTCACAGAATGTTCAGTGTTGCCGTATAGGTATGAAATACAAATTCCTAAAAAAACCTCTACTACGTGTCTGTATGAACAATTTTGAAGTAATAAGTAATGAAAAGAGAAAATATATCAATAATTTCCTATATTATAAAGTTTGTTTCCACACGATATAAATGTATTTAAATAAGCAAACCTACATGCGTGTTTGCAATGATTCATTTTGATTGCGAATAATTTTTTTGTTTTCTCTAAAAAACTAAACAAAGTTATCAAATTAAGCAAAGTTTTGCGAAAAGTTGGTAAACAATTAAATAAATACAACCACCAAATATGCATATGAATTTCTAGTAAAACATATAGCCAAATTTATATCTAGCATTTGCTGCAATATAGTCATAACTCAACTAGCTTATAATACAGAATTAATCTGCGTATCGGTTTCTATATTATCTGCCAGTTTATAAGACAAAAGTTAAAATTCTCGTTTCCATTTATACTGAAAACAAAACAAAAAAACACTCAAAATTTGTTTTTGTTTTCAATATACATAAATAGACAGACGAGAATTTTTACTTGTCTTCTATAAACTGGCAGTATGTAAAAATTCAATTTGTAAGAGATTCTGTAACCCCCTGTTTCCACAACACGTACGATAAACTTGAGTGGAAAATTTATATAAAAATATCCCTTTTAGACATGCAAACTTTACTTTGCAAAGTGTTAGCTCAGCTGTGTGACAGACAGAAGGAGGAGTACTATCTCTTTCTGTCTTTCTCCCAGCTGAATTAAGACTTTGCAAAGTAAACTTTGCATGTCTAAAAGGGATATTTTTATATAAATTTTCCACTCAAGTTTATCGTTCCACCTGCCTGACTAGTGGAAAAAGGATATTATACTAATTTCTTGAGAAAAAAATTATATATTATTTTGCGATACAGTTGTTTCTAAATTCTAAACTTTCAGTAAAACAAATTTTATTGCGTAATGACTCTCTTGCAGTAAAAAGTCGATGTGTATGAATGTATTTGTTTTTGCAAATTATATTAATGAACCATATTTAAATTTTACGATAGAACATTGCGTGTTTTTTGCTTTTATTTCTTCATTTTCATATAATGTTTTCGCAATAGCTGCTAAAAGCAGTTGTGATGAGTTCTGTGTATTTTGGCTTATTTGTGGATGTCGTAAATTAACTGATTCTAAATTTATGTACATAGGTGTGTACAGTGAAACCTCTGATAACCGGACACTCACCGTCGTGGTATTTTTTCCGGTTATTAGAGGCGTCCACTTATGAGAGAGGTACATATTGTTTTATTTTAATTTTGGATCTACAAAACTTGTCCGGTTATTAGAGGGGTCCGATTATGGGAGGTATTTGCATGTTCAAATTAACTGAGTTCGATTATTTGAAATTAAAATATACTGGTTTCAATTTTATCAAGAGATTTCATTGCTGAATATGGGGTTGTGCCAGTATGAGGTAGGAAAATTAGCGCTGGTTTAGAGGCTGCCCGTGAAGCGCTGCCATAATAATTAAAAAAAGCCAAATAAATTTCGGCTGTTAGCAATTTATTCATGGAGAAGGAATGTCTTGTCTCTGCGTGTGACAATTGTTTATGTTTTTGCTTTGTTTTTGCATAAACAATTCTCGTATTCAATTTTTTTTAAACAAACATAACCAGCGAAGCGATTAGCTTATAACACTTTAAAAATTTCAATGTGCAAAAGTTGACAATTAATTTCGCAGAAAAAACTTTCCATGATTTTGAAAGAAAATATTTTTTTTATTTAAAATATTCTTGATTAGATATAGCTAATTGTCATCGTACATATAATATCCTGTCAACTTTTGCACAATATGTATTGTATTTTAGAACTCCATCTCATTCGATGGCTCTTTGTCACAATTTTATCACATACAGATACACACCCACACATATGTACAAATGCTCATGTGTATGAAAGTTCATAATGAAGACATGTGTATTATCCTTTATAGCCTTTAAGACATTTCAGCCAGCCCATAATATCCTTCACATACATTTAATTAACTAAGAAAACAAAGAACTATGAAAACATTTATTTTGCTTATTAGATAAATTACATGCTCATACACATTTCAAAATATGTATTTAATAATTAAAATTGTTGTTTGTTAGTATAAGAGAAGATACAAAGTGTTTTAAAAGAAAATTCATCATCAGAAGAGTTGAAATAAAAATTGGCCTTAAAGTTTTACTGATTTTATCCCTATGGACTTTTTACTTTGGGTAGATAATAAATCTAAAGTTTTTTATTTAAGAAATAAATTCTTAAATTATATAAAATAAATAAGTAATGAACAACATTGTTTCAGTAAATTAATTTTTAAGCCGTCCACTAAATATAATATTCCTTTTGAAATACCCACTTGATGCAAATGTCAGCCTTATATACATATTTTTCAGTGCAAATAGAATATGTGAATTATTTTGATTTATCGTATTACGATTTGCTGAAAGCTTTTTTGTAATAAAAGCTAAATTTTCCCCATCTCTAATTTGCAACAGTCTTGCCATTGTTGTTTGTTCGTTACTAATTATGCAATTGCCTGTTAATTTGGTTTTTTTTTTAAATTATTTTTATTTCGGTTTTCACTACGATGTCCGTCTATCTGTGTGTTACAGGCTGTTAGAATCGTTAGAGCTACGTGCCTGAAATTTTCACAGAATATGTAAAGCTTTGCCCGCTTTAGCAACAAATATATGGCAGCCAAAACTTAAAGGGTATTCTATCAGTTAATGTGTGGTACAAAAGATCCATCAGGTGTCGCAGTGCTCGTCTTTGTACCAGATCTTCCCCCTATTCTATCAGTTAATGTAATTTTTTTCTATGCAATTTTGACAACTTGCTGTATCTGGGAAACCGTAAGAGGCAAAGTGTTGAAAGTTTTAAGAAAGCTAAAACTAAAAAATCTCAAAATAAAATAAATCGCCAGAAACCGAAATAGAGTCGCCAAACTAAAAAAAATCTCTAAAACTAAAAAAATCGCTAAGACTAAAATAAATCGCCCAAACGAAGAAAAACGTCAAAACTGAAAAAACTCCAAAATTAAAAAAATGCTAAACCGATGAAATCTCCAGAAACCGAAAAAAGATCGCGAAAAAGCAAAACTAAAATAAATCGAAAAAAAATAAAAAAATCACCAAAATGAAAAATAAAACGCCAAAACTACAAAATAGCCTAAAACCGAAAAATTCCCAAAAGCGCGAAAAAAAAGCGCCAAAAAATAAGAAAAGCTGTTAAAACTCGAAAAATCGCCAAAAACCGAAAAAAAGTTTAGCCCGTAGTGCACTTAATTCTTTTTTTTTTAAATGCCTACACCAGGTAAGATATTCGATTATGTACAGGGTGGGCCAAAAGTTACGCCTGCGTGTAGATTTTTAGATTTTATTCATCGAACCGTGCAAAATTTAACGACCGAGCAACGAACCAAAGTGGTAGAATTTTTTAAATTAAAATTTTGAAGACATATATATCAGATATCAATTGGCCAGCTCGTTCACCAGAATGAACTGCCCCTGATTATTTTCTATGGGGCGTTATCTCAAAGAACGAGTGTATGTTAATAAGTCCCAATCTATAGAGCAGCTAAAGCAAAACATTGAAGCTGAGATCAGGGCAATAGAGCCTGAAACTTTGCGTGCAGTTATGCAAAACGCCTGTTTAACGGCCTGTCCCACGATGTCACCAGAAATCGTTCGATCGACAACTTGTATTGCAAACAACAATAACATTAGAAAATTTGTTGTTGTTTGCAAAACAAGTTGTCGATCGAATAATTTCTGGTGACATCGTGGGATTATCTCATGTAATTGGGCTTACAGAGCAATACGAACCTTATCCTAATCCAATCATGAATATTGAAATTGTAATTTTTTTTATTGTGTTGATAAGCAAAATACTTCTCACTAAAATGAGACAGGACATACACGAGTATACTTATATGTATGTAAATTATTTATTCAGTTTTATTATATTTTTATACTCTAGACTTATTTTTTTTTTTCGATTCATAAACTTTTTCATTTACATTTAATAAATTTTCCAAGAAATGTTGTTGGCTGATAACAACATTTAAATAGAAAAAAAAATTAATTGTATTCATAAAATTTAAGTATTAAACTTCAGCCAGGTGAGCGGGATTATATTCACTTCCTGCGCTCTCCCTATTAGAAAGTTAAACAGAAACTTTGGTACTTTTAAAATAAGTTCCTAAGCTGGAAATGCGCAAGAAAAAGAAAAAATATATTTTCAAATAAAAGGCTGACCAAAATAAAAATAAATAACGAAAACAAAACAGAAAGTAAAAACCAAATAAAAACTTTTTAGAAAAAACTGCTAGTCTTAAAAAGAAAGAACACAAACAGCCGTGCAATTACCTTCAACTTTGCCAAAGTGGTCTGTCTCCTCATTACAAGCATTAAACAAATAAAAGATCAAGCAATTTAAGAAAAACAAATTTAACAATCTTTAAGAAACTTTAACATTTTAATTAGTTCACTCATGCATGGGCGCGAAGCACCCAACGGACGTAATTGACGTATTCTATGCGGAATTGACGTATTGCTTTGGGAAAATTTCAAGAATTTTTGGTATCAATTTTTCAAGTTTATTTTTCGAATGTGCATGATCTTGAAGGCAGAGTCAGCATAATCCTCTAGTCTAACTTTAGGTGTCAGCTGATTTTTAACCCACTTCAAAAAAGCTCCTCCTGGCTTATCAATTCGTCTACATTTTTTTATGTGTGTTACTTCACAACCCCGTCATTTTAATGCTGATGTTAAAAATTCTTTATTTTATCGAAAAAGCTGCAGCTTTCATGTGGTCCCATTGCCCAAAAAAAAGTGGGCGCGAACACACCCTTTAAATTTTTTTCTTTACTTATATGTATTTTTAAGCGTCTTCAAAACAAGAAGAGGTTATCAATTCGTCTGTATTTTTTTTCCTAACTGGGTAAAAATTCCTTTTTTTTTGTCTCCGATAGTATAGCTTCCATTTGATCCCACTGTAAAAAAGTGGGACACGCCTGCAATTTTTTTAATTTAATTTCATTATATTGTACTTATGCAATTGCTACGAAACTTAGCCAACACATTGGGCTCTCGTAACGACACAATGGGCGAAGCCATGCCCAATAAAACTTAACATTATATATCTTTCACATGCTTCCATTTGACCGATTTTTAGAAAACTTGGCTTGCTCCATAAACTAAAAAAAATGCACAATCTGTCATACAAAACAGTGGGCGGGGCCACGCCTATTATATTTCACATGCTTCTACTCTACCGATTTTTAAGAAAGTTGGCACTTATCCTAAGATCAAAAAGAGACAATCTTGCATTCAAAAAAGTGGGCGAGGCCACGCCTATTTATTTTAACTTATATTTCACGTGGTTGAACTTAATCAATTGTTACGAAACTTCGCAAAGACAATGAACACTTAAAAATGCACAATAGTACATTAAAAAAATGGGCGGGGCTACGCCCATTAAAATTTAATATTATATTTTACGTGGCTGTACTTAATCAATTTCTATCAAACTTGTTACGCACCATGAGCTCTTAAAAACACACAGTCTTGCATACAACAATGTGGGCGGGACCACGCCTACTAAATTTCAATATTATATTTCACGTGCTTCCACTTGATCGATTTTTTTTCAAAACTTCGCTACTTAACCAATTTTTATGAAATTAGGCACACACCTTAAGCTTTTTAATCTATATAATTTTGCATTTAAAAAAGTAGGTGGGGCTACGCCCACTAAAATTTTATATTATATTCCACGTGCTTGTACTTAACTAATTTTTATGAAACTTGGCACACAGATTGAACTCTTAAAAACATACAATCTTGCATCCAAAAATGTGGGCAAGGCCACGCCTATTAAATTTATATATTATATTTCACGTGGTAGTACTTAACCAATTTATACGAAAGTCGGCGCACACCTTAAACTTTTAAAAATACACAATCTTGCATTAAAAAAAGGTGGGCGGAGCCACACCTATTAATATTTAATATTATATTTCACGTGCTAGTACTTAATAAATTTTCATGGAACTTGGCACACACTTTGAGCTTTTAAAAAGACAAAATTTTGCTTTAAAAAAGTGGGCGGGGCCACGTATATTAAATTTGAATATTATATTTCACGAGCTTCTACTTAACAAATTTTTATGAAACTTACCACATTGAACATTAAAAAAGACAAAATTTTGCATTAAAAAAAGTGGGCGGGGTTACGCCTGTTTAAATTTAATATTATATTTCACGAGTTTCTGCTTAACCAATTATTAGGAAACTTGGCACACACCTTGAGCACTCAAAAAGACACAAGCTTGCAATAAAAAAAGTGGGCGTAGTCACGCCTATTAAAATTTTATATTATATTTCACGTGCTTCTACGTTATAGATTTTTAAAACAAATTGACATACACTTTGGCTCTTAAAAAAAACAGTCTTGCGTTCAAAAAAGTGGGCGGGTCACGCCTATTTAAGGATAGTATTAATTATATGTCCTTTTGCTTATCTGCTTCCCACGGCACTTGGCGAACTGTTTCGGCTCTTTCAATGACATAGTTTTGTGCTTATAGAAGTGGGCGGGTCCATGACCATTAAAGATACAAAAAAAAGGAAGCTACGAATGTGAATTTGCAAAATAAAGGACATATTTTGGAATTAATTTTTCTTTTAATTTTTGCTCTAGAAACTATATTTTTGCTTTTATAGTGAACATTATCTACATAGAGCCAAAGGTTCATACTTAGTTTGTTATTTCTTTAACCTTGAAATAAACCTGCTTTATAAGTTGGAAAAAGAATATTTTTATTTGCTGCTTGGTGTGCCATTTTTTTATATTCCCTCTTGTAGTTATTAAATTGAAAGAAAAACCACTGATATTATGGAAAAAAGACAGTGGTGCTGCTTAAAGCCAGTCATTAAACACACACACACACACACACACACTGCCAAAGCCAAAGCTCTTCAAACCAGTCGTTAACAATTTTGTTGCTACTGAATTTTTATGATGCCAGGGTTACGGAATTTTATTAATTGTCTATGTAGACAACTTTCTTTCTTTCTTTCTTGCTACTCCTTTAAACAATATACATACATACATAGTCTTGTTATATGTACATACATATATCCTGTTGTTTAAGCTTCTTAATAAAAAAATTTAGCAGGCAGTATACTTGCATTTTATTTAAATTTTTTATAAAATTTTTTATTTGCTAAAGCACTGTGGCGGGAAATTGGGCAAAAAGTGTCAATAAATATGGAAATTTAAATTTTTTTAGGTCTACTCGGTCTTGTGGACTTGCAAAGCTGCTCTGTAGAGTTCCTCCTTCTATCACGCAAAAAAAAAAAACAAAATGGAAGTTGTTCAAAATCCCATAGTGGAAATATTACACTCCACTGTATAGACAGACTTCTTTTATATTATTTTGGATTGTGGGTTTTTTTACACACTAACAAAAAAGTTTATAACACTTCTTGTATGTTTTTTTTTCATTTTAATTGCAAATATTTACTCTTTTATTATATGTATTTATTTGGCTCTGACATCCACGACATCCATTAAAAATTTTAGGTTGTTCTAGTTTTTATATTTAACAACTTCACTCTACATAATGTGTGTAAATTTATGGGCAGCCATTAAGAAATATTATTAGCAGGGAAACCGCAAAAAATATGCAATTGCATATTTTTTTCTGGTGTGATGTATTAATGCGGAATTAAGATATTTATCCGTTTCAGAACCTTTTATGAATTTTGGCATCAATTTGTTTTTTTGCATATTTTTGCGTATTTTTCCTTTTAAAGCATATTTTTGCATATTTTACAATTCAAAGCCTATTTTTGCATATATCAGTCTTACCTGCATATTTTTAGCATAATTTCTCATTTTTAGAGCATAATTTACGCTTTTAGGACATATTTTGATACTTTGTAGAATTTTTTTTATTTTATTATGCTTTCATGCCTCTGTGTTGGTGAAATTTTTTTTTATTTTTTTTCGCCATCTAAATCTCATAACCCATGTTTCATGTAGTGTATAAATTTTTCTTATATATTACGCAGTTATATTACGAAAGTTAGGTTAGATTAGGTTAGGAAGGATGGGGCTATACCGCACCTCCACTCGGAGACCCAATTGGGTCCATTGTGATTCACTTCCATTGCCCATTACTAGTAATATTTACCCCTCCCATTTATAGCCAGAAGTTACCCTATTATCCGTCATTAAGCCACTGAATCCTCATGATGAAGCCCCTAATGTCCTCTAGTTTACACTTCCCGATATCAGTTATGCTTTCATGGAAACGTTGCATAACGTTGCAGCTTCGGGCAATGACAGACAATATGTTCAATGATTTCTGGTTCCTCTTTATTCCCGCAAATCCTAAAAAAACTTGGAGTGCCAGTTTTCCAAATGCTGGTTCTTGCGCTGACCGAGCAGTGACCTGTCAACGCGCCAATCATGATTCGCATCGCCTTCCTATCCATCTCCAGTTTGGATCTGAGTCAAGTTTTGGCCGAAAACCCCTCGAGACCCTACAATCCTCCCTACTTCGCCATGAACTGTTGCTACTGCTTTCTACCCAATTACTGAGTTCCCTATAGTAATGACCTATCGGTAATTTCACCGATCTGTCCGTTATTCCCTCATCTAATGCCAGCTCATCGGCAGTTTCATTTCCCTCAACACTGCTGTGACCAGAAACCCAACACTGTCTGACACTGACCATAAGCAAGTTAATGGCTATCCTACAGCCACTAACAATTTTCGATTTGATATTGTGTCCCTTGAACGTTAGTTTCAATAAAAATCGCTTTTGCTATTTGTAACGGACTCTGCCCCGAGCAGTCAGTCGTTGAAGGAATATTGTCAATGTTATGTATTTAGATGTGACAGGCAACGATTTTTATTTCAAAATCTAAATTATAAATAAAAATATGGTCTTATTTATCTTATTTATCTTTCTTAATTTTTTTTTTATTGTTTCTTATTTTTAACCCCCGACCAAAACACCCCTTGTGTTATAAGTTTGTAGTGTATCTGTGTGTCTGTCCGTGTCCACGTACAGCCCAAACGGCTGGACCGATTTGGATTTAGTTTTCTCTGTTGGAAAGGTGACTTCATCGAGATGGTTTTTAACCATGTTTGAAGAAAATCGGTCCAGAAGTTTAGAAGATGTCACATTTTTAATTTTTGTTATTGTTTATTTTATTTTTGTTGAATTTTTGAATTAATAACAAAAATTAAAAATTTTAAAAACCCCCGAACTATCTAGAAAAGATGTGACATCTTCCAAACGGCTGGACCGATTTTCTTCAAACATCGTTAAGAACCATCTCGATCAAATCACCTTTCCAACAGCGAAAACTAAATCAAAATCGGTCCAGCCGTTTGGGCTGTACGTGGACACGGACAGACACACAGATACACAAATACACATACACACACTACAAACTTAATACCCCCTTCTTTTTGGTCGGGGGTTAAAAATATATTTTCATTTACAAAAAAAAAAACAAATTTATTTTATTTTTAAGAGTATATTTTTTTACTTTTTAGTGCATATTTTCAAGTTTTTAGTGCATATTGAATGCGCATAAAATATTTTTTTTAGAGCATATTTCTGGTTTCCCTGATTATTAGGCTGTTCGCGCTGATACCAACCATACGAGTATAAAGAACATAAATACTTTTTTTTTATAAAACAGCACTTGACAATGTGCTGGTATAAACTCAAACAAGGATTTTTATTAATTAAAATTTGTACAGCACAAATTGTTGCTTCAACAAAGGATGACAAGTAAACAAACAAGACATTTATAACTAAATGTTGCAACTTTTTACTTAAAGACTTAAAGAAAAATGTCAATTTAACTTTTAGCAATTACCTTAAAATTGTTTTAAGCATTAAAGGTATAAAAATAACTCTAACGTATGTTAAAAGTCTTAAACTAAACTCTAAACTTTCTCCCCCTTCCCTTTCACTCTCTCACACACACGCGCACTACAGGTCTGTCTTTCACTTACCAACATTTGCAAATAACTTTAAGCGGTGCTTGAGACCGTTCGTTACTTACACTCACACACACGAGTCAAATTAAATAAAACTATTTTTAGTCAACTAAATGACAACTTAAACGATTTTCTATGTTATAAAAGTTGTTACAATTTCAAACACTTTGTTGCAAGCTGAACTAAAAATGCAATCCCGAACAGTATCCTGTCTGTTTATTGTACACTAGTGTATGCATTTATATGAGTGTGCATGTGTGGGTGTGTGTGTGTGTGTGTGTGTGTGCGCTTAAATGTGTTTATACATCCATAAGCAGGATTATAATTTAATTTTTCTCTGAGGAATAGCAAACCAAGTGTTTAGAAAGTCGTTATTTGGGTGGTGGGTTGGGTGGTGTGTATGAAAAAGGGCAAGAAAAGAGCAAGTGTCAAGGCAACCATATAAATAAATAAGCACAAATATGCAGGGTAACTATTGTAATTGGAGGATGCATTTGCAACACCGAAGAGTGTTTGTGGGTGTGTGTTTTAGATTGTGTTATGTGGTGAATGTTTGTTTTTAAAACATTAATCCGGAACACGGAACACGAATAAGAGATACCAACAAAAGGTCAATATTGAAATAATTTGAGATTGTATTTTAGTTCCAACATCACGATGGCATACACAACTTGGCTTATAGAAAATTTAAATTTAATACCATACCTCACATACTTCTACTTAAATGTTGCTCACGATAACATCAAGCTCTGGAGCAGAACAGGCACTCCCAGACTACTCAACTAATATTTTCAACCGAAAATCTTCACAAATAGTGAGTTCTTCTAATGACAAGATGTCACATTCACAAAGTGAATTTGATTCATATGAGCCTTTTTTTTCGATTGTATCGTAAGCGAGATTTTTTTCTTTTTTTAATACATATTTTTTATTTATTGTATCTTCAAATATGAACTAACAGTAAGTATTCAAATCTTAAATCTAAAATATAATTATTAGACCCGACCACTGTCGGACATAAATTTAGAGATAGTTATAAATAATACATAAGTAGTGATAATCAAAAGGAAGAAAAAATAAATAAAATAAAAATTATTTTCAAGCAGCAGCGAGATGTAATAGAAAATGGTTTTTTTTTCTTGAAATTAAAATTTTAGGGGCCTATCCATAGTTTAGGTTTATCAAAATGGAAAATTGTTAGATGCGGGCTGTAAAATTTATGTACAAAAACATATTTGAATATATAAAAAAAAAATAGTTTTTGTCGCTTACGATTAAATCGAACATAAGGCTCGACATTATGCTCTTGCTATGATAGAAATTTGCTACAAACAAAAAAACAACCGCTTTCAGTGACAAAGATCTGATAGAACATTTTCGAAAAAAAAACTGATGGTACCAAACTGGAAGAAAAGTCTTTCAAACCAAAAAAATTTTTTCTAAAATCTGTTGCTTAAGAAGAAGTACGTGAAATATAAAACTAAAGTTTAATGGGCGTGCCTCCGCCCATTTTTTTAAATGCAATATTGTGTGATTTTTAGAGCTCAGGGTGTGTGTATTAAGTTTTGCAAAAATCGTTAAAGCAGAACCATTCAAAATAAAATATTAAAATTTAAGGGGCGTGACTCCGCCCATTTCTTAAATAGAAGATTGCGTCTATTTTAGAGCTCAAGGTGTGTGGTAAGTTTAATAGAAATATGTTAAGTAGAACCGCGTGAAATATAATAATAAATTTTAGTGGGCGTAGCCCCGCCCATTTTTTTAAACTTTAAAATTGTTTAATTACGAAAACCAAAAGTGTTTGCTAGGTTTCGCAAAAATCAAATCAAATTAAAAAAGAAGAAAGGTGTCCTTGGACACCTGGTTATAGCTATGCTGCTTAGCTATATAAAAAAATAATGTGTAAAATTATATTATATGATGATAGCAAATTCGCCGCAAATACGAGTATACCAAAATGTTTCCATTTATTTCCCATTATTTTCTTTTCTAGCCGGCGTACGATTAAAATAATGTATTTTTTGTGGTTGGCCATCGGCTGTGTTCTTTAGTTTGTGCTCATGTGCAAAAACAATACAAAACCAAATTCAGCAATCCTTAACATTGTTTTTGTTTCACTCACTTCAAAGAACGAAACAAAACAAAATCAAACAATTTGTTTCGTTTTAAGAACAAAGAAAATAAATTTATAACTGTAATTATTTTTGCTACGAAAATCACATTCGTGAAATAAATAGCATAGCTATAAAAGTTGGGGGATTCGGTGAACCTTACAGGCCATCCTTGAAACTTCCAACTAAGCTCAGATTTTTGTCGAATTTTTGGAATTTGATACAGTTTTTAAGTCTATAAAAATACTTAAAAATTATTTTGACGAGAGATTTTTAAAGTTATTAGAAAAAAAAAACAATTTTACTGGTGATTCAATTTAAAAAAGGGTGAAAAAAAATTACTAATGTTATAAATTTGATATTTGGAAAAATATTGTCATTAATAAATTAACAGCTTGATTGTGTAAGGCGTTGGCAATGGAAATCACGGCTTGTAATAGATTAAAGAAAACTTGTACTTGTCTGGCCCACAAGCGTTGTGGCCGTTTTGTTTTTATTTCTTATATTCTCTCCCCACTAAATCGGTTCAGTTTTATGTAAAAAAAACAAATACAAAAAAATTTCACAGCGATAAGTTGTGTTTTAGGGGTTGCGTTTGCCCCCTCAAAGTTGGCCCTCAAGCCCTCAATTCGTCAGGACGAAATTTTAAATAAACTAAATAAAATATTTTTCTTTTTTCGTTCCAAGTCGCACTAGACTCAATAATTTATTCGCTTCATTTATTTTATAAATTAGTTAATCCTTTTTGTTTTAAATCAGCCTGTCAATTATAATTTCAGCATCATAAACCTTTTTAAAAATTTTTTATCATAAAATACATTTACATATTTAAATTAAACTTTTGTCAAGTTCATATGTATTTAAAAAAAAATTATGATTTTTATTATTGTGGCGTTTCATGTTTAATTTTTTTATTCCTCACTTTCCAATATTTCCACATGGTTAAATTTTTTAGAATTTTTTTGTTCCCTTTGGAAACTTTTTTCCAAACCTATTATTTGCTATTTTCATAATAATTACGCGTCAGCCCAAAGGACGAACACACAAAAAAAAATTACAATAATGCATAATATCAAACAAAAACTTTATGCCTAAACGTTTAAGGGCTGATGAAATTTTATGGAAATTATAAAAGAAAATAAAGTAATTTTTTTTTTCAAAAAGGTTCTTTGCTGTTCAGTGTTACACATGACGTCTGGGCGACAGTTTTAAGGCGCCGCGCCTTAATGAAATTGTTAAATAACCTTTAATATACATGCATATACACATATTAATAAGATGTTTTCTATTTGAAACAACATCATATTTTGGCAGTTTATTAAGAAATCTTGCATACTTTTGGGATAAGAGAAATAAAGTTCAGTGCACAGTGGCGAAAAGAAGGCAAAATAATATATTAAATTGTTAAGTTGTGAGCTTCTAGTCCGTTCATATTAAAATTATTTATTTTAAATAGTTAATACAATATAAGACAGCTAAAAATTAAAGGGTGTTCTAAAGCGAGCAACGAAAAATTTTTAAATCCTAATGTAATATGTAGATACTTAAAATATTTAAAGTTAGTGCAGACTACACCAATTAAAACTGAAATTAAAACAAGAAATTAAATTAAAGTGTATTCTATCAGTTAATGTTATTTTGACTATGCAATTTTGACAACTTATTGTATCTTGGCAACCAACCGTAAGAGGCAAATTTATAAAAATGCCGAAACTAAAAATCGCCAAAATTAAAAAAAACGCTTAAATGAAAAATATCACCAGAAATAAAATAAATCGCTGAAATGCCAAAACGAAAAAATATCGCCAAAACAAAAAAGCACCAAAACTAAACAAATAGCTTAAACTAAAATAAATCGCCAAGAACCTAAAAACCCGCCAAAACGAAAAAAAAGTGCCAAAACTATAAAAAACGCCAAAAAATCGCTGAAAACCGATAAAAATCGCCGAAACTAAGACTATGCCATTAGCAGCAAAAAAATTCCAAAAATGCGCCTAAACTAAAAGAAAAATCGCTTAGCTAAAAAATATCGCCAAAATCGAAAACATCGCCAAAACGAAAAAAAAATCGCTTAAACTAAAATAAAAAAAAAATTGCTAAAACTAAAATAAATAAGCGCAAAAATTAAAAAATCACTGTAACTAAAATAAATCGCCAAGACCGAAAAAATCGCCAAAAACAAAAAACCGAAAAATAATCGCCCAAAACGACAAAAGCGTTAAAGCTAAAAAAAAATCGCTTAAGCTTAAAAAAAATTGCCAAAATCGAAAAAATTGGCAAAAGCGAAAAAAAACGCAAAGAACCAAAAAAATCGCCAAAACGAAAAAAAGCGTCAAAACTATAAAAAATTGCTAAAACTAAAACAAATAAGCGCAAAAATTACAAAATCACTGTAACTAAAATAAATCGCCAAGACCGAAAAAATCGCCAAAAACAAATACTCGAAAAATAATCGCCCAAAACGACAAAAGCGTTAAAACTAAAAAAGAATCGATTAAGCTTAAAAAATTGCCAAAATCGAAAAAATTGGCAAAAGCGAAAAAAACGCCAAAAGCCGAAAAAATCGCCAAAACGAAAAAAAGCGTCAAACTATAAAAAATTGCTAAAACTAAAATAAATAAGCGCAAAAATTAAAAAATCGCTTTAACTAAAATAAATCACCAAGACCGAAAAAATCGCCAAAAACAAATACTCGAAAAATAATCGCCCAAAACGACAAAAGCGTTAAAACTAAAAAAAAAATCGCTTAAGCTTAAAAAAATTGCCAAGAACCGAAAAAATTGGCAAAAGCGGAAAAAAACGCCAAAACGAAAAAAAAGCGTCAAAACTATAAAAAAGTTACTAAAACTAAAATAAATCGTCAAAAATCGAAAGAAGCGCTTAAAATAAAATAAATCACCAAAAACCGGAAAAATCGCACAAAATCAAAAAAAAAAAACGCCAAACACCGAAAAGTAATCGCCCAAAACGAAAAAGCTATAAAACTAAAAAATCGCTTAAGCTAAAAAAAGTCGCCAGGAACCGAAAAAAATGCGAGAAACGAAAAAAATTGCCAAAGCAAAAAAAAAACTGCCAAGAACGTCAAAAAAAATCCCAAAAACTAAAAAACCGTTAAAACCAAGAAAAAGCTCCAAAATTCAAAGATTAACCAAAAACCGTAAAAAGCTTACCGTGTACATACTTAAATTTAAAAAAAGGTCTACATCAGTACTAGTATTACATATCGCTGTTTACAAGTAGAAAGGCCAAAAATTTATTGCAATAATTTACAAAATATCGCTTTTACAACCAGTTTTACAAAGCTGTTGAACAAGCACTTGTACTGTTTATTATTATGTTTTTACCTTCTTCTGTAAAGTTACTGTTGTTTGAGTTAGGGCCTTTCTACTTGTTAACAGCCATATGTAGTGTCCGAATAGAATCCTTCGTGTGTGAGTGAATTTTAATAATTCAATGCCTTGTTGCAGCTGTATGTATGTATGTATGTTACTTGTTATCTGTCAATTACAGCTGTAGTAATGACAACTGTTAAAATGTCGCCTTGTTCCACTTTTTCTTTCTCATTACAAAATCAAAAAAAAGGTCTTTCTATTAAGTTTATAATTTATTATTATTTATATTTAGTTTATAAATTTTTTTCTTTAACGAAATCAATCTCCACTTTAAGGTTATGGCACGAAAGTGTCTGTATTTCATAGAGTTTTGCTATAAAACAACTCTTAGTTGTGAATATTATTATTATTATTCTCTTGAATAAAAGTATTTGTTTTTTCTTTGTGTTCTGGATTATACCTGATGCTAGTGCAGAATATTTTAATAACCAGAACAAATACAAACAAGAAGATGAATGAGTTGCGATGTCAAGGTGCAACTGTACTATAAAGTTCTAAATATGTGTATGTACGATATACTTACATACACACTCGCCCTAAGCAAACACCCACACACACACATACACACACACACACACACACACACTGTTGCAGCAATTATTCTTACAACATTTACACCTTTCCAACTTGACATTTTTATACTTGTCTTACATTAACTTTTACCATTCGTAAACTTACTCACACTTACTTACACACATATGTACAGCCATCTACATACGAGAACACACACACACACACACACATTCGAAGCACTCATGCAAAGGACTTTCATTAGCATTATATTTTCTTTCCTTATTTATAGTATTTTACTTTTCCACACACACACAGGCGAGTATTCTTCGAGTACTGTGGTATAAATTTATATTCATTTATGCACATTTCCTTTTGTTTTTCTATTATTTCGCTTTAGCAATTTCTTTCGCAAAGTTCGTTTAAAAATGTCATTTAAAGCAACTTGTTTTCGCCCTACTAATGTTTATTTTTTTATAGTTGAAGAGTCATTTTTTTTTTGTTGTTTGATATCCTTATCTTGCTACTCGTATTACACAAGTGTCAGCATGTGTGTGTGTGTGTGCTACTTTTGTGTTGCTTCCTATTTAACTTCTTGTTTAAATCTTTTAATATCATGTTAACATACAATGACAGTCATGACGTAGCCACCTGTTAGTTTTCGAGCAACAGGAGGCCATTAAACGACACTGTTACAGCCAACAATGTATGTATTTCTTTTTTTCTTTCCTTCATAGTAAAATGTTTCACAAACTGATTTTATAAAATGGATGGCTGGCTTTTTCATGAATCTTTCCTAAAATGAAAAGCTTGCTTTTCCTAAAAAAAAAAGAACAATTGAGTAAGGACATGTGCGGTACGCGTTGTAGTATTTTGCAATAAAAAGCTTTCAGGAGCATGAAAAACATAGAAAAAGTGAGACTGAGACCGAGGCAAGAGAGAGTGGAGAGAGTTTCTCTTTGAAAAATGGTTGCCATTGTGGCAAAAAAAGAAACATAAAAACGGATTAATAAGGATTTATTTTTTCTGGCGGAAAAATTGCGGCATTCGTTATCGAATGAAATTTAAAAAATCTTAATTTCAATACTGTTGAAATATTTTGAAATTACGTGCAATATCGATGGCCGTCATTTGGGCCCTTTTTTGCATAGCATAGAAAATGTTTTTTATAATTATAAATTTTGCAAAAAAATTTTTTTTATTAGGTCTGTTCATTTACTTTCCCAGCAGAAACTAGCAACGAGAGAGTTAGGCAGAAATTTACAAAATTACTCTCCCAGATACGAAAAAGTAAAAGTAAGCGCGTTACTTGTAAAAACTTGCAAGAAAATCTTATTCATATCAGAACCATGGATGGGAATCATGATGATACAGTTGTACTTTCTGTAATGTATTTTGTTTGATATTTTAAATTGAAAATTTTTTTAATATGAAATACTTTACACACTTTATTGTATTATTTAATATTTTTATGCATTTTCCTTAATTTTTTAATTTTATTCTATTAACAAATGCAAAAATGCCACTTTCCATCTCTGATCAGATATGTTAAACAAACAAAATTCCTCGACATTAAACTTGAATTTATATGGCTTATAGTATGTTTCCACCGATTTTAAATCAAGTAGGTTTAAGTAAATCACTTCAAAGTGTTTCCATCGAGATTGTGAGTGATTTGTTGTTCGAATTTTTTTATTCAATTTATGCACGTACTTTAAAAGGTGGGCGCAGCAGCTGTAATGTGAATTTTATTCACATGTGGTTGACATTTAAAATTTATTAAATATTTCTTAATGTCATTTTTTCGAAATTGTCAATCACTATTGATGGATGCATGACCCAGGGATGGATACAGAGCCATGAATACTGCTATACCAAATGTTATGATCGGACTAAAAATGGCGATAGAGTGAGCAAAATCCTAAAAGGGAAAAATTTTGTAGGCGTGGCAAAAAAAATTTTAAAAATATTTTTGGATTTTTTTTTACATTATCTTTAATCCTAGGGGGTTACTGGCACCACTTTTTTTCGAACCATTTTTGTTCAAAAATTTGTACAGAGCATTTTTAAAAGATTTTACAAAAAAAGTTTGGTCAAAATTTTTTACAGAAAATTTTTTTTAGAAAAATTTTTTGGAAAAAATTTTAAAGAAAATTTTTACAGAAAATTTTTTATAGAAAATTTTAGTTGAAAACTTTAGTTGAAAATTTTTTATATAAAATTTTTACAGAAAATTTTTATAGAAAATTTTAGTTGAAAACTTTAGTTGAAAATTTTTTATATAAAATTTTTTATATAAAATTATTTACATAAAATTTTTTACATAATATTTTTGGCACAAATTTTTTTTTTTAGAAAATTTTTATACAAAATTTTTTTATAAAATTTTTTACACAAAATGTTTTTAGAAAATTGTTAACACAAATTTTTTTTTCATTTTTTTTAGAAAATTTTTTACACAAAATTTTTTACCAAAATTTTTGTTGAAAATTACTTCGAATTTCGAAAATTAATTCGATTAGTATGATGTGACCGACTATGGCCCATAGGCTAGGTATACATAATAATAAATGAAATGAAAATTACTTACACAAAATTTTTTACAGAAATTTTTTGTTTGAAATTTTTTACAGAAAATTTCTTTGTTGAAAATTTTTTACAGAATTTTTTATTAATTTTTTTTACAGAAAAGTTTGTTGAAATTTTTTTTTAATTTTTTAAAGAAAATTTATGTTGAAAATTAAAAAAAAAAGAAGGTAGGTCTTAGGAAACCCGGTTATAGCTTTGCTGCTTAGTTTTATAAAACAAACATCATGTGTGAAATAACAATGTAATAAAATTATATTATTTGATGATGTCAAATTTCAAAACGTTTCCATTTATTTTCCATTATTTTCTTTTCTAGCGACGTACGATTAAATTAATATATTGTTTTTGGCCGGTGGCGGTTGTTAGTCGGCTCACAACCGATCGGCTATGTTCTCTGGTTTGTGCTCATGTGCAAAAACAAATTGACCATTCGTTCTAAATGTTTTTGTTTTGTTTTGTTTTTGTTTCACTCACTTCAAAGAACGAAACAAAACAAAATTAAATTTGTTTCGTTGTTTTTCGTACTATGCTTTTTTTAAGTACAAAGAAATCAAAACAAAAATAAATTTTGTAACTGTAATAGTGTCGATTATTTATGTTACGAAAATCACGCACTAACTCCTGTAACGCCCAATAAATAGCAAAGCTATAAAAAAATCAAAAATATTTTACATTAAATTTTTGTTCA
This sequence comes from Tachina lurida, assembly GCA_944452675.1. Taxonomy (NCBI): domain Eukaryota; kingdom Metazoa; phylum Arthropoda; class Insecta; order Diptera; family Tachinidae; genus Tachina; species Tachina lurida. The sequence goes on from OX101752.1 coordinate 28,384,449, forward strand.
AAATTTTCTTTGAAAACTTTTTTAAAACAATTTTTATGGAAAACAATTTTTGTTGGAAATTTTTAACAGAAATGTTTTGACAGAAAAATTTTTTTAAGAATTTTTTATAATTTTAAATTATGCTAAAAATATTGTATATTTAAATTTTTGTTGACATTTTTTTACAAAATTTTATTAAAAATTTTTTACAAAAATTTTTTTGGAAAACTATATAATTGCTAAAATTTAAACAATTTCTGCATAAATTTTTTTTTGAAAATTTTTTATAGAAAACTTTTGTTGAAAGTTTTATAGAAAATTTTAGTTGAAAGTTTTATAGAAAATTTTTGTTGATAATTTTTGCAAAAACTTTTTTTTAGAAAATTTTTTACACAAAATTTTTTTAGAAAATATTTTACACAATTTTTTACACAAAATTTTTTTAGAAAATTTTTTACACAAAATTTGTTTTAGAAAAATTTTACACAAAATTTTTTTAAGAAAATTTTTTACACAAAATTTTTTTAAGAAAATTTTTTACACAAAATTCTTTTAAAATTTTTTTGCACAAAATTTTTTTAGAAAATTTTTTACACAAAATTTTTTAAACAATATTTTTGTTTAACAATTTTTACAGGGAATTTTTTGTTGAACATTTTTTACAGAAACTTTTTGTTTAAAAATTTTTTTATAGAAAACTTTTGTTAAAAATTGTTTACAAAAAATGTTTGTTGAAAATTAAAAATATTTTTTTTTAATTTTTTACAGAAAATTTTTGCTGTAGATTTTTTTTTTCGTTGAAAATTTATTACAGAAAATTTGTGTTGAAAAATTCCTTGCAGAAAAATTTATTTTTTTAATTTTATATAGAGCTAATAATGTTATATGGAAAACTCTTTCTAATCAGAAATTTTCCTTTAAAAATTTTTGTTCTCTATAAATTTTCTAAAGAATTTTATTGCTAATTGATATACGAGTATTTTCTATAAAAAATTTTTTTCGTCACCAAAATATTTATTGCTTCTATTGGAGTTTTTTCCACTATTGGTAAATATTCTTCATAAAATTATGGAAAACTTCTTTAGTAAAAAGTTTTCATTATGAAAAAACGTTTGTTTTTAATTTATTTGCAGCTTAATAATTTGTCATACTCTATTTAGTTATCATAACAAATATTTTTTTATTTTATTAGGGGTTTTCAAAATTTAATTATATTGTTCAAGGTGTTCTTATAGGGGCTTATGGAATTGATAGTTTAATAACTGCAAAATTTTTTCCATATAAATATTAGACATTTTTATTCATATTAATTAATCATATTTCGAACGTTCATTGCCATGTTCAGTTTAGTACCTCCATATATTATCGCATTGCAATTGCTTTTTGCATTCAATTATGGCTCGTGCTGGGTGCCGCTGAAAATTAATCCATACGAAAAAGTTTTTAATCTGTTGCTGCGCGAACCACCCATAAATAAAAATAATTCTAACCGCGAAAATTATGAAATAAAGGAGCAGTGGCTGGCACAACTTGTAGATCATTTTGACTCAAACAACAGGGAAACCTGGATGATGGTAAATTTTTAATATTTTGTTTTTACTTCAAATACTTGTACATTTATTATTTTCCATCCTTTAATGACAGCGTTATTTAGTGAATGATAGATTTTATCGGCCTGGAGGGCCCATCTTTGTATTTGTGGGCGGCGAATGGGAAATTTGGCCTCATGTGCTGCAAAGTGGTCATTTTTATGACATGGCCAAGCTACAAGAAGCTTTGATGTTTTATACGGAGCATCGTTTCTATGGCCAAAGTTGGCCGAAAAGGTGAATTGGGAAAAAGTTTCTAAAAATATTTACATATATCATTCTTTCTATATTTTTTTTTTTACTTATTTCCACTTAGAAACTCTTCGTCAGATAATTTAAAATTTTTAAATGTCTTACAAGCACTGGAGGATTTGAAATACTTTTTGGAGGTTCAAAAAAGCTCTACAAAAGCTTTGCAAAATTCAAAAGTTGTCTTAGTAGGCGGTTCATATTCTGGAAGCATGGTAGCTTGGTTTATGAAATTATATCCCCAGTTGGGCCAGGTTGCTTGGGCGTCCAGTGCACCCTTAAGGGCTAAAATGGATTTCAGTGGTAAGAGCTTTTGAGTAAAAGGCCTAGAAGTTTAAAATATTAATTTGAGAATTGTTATGAAAAAATTTCAGTAAAAAGAAGCTTTAGATTCCATTGTAAAGGGATTAAAAGAAAAGCTCAAAAAAGTTTTAAGTCGTCAAAAGTTTGAAATTTTTTTTTTCAAGTTTTATATCAGTTTCTTTATAAATTTTGAAGAGAAAGTTTATTTCTGAGAATTTTTAAAAGCTTAAAAACAGCTTTAATTAGCTTTTCTTAAATATCTTGGGAGTAATGCAATGTTCTGATAGGCCAGTTTTTGTCAATAAAATAAAAATTTTTAGTAGTAGTTGAAACTAAAACTTAGGTTAAGTTAAAATTTTTTTTTTTTAAATTAATCAGTTTTTTTTAATTTTTTAGTGCTTTAAAATTTTTGAAATTAAAAAAAATTTAATGAGATTTTTCTTAAATATTTATGATTTTAAAATTAAAATTTTAAAAGCTTTTAAAACACCTTATCTTAAGTCAGCTGCGTCCAAGCCATATGCACAATGTGCGAGCTTTTACAAAAGAGCTTTGTGCTTTCACACCCACGAGAGCACAACAGCCAATCAGACCACCACGACAACAATGCTCTTGCTTCTTAATATGCAAAGAAACAAGAACAAACTGTAAAAGCTTTCAAAGCTGCTTTAAGTAATCAAGAAATATATAGATTGATTTACTAATAAAATTTGCCGTTTATTAACTTGTTTTTTTTAATTACATAAAGCTCCATAAGAACCACGAATTTTATTTTATATAAAAAACTTACTGTCTTAATAGAAAAGCTTTTTTTTTAAAAAGGAGCTTTTGGGCTACTTATAAAACTTAACTCTTATAATATTTTTTAAAGCTTTTACTACAATAGTTTTGTGGACTTTTAAAATAAACCAACTTTTGAGTTTGGATTGGCTTCAAGCTTCGATAAAGCTTTCTTAGGGAGCTTTTTATAATTTTTGTATTGTATATTTGTTATTTATAAAAATGTAAGCTTTATTTTTAAGAAACTTCTGCAAGCTTTTTTAATGAAAAGTTTTTTTTTATTAAATGCGACTTGAAAGAAGCTTTTTATAATATTTTATTGTTGCTTATTTTTAGAATACATGAGCTTAACTATGGCGTCTATTCAACAAAAAGGCGGTGCCAATTGCAGCATAAAGCTGGAAAAAGCTTTTGAAGGTTTAAACAATGAACTGCGGGAACAAAAAAATTACTCGTACTCGTATAATTTATTACAACGTTTGAGAATGTGTAAATCGTTTGATACTACTAATCCTCTTAATCGTCAAGCTTTCTTTAATGGTTTGGGAAATTATTTTGCCAGCTTAGTGCAAAGCTACAGGTTGTCTTTGATCCTAAATTAACGTCATAAATTATTTATTTTTTTATCTGTTTATAGCTCCCTCATACCAAGGTTTTGTTTGAGTTTAAGTAATTTGCATTCAAATCCCACTGAAGCCTTAATCCAGTACTTGACAGAATTATTTTTATCATTTGCAAAGCTCAAGATAAGGCATGAGGAGGAGGAGGAGAATTATTGTTTGGATTTTTCTTACGAAGGCATGAAGTCCTTATTCACAAACATAAATGATTTAAAAACAAGCAGTAGGTAGACTTTTTCTGTTGCTTATTTTGTTACTTAACTTTCCTACAAAACTTTTAATATTTCATAAACATTAATGACTGTTTTAGCCCGTCCTTGGTTTTATCAAACCTGCCATGAATTTGGTTGGTTTTCTACTACATCAACCACTTTCTCTAGCATTTACCAACTGCCAACTACAGCAGCATCTTATAAAATTACTTCGGTATTTGGCGGACAAGTTCCTTTGACTTACTTTCAACAATTGTGCCAAGATGTTTTTGGAAATAACAACAGCTCAGCAGAAAATTTGGGTCATGGCAAAGAGTCTTTTCTAACCTTACAGCAACTGCATGGCCGAGCTTTAGCCATAAATAAACTTTTTGGTGGTTTTTCTAATGCTTCCAAACGTGTTATTTTTACACATGGTTTGCTGGATCCCTGGCGTGCAGCTGGCTTACAATATGGCCAAAATGTTTTACTTATTAAAGGTAAATCTTTTTGTTATATAAATAACATGCACAAGCAAAGGAAAAATTTTATTCTTTATTACCTAAAAGTATGCTGCGAAATTTTAATTTGTATTTTAGTGAATTATTTTTGCAGTTCGTTGTATTTAATTTGGGTATTTTTTCGTTCGTTTTGCAGGCTATAGTCATGTGGAAGACATGGATTCAATAAACCTCAGCGATACGGTGGAAATGAATGTGGCCAAACTGAAGGTGGCTGCCTTTATTAATAGAAATTTAGAGCTTAGCTAATAAATGTCTTTGCGAATTATTTATTTTAAGTAAAATGAATTGAGCTTGTGGTAATAAAGATATTTAATTTTTTTTGCAGGAATTTCAGTTTTGGCATTAAGTGGTAATAAACAAGAATTAGTAACTTGGAATACTAAATTTTAATGAACAGCAATAATAATTTTAAATTTAAAACACGTCTCATGGTATTTCCTTTAATTTTAAAATCAAATTTTAGCTGTAATCATGATTATAATACTGCAAAATTGTATAATTATTTGTAGAGCTACTTAGTTAGGATTCCTTATAAATTTAAATGCAATCGACGCAAATAACATAACTAGCTTCCATATGTCCTTAATACTAAAATATCGAATTTCTGCCACATTTACCATCTTAATACAGCAATAGCTTATAACAACATGTAAAATTATGTACTGAAGAGCTCCAGCAAATTTGATTGAAATCGGTGCAAGTCCTAAGCTACCTTTATTTTTAAAATGCAATTTCAATTACAATTATAAGCGTAAAGCAGCTAACAACTTAAAAAATAATGCACTTAAGCGTCCAAGCAAATTTGATTGAAATTGGTGCTAGTCTTACAGTAACTCCCATATATCCTTTATGTTTTAAAAGCAACTTCAATTACAATTGTAAGCGTAAAACAGCTTACAACTTGTAAGATTCTGTACTTAAACACCCCAGCAAATTTGATTGAAATCGGTGCAAGTTCTAAGATACCTCTCATATATCCTTTATTTTTAAACTGCAATTTCAATTACAATTATAAGCGTAAAGCAGCTTACAAATTGTAAGATTATGCACTTAAGCACCCCAGCAAATTTGAGTGAAATCGGTGCAAGTTCTAAGATACCTCTCATATATCCTTTATTTTTAAACTGCAATTTCAATTACAATTATAAGCGTAAAGCAGCTTACAAATTGTAAGATTATGCACTTAAGCACCCCAGCAAATTTGAGTGAAATCGGTGCAATTCCTAAGATACCTTCCACATATCATTTATTTGCTAAATGCAATTTTAGTTAAAATTGTAAGCATAAAGCAGCTTACAACTTGTAAGATTATGCACTTAAGCACCCCAGCAAATTTGAGTGAAATCGGTGCAAGTCCTAAGATACCTCCCACATATCCTTTATTTGCGAAATGCAATTTTAGTTAGAATTATAATCTTAAAGCAACGAAAATTTGTAAAAATTTCGATAATTATGTAGTTAACTGTAATAATAAATTTTATACTAATCAGCACAAAGATATGGCGATCTGCGATATATCCTTAGTTTCCTTATATAAATTAAAGCTACAGTTTTAATCAGATTTGAGCGAAAGTTCATGATTATTTTTAAAATCGCATAGTTAGGCCCCCGAATAAAATTTGTTTCAGCAGGTGTGGAGAAGGGCATACCTTCCATATATTATATGAAAAATAAGTGCAGACCTTCCATATATCCTTTATATGAAAAATTTAATTTTTACATCAACTACGATTGGAGAAATGTGAGAGTTTATAAATGTTTCTAGAACTGTATAACTAAAATATTTGTCAAATCTTATTACAATAAGTCTAATGATATGACCAACTCCCATATATCCTTCATTATAATTTTTTTCCTGATTTAATGTTAAAAATGAAGAGAAAATAAGGCCATCTATTCTTAATGTTTAACGTTTAAGCTCTTTGTCACATTTTATTGCAATCGTTTTAAGGACATGACTGCCTTCCATACATCCTTAAATTTGAAATTTTGTATTTAGCTGATATATTTTGTTTGCCAAAGATACAAAAATATTTACTTAAATATACACAAGGACATAGCTAGCTATCAAGTACCTTTATTACAAAATAACAAAAAAACAAAAATCATCTACAATAACGATTTCACTAGGGAAATAAATTATAAAATTTCTTCTCAAATAATATACATACTTAGGCTACTTGAAACATTTTACTCTAATCCTTACAAGGTTTATACCTATCTCCAATGTATTTTTTATTTTATAAATCTTATTTCTATAATAGTACGGTTAAGTTTAATGTTAAATTTCATATCCGTTGGAGCAAGAATATATCTAACTCCCATAAATCCTTAATTAAAAATATATTAATGCACGCCTTAATTTTGATAAGAATGAAGGAAAAATTGTATAACAACTTGTTATATTATAAAGCCAAGCTGCAAGAAAAATTTTAGCCTAATCCATGCAGGACCTTGTCTGCCTCCCATATATCCTTTATTTCATTTCACTAAAAAATTGTATTAGAAAGCAACAAAAAATTGTAAGTGCTTAAAGAACTATATAGACCGTAAGCCTCAAGCAAATTTGTTTGTGCTCCCTGCACGGACATAAGTGTCTCCCATATATCCTTAATTTTAAAAATGTGATTTGAACTGAAATATTAGGTCCTAAGCTCATATGTTGAAATTATTTGGCAAATTTAATTAAAAAAAAGCACAAGGACATGCCGCTATTGTATATGTGCTTAATACTAAGAATCGAATTATAAGCACAATGAAAGTCATAATCCGGAAAAAAAAGTACAAAAACATGTTAGTGCTTAAAGCAATATGCAGTCAGTCCGTTTCAGATAAATGTCATTGTGATCGTTGCATATATCCTTAATTTTAAAAATTTGATTTTAACTGAAATATTATTGAGACCATATGCCAAAATTTTATTCAAAATAGCACAAGGACATGACAGTATTCTATATGTCCTCAATGCTGAGGGTCGAATTTTAAGCACAATTACTATTATAGTTAGGAATTAAATTATAGTTGCTTCTCATATTATACTTCTGGGCTACCAAGAAAATGTTTACTTTCCACAACACACACACATGCGCTTTTACATGTCTAATTTCAGCTACAGTTACTTCTAAAATGTAAATGAAATTTATAGCAATTGCTAGAACTATACATTTAAGCTTACTGCTACGAGTATATTTAATTTCAAATGGTGCCAGGACCTGCCTACCTTCCTTCCAATGCGGTTAATTTTAAAAATTACATTTTATAATTTTTTAGTGCCAGAATCAAGCGAAATTTTATAAATACTTTTTAAATTATACAATTATACTCTCTGCCAAATTTGACGCTAATTTGTGCAAATTCAGAAGTATGTCCCATATATCCTTTATTTAAGAAATTAAGTTTCAGCAATAATTATTATTCCAAATCAGCGAAAATATGTATAATTTTTTAGAACAGTCACGATCTAAGGCAGATTTTATTCCAATTCATGAAAGGACATGCCTAACTCCCAAATATTCTTAATTTTAAAAATTAAAATTTTAGCTTTACTTGGCAGCAGGATGTCGCATATGCGACAATTAAGCTCTGATTTTTAATCGGTGCAAGCACATGCCCGTTTTATATATATTTACTCTCAAGGAAAAAGTTTTTAATAAAAAAAATTATATGATTAAGTAGTTTTAAGAATTTTAGGTGCCAGGACATGCTCATTTCCTATATATCAAGCAAGGACGAAAATTCCCGAAAAGGTTAGAAAAATATTACGGTTTTCTTATTGAAAATATTTATTTTCTCCTTTTATCCGGAATATCCCTACTGCCTCTTTCTTATCATAACAACGTTTTTAAAAGCAATTTCCTTTGTAACGTTTCTATAACATATTGCGTTTATGTCTTATTCTCGGTGTCCTTGTTGTTTTTGTGATTATTCTTGTTTGTTGCTGTGAAATACTTTTACCTTTAACAACATTTTCTTTATTGCATTTGGATAAAAAAATCCAATAAAATTTATTGTTGTCAATATTTGAAAGTGGAAGATTTTTTCCAGTTGTTTATTTTTTGCCATATTTTGTTTAGTAAAATTGTGTGTGTGCATCATGAATAATCTCATGTAGAATCTAAAATTTTTTCATAATCTTTCTTGAGATTTTTTTCTTTGATTACGTCATCAAAGTTGCAAAGAATGAATGGGAGTATTGTTTCAATTAACGTTAATCACATTGTTTATGCAAGAAGCGGAAATTGTATTTGTTTATCAATAATATATGTATATATTTATTATCTTTTCTAAACGTCCTTGATATTATTTTTGTTTCTTTTTCATATTGTTTAAAGATTTATATTTTCTTTTTCATAAATTTGTGTTGAAGGTGGAATAGCATTCTTTATATTTCAGCAGACATTTAACATGACTATTTTTTAGAAAATTTCCAAAATATAAGCAACGCACATAGTCCCACTGACAGACAGGAAAACACAACGAGTGAAACAACAAAAGCAAGTTGCAAAAATAATAATTAAAAACTTTATATTGAAAAAAAGAAAAGTTTTCAGAAACATCTATGATATATAAGTTAGTAGATATTGTTCTAAATTTGTTATAATTAAAGTTTTCTATGACTTTAAAAATTCCAGATGTGTGCAAAATAAACAATTATTTAAACTAAGCTAGAGCTAAAAAAAACAAAAGAAGGAGAAGAAACTAAATAATATTTTCTTAGAAATGTTGCATACTTTTGAGCAATATATAGTGTTGACAATTTCTTAGAAGTGTTGCATATTTTTGAAGAATAATATATGGTGAGATTTTCTTTTGTGATTTGTGATTTTTTTCCATTTACATTTGGGTGAAAGGCAAAGGAGCACAAGTGCCGAAACTAACATTTTAGAATGTTAACAAATATTCATGTCTGAATGAATGGCTGCCTCTTTATTAATAGAAATTTAACGCTTAACTTGTAAATGTCTTTGCGAATTATTTATTTTAAGTAAAATGAATTGAGCTTGTGCACATGAAGATATTAAATTTTTTACAGGAACTTAAGTTAAATTTAATATTAAGTAAAATAATGTATGAGCGCTAATAAACAAGAATTGGTAACTCAGACTACTAAATTTGATTTATTTCACAATAATTTTACATTTAAAACACATAATAAATTAAACAATTTTAACTCTCATATGTCCTTTATTTTTAAAATCAAATTTCAGATGTAATTATGATTAAAATGCTGTACAAATTTGTAATTATTTTTAGAATCATCCAGTTTAAATCCGTGATAAATTTAAATGCATTCGAAACAAGAACACATCTAGCTCCCATATGTCCTTAATGCTAAAAAAATTGATTTCAGTCACATTTATCATTAGCATTAGCTTATAACAACTTGTAAAATTATGTACTTGAGCGCCCCAGCAAAATTTGACTGAAATCGGTGCAAGTCCTTAGGTACCTCCCATATATCCTTTATTTATAAAAATGCAATTTCAATTACAATCGTAAGCATAAATCAGCTAACAACTTGTAAAATGATGTACTTAAGCACCCCAGCAAATTTTACTGAAAACGGTGCAAGTCCTTAGATACCTGCCATATATCGTTTATTTGTTAAATGCAATTTTTGTTACACTTATTAGCTTAAAGCAGCTAACAAGTTGTAAAATTATGTACTTAAGCACCCCCAGCAAATTTGAATGAAATCGGTGCAAGTCCTTAGATACCTCCCATATATCCTTTATTTTTTTAAATGCAATTTTTGTTACAATTATTAGCCTAAAGCAGCTAACAAGTTGTAAAATTATGTACTTAACCACCCCAGTAAAATTTCAATGAAATCGCTGCAAATCCTTAGATACCTCCCATATATCCTTTCTTTTTTAAAATGCAATTTAAGTTACAATTATTAGCCTAAAGCAGCTAATAGCTTGTAAACTTATGTACTTAAGCGCCCCAGCAAAATTTGACTGAAATCGGTGCAAGTCCTAAGATACTTCCCATATATCTTTTATTTTTTCAAATCCAATTTTAGTTACAATTATTAGCCTAAAGCAGCTAACAGCTTGTAAAATTATGTACTTAAGCACCCCAGCAAAATTTTACTGAAATCGGTACAAGTCCTGAGATACCTCCCATATATCCTTTATTTGTTAAATGCAATTTTAGTTACAACTTTATGCGTAAAGCAGCTAACAACTTGTAAAATTATGTACTTAAGCGCCCCAGTAAAATTTTAATGAAATCGGCGCGAATCCTTAGATACCTCCCATATATCCTTTATTTTTAAAATGCAATTTTAGTTACAATTATTAGCATAAAGCAGCGAAAATGTGTAACAACTGCGATAATTATATAGTTACTGTAATGATAAATTTTATAGCAATCAGGTCAAGGATATAATAACACTCTGTCATATATCCTTAATTTCCTAACACAAATTTAAGCTAGAATTTTAATCAGATTTGCACTAAACTGCATGAGTACTTTTGAAATAACATAGTTAAGCTTGCGAATTAATTTCATTTCCTCAGCTGTGGAGAAGGACATAATTTTCATATATCCTTTCTATGAAAAATAATGAGTATTTTAATTGAAATTCAACAAAAATATTTTCTGTGTAAGGAAAACTTAATTTTAAAAAATTATTTGGAATCTTCTCATTTATTTGTCTACCATGTCAGCATAATAAAATTAAATTTAACACGAAAATATGCAAAAGTGTAAAATTTATACTTACCTGGCATTTGCTCAAGTCATATTTTATGGTCCTTCGAAGCGAACGCCGATGACACTGGAAAATACAAAGAAAAATGTTTTAATTTGTTATTTTTAAAAAAGTTTTACTTCTATAAAACAGTGTATTTGATATATCAGTGGGCAATCGTTTTGCTGGCTCATGAAATAAAAAGAAAAAGGAGTAAATTAGCACACCCTACAACTCCCTAATTAATTTATATTAATACATTAATAGCAACAGAATACTCGTATACTTTTATTTTAATGTTATTTCTTTTTCCAAGAACTGTGCTATTAATAACAGAACAAAGTTTGCAGTTTTAAGTAAACATAATTGTGTGTTAGGCGCTGAAATGAACATACACTTTTAAATCATCTTAATTTTCCTTTATATTTTCTCTTGCTAATTGCAACCTTTTAACATAAACTTTTAATAAAAATCAAATTTTTTGCGTGGGTGCTGCTAAGTTAAAAACTGAGAGGTGGCGCTAAATGAAATGAGATGTAACCCATAATGACTTTTTTGCGTGGGAAGTAAAGAGGAGGAACTTTGCAAAATTTCCCAAAATTTTTTTCACATCAAAAATTTAAATAAATTTTCTTTTGCAACTTGTTGTAATACTTAAACTGTATTTTAACCCTTAAACATAAGCAATTTAAATAGATTTGAAAAGAGCGAATAACTTTTACGCTCTTTAAAGTGTTGCATATTGAGTAAGCGCAGGAGTAAAGCATACTTTTGGGGAGATAAAACTAAATGCTATGTTTTTTTTCCTCGCTCCATAAACAATTTCAATAGTATTGTGTGAATACAGGTGTGCCCCTTAAGAAATTTCATTAGGAAAAGGTCGTGTATAAAAAAGACTCTACTAATAAATTAAAGCAACAATTTTTACTCTTGCGATGTTTAAAAGAAATATAAAGAAAAATAAAAAGCTGGAAAACATAGAATTTTCATATTTGGAAGAGGTTATATTAAGTTGTTGCAAAGCTTTAAATACTTTAGTCGAGTTTGGCACTTTAACTAACGCAGTGTTATTTCCTTAATAACAAGAACTGGCAAGAGAGCAATTTCATTATTGAATATATTTTTTTAAGAAAAGTTGTAAATAAGACTAAATTTATTGAAGTGAAAGTGTTTATCAAATATATATTTTTTTAACAACTCGTACTCAAAAGTAATTTAAAAAAAAAAATAACTAATAAAAAAATGTGTCTTTAAAAAAGTGTATATTTTTTATTCATATTCTTCAAATATCGCTGTATAAGCCAGTGTGTTTGCAAATTGTGCCCTAAAAGTAGGCTTTAATTATAATTTAGATGCTAACGCCACTAAGTATGCAATAAGCTTGTACAGGTTTTGTATAAAAATATTTAAACGCCAGAGCAAAAAATCAATGTTACAACAAGTTAAAGATGGAAATTGAAAAAGTTCTTAATTAAAACGACCAGACTCGGCAGGCATCATTAGTTAGATTTAATTTAAGAAGTTTATGAAATAAAGTGCTGGGAATAGCATTTATAAAGGAAAAAGTAATGTCTTTAAAGCCATAAGCTTAAAAATAATTTTTGTTTAGTTGTAATAAAAATTTATTGCATGCCATAAATTTAAGACACACTCACAGTTTTCGACATAAATTATTATTAAAGGAAGTTTATTTTTCTAAATTGTTGCGTTGAAAATCTTTGGACAAGTTTATAAAATTTATTGCAAGCGATTAATTTAAGACACATACACAGTTTTCGCAATAAAATAAAATTTAATGAAATTTATTGCATGCAATAAATATAAAAAAAAATTATTTCATGCGATTATTTTTTTAATTTAATGCATGTAGATTTTTGCAGGTTATTCAGAGCTTTTATCAACTCTTGCAAAATGTAATGAAATTTGTCCAAGACTTATACGCATTTGTCGAAATCAAAAAATTATTGCATGCTATATATTTTTTAAATAATTTTATTTCATGTGATATTTTTACACTTTATTGTATGAATTTTTTTTTTCCAGATTTTTCATTAACCAATAAAATGAAAATGCTAAAACTATTTGAAACGAAACTTATTGCATGCGATAAATTTAAGACATATACACAATTTTCGTAATAAAGTAAAATTTAATAAAATTTATTGCATGCAGTAAATTTTTTAAATAAATTTATTTCATGCAATCTTTTTTAAATTTATTGTATGCAGTTTTTTTTGCTGATTTAGAGGGCCTTGAATAACCGCAATGTAACGAAAGTCTTCAAGATCCTCGAAAAATTTAATGAAATTTATTGCATGTGATAAATTTAAGACACATGAATGTTTTAGGAATAAATTAAAATTTAATAAAATTTATTGCATGCAATAAATTTTTTAAATAAATCTGTTTCATGCGAATCAACCGTCTTGTAATGAAAATGTTAAAAATCTTTGAGAAAATTTAATGAAATTTATTACATGCGAGAAATCTCAAAAACTGAATATGAATAAACACAGTTTTAGAAAGAAAATAAAGTTCCATGAAATTGTTTAATTGTTTGCATGGGATACATTTTTTTATATTTTTTTTTACTTTTTGCAAGTTTTGTTGGATTGTGATTGAAGTCTGCTGATGTGTTGCTTAGCAGCAACGAAATGCTCATAGACGTGCTAAGCCAACAACAAATACATTTCCTAAGTTCATAGTCATTTTGACATGTATTAAATCAAAATAAAATATTGCAATATTTCTCGCTTTATTGAACTGCAGTATAACGAAAGAGTCATTAGTTTTTAGAAAATGCAATACCATTAATTTCACAGTGCAATGTAATTTATTGCATGCGATAAATTTATTACATAATTAATTGGGCACTACAAATTGTTTATCAAATTTAATAGTTTAATGAGCCGCAATATAATGAGAGAATAAAGAGTTTTTATAAGATCTTACATAAATTATATTTCATGCGATAAATTAAAAATAAAATTTTTTCATACGAAAAATTCTAGATACAGAAATTTAAGAAATTTAATTAAACAATTTTTTGAGCTTTTAGTCTGTTTGTATTTGTGCTTTATTCGTTCAATATTTCGTTAACCTTCGGTTTACTTCTTCGGGATATATATTGTTTTTGTTTTTATGATATTTCAATTTTTAAATTTCAGAAATAAAATAAAGTTTAATATAGTATATTGCATCTGATAAATTCTTTGCTTGTAAAGTGTAATGCTTTAACGTATCTCATTTTATCAAAAGAATCAACAGTTTTTACCAAATGTAATAAAATTTATTTCAAGCTATAAATTAAGAATAAAATTGCTCATACTAAATTTTAACCAAACACTTCGGGAAATTTACTTCATGCGATAGATTTCTTATAAAATTTATTGCTTTAAAATTTAAAAAATAAATTTCTTGCATGCCATAAATTAAAAAAAAAAAAAATATACGAAAAATTAATGACCCATATGTTTGCAAATAAAATTAAGTACAATGTAATTTATTGCATGACAGCAATTTTTTAATGCAATCTATGCCAGGCAATAAATTTGTTTATTGGATTTTACTTAAAATTTTCTAATAAAATGCAATTTTTCTAATAACTCAGAAATGTCCATCTTATATTTAAACATTTCCATACAATATTGCATCATTCGATTTTTAAAATTGAGTAGTTGCTAAATGGGGTTTCGAAACCAAAAAAGGTGAAATTTTTTTTTACTAAAATTTTTAACACAAGTCACTTTATTTTCTTTTATTTTTGTCATGCAACAAATTTCATTAAATTCTATTTGATTTCAAACCTTCAGAAGTGTCTGAATTATAGCTTTTCGCAATAGATTTTATAAAATATTTTGGCAGACATAAAATTGTAGTTTTTTCAAGCAATAAATTTTATAAATAAATAGTAATCGCTTAAGGTCTATTGTTTTTATAATTAAATTCTGTTTTTATATTTCGATATTAAGCCACTTATTTTTAAAGAACATAATATATTTTCCACCCAAAGTATTGGCGAAATATTAAAATATAAAAAGAGAATTTTGATATAAAAACAAGCTTGAAAAATTGAGCTGTTATTATAATTTAACAAAATAGGTAACACAACTAAAAGAATTAATTTATAAAAAAAAATTATTGAGTTCAATAAATTGCTTTAAAGAATTTATCACATGCAAATAATTGCATTGTACTTAATTTGATTTGCAAACATGCACTATGTCTTAAATTTTTCATATGCTTTTGGCATGCAATAATTTTATTTTTTTTTTAAATTTATAAAAACTAGATATTGACTTTCATTATATTGCAGTTCCTTCAGCTATAAATTTTATAAAAAAAATTATTGCATGGAATAAATTATTCATATAAATTAGGGAAATATCAGAAAATTATAAGAAATTAAAATTGAAAAATTGAATATCAAAATGTTCACTTAAAAAATAAAAGCAATAAGATAAGCCGGCGGCTAATGCTGTCTGTTTAACAAAAAACGAAAAAGAAATTTGCATAACAAACCGCCTTTGCTGGAATTTGCTAATTTATTTTACCAGATTTCATTTTTTGATATGCCATATGCAAATTTTATTATCTTCTGCCTTTCTTTCACTTTGTTATTAGAAAAGAAAAAGCTTTTGGTAGACGTGTTTACTTCTCCAGGTGTTTAAGCAGAAAATATTTTTGTCGCCTTAAATATCTATAAATAATAATAATAATAATATTTTATGCTGAGGTTTAATATCTTTATACCCCCCACTCCTCCTTGACAACAAGATTTGCAATTCTAATTGAATTCTTGCTTTAAATTCCAATATTATAAAATTTTTCCGCCTAAAACCAAAGTCTGGAATTGTTCTCTTCTTTCGCACCTTAAAGTATGCTTCACATTTTTGTTTTAACACAATTGCAAGCAATGTGGGTTTTATTCCTTTTATTTTTTATTCTGTTTTTTTTTCATTTAGCAGCACAATTTTTTTGTGCTGTTGCTTTGCATTAATATCCATTTTCAAACGGTAGTAAAATAATAAAAAAATCATATAACGAATAAATTTCAGCAACCGAAAACTGTTTCATATTTCTCAACCCCCTAAAGAAAACAATAATTTTCGTTGTTGTTGTTATTGCTTGCCATTAAAATTATTCCTTTTTATTTATTTATTTTTTAACCATTGTTGCTTGAAATTTATTTTTGCTTTAATTTTGTTCGTACTGCTGCTGTCGTTGAAGGACTTCTGCTGTCGGTACGTGTTATAAAAATGTGTATTTAACACACACTTTTTTTCTTTAAGATTGATTTATGCCATTGATTTCTTATATTGAGTTTTGTTGTTTTATTTATTGCTTTTGATTAAATAAATAATTTTTCTCTTTGCCTGTTAAGGTTTGCTGTTAAAAATAAATTGTTTCAGATTATTGAGAAGGGTGTTGTGTATTGACAAGCGGTAAAATATGATAAGGGACTGAGGAGAAACATTCCTTAGTTTATGTTTTAATAAATTTCCAAAAAAAAATTGAACAACACTCTTTACTTTAATCTTGATTTTGTCTATGTTAATGTCTAGTTTAAGCACAAATTGATGTTTTAGTTTTTGCGTTGACGGGTGTGTCTGTTAGTGGTCTATTTCGTGTCAAGAAAATAGCAAGTAAACAAAAATTTGTGTGTTAATAAAGTAATTTGTAAGCTTTTGAAATTCGTTCATTTGTCTGCACAATTTGCTATTATCGTTTTTGCTAACATTTTGTGCTGGCATTTTAGCAATTTTTAAGGGTGTATAACTTTCTGTGGCAGTTGATTGAAACCGTTTTTGGCATAACTAAGGCAACAAGAGTGTATTACATGGCTTGAAGGACCACATGCCAGAAATGTTTGTTTGAATTGTTCAATGGTATTGGACATGAAATCATGTCAATTTCCGGTCACACACGCTTTTGAATAACGATGATTAAAAGCCTTGAACACTTATACAAACGAACAAAATTGCCCGGTATCGCTGAGCTGCTGTTAATCTAACTTCTATGTGAAACCTTTTTCTTAAATAAAAACTGCCTCATGAAAAAAATGTTATTTTAAAAGAAGTCATATTAAGAGAAGTTTATTAAAAAAAAATAAAAAATAAAATTAAAATAATTTGAAATTTATTTGCTGGTGGTTCAGCGATGTCTATATGTATTTCATTGTTGCTGTAACAAATCGTCAGTAGACTTCAACCACACATTTTGAACAGTCACAAACCTCTTATCTTATGTACAGACTTTCAAAAACTATTTGAGAATTTACAAATAATAATATTTTTGAAAATCACAAAAGAAAAATAAGCATAGTAGGCTTAGAAACTTATACCAAACCCAGCAAATAATTTATAATCGATATGAATCTATTCTATTTTGAAGTTGAAGTCTACTGACGATTTGTTACAGCAACAATGAAATGCATATAGACATCGCTGAACCACCAGCAAATAAATTTCAAATTAAAATAAACTTGACAATATGTCGAATAATAAATTTCTTAAATGTTAAAAATTAAAATACTTAAAAACAGTTAACAATTAGACTTTCGAAAAATAACTTTTTTAACCTTCGAATAAAAAAATTAAGAACCAAATTTTTATAAAAAATCCATTTGTAAGAAAACGCTTTGAAAAAGTACCATTTGAAAAAAGTACCTTTTAAATAGGTACCTTTAAAAAAATACCTTTCAAATAAGTACCTTTTAAAAAAGTACCTTTTGAAAAAATATACCTTTTAAAAAAAGTGCCTTTGAAAAATGTAATACTTTTTGAAAAAAATTATCTTCTGGAAAGGTACTTTTTCCAGTTTGAAATAAAGTAAATTTTGAAAATGTACCTTACAAATAAAGTTCGTTTTAAAAAAATTATATTTAAAAAAAGTATATTTAAAAAAAAAAGTTCCTTTGGAAAAACGACCTTTTGTAAAAGTAATTTTTTTTTAAAGAGCAATTTGAAAAAGTAACTTTTGTAAAAGTACCTCTTAAGCAACTGCCTTTTGAAAAAAATACTTTTTTGAATAATTTCTTTTCGAAAAAAGTACCTTTTGAAAAAGTACGTTTGGAAAAATTACCTTTTAAAAAGTAGCTTTTGAAAAATTACCTTTTGAAAAAAGAAGCTTAAAAAATTACCTTTTAAAAAAGTACCTTTTGAAAAAAGTACACTTTGGAAAAAGTGCCTTTTGCGTGAAGTACATTTTAAAATAAGTACCTTTTGAAGAAAATACGTTTTGGAAAAAGTACTTTTCGAAAAAAGTATATTATTAAAAAAAAGTACCTTCTGGAAGAAGTACCTTTTTAAAAATGTGGCTTTTTGAAAACACTGCCTTTTGAAATAAGTACCTTTTAGAAATAGTACTTTTTGGAAAATTATCTTTTAAAAAAAAGTAGATTCTAGAAAAACTAACTTTTCTGAAATAGTACCTTTCGAAAAAAGTACATTTTGAAAAAGTAAATCTTGAAAAAATTACCTTTTAAAACACTACCCTTTGAATATAATATTAAAAAAAAAGTAAATTTTGGGAAAAATACCTTTTGAAAGCAGATCGTTTGTAAAAAGTATGTTTTGATAAGACAGCCTTTTGGAAGAAGTACCTTTTGAAAAAGAGCCTTTTGAAAAAAAGAGCCTTTTGTTAAAAGAACCTTTTATAAAAAGTACTTTTTGAAAAAATAGCCTTTTGTAAAAAGTAGCTTTTAAAATAAAGTTCTTTCTGAAAAAAGTTGCTTTTGAATATAGTACCTTTCGAAAAATTACCTTTTGGAAAAAATACCTTTCGAAAAATTATCTTTTGAAAAAAGTACCTTTCGAAAAATTATCTTTTGAATTACTTCTGAAAAAAGTACCATCTAAAAAAGTACCTTTTGCAAAATATATTTTTTAAAAAACTACATTTTGCAAAATATATCTTTTAAAAAAGTATCTTTTAGAAAAAATGCCTTATGCAAAAAAGTTCCTTTTAAAAAAAGGAACTTATGAAAAAAGTACCTTTCGGAAAATTATCTTTTGAATTACTTCTGAAAAAAGTACCATCTAAAAAAGTACCTTTTGCAAAATATATTTTTTAAAAAACTACATTTTGCAAAATATATCTTTTAAAAAAGTATCTTTTGCAAAATATATCTTTTAAAAAAGTACCTTTTGAAAAAAAAATGCCTTATGCAAAAAAGGTTCCTTTTGAAAAAAGGAGCTTATGAAAAAAGTACCTTTCGAAAAATTATCTTTTGAATTACTTCTGAAAAAAGTTTCTATTGAAAAAAGTACCTTCTAAGAAAGTACCTTTTGCAAAATATATCTTTTAAAAAAGTACCTTTTGAAAAAAATGCCTTATGCAAAAAGTAACTTTTGAAAAAAGTACCTTATGAAAAAAGTACCTTTAAAAAAAGATTTTTTGAAAAAGTACCTTTGGAAAAAAGTATCTTCTGAAAAAATTACGTTTTGAAAAGAGTCTCTCTTGAAAAAAGTACCTTCTGAAAAAAGTACTTTCTGAAATAAGTAACTTTTGAAAAAAGTACCTTTCGAAAAAGGTACTCTTTGAAAAAAGTTGTTTTTGAAAAAAAACTACTTTTAAAAAAAGTAACTTTTTAAACAAGTACCTTTTTAAACAAGTACCTTTCAAAAAAGTAGCTTTTAAAACAGTACCTTTTGAAAAAAGTACCTTTCGAAAAAAGTACCTTTTGAAAGGAGTACCTTTTAAAAAAGTAACTTAAAAAGTACATTTTTGAAAGAAGCACTGTAAAAATTACCTTTTGAAAAAGTATCTTTTGAAAAATTACGTTTTACAAGAATAACTTTTGAAAAAAGGATTCTTAAAAAAAGTAACTTTTGAAAAAAGGACCTTTTGAAAAAAGTTTCTTTTGAGAAAAGTATTGTTTTTCAAAAGGTTTTAAAGAAGCTTTTTATTCTTATATTTATTTTAATTCCCTCCCAAAACAAAATGGTTCTTAATACATTGTTGCAAAACTATTTCTTAGACATTTTATCATGATGCGCAGCTTGTAAAAATAGCCTATTTCTTGAGAGAATAATTTTGCTGCCAGCTTTTCATTTTCTCTTCATTACTTTTTATTCTTAATTACTTTTAGTTTTGAAAAAGTTCCTTTTCGAGGCCAAGTTTAGGAAATGACTTCCGCTTTAAATCAAGTTTATGTAAAGACAAATTATTTGTGTTTCAATTTATTGTCTAACATATTTCAACTAAGGCCAAAGTTTTACTTATTTATTTCTTTTTTTTGCTAAATAAATAAACTTATATATCTTTTGTTATATTAAATGTCTCTATCAAAATTCTAATTTATTTAGTTACTTTTTTTTCATTGAGTTAATTTTTGCTGCTGTTGCTCTAGCTGCCTGCCGTTGGGGTTTCATAAAATTTTATTATCTTAGTTTTGTTTTGCAAATCACTGATCCTTGAAAATTGCCTAACGCAACACCATAACAATGGTAAATGGACAAAAAGGCAAAGAATAGAAAAAGTACAGCAAGGGGTAGAGGAGATAATGAACAAAAGGGAAGCCGAAACATAAAACAGCAAGAACTTTACAAACTGGCGATTTCAGTAATTAAATATTATTTTGAGGGGGGGGGGGAGGAGGAAATGTTAAGCAAATAAATTAAGGACACTGGGCTTGCTTTCCCCACTGATTGGGCCTTTCTTTGGTAGTGTTTTTAACAAGGAGACTAGAACATTTTGTAAGTAGTTTAAATTTTGTTTCTATTTACATATTGTCTAATGTTTGTGTGTGTATGTGTTGTATAGAATGTTGATATGCTTTGGGAGGTGTGGCCCATGGAGAATTGTTGTGTACAAAAGGACCAACAAAAAATCTTAAACTGAAAGCCAAATTAGTACTATAATGGCAAGCAGTTGCAAAAAGACATAAATTAACAATGAATTTTTAACGAACTGAGTTTTTATTGCTATTGGATTTTAAATAAATTAAGAAAAAAAAAATTCATGGCCACCAAATAAACAAGACACCGGCAGGCTGATATTCAGTTTCAGCTTTAACATTTTTCTTCATAGGGGAATAGTTAAACTGTGTGCTAAAAAGTTTTCTTTTTTTATGCTTAAAAGCAGAAAATTGCAGGCTCATTTATATGTAAGTACTCACATGAAGAAATACCAGAGGGAACATTAAAGTTTTACTTGCTGGCAAACTTCTAGTTTAAAACCAGAAAACCTAAGGAAATTTTTGCAAGTTTGAGGAAAGAGTGAATGAAAGAAAATATATAAATTTTTACATATTACTATTTCCAGGTGCCTAAAAGTATGCTTAAGCTTTTTGGCCTTTTTCCAACATTACAAACCATTATATTTTTAATAGAAAATTTTATTTTATTTTTTTGCTGGCTGCTTAACTTCGAATTATATTTGTTTAGGTTTTATCCTTCCCACTTAATAACAACAAATTCCATGTAAAATATTATAAAACATATTTTGAAATTGATACATAAATGCCAGTCCCTTAAGCTTGCAAATATGTAAGTGTTTATGCGCCCGCAGTAAAGTTCTAATAGATGATACATAAATTTTTATGTAAAGTATTAACACACTATTAGTAGCATCTTAAATACCAAAAATAATTCGAAAGAAAACCTTTCCTTAGGCACAATATATACATATGCAAATATCTTGTATATTTATTTGAATAATAAAATGTGTTGAAGGCATATTTTAATGTTTAATAAAAAAATGTTATTAAGGCAAATCAATTTCTTAGAAATATTTCAAATTTCCGTTGAATTTCTCAGGGTATGTTTTATTTTATTTTCTTGGGGAATAATGTTTTTATGACATTAAAGGGTGGTTCAACAATGTGAAAAGTATAATACATGCACGTTCGTTTAAAAATTTTTTTTAGCACTGACAACAACAATAAAATAAGAAAGTTTTTTTTTTTATGTTGTAAAATCGAACGCATGAAGGTGTGCTTTCCAAGAAAAATTAAATAAAGAAACATACTGATAGATTGAATAAATAAATAAATTTTCAAGATATTTTAAGAAATATTAATATAATCAATAATCAATTTCAATGTATTTTTAATAAAAAAATATTTTACTTAATAAGTAAAATAATAATTTGGGATTATTAGTGCGTTTAAAAAATTTTTAAAAAAATTTTTAAACTTAAATAATTAAATATAACTTAACCCAAAACGACCAAAAAAATAAAAACAATTGCTTAAGGTCGTACAAACGTTGTTTATCAATTTCTATATAAACATTTGTTTATAAACAATGTTTAAATTGAAATTAACAACAACAATAATAACAATAACAAATGCTGTTTTATACAGTAACGGTGACTGTACAGTGAAATGTAAAAATTAAAGCATATTTTTAGGTAAACAATAAAATCATTCAAGTAAAACAAATGCTGCTGAATTTTATTACAAAATATTCTAAAAATGTATAACAAAATAAATGCTGCTAATTTTTGAAAATACAAAAGTTTTAAATTTTATTAAAAAGCTGCAAAAAAATCAAAATCACAACAAAAATTTTTTGTTTACACAAAAAAAAATTTTTTTGTTAACTTAAAAAAAATTCACTAAAAAGTTGAAATTTATTTAGTTTTGATTAACCCAAAAAAAGCTTTTAAATTTGCATTCATTTTGACACGCGTTGAATAAATATAATCTATTAAAATTAAATAAAATAATGATTATATGCCTCAGCTACTGCGGCTATAATTGCTTGGCACTGCTGCACAGTGGGGCCAAATGCCCTTTATTTTGCGAATCAATGCATATCTCCACAACTACAATAATGACGGTCCCCAAACTGCATGATCACACATATTAATTTTTAATTATTTTTTTTTATTAGTCTTTGTTTTCAAATTTTTTTCCGCTTTGCACAGTGGGGCCGAATACCTCTTTTTTCTTTTTTCAATTCATATCTCCACAACTACAATAGTGTTTTAGTGAGGGTCACTTAATTTTATATGGATAGGTTTCAGAAAAAAGAACTTGTTTCAACAAAATCTTGGCGGTATAGGAGTGGGGAGACGGGTACCCCTCATAAAAAATAATTATTTTTTTCTATATCTTCAGAACAACAATAGTTAGACACATGAAATTTGATGTGGAGAACTCTTTAAACAAACTTAATGTTCCAAAAAAATCTTGACGTCGTAAGAGGGTAGAGGGGCGGGGAAGGGGGGATGGGAAGGGGGAATGGGGAGGGGGGAGGGGGGAGGGGGGAGGGGGGAGGGGGGTACCCTTCAGACAAAGTAATTATTAATTAATTATTAAACAGGACTTTTTTTAATTTAAAAAACCGAAGCCTGAACAACAACATGCTTATAAACAGTGCTTAACCAACAAAATAACAAGCAAAAATTCATGATTTTTTTCATTCACCCACGTTCATGATAAATTGCCTGGCAGTGACTGACTTCGGATAGGAATTATACAAAAATAGATATTTAACAAACTTAAGAAAGTTAGCTAAAATCACATATATTCTCAATATTATATATCAAAACAACCACGATCACGCGTGACTCACACGTGACTAATATGTGACTCACGCGCAATGTATCGTGCGATTTGTGCATTTCTAACGAAAGCACATAAAACAGTGAGAAAATACAACAGCAATAAAAGTGTTAGCAGAATTATAATTGTTAAGCTCAAGGCGTGAGGCTATTACTAATTCCTACATAGATTCATAGGCGCAATAACATAACTTTTATAAAATAACGCTAATTTGTTCAACCTTTAAGATATAAATAAAATCTCTGCATAATTTTGAGCCCAATAATAATAACTCTATGTCCACTTAGACTGAGAGAATCCATTTTTTGTCTTGCATTTTCAATATAAACGTTAAAAATAAAAGCACTTCCATAAATAATTTTTGTGAAAAAATTTAAGCAAAACATTTGAATAAATACCTGATTGGCTGGTTTTTTTACTTTTTCATAATTATTTGAGATAAATACGGTTAAATTACTTAAAGTTTTTTAGCTTTTTTCTGTTTATTTTTTTCAGTTTACTCTCATAGTTTTAAATTTTAGCGCGTTATCACATAAAACGTGGTTACCTATTTGACATTTTTTGTTTTACCAAGTGATGTAAAATGATAAGCACTTTAAGGCGAGTACTTTCAGTTTTCACAAAGCTTGAACTTTTTTTTGTTAATTAATCCGTGAATTGACTGTGTTCGCCTCCTGTGTGCAGCATTCCAATACATCGTGGCATAACCGCCAAAAAAGCTTAAGCGACATAATTTTTGAACTTAAATTTTTGATCAAAATCGATTATTTGAGATCGTGAGTAATCGTTTTTCATAAAAAAAAAATTTCTCCCAGAAATATGTTGGTTAAGTTTTTTTGGCGGTGGTGGCTCGACGTATATTGGCCCTCATTGCGGGGGTCGTATTACGACTTCTACTACGACGATTTTGTACTATACTAAAGAACATTGTTTCTTCAATCTAAAGTACGACTTTCGTAATAAGGTCCATTGTTTTATTTAAACGAAAAATATTTTTTAAACCTTTTTGTGCAACAATTTTTTTTAAAGGAAAATGCGCATTGATTTGAAGCTCCTGCAAATATGCCAAGGTCTTTGTCCTAAAAATATGGCATATTGGGAGCCTTACTTAAACATTTTTAAGGCCCTTATTTTATAAAAGGCAGCAGTAAGCGTTGATAAATTTTGTATGTGTTTTGTTTTTGTAATTTACATTATTTCCATATAAAATTTGTTAACGCTTAGTGCTCCATTTTGCAAAATTAGGCCCTAAGAAATATTTGTTAAGTTCCTGTAAGTATGCTTTATTTTTTAGTTCATTTAATTTACAATATTTGCAAGTGCCGTAATTATAACGAATTAAACACATGACAGCTTTAGTAGAGAAGACAATTAAGAAAAGAGCCATCATATTTTTCCTTTCCGTGTATGAGCTAAAAAGTTGCTCAACAAAAATTGCCTGCTGTAAACTGGGAGCTAAAGCTGTCATCGAAATATCTCTCAGAGCCTAACTGTATGCTTTTTTTATTTTTTAATTTATTTTAAAATATTTTTAAGTGTCATACTTACAGCTGTCTTTAAAATATATGTATTTTAAAAACTATTTAATTTTTTTTTCATTTAATTTAATTGTTAATGTCTTAACTGTCTTATTTATAAAATAAATAATTTTGTTTTATAAAAGGTTTATAAAAAACATTTTTATGAAAAACTGCTTTATAAACCTTTTATAAATCAAAATTATTTTTTTTATGAATAAGTAAGTTTTTAATTTAATTATTATTATTATTATATTTTTTACATTGAAAGTCAACTTATAAAAAGTTACTTATAAATATATAAATGACTGAAGCATACATCAAGGATGCCAAACATCAACACTTTGACTTAAAAAATTATACATAAAACATTTTTTTTAGGTATTTTTTTTTCACCCATTAAAAAACTGAAACAGAAACCGGATATTTTACAGAAAATTTATTTCCTACTTACGTATACGTATATGAACGTATGCTTTACATAAAGCATACTTTTAGGGGCCATAGAAAG
The DNA here is from genome assembly GCA_944452675.1 of Tachina lurida. Classification (NCBI taxonomy): domain Eukaryota; kingdom Metazoa; phylum Arthropoda; class Insecta; order Diptera; family Tachinidae; genus Tachina; species Tachina lurida. The sequence continues at coordinate 28,409,923 of OX101752.1, forward strand.
CTTTTCTTTTTAGCAAACCAAAGGGGAATTGCTGTAATAAAATATGACTGTGACCCTTTTAATTTTTGATTTAAGCACATTTAATGCTTTCGCACCCCCCAGACACTCAATTTGCTAGAATAAATGTATTTAAGCAGTAAGTGAGTGCTTTAACGAAGGAATCTTGTAGCGAATTATCTATTCTTGAAATGTCTAAAAAGCTTGTGCTTGATTATGTTGAAGTGCGTGCAGAAAATTTTAATAAGTATTTAAGATGCGAGAGGAAAGTTCTTTGATTATTTTTCTTTATAATTCCACAACAAAAATTAAAGAAATAATTAATAATTATTGTTTTAATCTCACTTATTAGTATTCTTGTCAGAAGCAATATATGAAAAAAAAAATTTCGCTAAACATTTATTGGCAAATAAATTTTTTTAACCAGAAATTTGTTAAAAATGCTTAAATATGCATAAATATTTATTTAATTTTTTTCATAAAAAATAGCACAGTATTTTTGTTTAACCTTAAGTAGTCTAAAATATCTTTTAATATGAAGATGTTTTTTAAAAAAAAGCTTCAACTTTAGCGGCACAAATGTCAACAGGCATTTTTTTTAATTTCTTTTTTATTTCAAAAGAAAGCATTAACATAATTTAATGATTGTCTGAAAGAAAGTACAGATATGAAAAAGCTGATAATAAAAATGATATATAATAGCATACATACATTTTACTTTTAATATCAAACAAACAAACAAAAAGTAAAATAAAATATATATGTTTACTTATTTCTATCTTTAGCAATAAAAATGTAATTTTATGCAAATAAATTTCTTTTTATTAACTTCTGCAAAATGCCAAAACGTCACACAAACACACATACACACATACACACATACACACACACTTCTCCCATTATCACTGGCAATTGTGTATTTATGAGCAAATAAGGCAATCAAAAAGCAAACAGGAAAATCTAGCAAAAACCAATAGGAAATACGTAGTATATCATAAAAAGAAATAAAACATCTTAAGGCAGGCAGGCAGCAGATAAATGAGTAATGAAAGAATAAAAATTTTAAAGCAACAGAGCAACAGAAAATAAAAAATAAAAATATTTGCATACTTTTAGGCATGTACTGAACTCGAGGGCAACGAATGTAATAAATAATGGTTTTAGAATGCAAAGCAAAAAGAAAAGAAAACCAAATCAAAAAATATCGCACCCAAATGATTATAACATACTTACGTATTTCAAGGCTTAATAAGGTAAGAGAATGAGTGGGAATACAAAAACCACAGCTGGGCAGCAAAGATGAGAGATGTTACTCTTATGTAATCACGCTGATTGAAAAAATCACTGGTTTCATTTAAAAAGGAGCAGAAAAGATGGAAGTTTCCAACAAAAATTTTAAATCGCGAGTTGAATTGGCGTCAAATAAGGCAAAGGTGGATTTTTCGGCTAATAAAGTCAGGGAGACTGTTTTTATTTTGGGATACACGCAGTTTCCACGTCAAAAATCTATAAATTGTTCAGTCCAGTGAATTTCAAATAGCCATTGAAATAGTAGTCTAGAAAAATAGCGTGACTTGAATTTTTTCATGATTCCTATGTCACTGATATGGTCTAGAGTGGAATTCACTGAGCCGAGGTATTAAAATTACAGTGTAAAAAAATGCCGTGCTACGTCACTAGAAGAAGTTTTTTTGCTTTGTCTAGTGAGCTCGCACGATTCTGACTATTAAAATTTTTGTCCTACGTGACTGGCATGATCTGGAGAAATCTTTTTTTGCTCAGTTTAGTGAACTCGAGTATTAAAATTACGGTGTAAATAAAAAGGGGGACTAAAACTTGTTCGTGACTCCTGCGTGACTGAAATTTTTTTATATAATATTTTTTTTTTTTACAAAATTATTAAAAATAAATAATGAAAATAAAGGGTCACTCCCTTCCTTTCGTGACTCTTGCTTGACTGAAAGTTTTTTCATATAAAATATTTTAATTTTTTTTTTGCTTTGTCTAGTCAGCTTGCAGTATCCTGACTAATAAAATTTCAGGGCAAAAATATGGCAATACTAAACTTTTTTTGTGACTCCTACGTGACTAAGATGATCTGGAGAAATCTTGTTTCGCTCAGTTTAGTGAACTCGAACAAGCCTGAGTATTAAAATTACAGTGTAAATAAAAAGGGGAACAAAAACTTCTTCGTGACTCCTGCGTGACTGAAAATTTGTTCATATAAAGATTTTTTTAGAAATAAAAATTATTAAATATAAATATTGTAAACAAAGGGCGTGACTTTATTTTTTTCGTGACTCCAGCGTGACTGAGATTTGTTTCATGAAAAATACATATTCGAGTTTTTTTTTATATAAAATATTTGAAGTTTTTCTACTCGCAGGATTCTGACTTTTTAAATTTCAGGGCAAAAAAAAAAGTTGCGTGACTTAAATTTTTTCGGGACTTTTACGTGACTGAAATGAGCCGAAACATTTTTTTTTTGCTCAGTCTAGTGAATTCGAACTATTTTGATTACTAAAATTACACTGTTAATAAAGGACGTGACTTGAAAATATTCGTGCACCCTTTTTCGTGACTCCAGCATGGCTGAGATTTTTTTTCATGAAAAATACATATTTGAATTTTTTTTACTTGATATAAAATATTTGAAGTTTTTCTACTTCGTCAAAAAAAAAATTGCGTGACTTGAATTTTTTCGGGACTTCTACGTGACTGAAATGAGCCGAAACAGTTCTTTTCGCTCAGTCTAGTGAATTCGAACTATTTTGAGCATTAAAATTACACTATTAATTAAGGGACTTGACTAAAAATTATTCGTGACTGTTGCGTGACTGAAAATTGTTTTTGGTAATAAAGGGCGTTACTAAAATTTATTCTTGTTATTTAAAACATTTGAACTTTTTTACTTAGTTTAGTGAGCATGTAAGATCCTGACTATTAAAATTTCAGGGCAAAAATAAATTGCGTGACTTTAATTTTTTCGGGACTTCTACGTGACTGAAATGTCCCGAAAGATTTTTTTTCGCTCAGTCTAGTGAACTCGAACTATTTTGAGTATTAAAATTACACTGTTAATAAAGGGCGTGACTAAAAAATATTCGTGACTACTGCATGACTAAAAATTATTGCCTTTAAAAATATGTTCAACATAAAATTCTTAAATTTAAATATTGTTAATAAAGGGCGTGACTAATATTTGTTAGTGACTCCTGCGTGACTGAAAATTTTTTTATATAAAATATTTGAATTTTTGTTTTTTCTTACTTGGTCTAGGGATCTACTAAGTTTCCGACTATTACAGTTCCAGGTTAAAAAAATGGAGTGACTAAACTTTTTCGTGACTTACGTGATGTCACCTGAAGGAATCTTTTTCCGCAAGTATTAAAATTACAGTGTAAAAAAGGTGAGACTAAGCAGTGTGTGACTGCTGCGTGACTGAAAAAATTTTGATATAATTTATTTGAAGTTTTTTTTTTCTTAGTCTAGTGAGCTTTTAAGATAATGAATATTAAAATTTCAGGTCAAACAAATGGAGTAAGTAAACATTTTTTCGTGACTCCTACGTGACTGAGATGACCCAGCAGAGTTTTATTTCGCGCAGTCTTGTGAACTCGAACGAGCCTGAGTATTAAAATTACAGTGTAAAAAAAGGGAGTGACTATTTTCGTGACTCCTACGTGACTGGAAATTTTATGATATAAAATATTTGAAGATTTTTTACTAAGTCTAGTGAGCTTGTAAGATACTGACTATTAAAATATCAGTGGCAAGAAAATGCAGTGACTAATACGTTTTTCGTGACTTATGTGACTAAAATGACCCAGAAGAGCTTTTTGAAGCCTAGTGAGCTCGAAAGATTCTGAGTATTAAAACTACAGCCGTTAAAAGGGCATGACTAAAATTTTTTCGTGACTCCTAAGTGACTGAAATTTTTTTTTTTAAATAAAATGTTTGAAGTTGTTTTACTAAGTCTAGTGAGGTTGTATTATTATTAGGTATTACAGGGCAAAAACATTAAGTGACTAAAATTTTTTGTGGCTTTTACGTGACTGACATAACCTGGAGGTTTTTTTTCGCTAAGTCTAGTGAGCTGTAACGAGCTTGAGTATTCAAATTAGAGTCTAAATAAAGAGGGTGACTAAAAAAAAGTTCGTGACTGCAGCGTGACAGAAAATTTTTTGATATAAAAAACTTGTAGAAATGAAGTTATTAAATTTTAATATTATAAGCTAAGGACGTGACTGGAAAAAATCGTGACTCCTGCGTGACTGAAAAATTTTTAATATCATCAACAATTTTTAATTTCTAATTCACTTATTTCAGCATTTTTAGCAATTTTAATGAGACTATAGCACAACATCATGAATTTAGCTTAATGCACAAAAAAATTTTGCATAAGCGTGAGCCAAAATTTAACCACACCATCCCTTCACTAACAGGAAAGTAAAGCCTACAAAATTCAACAAAAAAATGCTCAGCTTATATTTGCTTACCTGGAAAAGCATTATTGCTGGCAGCCTTGAATTCTTTACATTTCTTACACTAATTCATATTTTGTCCTTTGTAGCATAAGCATAAATTTTTTATGACAATTTTCCACAAAAGATTATGAAAATAAAATACAAATTGGCATTATTTATGTGGTACTTCGTTATGGATTTCTCTTCCTATAGTAGTAATAAATTCTAATCAAATGACTTGAACTAAGAAGCAAAGTAAAAATTATTTAACAATGGGCAGGGGTGCCCGTAAGGCTTTTGCTTGATTGGTTGGTGGTGGTAGGCAAAATGTGACGTTTTTGTTAAGCACTCGGATATTATTTTTAATATTCAGTTAGTTATTTTCTGTGACAACAATCATATCGAGCCTTAAACGTCAAAAAAGCTTAAACCACAAATTTTTGTGGAACTCGTTTTTTTTTTACTAAAATCGATTATTTACAATAGCAAATAATCGATTTGTGTAAAAAAAAATAAGTTCGAAAATTATGTCGCTTAAGCTATTTTTGAGGTTATGGCACAATATATAAATAGTTTGGTAAGGGACTTAAGACATTTTTTTAAAAGCACAAGGAATTAGGAAATTTTTTATTAATTGTCATACTTTTTCTTATTAAAGTTGAAGTCATCCAGTTGTTTCAGTTAAAATTATTGTTCGTATAAAAAATTTTTTTGACATATTTTTTATTTCTATTTAAAAAAATTTTCTTCGGAAAAAATTTTTTATCTGAAACAAATGGATGAATTAAGCTTTCAGGGAAAGGTATGATTATTAATAAAAAAAAAATTCCACTGAAGGACTTTAAGCTTAAAATTTATTATATTTAAACTATTCGCCTGGAAAATAATACAGGCTTAAGCATTAATTTTGTGGTTTAAAAACTGACGGTCTGGCAAGGCTATCAGCTGTTAAATATCTCTTATCTGAAGTGTCATTTATTTAGTGAAAGGCTTTGCAATTTACGAGTATGAATATGGATCAGCTAAGAACCGAAGAACTAGTAAAAATAGTTAAAACTTACTACAACAGTGATGGCTCAACCGTGGCCACTTTTCGAGCAATACGGTGCGATTATGGTCGTCATGCTCGGTCCACTGTGCAAGCAATAAGAAAATTTGTAGAGACGCTTCTGTTAGTGAAACTGCGAAAGAAACCTTACCCTCAATTTAGAGTGCTGTGGCTGACCCTTTTGGCCAGAACTAGACAATGTATTTTTTTTTTTCCAAAAAAAAAAAAAAACGATGCCGCAAGCCACTCAACACGATCGATTTTGGGCTTGTTGCTTGCAAAATTTACAGAACGCGTAATTAATCTTTGGCGACGTCAATTGGCCACCAAGATCGTGCAAATTGACGCCGTTAGACTTTTTTGTGTAGCTACGCCAAAGGCCGTGTCTACACTGAAAATTTCGTAAAGTTGAAGCACTTGAAAGGCAAAATTCTAAATAAATTTGTAGAAATAAAACTTTTCTAAAGCCTTTACCATTAGTACGATTTAGTAACTTTTAACGATACGACAATCGTAATTGGTCTATACATTTTGTGTGATTCTGTAATTTCTTTTTAACGATAGTAAGCAGCTGATATTATCTGTTTATTTTTTTTTTTTCGATAAAATTAGCAGCACATAAATTATTGTCGCTTAAATAATGAAACAGCTGACATTAACATACAGCGAATTTGATTAGATTTTCGTTATACTTATTTTAACGATGCGATTATCGTTTAAAAAAAAGTTAGTGAATATTTTCGTTCTAATTATTTTAACGATTATCGTTAAAAAAAAGGTTAGCGAATCGCACTACAGGATTCCGTAACTTTTATTACCATACTCGTATCGCTATAATTTGATATGTAGCATCATATTTTAACGATATTCGCTGTCGGTTGAAGTAAAAAATAGCAAATCACAAGTTCAATTTCATTAATTTTTTTCTTTATTCTTCTTTGTGCTTTTCGCTTATTTGGACATTGTATACACAGAGATGCCATATGAGGGCTCGAAAAAAAAAACAACTGTACGCTATCGTTTAAAAGAAATTAGGGAACGACATTATCGTTACTGCAAACGAATAAAACTATCAATAAATATTACGATTTTCGATTTGCAAATAATTACGGAATTTTGATTAATTGAAAGCTAATTATATTGAAAAAGAAGAGAGGACTAGTAGGACACCCGGTAAGAGCTATGCTGCTTAGCTATAGAAGACAAAGTGCATGTGTTAAATAACAATGCAATAAAAGTATATTATAACGACGGCTCCATTCTAAGACATTCTAAGTCAAAAAAGCCAATTTTAAGATAAAGGCCTTCAAAGTTTATTGATGCTATCTTGAGAAACTTGTGAATTTTTTGGTAATCATATAATAATTGCTTGCAATAGAATTTTTTTTAGTTTATTTGAACTTTATAAATTTGTTGTACATCATAGTTAAAAGTGCCTTAAAATACTTAAGATTGTATAGAAAACTATTACCCAGAGCTCTAAGTAGACTTAGCATCTTTTTGGTGCTCCTTTCTCACCTACAATGGTCATCTAATGTTTTAATTTGGAGAAAATTATAAATAATTTATTTTTGACAACTTAATTCCAAGCTAAATCATGCTAAGTGTGCTTAAAACATTTAAGCATGGAGATTTTTTAAACTTGACATATTATGCTATGGAAATTTTTGCTCATAACTTTTGATAGAAGAGTCCGATTACTATTAAAATTTTTATAGAATTTAAGTTAATAAACGATGAATTCAGAAATGCTATTGCCAGCATAGCATATTTTGGAGTGGGACCGTCGATATGATGATGTCAAATTCGTGGCAAATATTTCACCAACATTTCCATTTAATTCCCATTATTTTCTTTTCTACCTGCGTACAATTACAGCTCATGTGTCGTGGCATAAAGAGCATAGCTCTATTATTTGATGCATACTTCTAGGCAGAGCTGTTAAATTTCGATTACGATTATTAATCAATTAGATTAAATTTAAAAAAAAATTATAATGATTATATAATTGCCTTCAAAAGAATTGCTTATAAATAATTGATTACGATTACTTATAATCGAAAAGTAATCTGAATTACTTAAAATTACTAAAAAATATTCAAAAAGTACCAAAAGTAATCAAAAAGTAATCCGACTACTATCAAAGATTACTTTTGATTCTTAATAAATAATCAAAAATAAGCAAAAGTAATCCTTAGAAGTAATCGGATTATTTTTTTTGGTTACTTTTGATTCTTTTTGATTATTTTCAGTAATTTTAAGTAATTCAGATTACTTTTCCATTAGTAGTAATCGTAATCAATTAGTAATCGTGCGAAACTAAATATAATCGTAATTTAATCATTATTTCACCTTAAAAAAAAGTAATGAAATTAGTAATCATTACGATTAGTAATCATTACTTAACAGCTATGCTTCTAGGCAAGAAATAAAATTTTGCTTACGCATATGATTAATTGACATCTCTGGTATTTAAAAAAACACGCAAAAGTTTTATATATGTGACCTTCTCCGAGAAAAGGTACCTACCTAGTGTGTCAAAAAACGGGTGTGTCTCAAAATCGATAATAATGAGAAAAAACATTAAAATTTTATTTTTTAAATGCGTTTTTCTCAAAATTTCATTTTCACATACTAGGTCCCTTTGCTCGGAGAAGATCACATATGATTAAAAAATATACACTTTTTACATAAATAAAAAAATATATTTTTTTTAATCCTTGCAATGAATTTTCTTTCCAGCATAAAAAGTAAACATGTAATAACCCCGATACACCGACCTCTTAAGCGCCACATATCAAATTACTTAAAATTTTTTTTTTACTCCAAATCCACTATAAGTCGATTTATTATTTGAAATTGTTAAAGCAAATCCAGTGAATAAATAAAAAAATAAAATAAAAATAAAATAAAAGTTGAAAACTGAGAATCATAACGTTTTTTCTCCCAACAAACTAAACACGAGAACCAGTTCAACATTCAACAATTTTCAATTAACTAAACCAAACGAAAAAAAAGAGGAAAAACAAAAATACAGGGAAACGGAAATTGTGCTGCATAAAACTACACAAGAAACAATAAAAATAATCTCTTTATTTGTAGTTCAAGCAAATAAGACTGTGTGCATGTGTTTGTATTGAAAGTGTAAGTGAACACGTGTGTGTGTAAAGTAAAAAATATAAAAAAAAATTTACAACTAAACAAAACAACAAAAAAGAATAAGGACCTTTTTTTTGTTTTTTTTTCTTCAAACTTTTTCCTTCCCTTAAATTTAGTGTTTTAAACAAGTGCGTGTGCAAAATAATTTTTGTTTTTTATTATATTTTGTAATTTTTTTTTCTTTTTTCCTTTTCGTTTGAAACACGTTTAAGTGAAACCAGACGCTGACATTTGCTTTTTATCTTTCTTAAAGATTTTCTTCTTCTGTGCACTTTATGTTCTAAGAAAAAAAAATTAATTATTGTGTTAAAAGGTTTTAAATCAACATGTCGTTGCTGATGTGGCGTTTAACCTGGCCACTTTTTATAGCCATTATGCTGTTTGCGGTCAATGTCAAAGCCATCGATTTAAGCCGTCTTTATGGCCACAACATAATGCAGAAGCGAAGCGGTAAGTCAGACAATTTTACATTTTCTCTTTTCTTACGCACATCAGCTAAAGTAAGAAAATGAAAAACAAGTTACATATTTATTAAGTTCTTGTTTCAATTTTGACATTAGTTCAACTTCTCATTTGTTTAAATGGAAGTTACACATAACAAGTCTAGTTGTTTTAAGAAATTTGTAAGATAAAGGTTGCCTGATAATCTGGCAAGGATCCAGGATCCACCGCTAAGCCCCTCTATAAAGTATTCTTAATAAATAATCTTTCACTGCATAAGTTAAATAATAATTTGGGATTATTAGTGCATTAATAAATCTGTGGAAAAAAAGAAAAAAGTGCTTAAATCGAGATAAGCTGATTTTATGTTAATAGTACCTCCGTAATCTACATATTCAAAAGTACCCCTGGTCACAACCTCAATTAATTTGTGTAATTTTTTCGGAAGTTATGTAAAAAGTAATTTTTGAAAAAAGTACTTTTTGTAAAAAAAAGTACTAAAAAGTACTTTTTGTAAAAAAAAGTACTAAAAAGTACTTTTAGTAAAAAAAAGTAATTTTAGTAATAAGTACTTTTCATAAGAACTAACAAGTGATTTTTGAAAAAAGTACTTTTTATAGCAAATGTTTCTAATAAAAACTAGTTTTAATAAAAAGTACTTTTATAATATAAGCCCTTAAATATGAAAATGGTCCAAGTAATAAATTTGTTTAGTCCAGAAATTAAAAACATATTTCTATATTATGCAACATTTTAATTTAGAATTGTACTAGGCTTGATTTATAAAATTTTTTTTGATATTTATTCAAAATATATTAAGATTTTTTGATATTTCGACTTAGACTACTTTTATCATTAAGGGCAAATATACATATGTATGTATATAACTTGAAAAAAAAAATTATTTTAATCAAAAGCAGCTTTAATGGAAATGCTGTTAATAAAAAAAATACTTTAAATAAAAAGTACTTCAAATAATAAGTAATTTTACTAAAAAGTACTTTTAGCATAAAGTACTTTCAACAAAATGCGCTTAAAAAGGAATTCTATAAAAAATTAATTTTGATTTTTAATAAAAAAGTACTTTGGATACGAAGTCCTTTTAATAAAAAATACTTTTTATGTAAAGTCCTTTTAATAAAAATTACTTTTGCTATAAAGTCTGTTTTTTGCTTTTAATAAAAAGTACTTTTAATAAAAATTACTTGTGATAAAAAGTACTTGTGATAAAAAGTAATTTTGATAGCAAGCATTTTTGATAAAAAGGAATTTTGAAACAAAGAACTTTTGATAAAAAGCACTTTTAATAAAAAGTACGTTTGATAAAAATTGTTTTTGATAAAAAGTCGTTTGGATAAAAAAATAGTTTTGATAAAGGGTGCTATTGATAAAAAGTACTTTTGATAAAAAGTATTTTTGAAAAAAAGGACTTTTGATAAAAAGTGCTTTTAATAAAAAGTACTCTTGAGAAAAAGTACTTTTGAATAAAAGTGTTTTTGAAAATAAGTGCTTCTGAAAAAGATACTTTTGATAAAAAATATATTTTTGCAAAAAAGTACTTTTACTAAAAAGTACTAATAGCAATAAAGTATTTTTAACGAAATGCGCTTAAAAAGGAATTTTATTAAAAAAAATTACTTTTAATTAAAAGTACTTTTGATAGGAAGTCTTTTTTTTTAATAAAAATTATTTTTGACGAACAGAACTTTTGAAAAAAGTGTTTTTAATTGAAAGTGTTTTTGAAAAGAAGTCCTTTTGATAAAAAGTCCTTTTGATAAAAAGTACTTTTGATAAAAAGTCCTTTTGATAAAAAGTACTTTTGATAAAAAGTCCTTTTGATAAAAAGTACTTTTGATAAAAATTACTTTTCATAAAAAATACTTTTGATAAAAAGTACTTTTGATAAAAATTACTTTTCATAAAAACTACCTTTGATAAAAAGTACTTTTGATATAAAGTCCTTTTGATAAAAAGTATTTTTGATTAAAAGTCCTTTTGATAAAAAGTACTTTAGCTAAAAAGTACTTTTGATAGAAATTGCTTATGATAAAAAGTGTTTCTGATATTTTTGTGATAAAAAGTACTTTTGATTAAAACTACTTTTGATAAAAACTACTTTCGATAAAGAGTACTTTTGATAAAAAATACTTTTGATAAAAAGTACTTTTGATAAGAAATTGCTCTGCCAACAATTTCTATTTTCTCATCTCTAGTTTAATTTTTACTAAAACCAACTACTTTTTTTTGGAAATCATAAAGAATTCAAGAAAATTATGCTACAAACAAGATTGGATTGGATATTCAATTAACTTTTTGCCTTCATATCAACCTAAGATGTGTTGTGTTATTGTGTGATATTTTCTTATTTTTCATGTACATCAAAGAGCTTTACAAGGACACATAGCCACAGTCAATTAATTCAAAACATAAAGTAACCATCCAAAATCAAATTAAACTGTCCTATACGACGATATAAAATTGTATACTGGTTGTTAGCACATCCATTAAGGATATGCACTGCTGCTGCTGCTTATCATACAGATCAGGTTTACTTTTAAAAGCTTTTACACTTGAAAAGGTCACACAGGATATTTTCGAAAAACTCTGGATGTCTTTCAATTATTGTTGTCCACTTGTGTAAAGTTATTCCTTAAAATGGAAACATGAATACTAACAGTCAACACATGTCTCCTTTGAATTCCATAAATCATCTTTCCCCTCATATGTCGCATAAGAAGGCAGGCGAGTGTAGAGAGAAATTTTGTATAGTCATCATTTAGAACTTCGCCTTTAATGGAACTTCCTTTGCAGCCAGCAACAATTTTGCCATTTTTAAAAATATATTTATTATATAAAATTTCACAATTTAAGTTTTTTATATTACAATACTAACATTAAATTAAATATGGGGATTTTTGGGCGTTTCTGCCCTATATTGTAAGGGTAAGTGAGTGAGCAGGCATATAAGGCCAATGAACGAGCTGATGTGTTTAATGTTTAATTTTTTATACAGTTTTTGCTAAAAAGGTTTGCAAAGGACTATAAAATATACAAAATTGTCAAAGTAAAAATGGGGATATGAGAGAACATAAAAGATTAATGAAAAGACCTGAAATAGCAGCTGTATAGAATTAAATAAAAAAAATATGCATATATATTGGTACATACATTAAGAATACCTCTAAGCTAAACATAAAATTTAAAGGATTAGAATGAGTTAATTAAAATGTTTGAAAGCAATTTTGCAGTAGAAAATTACAGCTTAGTTTTTGAGTAGAAATCTTAAAAAAAAGGCCTTTGGCAAAAAGGATTTTAAATTAGAATTTTCTATGCCAGATCATATTTAAAGTTTATAATTGGAAATAAAAAAAAGGAAATTTGTTAACGCACTGTTTACACAGCCCTCAATACAAATTTTTTGACTAATTTCCTAAAAAAAAGTTTCAAAGGACTGGACTGCTGGCTAAGGTTGTACAGGCAAAGGATAATTTTTAAATAAAACTGGAATATTAATTTTTAATTAAAACTTAAAGCAATGTTGAAGAATGCTATCAAAGGTATGATTGTTATCTCAACTGGTTGCAGTACTTGTAAACAGCAGCTGCTTTGATTGCAAACTTTATATGGTCCTTCGAGCCTGTATTTACAGCTACAATCTTAATATATTGCACATGAAAATTCATTAACAAATGTTGAATAATAATTCATTAAAACAAATGCTGATAGCTGCTTTAACAGAAAGTCGAATTTCAGATCATAAGGGCTGTTATGGTCCTTCGAGACTAAAAAAAATCCAAAACAAATCGACTGCTGGCTGGGGTTGTGTAAGTAAATGATATATTTTTAAGGCGGAACAGAATAAAACGAAATGAAACACCAGATGTTTTTATTGCAATTTGTGTATTTGGTCCTTCGTGCCTGTATTCAAAGCTACAGTTTTAATATTTTGCACTCAATAATTCATTAAGTAAATATTGATCAAGTACAAGTCAGCAGATTATTGCTTTAACAGCAAGCCGAATCCACAAACTTGTTGTGGTTCTTTGAGCTTAAAACAAATATCCAAACAACTCGACTACTTTCTGGGGTTGTGTAAGCAAAAGATAATTTTATTTTGAGTAGCAAAATAAAACAAGCATAAGTTTTCAATTCCAATTTAAATAAATTCCCCAGAATGCTTACAGAGGCATGATTGAAATCTCAACTAGTTTTAGTACTTGTAAGCAGCAAATTTCTTTATTCCTATCTGTATATGGTCCTTCGAACTTGTATTTATAATTACAATCTTAATATTTTGCACGTGGGAATTTAAAAAAAAAATGCTGAATAGGTATTAAGCAACAAATCAAATCAAATTAAGTAGGGGCCTTAACAGAAAGCAAGGTCTACAAGTTTGTTGTGGTCCTTCGAGCCTAAGAAAAAATTTCCAAACGACTTGAATGCAAAGGATAATTTTTTTCATGTGGAGCAATATAAAACTGCGGCATTAATTTAATTAAACACAAACTTGTTGTGGTCCTTCGAACGTATTAAATTTCCGAGCAACTCAACTACTGGCTGGAGCTGTAAGCAAAGCATAAGTTTTTTCTTATGTGGAGCAAAATAAAACTGAAGCATTAATTTGTAATTAAAACTAAAATAAACGACCGAGAATGCTGACAACAATATGATTTTTATCTCAACTAGTTGTAGCACTTGAAAACAGCAGATCTTTTTTTTTGCAATTTGTACATGGTCCTTCGGTGCTGCACTTATAGTTACAATCTTAATATTTTGCATAGAATAATTCATTAGAAAAAATTATAAAAAGTGTTAATCATTATATACTCAATTGCTTTAACAATCCGATTACATACTTAATGTGGTCCTTCGAGCCAGATACCATTCTCCCACAACCACCATTAAAAACTCAATACTAACGCAGGCAGAAAAAAATTAAGTTTAATAAGGTGTGTGCAAAGTTTTGTACGAAGCAATTGACTAGAAGTACGTGTAACGTAGTATTAAATTTTAAAGGGGAGTGATTCCGCCCCTTTTTTCAAATATCAGCATGTTTCATTAAAAGCGCATAAAATGTATGTCAAGTTTCTCAAGAGTCGGTTTGGCAGAAATACATAAAATCTGACATTCTGAAGGGGCGTAACCCCGCCTACTTTTTTTATCGCAATACTGCATCCTTATAAGGACCCAATGTGTATACAAAGTTGCGTAAGAAGTAGAAGTACGTGAAATGTAGTAGCAAATTGTGAGGGGGCGTATTCCCGCCCCCTTTTTTCATATCTTAGCATGTGTCATTTAAAGCACATAAAATTTATGTTAAGTTTGTTTGTGGTCGGGTTGGTGGAAATACACGAAATAAAATTTAAATGTTTAAGGGGAGTGATCCTGCCTACTTTTTTATATCACAATATTGTATCATTATAAAGAACCAACTGTATAAAAACGTTCGTCAAAAGTACATGTACGTGCAACGTAGTAAATACCATATTTTTAAAGAATTTTAAAACAGATAAACTTTTAAATTAGCAAAAAAATATCATAAAGTATTATATAAAAAATTGCAAATTTGTTATGAACTTCGTAGATTTACAATAACACAGCATCTGTTGTGTAAAATCAAAAACAAATAAAACTTAAATTGCTAAAAAAAACAGTTTTAACATCCAGGGTAAAAAAGAAACTTTCAAACTTCTTAAATTAGCAAAATTATTTTCAAACTCTGTTTTACGAGTAGGAAATTTTTTTTTTTAATTTCTTTTTGTGGCCTTGTCCCGCATTAAAAGTTAAGTTATCCATGTCTTAATTTTATCTGTAAGAAAAATAAGTTTTTTCTCCGTTATTGGAATTCAAGCTTGCAATAATTGCAGCCAAGATGCGAATAATGTTGTAAGTGGCAAAATAATCATTTTTATTTTTTAAAAGAAAGATTATACTTTTAACCGACTTCAAAAAAGGAGGAGATTATCAATTCGTCTGTATTTTTTTTTTGACATTGTTACTTCAGGACTCGGTACATTTTAGACCACAATTTTGTTCATTTAATTTTATGAAATTCTACTTATTTGATTGCTGCGAAACCTACCCAACACGTTTGGTTCTTGTAATTACACAGTGTTAAAGTTCAAAAAATGGGTGGGTATACGCCCATTTAAATTTGTTATTATATTTCACGTGGTTCTTAACTTAACCCATTTTTATAAAACTTACCATACACCTTCAGCTCTAAAATAGACTTAATCTTTCATTTAAGAAAAAGGGAGGAGTCATGCCTATTATTATTTATCAATTTTTACAAAACTTAACGAACACCCTGATCTGTGAAACACAAACAAACTGGCAGTTAAACAAATGGGCAGAGGTACGCCCATTAAAGTTTAATTTTATATCTCACATACTTCTTCTTAACCAACAGATTTTGAAAAATGTTTTTCTTTGAAAGAGTTTATTTCCAGTTTGGTCCCATTAACTTTTTTCGAAAATGTTTTATAAGATCGAATTTTTTTTAAGCTCTTCAAGAGTAATTTTAATTAATATTTCCCTTATTGTGAATGGCGTCGTCGACGTCACATCAAGACGACATTAAATATTGTCACATGTCTACTATTTATCGGCAACAATTGGATCTTATTGACAATCTCTTACTAAACTCTAAGGCTTTGTAAATTAATGGACCGTGTTAGTAGTAGTAAATTGTTGTCGACAAAGAGTACACAAATGACAATATTTACTGTCGTCTTGATGTGACATCGACGACGCCATTCACAATAAGGAAGATAAACTTTTGTTTTTTTGTATCACTGTTACATTTATAGATTGTGTTCGTTATTTCGGTGCGAATTATTTTGTTATTTACTTACAAAGTTCTTGAAATGATTTGCTCTTTGTAATTGTACAGGGTTGAGCAAAAGTAATTACCCGATGTTCTTATGCTGTAATTTTTTTTAATGAAAAACTTGTTCTGCTTGTAAAATTTTTTTATTTAATGCTCTAGAGAAAATTATATGGCAACAAGCAGCATAAGTTTTTCATTAAAAAAAAACATATTACAGCCAAAAATAAACGAGTGATTACTTTTGCTTTAGGGAAATACTTTTGCCCCAGCCTGTATATTGGTGGCGATAAGATGCAAACATTTTGGATGTCAGGATGTTTGAAAAATGCAAGAGAGTAAGTCCGAGGTCAAGCAAAAAGCGTCAACAAAAATTAAAACATACCGCATATTATCGAAGTGGCCAGGGTTGCCAGATTTTTCCGACCTAAATAGGCCAAATTGATTTTGAAAAATCTCCAAAAGTCGCCAAAAATCAATTTTATGTAGTTTTTCTTAATTTATATTTGATAATAAATTAATTTTTCTACAACACTTTTTTTAATTAAAAAATTTCATAAAATTATCGTTTAAACATTTTTTTAAAATTTTCTCAAATTCTTCTTTCTGTAATTCTTCCTGGAATTACAAAAATTTTCAAGCTGAATTTTGTTCAAAAAAAAAAAATTGTCATAAAAGTTTCCAACACATTTCGCCAAATCAAAAATTCAGCAGCCAAACAAGTTGAAAAATCGCCACGTTTGGCGAGAGATCACCACATCTGACAACACTGGAAGTGGCCGCGCAGTGAGTGGAGTATTTGAGGGGGCAGAGCGGCGTTTTTTAGGGGCGTAGCGGTGCCGCTGCTTAGAAATAGCCATTAAAAATTCCGCAAAGTAATAAGCCACCTGCCGCTTAAGCATGCGAATTTGTCGCACGTAGCTCGTCGCTTTGCCGCTCTCATTGCGTGGCCTTGGCCTAATGCTTTACGGTAATCTGCAAAATTTGTCTTTTACCACGTTATTCGCGTCTTGGCTTCAGTTTACTGCTTACAATGTACATCACGTTTTCCAGCTGAACACTAACACACACACACACACACACACTCACTCCAACATACGTTAGCGCTTTCAATTTCTCTTTCCTTAACACTCAAACATTTTTAATTGCACAAACTATTAAACAACGTTAGAGAGCAAAGAGGACAGGAATGATTAGCAGTAAAAATACAATTGAATGCAGTGGAGCGAAAGAAGCAAAAAAAAAAACATACATACGTGACAGTGAAAATATGCCGAACAGTTTCTTATGTTAAGGCAGCTAAAGTTTTATAATTTCCTTTAGAGATTTCCAACATGACAAGATAAGGTTAAACACTCGCAGGTTACACAGAATATTTTAGTTTGCCAGCGAGCCAAAAACAAAACGTTTATTTTTAGTTTTGCGCACTGAAACTTAAGGTAAATTTATACTTCAAATTATTGTGTTTGCTTAAGAAACATAAACACAAACCCCGCCCCCCCCCGTGTATTAAAGTTCAATGTTGTATAAATAACATTTTATGGGCGAATAGGCGAATAAGATTATTAAGACACAAATTCATTAGTTGTAGACATCACAAATCAAAGTGTGCGAAAGTTTGCCGAAGTTTGGGCTTGGTGTTCAGCATTTCAAGGGGCGCTTAAAACAAATTAATTAAGGCAATGACTAAGCAATAAAATATATATGAAGTCGTTAATTTAGCAGATAATTGAAAAAAAGTGAGAAGTGAAATTTTAAAGACCCAGTTAGCCGACTGTAATGTAAGGTAACTGCAACGGTAGGAAACAGCTGATCGATATTGTTGTGTGAAAAGTAATGTACGTTACATTACATCTCTATCATCATTTTCATTACTTTTCACATAACAATATCGATCAGCTGTTTCTTACTGTTGCAGTTACTTTACATTACAGTCGGTTAACTGAGCATTTAAAGCAAAGCTAGCCGGCTGCAATGGAATGTAACTTCAGTGATAGGAAACAGCTGATTGATATTGTTATGTGAAAAGTAATGAACATGTAATCGGAGTGTAAGCATATGCACATTACTTTTCACATAACAATATCGATCAGCTGTTTCCTACTGTTGCAGTTACATTACATTACAGTTGGCTAACTGAGACCTAATCTTTAATTGAATTGAGTATTTCCTGATTGGTTTTGAAAATTTTTAATTAAAAACTTTCTTTTAAATCCCTTCAATATGTCTTTAAATTTAATTAGTATTCAGCTTTCATTGCCAATCTAAATGAAAAAGCAACAATTCCCCCAAGAATACTCACTTAAAAATTTTAGCTAACTGGCATTTTTTTTAAAGCTACAGCTTTTTCAACACTCGGTTTAACCAATAAAAACAGCAGCAACAACGAAAAAAAAACGGAAATCTGTAAATTTTTCCTTGTGCACTTTTTTATGGCAAAAAAAAAACTCCCAGCTCTAAAGAAAAAAAAAACCAAAAAATAAACTCCAAAGCCCAACAAAAAAAAAATTACAATTTAATGGAATTACGTGATTCTGTGCTGCTCTTTCAAACTTTTGCAATAATCTGCAAAATTTGTTATTTCGAAACAAAAAACACACAAATACGGCCAACATTAATATTCTGGTGCAGAAAAGATTTAACAAAAAAAATATGCTGTATAATTTTTCTACAACAAAAAAAGAACAGATTTTATACTCCATCGACTTATAATATTTATGTAAATATTTTATTTTCCCCTTTCGTTACTTTAAAACTTGTAAATATTAATAATTTGTAATGCATTTGCTACAAGCGTATGCTTGACTGTGTATGTGTGTGTGTGTGCCCTCCTAAAAGTATACTTGCTTTTTTCGCCAGCTATTTTTATTTCAGCAAGAAAATCAACTCTTTTTTCTTTTATTCGAAATAAATTAATATTACATTACAATCGCGTACAATCGCATTCTTGCTCCATTACAAATATAAACCTGATTCATTTTGGTTTTAGCAGCAAGTTCAGTTTAGTGTTTTAAATGAAAAACAAAAGAACCACAAATTTTTGTAACCATAATCGCAATTGGTAACGTAATAGATTTAATGGCTAGATACACTTTTTGGCTTATATTTTACCGTGTACAGGTAAATAAATAAATAAATATATCTTTCGGTAAGTAAACGATTTCATTTAACAAAAAAAAAATTACTCTAGTAATAGAAGCTTTAATGTTTTTTCAAGGACTTTATCTTAAATAGATGTATAAGCTCTTCATTTGACAAATGGAACAAGTCTAGTTTTTCATATTGTATGAAGATAGCAAGATAGTATTATCTTGAAATTTTTTTCAAAAACTCACTTGCCACACTTTCCAAATGAATTGGTCACATATTTATTTAGAAAAAAATTTATTTTCCAAGTTAATTTGAAAGTCCCAAGTCCACTGTCTTGTCACGTGCGACAGCAAGTACATAAACTAGAATTTCCGAGCAATATGACCCGATTTTTTTTTTAAATTTCATCTAATGTAGAGCTGCTGATGGCCTACACTAATATAACAAGAAAACTTTAGGTTTTTTTAAGCAAGACACATATATTTGTTTGGTGTCGCACGTGACAAAAGGTTGATGTTCCTGGGGAAATGCCTATCTACAAATACACAACACTTATAACGACGGTGTACAAGTATTTTTGGGGTTTTGAAAAGGTTTTGAAGAGGTTTTAAATTCAAATGGATTATAGCTTGACTATAACTCGACCATGACTGGATAATGACTTGACTAAAACTTGATTATTATTTGATAATGATTTGTGGAGGACTTGATTATGCATGCTTTTGAATGGACAACGACGTGCCAATTACTTCGCTATGAAATAAATATGCCATGTGTTTGACTAGACTATAACTTCATTCTGACTGCCCAATGACTTGACTATGACGTGACTATGGCTTGACTATGTTTTTACTATTACTTGACCATGGCTTGACTTTGACTTGACTATGACTTGAGAATGACTTGACTATGACTTGATTATGGCTTGACTATCATTTGACTATGACTTGATTATTACTTGACTATAACTTGACTATGTCTTGATTATTGACTATGATTTGACTATGATTTAATTATTACTTGACTATAACTTGACTACGACTTAACTATGAGTTGGGAATGACTTGACTTCAACTTTGCTCTGACTTGCCTATGACTTGACTATGAATTGACTTTAACTTCACTCTGACTTGATTGTGACTTGACTATGAATTGACTTTAACTTCAATCTGACTTGATTGTGACTTGACTATGACTTGACTATGACTTGACTATGACTTAACTATGACTTGACTATGACTTGACTATGACTTAACTATGACTTGACTATGACTTGACTATGACTTGACTATGACTTAACTATGACTTAACTATGACTTGACTATGACTTGACTATGACTTGACTATGACTTAACTATGACTTGACTATGACTTGACTATGACTTGACTATGACTTGACTATGACTTGACTATGACTTGACTATGACTTGACTATGACTTGACTATGACTTGACTATGACTTGACTATAACATGACTATGACTTGACTATGCCCCATATGCAAAAGAAATAACGTGAACTGATCTAGACCTGCACTATCACTATAAAGCAAATATGACATCCAACTTTACTAGACTTTGTAAGGTTTCACTTTTTATATACAAAAATAATATTATTTTTTAATACAAATATAAAATTTATATGAAAGAAAAATATATTTAATAACGAAGCATTAAAAATATCCAATTTTGTTGGCCTTTTAAAAATTGTATACTTTTGGGCTTGAGTAAAATAATATAATCACACAGATCATGAACATGAGGCGTGTTTGCTTAAAAAATAAAAAAATATATGTGGTTTAACAAAACTCTCATGACTCGTAGTTAATAACCAATTTAATGTATATAAATTGTACGTTTCGTATACAATTGTTGTATTGGTGTGCACAATCTATTTATTTTTAATACACCTTTATATATTTTTAATATGCACACACACATGCAGGAGTATGTACCATGAAAATTTATTGATTTTTAAGTCCTGCACTTCCATAAAAAAACAGAAATTTTTTTTAGCATATTTTTTTTGCTTTCAGTCAGTAGCAGTATTTAATATTTTTGAAAGCATATTGTTATTGTAATCGATTATAAAGAACCTACCTACTTTTAATAAATATTTAAGGAAAATTTATGTGGAAACTAGGTTAGATATCAGGACAAAGGAATAAAGCTTATGAAAATTCAATGAATAAATAATAATATTAAAACAATGATTCATATCACATTGGCAAATAATTCAACTATAACTTTAATAGAACTAGGATAAAACTGGAATAGAATAAAACTGGAAATGAAATAAACTTTAGTCTTAGAATTGAAGAAAAATGAATATCAAACGAGAGCAGAGCTGGAATGGAAGTGCAGTAGAACTGAAGTAGAACTAAAGTAGAATTGAGGTAGAGCTGAACTATATCTAAAGTAGAATAAAACTGAAGTAGAAATAAAATAATGTTGAAAATCTAAGTTAAAACTAAAGTAGAACAAAAGTAGAAGTAAAGTAGAAATGAAGTAGACGTGAACGATATCTGAAGTAGAATAAAACTGAAGTAGAACTAAAATAATGTTGAAAATCTAAGTTAAAACTAGTAGACCAAAAGTGAAGTAAAGTAGTAATGAAGTAGAAGTGAACGATATCTGAAGTAGAATAAAACTGAAGTAGAACTAGCATAATGTTGAAAACTTAAGTTAAAGCTAAAGTAGAACAAAAGTAGAAGTAAAGTAGAAGTTAAATAGAACTGAACTAAAGTAGAACAAAAGTAGAAGTAAAGTAGAAATGAAGTAGAAGTGAACGATATCTGAAGTAGAATAAAACTGAAGTAGAACTAAAATAATGTTGAAAACCTAATTAATAACTAAAGTAGAACTGAGGTAATAACTGAGGTAGAACTGAGGTAGAACTGAACTGTATCTAAAGTAGAATAACACTGAAGTAGAAATAAACAATGTTGAAAATCTAAGTTAAAACTAAAGTAGAACAAAAGTAGAAGTAAATTAGAAGTGAAGTCGAACTGAACGATATCTGAGGTAGAATAAAACTTAAATAGAACTAAAATAATATTGAATACCTAATTGAAAACTAAAGTAGAGTGTCGAGAGCTTTAGTTAACATAAAGTAGAACTGAGGTAGAACTATATCTTAGGTAGAAAAATAACTCAAGTCGAAATAAAATAATGTTGAAAACCTACATT
The DNA here is from genome assembly GCA_944452675.1 of Tachina lurida. Lineage (NCBI taxonomy): Eukaryota > Metazoa > Arthropoda > Insecta > Diptera > Tachinidae > Tachina > Tachina lurida. The sequence goes on from OX101752.1 coordinate 28,432,140, forward strand.
AAAACTAGAGTAGAACAACAGTAGAACTGAAGTAGAACAAAATTAGAACTAAAGCAGAACTAAGGTGGAACTGAACTATATATAAAGTAGAATAAAACTGAAGTAGAAATAAAATAATGTTTAAAACCTAAGTTAGAATTAAAGTAGAACAAACATAGAACTGAAGTAGAACTAAACTAGAACTAAAGTAGAACTGAACTATATCTAAGGTAAACTAAAACTGAGGCAGAAATAAAATAATGTTGGAAGCCTAAGCTACAACTTAAGTAGAACAAAAGTAGAACTAAAATAGAACTAAAAGGGAACTAAAGTTCAAGTGATGGGGAACTGAACTACATATAAGGCAAAATAAAACTAAAGCAGAAATAAATTAATGCTGAAAACCTAAGTAAACACTTGAGTAGAACAAAAGTAGAACTAATATAGAACTGAAGTAGAACAGAATTATATCTAAGGTAGAATAAAACTGCAGTAGAAATTGAAGTAATGTTGAAAACCTGAGTTAAGACTAAAGTAGAATTAAAAAAAACGTACGTCAAACTGAGTTAAAACTGAAGTAGAACTAAAGTAAAACTGAAGTAAAATAGAAATAAAACATAGAAATTAATTCAAATAAAACTAAAGTATAAGTTAAATAGACTTGAAGTAGAACTAAATGATAACTGGGGTAGAACTGATCTAGAACTGCACCAACAGTAGATATAGCAAATATTATAATATTACCACTACTGTAATACATAATAAATCGTATTAAGGCCTGCCTTAAAGGCCAGAGACAGAACTGTTTGCTTTGATATATAAAATTAAAGTGGCCAATGAATTATTTTTCATAGAAACTGAGTGTGTAATTTATTATGGTTTCAATAAATAAAATTATAGATATTTGATTGCACACCGAAGATGTCTGTCTATAAGCCTTGTCAGAAAACACTTTTCTTTGAAACAATAAATAATAAAAGTGCTAATGAGTGTTGATTTAAAAAGCAAATTGCCATAATAGAACACTTTATGCTTGCATGGCCGACTATGAAATGCCAGCACGTGTGTCAATATAAAAGATAATGATAAATATAAATTGTTGATGACAAATTATTATTGTTGTTTGTCAAAAAAGTTTTAGAATGAATTAAAGAAATTACTTTTATCGTCCCCTCAAATCAGTTATTTTTATTTGCTTAATTAAAAAGAAAACTTTACATGAAACTTCTTCCTAAGGCACAAGGTACGAGTACATAAGCAATTTACATTCAATGCGACAATCTTTTTCTTTGTCTGTAATTTGCTGGAAAACTTTTTGCCAACAATAAATTTTTATTTCTTAGAGCTATTCTTTTTTTATTGTTGTTGTTTTGCTGTTTTCATGATTGCCATCAACCAAATTAAAAATTAATAACTTAGTTTTTCCATTTTCCTTTTTACAAAAGCAGCTTTTAGCAAATCACTTTTTTTTGCTGAACATGCTGCTGCATGTTCTTACTTGCCACAAGTGTTTGTTTGCTGTTGTTCCTAAAGCTTTAATAAGTTACAACATGGGGTTATATTGTCAAAAAAAAATTAAATAAAGTTAAGCACTGTGGCATTGTGTAGCTTTTGTGTGTATTCATTTTAAGCTGCGATGAAGAGCGAGAAAGAAAGAGATAGGGAGAGAGAGAGAAAGAGTGTGTGCATTTCTTCGTTGTGTGGATTTTCAAAAGAAAAAGAAAATCTTTTTCTAAAGCGACAAGTATAAAAAAATTATATATAAAAAGATATTGACAAAAAAAACAACCTCCTCTTTTTTTGAATTCGGTTAAAAAAAAGTAAGTAAAAATTTAAAAAATAAAAAACCCCGACTGCGGCCAACTTTAAACCGTTAAAGATCGTAAATGGTCATTCGAAATGAAAAATCATAAGAGCAATCTGAAGATGATTTTCAAATACCTGTCGAATGATACCCATTTTGATATAGTTCACCGACTTCTTATTTATTTTTTGTATTCACAAAATGGCGCCTGTTTTCCACCATATTGAATTTTGACAGCTTTCATATCTTTCGTGACATTCCCGGGATTAAGTAAGAATCATTAAAATCTACCCAGACACAAGTTCGGTTTATATAGTGCCGCCGAGGGGCACTAATATATACCTACATACATATATGTATATCGTTACCTTATTATAGAAAGGCCCTAACTAATTTTTTTTTGAAATCGAGTTTTTTGCATTTTTCGATAAATTAGATGTTCTTCTAGCGAAATAAACAACAAAAAACTCGATTTGTAAAAAGAAATATGAGTTAGGGCCTTTCTATATTAAGGTAACGATATGCTGACAAGCACAACAGCCTTCTTTGCGTTGCGCAGTTATGTAAAAAAAGACAGTCATTCTTATGAATTTCTACTCAAAGATATGAAAGTGTATCGTTACCCTAATGTAGAAAGGCCCTAACTCATTATTTTATGAAGTGGAGTTTTTTTGTATACATATTTCGATAGAAGAGCATCTAATATTTTAAAAAATGCAAAAAATTTCGATTTCAAAAAAATAATTTGTTAGGGCCTTTTTATATTGAGGTAACGATATGCAATACCCTTCTTTGCGTCGCGCAGTCGTGTAAAAAAACAATTTTCTTATGAACTTCTACTTCAAGAATTGAAAGTAAGGGATTACTTTAATGTAAAAAGGATGCTGGTATATCGTTGCCTTAATATTAAAAGGCCCTAATTCATATTTTTTTTTTTGAAATCGAAATTTTTTGCATTTTTGTTCTTGTATCAAAATATACAAAAAACTCGATTAAAAAAAAAATTAGTTGGGGCCTTTCTATATTAAGGTAACGATATAAGGTATGCACATGTATGTCGAAAGTTTACACCTTTCAGGGCTTAAATAGCCCATAATTCCCATGCACACTGAATCCTTAAGCAGCTGCCTAAAAGTATGCTGGCTTTATTTAATTAAACAGTCTATTGCCTCTGTTGTTATCTTTGTGTCGTTGTCGCTCTCGATTTTTGCATTATTATTGCGCAATAATTAATATTGTGCAATAAAATTGCCTGTGTGTATATTATATTGTTAAATGGCACAATATATAGAATAAAATTAAAAAACTTTTGATTTGTATTGCGCAATAAATAATACTTTGTAATGTCTTAACAACAATATTGTGCAATATTTATTTTCAGGTGCATCAATTAACATTATTTTTAACATTTTTTTTAATTAATTAATTAATTAATTAAAAATTTTTCAATTTTAATTTTAAAATTTCTTAAGCGCACTTGCGTGTGTAGCCTTTGTTTAGTTTTACATATATTGTACAAAAAAATTGTGCCATATAGTAATATTTTTTAATATTGTTTTATTTATTGAATAGTGTGCAGCAAAGCGATAATAATAATAGCAATAAAGTACTCAATAATATTGTACTGTGTATGGGTAATTTTAAAATTGTTTCTACCGCAATAATTAATATTGTACAATAAAGTTGCCTGTATGTATATTATATTGTTAAATGGTACAATATATTGAATAAAATCAAAAAACTTTTGATTTATATTGCGCAATAAATAATATTTTGTAATGTCTTAACAACAATATTGTGCAATATTTATTTTCAGGTACATCAATTAACATTATTTTTAACTTTTTTTTTAAATTAATTAATTAAAAATTTTTCAATTTCAATTTTAAAATTGCTTAAGAGCACTTGCTTGTGTAACTTTTGTTGACTTTTACATATATTGCACAAAAAAATTGTGCCATATAGTAATATTTTTTTAATATTGTTTTATTTATTGCATAGTGCGGAGCAAAACGATAATAATAACAACAATAAGGAGCTCAATAATATTGTATAGTCTTTGGGTAACTTTAAAATTGTTTCTATCACTGTATCATTTGATCTCTTTGTGTGTGTCTCTTACCCTCTTCCTCGCTCTAGCTGTGTTTCTCTAATGGTTTTTTTTCCAATGTCTATACTTCTCACTCTTTGTTAGGGTATTCAGTTACCAGGTGGTTTTCTCGTAGTCTGTAATTGTCTGTTTCAGATTAAAATTCCTTTAAGAAACCTTTCAGTGAAAAGTATTGTGCTCTCATTATAAAAGATTAAACACACACATTACATTGAATGTCGACAACACACGGTCAAATGTCAACAATTGTAAATATACATATTTAAATTTTCGACCAATGTTAGACAATGATTGTAAATCCATTGTCGGAGTATTTTAAACCGCAACTTTCTACTCTAAATAAATAATGATAATAAAGTTTAAACATTCAGGACTAATTGAATGCAAATCAGTTTACACATTTGGATTTAATGGCAGCAGTAAAAGAGGCGTGTTAGATTATGCAAATTGAATACGAGCAAATGGTCAGTAATAATAATTGTGAAATCATAATGCATATTTTATGAGCAACTTTAAGTGATTGATTGGCAGGACACAGCAAACATTTTACCACTAAGCAAAGCGTTACATTCGATTTAATTGTCTATATTAAATAAAGTATATAATACATGCATACATATTTACATGAATGAAACAATAAAGGAAAGAATTTATGTTTTAGAAAAAATAATCCTTACTAAAGGGTGTTTTTTTTTTTAGAGTGACACAAGTTTAAATCAAAATATAAAAACAAGGAAATATATTTTAAATATCAATGAAATGGGCTTTATTGAAAGGAATATTTTATGAAAATAATGTTTAAATACGATTTCTGCCATGTAACCGCCACGGCTGGCGCATAGAAGGCGCAATTTGTAACACAAATTTTCAAGAACTTTACGCAGCATTTGCGGCCGAATTTCGCCGAGAACTCTTCGAATGTTGATTTCCACGTATTTAATTGTTTGTGGTTTATCGATGTAGATAAGTGACTTAACATGACCCCAAGGAAAATAATCAAATGGGGTTAAATCACACGATCTTGGTGGCCAATTAATTGGGCCATTACGTGATATAATTTTTTTCATCAAAAGTTTCTTTGAGTAAATCAATTGTAGCGGCCGCTGTGTGGCATGTGGCTCGGTCCTGTTGGAATCACATATCAGCAACATTAATGCCCCATAATTGAGGTAGGAAAAAATTACGAATCATCTGCCTATACCGCTCACCATTGGCAGTAACATTCTGACCATCATCGTTTTTGAAGACATGACTCCGCCAGCCCATAAGAGCGCAGCAAACAGCAATTTTCTGAGGATGTAATGGTGTTTCGACAGAAGCTTGTCTTCACTCCAAATGCGACAATTCTGCTTATTTACTTACGTACCCATTCAAGCAGAATTAAGCTTCATCGAAAAATAAAATTTTTATATTTTTTAAAATTTCAACAATTTGCACGCGTTGCTCTGATGTAAGTCGACGCATAATGAAATTTCAAAGCAAACTAAACAAAAAGCAACTATCAGCTGTTAAATGGGTGCTCAAAAAAAGCAGTGGTGCCCAGTTAAAATTGTGACACTCTAAAAAAACACCCTTTACTATACGAACTTTACCCTTTTTAATTGAATCTTATCTTAAAAAAAAATTTTGTTCTGGCGTTTTTTAATTTTAGCGTTTTTTTTTTTGTTATTCCAATTTTTTCGGCTCTTGTCCTTTTTTTAGTTTTAGCGATTTTTTTTGTCTTAGCGATTTTTTTATTTTTGGTGCTTTTTTCGTCCTGGGGATTTTTCTTTGGTTTTTGGTTTTCTTTTTATTTTTGGTGATTTTTTTTTTCATTTCAATGATTTATATTATTTTTGATGATATTTTTCATTTAAGCGCTTTTTGAAGTTTTTTTTTTTTTAATTTCAGCGCTTTTTTCCTTTTACCAAGTTTTTTCAGTTCCTTGCCGTTTTTTGTTTTAGTGATTTTTTTTTAGGTTTAGCGATTTGTTTAGTTTTAGCAATTTTTTTAAATTGGCGTTTTTTAGGTTTTTGGCAATTTTCGTTTGTTTTTTGGCGACCTTTTTATTTTCGATGTTTTTTTTTGCATTTAAACGATTTATTTTATTTTTGGTAATATTTTTTGATTTAAATGCTTTTTTCACTTTTCAGAAAGTCTTATTGCTAAGCTGATTAGTTTTTTAGGAGAGAGAGAGAGAGAGACGAGGGTAAAAGAAACGTTTCTCTCTCTCTCTCTCCCCTACAAACTAATCAGCTTAGCAATAAGACTTGCTTAGTGTAATTTAGGACTTAGTTACAGTGGAATCAGCTTTAGCGCAACACGCTTTACTGAAAAAAAAATCGGATTACTGAAAGCGATACAAATCCCCGCACTGATTTTAAGCGCAGCTAGTCTTATTCACTTCGCTTTAGCGAAACATCGCTTTACTGTAAATATTGTATTTGCTGAAAACCAAAAGCAAGCCCACAACTACGTTTTGTATGAAACTTACTTCGCTTTAGTGGAAAAAGAAACAATGACAAATTTATTTATTAGAAATCGATTGCATAACTTAAGGCTGAAAAAATTTTGCACGTTTTGTCCGTTAAAACATTAAATGGCAAAATGTATTTGTCCTTTTCGCTCTTACGTACTTTATTGTATTTTTCTATTATATTGTCAATGCAAGTGGCTAGACATTTTCGAGGAATTCGTGAAAAATTTCAACAACAATATGTGCACATATGCATGTGTATGTTGTGTTTTAAGTTAGTTAGTTTAAGCAGTACGCTTAATTGTAACAAATTTAAAAAATCCGAACTACGTTTTAGAGAAAAATCGGATAACTGAAAAATATTGGGTTTTGGTTATTTCCAGTAAAGCGGAGTCATTAGTTTTTTTTTTTTACTGTAGGCAATATTTGACGTATGATTGATTTCTTTATTTTTCTTCAATAAAATTTATCATACGCACATGGAAATGTATTGGCTCTAACTGCCTGTTTATCGTAGGCAAGCATAAATTTTTGTTCTTCTACTTAAGTACACTAAAATAATAAAAACGAATTTGAGTGGTATGTGTTAGTGTGTGTGTGTTTTTAATTTAAATATAAGCCCAGTCAGCATTTTATGAAATTACAGATCATATTCGAGTCTTTTTCGAATCCTACGCAGGATTAAAATAAGCATTTAACTATGCGCTGCTTTTCGAGTCGAAAATGATAGCATAGCATTTGATAAACAGCTTGATAATTTAAAAAGGAAGATGACGATGTAATCGTTTACATTAATTTCTTAAATCAGCCGTACGTATTGCGTATGTAGAATGTAATATTCGTCTAACAAAATTTTGTCCTAGATCTGCATACATTTTCTCGAATCTAGTACAAAATTCTCATAGAAGAATATTCGACTCTACATACGCAATACGGGTGGATGAATGTATGGAAAACAAAAAAAATTTAAATGTTTAATATATTTTTTTGTGTGTTTCAAGGCCCATTAACTATAGCAATATATTCATATTTCAATATATGAATTTCTGGAAGTAATAAGGGAAAATAATTATTTGTGGCATCTATCTGGTGTAAAAAGTCCATACAAATTGCCTTAAACACTCGCCTCTTGAGACAAGATTTTTTTTTTTAAATATTTTCCTTACGTTGCACATAAATTGAAATACTTAAACTTATTTAAGGCAAAATTAAATTCTTCCGCCTTAGGAATATGCGGCAATAGAACAGCGATTTGCCTTGTTTCGGTACAAAACAAATATTTTACAAATTATGTAAAAGCTAATAAATAAGTAAAAAAGTTTTAATATTCTTTAATATTTTTTAATCAACGAACAACACTCTTCATAAACATACTCGTATTTGGTAATTTTAATAATTTAAGCTGCGTCTGCACAACGTAAGTGCGAAAAACAGATGGGGACGCCAATAAAATGCAAAGGCACACATTTACACACACGCTCTTACAAGTAAACACACACGAACACACACGCACACACACGCACACACACACACATACCCTAGTGCTGGTAATGAGAAAACATCTCTTGCATATTAACAAAGGACTGCAGAAACTGAAACCTCTGCAACTCTGCGACTAAGTAAATATTTGCACGGCTCCGATAAAAATTCCTCAAGCAAGAGGGAAATATAACATTCCGCTGCTTTTTAGGGTTCCGTACACAAAAGGTAAAGAGAAGCCCTATTGTTTTCGCTACGATGTCCATCTGCCCGTCTGCAAACAGATTGCTTGTCACAGCTTGTTTTCTCGAGAACCGCAAGAGCTACTACGGACCTGAAATTTTCACAGAACATGTAAAACTTTGGCCGCTACAACAAATATATGTATGTGACCCGGTCTATGAAAAGGTGGCTTATGACTCAAAATCAGCTGTTAAAGATAAATCAGCTGTTAGTTTCTCGGTAGTTGTTGTTTTTTGAGTCATAGACCGGGTCACACATGACAGTTAAAAATTAAAGGGTATTCTAAAGACAGCAACGAAAAATTTTAAAATGCTAATGTAATATACAGCTAATTATGTATCGTTACCTTAATATCGAAAGAACCTAACTCATTATATTTTTGAAATCGAGATTTCGATGGGCCTAGATGTTTTTCTATAAAAATATACAAAAAAATCGATTTAAAAAAAAATACGAGTTAGGGCCTTTCTATATTAAGGTAACGATATAGAGAATTAAAATTTTCAAAGTCAGTGCATTTTTATGCAAACTATACTGGAATTTAAAAAAATTAAGATGAAAGGGTATTGACAACTAGCAGTATCTTGAAAGCCGTAAGAGGCAAAACCCTTGAAATTTTCCAAAACGCTAAAGAATATCCCAAAATTAAAAAAATCGTCGAAACGAAAAATCGCCAAAATGAAAAAAGCGCTTAAATGAAAAATATCGCCAAAAATAAAATAAATCGCTTAAATGCAAAAAACAAAATCGCCAAAAGTAAAAACCAAACAAAAGTCGCCAAAAACCGAAAAAAAATCGCCAAAACGCAAAAAACGCCCTAAAAGCGCTAAAACTAAAAAGCATTGGAAAAAATTGCAAAAAACCGAAAAAAAATCGACAAAATGAAGAAAAGCGCTAAAACTGAAAAACGCCAAAAACCCAAAAAAAAATCATGAACAAGAAAAAAAGATCCATTAAAAAAACCGTTAGAAAATCGAAAAAAAAACAATGAAAACCGAAAAATATCGCCGTAATACGAAAAAGGCGCCAAGGATAAAAAACGCAAAGGAACGAAAAAAAGAAAAAAAGCCAAAAGAAATAGTTAGAAATATAATAAATCGCCGAAAATCGAAAAAAAGAAGAAATCAGGAAAATATCGCCCTAATACAAAAAAACCGCCAAGGCTAAAAAAACGCAAAAAACCGAACAAATCCCGAAAACGCAAAAAAAACTGCCAGAACTAAGAAAAATCGTTAAACATCTAATAAATCGCCAGAAAACGAAAAAATCACCAAAACGCAAAAAACGCCATAAGCAAAAAAAAAACGCTAAAACTAAAAAAAACGGGAAAAATTGCAGAAACCGAAAAAATCGACAAAATTAAGAAATCCGCCATAATTAAAAAACGCCAAAAAACGAAAAAAATCAATGAAACAAAAAAGGTGCCAAAACTAAAAAAATCTTTAAAACTTTAATATATCGCAAAATAATCAAAAAATAACCCAAAAAAAAACGAAAAATATATAAAAAAGCTCCATAACTATAAAAACGCAAAAAAAAACGAAAAAAGATCCCAAAAAAAGAAAAAAAAACGCAATAACTAAAAATAAATGTTTAGAACTGTTATAAAACGCCAAGAATCGAAAAAAACGAAGAAACCAGAAAAATATCCCTAATACAAAAAAAGCGTTAAAGCTAAAAAACGCCAAAAAAAATCTAAAAAAAATCCCGAAAATGAAATAAAACCACCAGAATTAAAAAAAATCCTAAACATACAATAAATCGCCAAAAACCGAAAACTCCCGAAAAATATCTCTAATACGAAAAAAGCACCAAAGCTAGAAACAACGCCAAAAACCGAAAAAAATACCGAAATCGCAAAAAAGCGCCAAAATTCAGGAAAATCGAAACAACTATAATTAATCGCCAAAGACCGAAAAATATCTCTTATACGAAAAAAGCTCCAAAACTAAGTAAGAAAGCTGTAATTAAAAAAATCGCCAAAAACCGAAAAAGAGTTTAACTTTTGTTGTACTTTAAATTTAATAAAAAATGTCTATCATCAGATAAGATATTGGATTATATAGGCTAACATTCGTATAGTATTACATATAAAGTGTTCGTACGGAACCCTTCGTGTACGAATCAAAGTTGCACTTTATTAAGTTTATTTGATTTTACATGACGATACGGTGCTCCGTGCTTATTTGTGTGTATGGGTGTGTATATTAATAATATAAAAAAATTAAACTAGATTTATAAAAAAATAGCTAACAAGTAGATTAAATTGCAGTGGTTGCATATGAAAAATTTGTAGTTTGAGCTTAACATTTTCTACATGTTTTAAAAGAAAACATAAAACGCATACTGATTACACTGATACACTCACAAAAAAGTTTTAGTACAAAAATAATTGTTTATGTCTGATGCTAAGTCTGTAATGTATTAACAAGAAGTATTAGATAGATAATATACTTCAGTATTGAGCTGAATACTTTTCATGGTGTTTATTATTCCGTAAGAAATCTTAGTATAGAGTCCTGGGGCGCATAAGGCGCCCCTAACCAAAATGATTTATTATGGTCTTAGAAGAGATCTATTATAGGCCGTGATACACTATCTTTTTCAAAAGACAATAACAACTCATCAGATCTGAGTTCTATTTTTTCGTAGAACGTGAGATTGTGCAGGATAGTGAGTCATTGCCGTAAAGCAAGAGCTTTTAGGGTTCCGTGCTCAAAAGTCAAACAGAAGCCTCTTAACGTGAGTATGCTATAAATATATAAATAATAACAAATAAGAAGTTTGAGTAATGACAATTTACCAATTCCCAAAAAAGTCTTGAAAAATTCCAAAATAGGGATTTTTCTAATTTTTCTGTGTAAAGCCCACTTTAGAGGCTGGGCGAAAAATTCCGCTCACTTAATAGCTAAGAACACATTATGACATACAAAACAAGTCCCAATTGAAGAAAATATATATATGTATGGCGCAATAAATAGCATAGCTATAAAATATAAAATTGAAATTGTTATATATCTTGCTGCAGAAAAGAAAAATAAAATTTTTCCTTTCAGTGTATTTGCTCTTAAATCTTGAGCATCTAAACACATATGCATGTATGTATGTATATGCAAGTTAATTTAATTTGCCAGCTCGTGTTTGTTTAAATAAAACGAGAAGAGTGCAACTGGGCATGCATGAGAGCAGCTGTTAGCAAACACAAATACTCATTGGTAAATTTACTTTAAGCACAAGCACACTAGTGACGAAACACTTAAATGTATTAAATTTAAATTAACACAAATTAAGTCCAACGCACAAGCAAAGTTAATGTTGAGTGCAATTGAAATCTAAAAATTAATGGAAAAGCCTTTAAAATGGAACGAAACCCAGTGTCGGAAAAAAAGTATCTCATTGAATTTTAAGTAAAAGTTCGAATACAATTTAAAAATATATTAATAGTAAATTAACCCTTAAAAGTGTATTTTAAGCTTCAAATAATTTCTAAAGTTTAAATTTAATTCAGAGTTATATTTTACAATTTCATGGCGAATATATTTGTAGAACATTTTGATACGTGAAATCCTTTTTAGATGTGACTTTTCTGCCTCCTTCTTCTAGGGAGAAAAAAAGACCCCTGTGGGCTAGTTTTACAGGGTTAAGATATTCCACAAAACTGTTGCTGGTAAGAATCACAACTAGTTTATTTCAGTCAAAATATAAGCAAAGAAATAAGAGCTGTCCCTTCTTACTCTTTCAGCTTCATAAACAAAAATGTATATTCTAAGTTTGCAAAGTTTCTTGGGGTAGAAATATAAAATGTATTTATTGCACCATAACTCACTTTTAGTAAATTTTAAAACCTAAGCATACTTTTGGGAGGGGAAGGGGGCGACAAATAAATATTTATTGCTTGAAATTTGCGTGCTGCTGAAAAAGTGACGCCTTGAGACACGCAACGTTTTTTTTTTCTTCTTATAAATTTTACTTATTTATTTATAAAGTTATTACAGTTTTAATAGTTTTTCTTAAAGCAAATGCAATAATAGAAAAAAAAACTAAATTCATTTTAAGTTGAATTGCAGGGAAACTACGAGCAAATGCATTGAATACCTGCCTTAAAGAAAGCTTTAAGTTTTTAAATTTCCTGCCCCTTAAGTTATGCAATATTTTGCTATAATTCTGCATAAAAGTAACCGGGGTCGTCAACTTGTATTGAAACAACAACAATAAAATAATAAAAATTGTTTTTGTTTTCAATGCAAATAATTGATCGCACGTTTTCTGTTGACATCGTGGGACAGACAGTTTTTCTCTAAAATAAATAAATTGTTAAAATATTTTTACAACTTTTTAAAGTATAATTTTTTGTTGTTTTTTCCCCATCTTATATTTTCTTATTTTCCAATATTATATTTTAAATACAGTTTTCCTTTATTTTCCTTGAGTGAGTTTTCCTGTAAAACCATTAAAACCACAAACTACTTATCACGCCGTTTTTACGGCGTTATTCAAAAGCTTCCAGGTGCTGTAAGCACTTCTAATACTCTGCTCTCTAACGCATAAATCTTCTAATGAAATATTTATATGGCCATAAATATTATGCTAAAGCAATAAGAGCACAGCAACTCTTGGGCAGACGACTTTAACATGTTGAGCTTCTACACGAATGGGGTTAATGTTAATGTAGTGGAAATTGATTAATTAAACTTTATATTTTCCTTTAATTAATTCGTCTTAATTGCGCCAAGTTTTTTTTAGTCCTGCAAGTATTTCTTCCAGGACTATTAGAGGTTTTAAAGGAAATTAAGTAACGCTATTGAGTGAATCTAAAGATGATTAATTGTACTTTTTAGGCTACATTATTTTTATTTGGGTCATATTAAAAAGCAATAGAATTAGGTATGGTTACCTTAAATGCTAAATGGCTTAGCTAAAAAAAAATTTAAAACACAAGGCTAATTACGGCATTCGATATCGTACGAAATTTAAAAATATTTCCATTTAAACTCTATTGAAATAGAAATGCCAAAGAAAGACCAAGGCAAATTCGCCTTGGTTGCAACCACCTAATATAGATACGCCTTGAGATAAAGCGAATTCGAATTAAATTCGCCTTGAGACCACTTAACATGAATTCGCCTTGTCTTGAAGCATTTTTTATTTGGTAATACTCAAAATAAAACTTTTAAACAAGGCATATTTATATAAGGTATACTCCAAGGCGAATTCATACTAGATGGTCGCCGCAAGGCATCAGGTGACTATATTCGCCGCTTGTAATTTGTATATACGTTGGATCTCAACACACAGTTTTCAGTACATTTATTTGACATTTAAACTATAAATTTTTTAAAGCGAATTGAGCTGAGTATACCTTATATCAAGGCGAATCCATACTAGCTGGTTGCAAGGCATCAGGTGAATTTGCCTTAAAAAAAATTATTCAACAAAAGGCGAATTCATGTTAGGTGGTCTCAAGACAAATTCATGTCATACTCATTCGCTTTGAGAAATTTATACTTTAAATGTCAAAAAAAAATGTATTGAAAAATGTGTGTTTGACATCCAACGTATATTCAAGTTACAAACGGCGAAAACAGTCAGCTGATCCCTTGAGACCACCTAATATGAATTCGACTATACTTTTAAATTAAATTTCATCAAATTATAAAACTGAGAAAATAAAAAATTACAAGTCATAATAAATTCCCTGTGTTAAAAAATATAAAAAAATTTTTTTAAAATATACAAGAAAATATAAAAAAAACTTTATATCAAAATGCAGTCACTTAACCATTTCAAGTCTCACACTGAGTGCAAGCCCACTCAAGGTCAACCACATGCTCAACTGGGCTTCATTGACTGCAATGGAGAGACATGCATCAACGGCCAACAACAGCTGACGGGCTCTTCTATTTTCCTCGAAAATGTCCTTGACTTGTCACACACCCTCGCTCAGATAATCATTCTTTGCGGCATACATGAGTGCAAGGCGAAAACAGCTGTCGATATTATAACATATTCCTTTTTGCATTACGATTTGGTGTGCTACCGCCTGGATGCCAAGCCCACTAAGAGATTACGCAAAGAGGATATATTCCACGAATTGGGTAGAAAATGTCTAATGAATCGAGTGGAGGCGCATTTGTGTTACAATATTATAAAACGAGGCTTTAAGGCCTTCTACTATACACCCCCGGGCGACGGACACACAGAGCAGACAAAACCGGGGCACAAGTCATTTTCGGAAGAGTGCGTTTATGTGCATGCGGCCAAAAAGACAGCCGAAGTTTATGCAAAATTTGAGGGTTTGTCTTGTGTGGAGCAAGGTGGCCTTGAGGCCAAACTACAGGTGATCTATAAAAAATTCTATGATCGCTTGCAAAAGCGTAAAGAACAGCCGGCTCCAGAGCACTGCACTTGTTGTTTTTGTGCCAAATCTCAACGCCATTTGGTTTATGCATCGTCAACACCACCAACTGATGCTGAGGCAAAATCGAAAAAGTCTCACAGTTGTCGTCACTGCTGTAGAGGCAAGAAATCTCGCAAGCTTGTACATGGCAGTACGGCCGCTTCAAAATGTCCTAAATGCCATCGCTCGGCCAATTTTTGTTCTTGTGTGAAATATGAATTCGATCTAAACTGGATTGATAGTATCTGGTCTAGGCCAGACATGAATCGTTACTATGTGGAGAATATTGAAAAAGAGCCCACTGAATCTATACCAGGATGTCCCAGATTTTTGGTGGAGAACGAAGAAAATAAGCAAAAAAATAATGAGCCTGGAAATGTCATTTTAGAAGAAAACCAAGACAAGTGATTGAAATTTAAATGAGATCACCCAGCTTCAATCATTACAAGTGTCTTATTGAGATTTCGATTTCATTGTTGAGATATTTTTTAAATATGTGCAAAAGTGTTGACATACGCCACTTATAATTCGACCTTTTGTATTACATTTTTTGTTATAAATTTTTTTAAATTAATTATTATAAAAATTGCCTTTTTGAATAAATTTTAAATAAAAACTAACATGCTGCTATCTGGCTCTTAAGTTTGAAGGAATATGCAATTAATAGCCTCCCCGAGCATAAAGAGGCCAATAGTTTATATAGGAAAAATCTAAATTATACGTGAACAAATTTTTCGTACTTTTCCCCTGATTTTAAGAACAATTATTTACTCGTGAAATGTGCGTGAGTCGTGCAAAATCGCTTAAAATCGTATTTTTCTTGCTCATTCACTAAATTGT
Organism: Tachina lurida; assembly: GCA_944452675.1. Lineage (NCBI taxonomy): Eukaryota > Metazoa > Arthropoda > Insecta > Diptera > Tachinidae > Tachina > Tachina lurida. The sequence goes on from OX101752.1 coordinate 28,447,447, forward strand.
GCCTGTGTGTGGACACTGAAAGGCAAGCGTGAGTCAAAGTGAGCTATCGTGACTAAGCGTGACTACCAGTGGATAGAATTTTTTTAATTAATATGAGCATTACAAATTAAAATGGTACGTTTATTTTACTCATTCACTAACGTGTGATTGTTAGGGAACACTAAAGTTTAGGCGTGAGTCAAAATGATTTACCGTGAGTGAGCGTGATTTCCAGAGTATAGTTTTTGTAATAATAGGAACATTAGAAATTAAAATGCAACGAGAGTGAGTAAAATTTTTACGTGAGTCATGCAAGATCGCCTTAAAACGTTTATTTTACTCATTCACTAACATGTGATGGTGAGGGAACAATAAAGTTTAGGCGTGAGTCAAAGTGACTTAACTTAAGTGAGCGTGACTTCCAGAGTTTTTTTTTAATAATAGAAGCATTACAAATTAAAATTTAACGAGAGTGAACAGAATTTGTACGTGACTAGTCCGTGATAAACACGGCAACCTTATGCAAAACCGCATGAAAAAATTGGATTTTACAACTTTAAAAACAAGTATTTGCTTGCTTGTAAAACTGCATACTAGTCAAAACCTTTGCTCAAATAAAACACAAGTACTTTTCACTTAAAATGCGTGATTCAAGCAATATCACTTATTATCGATTTTATTTATGCCATCACATAAGAGTTAACAAACGTAAGTACAACAATTCAGCGTGAGTCAGAATGGGTGATCGTGATTACAAGTGAGTAAAATTTCCAGTGAATGTGAGCCAACAAATTTAAAGGAAGTGAACGTGATATATATTATTCTACGTCACATCATTAAAAAATTTTAAAGTCATCACGCATATCAGGGGCGTGAATAATAAATCCTTCGAAAACCGAAAATAAAATATTGAAATACAAGCACAAAAGTTGTATGTTATTGCCAAAATGTTGGCAGTATTAAGGAAATAGTTTAGTGAGTCGAGGTAAGTCAAGGTGAGTAAGCGTGAGTGCACATGAGTGTAATTTTTTCTTGATCGTGGGTAATTCTTCCTTTTTTCACGTGATTTTCAAAGTGACTGAGTAGGAGTGCACGTGAATAGAAATTTTTAATGAAAGTGAGTATAAAAAAGTGCAGAAACTAATAAATCCTAAAAAAACCGAAACCAAATTATTGAAATTCAAGCACATAAGCTGCATGGTATTGCCACACTGTTGATAGAATTAAGGGAATAGTTTAGTGAGTCAAGGTGAGTCGAGGTGAGTCAAGGTGAGTAAGCGTGAGTGCATGTGAGTGGAATTTTTTCATGAGTGTGGCCGAGTATGAGAAATCTTAACCTGATTCGAAGTGTCTAACGGTGAGCTTACGTGAATGGAATTTTTTAATGAGCGTGAGTACATATAAAGCTCAGAAACTAATAAATGCTGAGAAAAATTAATATAAAATATTGAAACACAAGCACAAAAGTTTTATGTTGTTGCCAAAAGGTTAACCGAATTAAGGAAATAGTTTAGTGAGTCGAAGTGAGTCAAGGTGAGTCAAGGTGAGTCGAAGTGAGTCCACGTGAGTGAGCGTGAGTGCATGTGACTGGAATTTTTTCATGAGTGTGGGCGAGTATGAGAAATCTTAACCTGATTCGAAGTGTCTAACGGTGAGCTTACGTGAATGGAATTTTTTAATGAGCGTGAATACACATAAAGCTCAGAAACTAATAAATGCTGAGAAAAATTAATATAAAATATTGAAACACAAGCACAAAAGTTTTATGTTGTTGCCAAAAGGTTAACCGAATTAAGGAAATAGTTTAGTGAGTCGAAGTGAGTCAAGGTGAGTCGAAGTGAGTCCAGGTGAGTGAGCGTGAGTGCATGTGAGTGGAATTTTTTCATGAGTGTGGGCGAGTATGAGAAATCTTAACCTGATTCGAAGTGTCTAACGGTGAGCTTACGTGAATGGAATTTTTTAATGAGCGTGAGTACATATAAAGCTCAGAAACTAATAAATGCTGAGAAAAATTAATATAATATATTGAAATACAACCACAAAAGTTTTATGTTGTTGCCAAAAGGTTAACCGAATTAAGGAAATAATTTAGTGAGTCGAAGTGAGTCCAGGTGAGTGAGCGTGAGTGTATGTGAGTGGAATTTTTTCATGAGTGTGGGCGAGTATGAGAAATCTTAACCTGATTCGAAGTGTCTAACGGTGAGCTTACATGAATGGAAGTTTTTAATGAGCGTGAGTACATATAAAGCTCAGAAACTAATAAATGCTGAGAAAAATTAATATAAAATATTGAAACACAAGCACAAAAGTTTTATGTTGTTGCCAAAAGGTTAACCGAATTAAGGAAATAATTTAGTGAGTCGAAGTGAGTCAAGGTGAGTGAGTGTGATTGCACGTGAGTGGAATTTTTTCTTGAGTGTGGGCGAGTATGAGAAATCTTAGCCTGATTCAGAGTGTCTGACGTTGAGTTTACGTGAATAGAAATTTTTTCATGAGCGTGAGTACAAGAAAATTCAGAAAATAATAAATGCTGAGAAACCCGAATCTAAAATATTGCAATACAAGCGCAAAAGCTGGATGTTATTGCCAAAATGTTAATAGAATAAAGGAAATAGTTTAGTGAGTTGAGGTGAAACAAGGTGAGTGAACGAGAGTGCATGCGAGTGGAGTTTTTTCATGAGCGTGGGCAATTATGAGAAATCTTAACCTGATTCAAAGTGTATTACAAAATGTTAACATAATAAACGAAATAGTTTAGTGAGTCGGCGTGAGTCAAGGTGAGTGAGCGTGAGTGTATGTGAGTGGAATTTTTTCTTGAGTGTGGGCGAGTCTGCAATTTTTCAGCGTGATTTTCAAAGTTACTGAGTGTGAGTGCACATGAATAGAGTTCTTTAATGAGCGTGAGTATAAAAAACATTTAGAGATTAATAAATACTGAAAAACCGGATATAAAATATTGAAACACAAGCACAACAGTTATATGCTATTGCCAAAATGTTGATAGTATTGAGGAAATAGTGTGTTAATTTTTCTTAATAATAAATAATAAAATGTTCCTAGTAACAGTGGATAACTAATAAGCCAATAAACGAATCACGACTAAAATTTTTATTTTAGCAGGAAAAAATAATTTTGGAGTTTTCCTTTTTTTATTGGCATTGAGTAGGGCATTTTTAGATTTACTATTTCAACTCTCTTGTGAAGTTTTTAATTATTGTGTTAAAGTATTAAATAAATTAAATATTTGCTTTATTATTTTATTATTTTAACATACACTTCAGAAACACACATAACACACACATTTTTGAGAATATGGCAGTCAGACTTTTACAAAAATAATAAAAATAATAAAAATCACAATAACAGCCTCTTTAACTAGGCAATACAGATAGTTTTAACATTGTTGCCTGAAAGTAGGCTATAATTTGCATTTCCTTAACTGTTTACAAGCTACAAATGTCTGTTTATTTACTTAAATAAATAGACATTGTACGAGTACTAAAACTTTTTCTTTTGTTAATCTGACATACCGAGAAGTAGCCCTTTTTCCTTGTCTACAATTTGTTTGCTTATGCAGTCATTAAAGGGATATTGTGTGTGAAAAGGATTGTTGGGTTTGGGTTGGGTCAACAATACATTTTTGGCCCAACCCCATTAATACACAATAGAAATTTACTTTACTCAAATTTTGGAAATGTGACTGACTGTGTGAATACAAAAAGTTTGCCAACTTTATATAAATAACAATATTTAGACATTTGAAATTGTTTGGCTGTAGATGTAATTAGGACAAAATAAGCTAAAGCTAGAGCTAATAATTTTGTAAATTGCTTTTTTTTATACAATTCGCTTTTATGCTCAAATGAAACCTATTAGAAATAATAAAAAAAAACACATTTATTTTTTTAACCTGCATACATATGTATATTTAAGTATTTTCGATGTACGTAAAAAATAAGTGTAAAATGTTTGATACGTGCAAATAAGCTATTAAAATGCGAACATATTTTTTACACAAATAAATGACATGCGTATCGTCTTTATTAAGGCCTCAAATTCCTTTAAACAAATTTAATTTGCTTTAATAAAATTCATTTATGTCTATCTTTAAATTACTCCATAAACCATTGCCTATCCCCAAGGCTCTTTATAAATTTTATTTGCTTTTAAGGTTACTTTACACCTACACACACACAAAATCAAAACCTGAATTTCATATTATTTTTTTTTTTCATACAATTAATTATTCCACATTATAATACCGACAGCTTTTTGTAGATTAACATTTTTCCCATCTTCATATTCGAAATAATAAATATACATGTCATAAATATTTTTGTCAGACAACGCAGCTTGATATAGTATGGACAGCTCATAAATGAGTATTTACAGTGCATGTGTGAAAGTAGCCAGACACTGGAAAGAAGTCGCTTTTAAATCTAATTTATTTTCCATTTTTTTTTTATTAAAGTAAGAATAAAATGTCTATTTTATTTCTTTGAGCACAAAGAGAATGTGATAATAAAATAAATATTTTATTTGCAAAACCGTTAAAAGGTAAAAACAAAGCTGAACAACACATACATGCACTCACACACATACAAGCACGAACAGTTGTTATCACTACAAGTTTTTATAAGTTTTTTTTTTACACACAACACAGCCCGCGAAGCGATTAGCTTGTCTGCGGAAAACACCCAGTGTATATGGTGGGAATCGAACCCACGACCTCTGTACAGTGAAGCTAGCATCGCTACCACTCAGCCACAGGGGCACCCTAGTGCTAGTGACTATAAAGGATTTAAATAAATGAGTTGTTTTTACCAGGGTACAAAAATGTGTAAAACAAAATGTTAGCTTTCGTTTTAATGGATCTCGCTCGCTACCGTTGAATTTTTAACTCATATTACTGAAAATTCCAGTCACTTGCCATTCACTTGGACTCACGTTGACTCACGCGAATTTTTTTCACTCTTATTCATACACTATTAAATGATTTATTGCAAAAAATTAAGATCATGAGTAATCTTGAACGACTCACGACCATAATATTTTAAAGACATGAAGTAGAATATTAGAGATCATGAAATTTTCGGCTCATATTACTGCTTTTTATACTCACTTGCTCTCACGTTGAGTCACGCTATATTTTTTCACTCACATTCATATGCACTTACGTGATTTATGGCAAAAAATCTTGTGTGACTCACGTCCATTATATGAGGGAACTGCTAGCAATATTTACAGGACGTGATGTAGAATATTATGGATCACGCTTACAATCGTTGAATTTTTGGCTCATATTATTGCATATTTTGCTCACTTGCTCTCACGCTGACTCACGCTATATTTTTTTCACTCACATTCATATGCACTTACGTGATTTCTGGCAAAAAAAATTATGACCATGAGTGATCTTGTGTGACTCACGTCCATTATGTAAGGGATGGCTTGCTATATTTTAGTGACGTGAGGTAGAATACAATAGATCACGCTTGCTACCGTTTAACTTTTGCTTCATATTTCTAAAAATAGTACTCACTTGCACTTACGTTGACTCACGCTTAAAATTTTTCACTCACATTCACGCACACTTAGGTGATTTCTTGCAAAAAATTACGATCCTGAATGATTTTGAATGAGTCACTTCCATTATATAAAGGATGGCTTGAAATATTTTAAAGACGTGCGGTAGAATATAATACATGACGTTGAATTTTTGACTCATATTACTAAAAATTTTAGTCACTTGAATCACGCAAAAATTTTTCACTCACATTCATACAAACTTAAGTGATTTATTGCAAAAAAAAAATAAAAAATGCAGGATCGTAAGTTATCTTGAATGACTCACGTCCATTATATGAGGAATGGCTAGCAATATTTCAATGACGTGATGTATAATATAAGAGATTACTTTTGTTACATATTACTGAAAATTTAACTGATTTGCACTAATGCAAAAAATTTTTTACTCTCATTTATACAACTGAAGTGACAAATTAAAACAAATTACCATCATGAGTGATAGTGGTTGACTCACGTCGATTATTTAAGGGATGGCTTGCAATATTTCTAGGACGTGATGAAGAATATAATGTATGACGCTAGCTACCGTTAAATTTTTGGCTCATATTTCTGAAAATATTATTCAGTTGCACTCACGCGAAATTTTTTTCACTCACGACCATGATCTATCATGACTCACGTCGATTATATGAGGAAATTTCTTGAAATATTTTAGACGTGATATAGAATACTATAGATTATACCCGCTACCGTTAAATTTTTGGGTCATATTGCTGAAAATTTAACTCATTTGCACTCACGTTGACTCAAGCTTAATTTTTTTACTCCAATTCATATATAATAAAGTGTTTAATTCCAAAAAAAAATTATGATCACGAGTGATCTTGCATGAGTCACGTCTATTATATGAGGAGTTGCCTGAAATGTTTCAATAATATTTCTGAAAGTCTTGCTCACTTGCACTCACGTCATCTTTTATAAACGCCGTTATCTCTGAAAAGACTGTAATCTTGTCTAATTTTTTTGAAGTTTCGTCTTTGTTTGTCTTATAATGACAGCTGTTTGGCTTCATTGAAAAATTAAAATTATAGGTCACACCCGCTACAATAAAAATGTACAAGTTTAATAAAACTATTACTGCACATGATAAATACATCATAACTTACAACATAAAAAAGTAAGCGCAATGAATAATATAATAAAATTTTGTGAGTTTCCATTTTAGTATTCGAGTAATTAGTAATAGGAAACATTTGGTCACACCCGTCACACCAATGTTGAAGTGCTATTTTTTCAATGGATGTTGAAAATCGAAAATAAAAACAAAGGAAGAAATTTAAAGAAACTTAAAGAAAATAAAGAGAAATTTTAAGTTTTTTTAGTTTTTTTTCGCTTTGATCGAAAATCAAAGCGAAAGAGTAGACAATAAAAAAGGTATAAAAGCGTTTTGAATACATATTAAATTTGTAGTTTTAAATGACACCATTCATTACAGAAGGCAGCCACTAAAGTTAAACGTAACCTTCCTTGTAGTCCATCAAAACGAAACTCTTCAATGAGGTTCCCTCAGAATCTCTTGTGCCTTTAATAAGCTTAAGAATCAAAGTTCCAGCTGGTGACATTAAACGTTTCTTCGAGTTTTCATACTAGGTTACGCTCATCACATGAAGACGTCACTCCCGTCACATTTTCGAAAAAATTTAGCTTTAAGCTAAATTTGCTTTTTTCAGGCAGGTTTTCTATTGTCTCCATTCCACGCAAGATTTAGCAGAATTCTGAAAAACCTGAGTTTTATATGGTCACACCCGCCACAGCCCTCTAGTGGCTATTTTGAGCATAAATCATGTCACGTCAGTATCTACTTGTTAATAAATGCTTTTGTTGAGAACCGCAGCCTTTTTAAATTATAAATTTTATGTTTTTGAATTATATCAAAAATTGTGAGCATGTATCATAGTCGCACCCGTCACAATAGAATTATTTATACGAAATTTTTTACACTAACAAAATTAATTTGAAACATTCACTACAACAAATCTCTTAATCATTACTACACAGACTCTGTTAAAACTGAGATTTCTAAGGTCACACCTGTCACAGTCTTCTAATGGCTATTTTGAGCATAAATTGTGTCATATCAGTATCCATTTGTTATTAAATGCTTTTGTTGGCAACCATATCTTTCTTAATCATAAATTATATAAATTTGAATTATGTATATAAAAAAAATTTGAGTATGTGTCATAGTCCCGCCCGTGACAGTCGAATCACCCATATGAAATAATATTCTTCACTCCTAGACAAATTTATTTGTAGCAATACCTACAAGAAACTATAACAAATCTCTTAGCAATCAGCACACACATTTTGTGAAAACTGCGATTTCTAAGGTCACACCCGTCACAGCCTTCTAATAGCCTATTATGAGCATAAATCATGTCATATCAGTGTCTACTTATTTTTTGTTGGGAACCGCAGTATTTTTTAAATTATAAATTTTATATTTTTAATTATATAAGAATAAATATGAGTGTCATAGTCCCACCCGTCACAATTGAATTATCCATATGAAATTAAATTCTTTACACGTTGACAAATTTATTTATAGCAATAGCTACAACAAACTGCGACACATCTTTCAGCCATTAGCACACAATTTCTGTAAAGATTGAGATTTGTAAGTTCACACCCGTCACAATCTTCTAATGGCTATTATGAGCAGAAATCACGTTTTTCCGTGTCTCGCTGTTATTAAATGCTTTAATTGGAAACAGCAGCCTTTTTGGAAATTATAAATAACATATTTTTCAATTATATAAAAATATATGGGTATGATGGTCCCACCCGTCACAATGTAATAACATATGTAGATTAAATAAAATTATTTATTAATTAACAAATTTATTTGTAACAACAACTACAAAAAATCTCTTAGTTATTACTACACAATTTCTGTAAAAAACGGATATTTCTAAGGTCACACCCGTCACAGCCTTCTAATGGCCTATTATGAGCAGAAATCTTGTTTTTTCATTATCTTACTACAATTAAATGTTTTTAAGATTAACAACTTAGCAAAATGCTTCTTTTTTTTAATTATATACATTATATTTTTAAATTATAGTAAAAAAATTTAGTACTATGGTCACACCTGTCACAAAAGAATTACGATATTGCAATATAAACTGAAATAATAAATTTATATGACATGAACCATAAAAACTCAAATAACTCTTTCGTAGAAAGCATTTTTAGCACTTGCTAACATATTTTTACTTCACATTTTTACCTTAATATAGAAAAGCCCTAAGTCAATTTTTTTTATATCAAAATTGTTGCATGTTTCAATTTGTTAGATGTTCTGCTATCGAAATATACAAAAAACTCGATTTTGAAAAAAATAATGACTTAGGGCCTTTGTATCTTAAGGTAGCGATACACTCTATGCATCTACATAAAAAAGAAATTAATACCTTTTCTGACACTTATGACTTTATAAAAAAATTACGTGCAACAATACATTATGGCTGATGTGTAAATAACATGTTGCCGTAAAAAATAAATCCATTTGTAAAAATGTCATTTATAAAAAAGAAAGTATATAACATAAAACTCTCGAGAAAAATAATAATTATTAATAAATTGCAAAAGACAGATGTGCAACAATATTTAAATGTGTAAAAAGTTTCATTACAAGTCAAAAGCACTCGAATGAAGTGTATGAAAATGTAGCATAATCACACAACTTACATGCTGCAGAAATTTTTTGTGAATATCCCTGCGTAAGTGTGAACACATTAATGAACGTATGTGTGTGTGTGTGTGTGTGTGTTAAATGATTGACAGCTTTAATTTGCGAAAAACACGCACATTTTCAGTGAACAGTTAATGACACTTGTGATGAAAAAGTCGCAAATAGGCGAAAATTGCGAGAAATTATAAACAAGACGCAATTTGTTTCATATTGAGAGAATACTTAAAACTGAAAAAACACTGTAGCATACTTTTAGGACGAGTTGGTGTTTATACATATATGGCAAGGGGGCACAGAAATTAAAAAGAGAGAACCAGACTCATTAACATTTGCATACTTTTGGGGTTGGCTAATGATCTTTGGTATATATATTTTCTTTTCGTGTTCACTGAATTTAAAAGAAAAATTATTTTTGCTAAAAGCTTTTCATTAAACTTGTTTCTTACATAAAATTGTAAGAAAATACTTTGCCATAATTACTTATACAAATTATTCTTGCTCTCACAAATAAAAAGTAAAAATAAGTAATGCATACTCTTGGGCGTTACGGCTCATTTTTCATCATTTATTATACATTTGCCACCGTTTTAATTTAAAATTATGGTAATTTGTTTTCAGTAATTTGATAATAATAATACTAAGGAAAATGTTCAATGAAAAATTCAGGGGAAAACTACGTTTGTTATTTATTGTTTTAAAAGAATTTTCAGTAAAAAGAAATTAATTTAAGCGTAAAATTGTATGCATTTGTTTTCCTTATTATTATTTAAGTAACTAATAATTAGACTTGCTTGAATATAATTTTAGAAAAGAGCAATTAATGGGAATAAAATTTTACTTCGCTGCGAAATGGAGATGGAATAAAATGTATTCAAACGTTGATTTTTTTTGCTACGGGTTTCTGCTCTTTGCGAGCATTTGCAAATGCCGCTAAGACTTTATTTGTTTTTTTTTTTAAGAATTAAAGAAAGAACCAAAATTCCAGGCGGGAATTGAGAAAGCAAGTCTTACTGCAAATAGTATAGCATACTTATGAGGGCACTACACCCTTAAGCCTGGTACGGAGTTCATACGGAATTTCAGGTTCTCATGCAAACTCTATGTAAAAAAAATTACAGAAATTCAGGTTGGTAAATTTCATAAAGGAATTTCCATTTGCTAGTACGGACTTTCAAAAGAAAAATACACAGAATTTTTTAAATTTATTGCCTATTTTAGGGATTTATAAATATAAGTGGAGACTTTTTTCAGTCAACTGAAACAAAAATTAATGTTCAAACAATTGTTTTGTCACGGAATTTTTGACATTTCCAATTTTTATCAAATTGTAATTTATTTTTTGTGTTTTTGTGCATTGTAAATTAAAAATAAACTAATTTGTGTTTATGCAAACATAAAGCTTAAAGCCCGGTACGGAGTTCTTACGGAATTTCACGTATGTAAATTTACATTTATTTCTACACGGAAAAATAATAGTGTAGCCTTTTGTGTAGAATTATGTTTGCATAAGCACAAATTCGTTTATTTTTGAATTTATAATGCACAAAAGCATTAGAAATTAATTACAATTTATGAAAATTAGAAATGTCAAAAATTCCGTGACCAAACAATTGTTTGAACATTAATTTCTGTATCAGTTGACTGAAAAAAGTCTCCACTTATATTTATAAATCCCTAAGATAGGCAATAGATTTCAAAAATTTTGTGTAATTTTCTTTTGAAAGTCCGTACTAGCAAATGGAAATTTCTTTATGAAATTTACCAACCTGAAATTCCGTATAAACTCCGTACCAAGCTTTACATGTAAAAGAAATAAATTTCCGAAAATCGACTTGAACGCTTAAAAGTGCTCTCCTGCAAAACAGTCAAATATGACTTAAGCACTTTTTACTTATTGCCACAGATTTGTGGTTAAAAATTTTTGCAAATAAAACTTTAAATATCTCTCAATAATTTTTTTTTAAGTTCTTATATAAATTTTTTATTAAATATTTTTCAATAAATACATGCATTTTGTTAAAAAAAAAATTAAGAAAAAATTTTTTTCTAAAAAAAATTTTATTTCATTTTAATTTGAAAAATATTTTTCCAAAAAGTTAGTTTGATGTGGCTGTAAGCATACGCATTCATTGTGATTAAATATTAATGTGTGTGCAATTATTTGAAATAATTTGCAATCGAACTTTTAGCAAAGGGAAACTTTTTTGCCTGCGTTATAATAATTTCTTAGAAAACTTTTTATTTGTTGAAAAACATTTTCTATTGAACTTTTATTTAAAATGATTTGGAGGATATTAAATTTAAATCTTTTGCATATTAAGCTTTAATTTTGCGGACTTAAAAATATATGTATGTATATGTATTTAAATATGATTTATTGCTGCTATTTGCCCTCTTCCTAAAAGTATGCTACAATTTTCTTTTTAAACTTTTGCTAGCTTTTTAAATAATAGCCTTTACTTATATAAACTTTTCTTATTTCAGCAAAAAAAATATGTGTTTTCGTGAGGAGAAAAGACTAAGTTTTTTGTAATTTATTTTCCTACAACTTTTCTTCTTAAACAAAATTATCGTAGCATCAAAAGTTACTTAAGTCCAAGGACACAAGCAATGTCATACCAATTGTGGCTTTTTTTTTTGTACCAACCGAGTTAAAAGAAAAACACATTAACATCTACATTTGATTGGTTGCGAATAAATGTTAAAGAAAACAAACTACAAAATAATATATTTATATGTTCAAACTTAGAGAGAGAGAGAAAAATGCAAACATTTTAAACTCATACCAGTGTGTTGGTTGACACTTAGCGAACATGTCGAAAAGCTTACCCCAGCATATGTTTTTATTATAAAAATGCTTTACAACAGCTTTACGCAATAAAATAATCGCATTTTCCTTATTGATTTTTTTTTTAAATTTACATATATTTCCTTGAAATTTTTCTGCCCCCACAAGCTCCACAATGAATCTTTTATTTTTCAAAAGCATTTTTTTCACATTTGAAAGACAAACAATTTCCTTATTTTCTTTCATAAATTCAATTAATATAATAAATATAAATATTCTAATGCAATTACATACTTGAAAAATTCATTTCATCGCCGCACTTACTTTCTTGAATTTTAGTTTATTTATCGTTTAAGCAGAGTATACTTTTAGGCTGCTATACGACAATAAATCATTTTAATTAATTTTTTCTTCATTGCATTTTGTCGTAAGCGTTATGGGACCTTAACTTTCAAATTAAAATTAATTAAGGTCAGGTGAAATATATTAACTTAGAACAACATGTTTGTTTGATTTTATTTAATACATTTATGTACATCAACTCTCGACAGGGATTTTGTTTTATATATTAAGACATTTTTCATTATGTATGTATGTGGAAACAGTATTTCGTTTTATGAACACTTGAAAGCCTTAGGGTATATTATTATTTATTTGCACAATAAAATAAAAGTTTAGCACATACTTTCATTTAAATATATTGTTGTAAAATGTAGCTAGATGTTCAAAACGGCAATAAACACAATAGAGATAGATATTTCCATTAGCCGACGAGTATAAAAGTTTGGTTACATGCAAAATGTAACAATGTTCAACGATACATATATTTTTAATCATTTTGTGTACAGTGATGTGAAAGGTAGGTAAGAGCTTTTACAAGTATGGGTGATTTTCATATTGCTTAATAAATAATTCATGAACTTCTTTCTGTGTGTTGAGGGGGCAAAATGCCTCTAAAAGTATGAAAACTTTTTGCTGAAATCGATAATATAGCAAACTAAAGTAAATATAAAAATGCTTTAGGCTTTTGAAATAGAAGAATTGTACTGAAATTTAAATGTTTTGAAAACGTTGGAACAAACTAAATAGTAAAACTAAAAAAATTTGCAGCATATTTTCAGGACAAAATTACACAAATTTTTTCTTTTAGGCTTCTTGTGAAGCTTTTGCTGAAAAATTTATATTATACTTTACATTAAAAACAAATATTTTTTCACAAGAAATGCTTTGAAGATGTTTAAACAACATCAACATACATAGCATATGTTATAATTCGATATTTTTAAAAAACATTGAGATAAGAAAAATTTTATATAGAAACTTATTTTGTTAAAAAAAATTTTGCATAGAAAATTTTTCGTTAACAAAACTTTTCTGTAGAAAAGTTTTTGTTAAAAAAAAATTAATTTAGAAAACGCTTCGTTAAAAATAATTTCTGATATAAAATTTTTCGTTAAAAAATATTTACATAGACAATTTTTCTATAAAAAAATGCATACAGAAACTTTTCGTTAAAAGAAATCTTATGCAGAAAATCTTTCGTTAAAAAAAATTTTACATACAAAATTTTTCGTTAAAAGAAATCTTATGTAGAAAATTTTTCGTTAAAAAAAATTTATTAAGAAAACTTTTCGCTAAAAAAAAATTACATAAAAAATTTTTCCCTAAAAAAAATGTAGTACATATGTATATGTATATATATATAGAACATTTTTCGTTTAAAAAAAATTTATAAATAAAATTTTGTATAGAAAATTTTTCGTTAAAAATATTTTACATAAAAAATTTTTCGTTAACAAAAATTCTATATAGAAAATTATTCGCTAACAAAAATTTTATGTAAGAAGTTTTTCGTTAATAAAAATTTTACATAGAAAATATTTCGTTAAAAAATTTTATATAGAAATTTTTATATAGAAAATTCGTTAAAAAAATGATTATTATTAAAATTTTATTTAGAAAATTTAGCTTATATAAAAAACTTTTATTTAAAAAATTAATCATTAACAAAAAATTTTATATAGAAAATTTTTCGTTAAAGAAAAATTTATTGAGAAAACTTTTCGTTGAAAAAAAATTTGCATAAAAAATTTTTCTTAAAAAAAAATGTTGTACATACATATGTATGTATATAGACAATTTTTCGTTAATATATTATAAATAAAATTTTGTATAGAAAATTTTTCGTTAAAAAATACTGTATCGAAAATGTTTCGTTAACAAAAATTTTATTTAGAAAACTATTCGCTAACAAATATTTTATGTGAAACGTTTTTCGTTAATAAAAATTTTACATAGAAAATCTTTCGTTAAAAAATTTTATGTAGAAAATTTTCCGTTAAAAAAATTGAACATTCAAAATTTTTCGTTATTAAAATTTTATCTAGAAAATTTTGCTTATATAAAAAAATTTTATTTACAAAATTTTTTATTAACTAAAAATTGTATATAAAAAATTTTTCGTTAAAAAAATTGTATATAGAAAATGTTTCTTTAACAAAAATTTTGTATAGGACGTTTTTCGTTAACAAAAATTTTACATAGAAAATCTTTCGTTAAAAAATTTTATGTAGAAAATTTTCCGTTCTAAAAATTGTATATAAAAAATTTTTCGTTAAAAAATCATGTATAGAAAATGTTTCTTTAACAAAAATTTTGTATAGGACGTTTTTCGTTAATAAAAATTTTACATAGAAAATCTTTCGTTAAAAAATTTTATATGGAAAATTCGTTAAAAAAATGTATATTATTAAAATTTTATTTAGAAAATTTGGCTTATATAAAAAACTTTTATTTAAAAAATTAATCATTAACAAAAAATTTTATATAGAAAATTTTTCGTTAAAAAAAAATTTATTGAGAAAACTTTTCGTTAAAAAAAATTTACATAAAAAATTTTTCCCTAAAAAAAATGTAGTATATACATACATATGTACATCTGTATATAGAAAATTTTTCGTTATTATATTATAAATAAAATTTTTTTTCGAAAATGTTTCGTTAACAAAAATTTTATTTAGAAACCTATTCGCTAACAAATATTTTATGTGAAACGTTTTTCGTTAATAAAAATTTTACATAGAAAATCTTTCGTTAAAAATTTTTATGTAGAAAATTTTCCGTTAAAAAAATTGTATATAAAAAATTTTTCGTTAAAAAAATTATATATAGAAAATGTTTCATTAAGGGCACATATTAACACGCAAAACAAATTACAACAACAAAAGCTAACGTAATTAAAATCATTTCACTGAAAATAAATGACTTTTAGTTTTCGGAAGAAAACGTTTTTATTAATGACTTGTTACAGCTGAAACATATTATAAAAAGAGTTGCCTACCTTTAGGGGCGTAATAAATAAATGTTAATTTTACGATCTTATGTAGCGAAAATGTATGTAAAAATAAAACAAATTGAAATAACATAAAAACATCTAAACCAAAAAAAAAAAAAAACAGACAAAAAGTAAAACTTTTCCATACCCATAAACTAACAAGTTTGTAGTCCTAATAGAATCCCAACACACTACAAAATGCTCAAAGGTAAAATATTTTTTCAGAAATTTTAATGGTCATGAAAAGTTAAAAAAGTTCAAAAGAAAAATAAAACAAGCTAACATGCAACCTCATCCAACAAGTAATAGTTATATTTTAATGACTGTTGACACCAACAACCAGTTGCCCAAAGAGCGCCCTTATCTGTAAAACAAACTCTGTAATAAAGATACCATCTCTTAACTTCCAACACCACCACTCCACTCCTTTCGATATTCCACCAAAGGGACTTAAAAACATGAATGTCGTTTAATTTGATTTATATGCCGGCATGAATTACTGAAAATAATTACATCGAATGACACAGTTATTATAGAGGAAAACGGAAACTTTTACAAATGGGTAGTTTAGTCATACCCAAATGAATGTTACACAAAAATTTTGTATTTGAAATAATGACGGTTGTTAAATATTTAATATCAACAACTAGGCAGGGTGGGCATTGGTAGTAAAAGCTTTGGGAATTAAATATTTAAAATGATTTTACTATAAAATTAATATTTTTCACAAGTAAAATAATTACTTAAATGTTTTAAAGTGGAAATTTTAACCTGATGATGAAATTATAACGAGTATTTTTAAATCTTTAAATACGTAACCGTCCTGTCCCAAATACTTATATTGAAAACAACAAAAAATTTTCTAATGTTATTGTTGTTTGCAATACAATTTGTCGATCTAACGAATTCTGATGACATCGTGGGACACCCCCTACATGTGTATATAAGCGTATGAATTATGCTCCTTAAAGTATGCTTGGAATATTTTTAACATTTCAAATTTAATTGCCAGAGCTTTTTATCTTGAGAATTTTTTTTAATAAATCCTTCTTCTAATAAATTTTTTTATGGAGAATTTCAACCTACATTATTTATTTAATATTAGTTTTTCTTAATTTAAATTAAATTTTTTTCTTGTATAACTTTCATCATCAATTTTTTTTTTTGGAAGAGTTTCCAGCAACAATTCTTTAAATACAAAAATAAAGAAGGTGATAAAACATAGAATACATAATTCTTTATTATGTCAAACAAAGTCTCTTTATAGCAACTTTATTCACAAAGTTCATGTGATACTGACTTTGCTTCCCTTAGCCAAAGTCATAAAAACTTAGCATATCCTTAGGCGCTCCTAAAAGTATGCATGAAAAATAATAAAAGCTACAAAATCAAATAAAAAAAGGTTTCCGACTTTAAAATGTTTGTTTGAAGCTTCTTTAGCATATTATGTTTATAGACATAATTCTCAATATGTATGTAGTATTAAGAAATTAAAAAAGTTTTATTTAAACAATTTCAAACACAATCCTTTCAAAAAGGATATTGATCAAATTTTAACAAGACATGAACAAACGAACTACGTAAGTGTTCCAACTGGCGTTCCACGTATGAAACAACATACGAGTATATCGTTACCTTAATATAGAAAGGCCCTAACTAATTTTTTGCTTTTTTTTTGCTCTTCTATCAAAATATACAAAAATCTCGATTTCAAAACAATAATGAGTTAGTTCTTAATGACATGTATGTCTGCATATCACATTTGCTATCCTACTTGGAATTTTTTTTTTTCGATGTTTTACAGTGTTAGCACTACAAATACACAAAATATTACAGCACGCCAGCGGAAATGTTTTCTTTCATTAAAATGGGGCAATGAACATGAAATTATAACAAAACAATGTATGTATAATTAAATAATTTAAGCATACTTGGCAAAATGGTATTTGAAAAAAATACAAAAAAAAAAGGGAAGCAAGGAGAAAAATAGTTTATATGAAATTATATAAATGAGTTTTAGCAAGTGAAATAAATAATTAAATTTAAAAAGTAAATGTTTTTAGTGCATGAAACTGTAGAACAATGGCTGTATAATATAAATAAATTTTTCTAATCACTTTTAAATAAATAAAGGGCAACAGATGATTAAAAGACATTTACAGCAGGCGACTCGTCTAGAAAATATTTACAAAAATCACTTAAAAAAAATTAGCGCTTTTCATATAAATTTTCTACTCAAATAGAGCGGTTGGTTTGTGGAAACAGGGGTCTAAGACGCTAATTGGAAGCACTTATAGCCTCAACCAGGGTACGAAGATAAACAAAAAACGTTTGCTTTCATTTTGGCTTGCTCGTTTGCTCTTTGCGTGTGAGTAATATAAAAACAACACAGAAGCAATGAGAACGTTATCTTTACAGCCTGTTTACGTAAGACGTTGATGCTAGAAATCTACTACAAAAACCGTTTCGTAGATTTATATCATCAACGTCTTACAAAAAGAGGATGTTAATTGGTTTGCAACCATTGCAATTTATTTTAAAAGTATTTTTATGAGTAGAAAATTTGGGTTGTTTCTGGGACAAAATTTTTCGCAAACGCTGCCGTTTTCTTTCTTAGAAAACGGGTAAAATTTTTTAACTTTTTATTATGAAAAAAAGGCAATTTAGTGGTCGTTTAAATCAAATAATTTACGCTCGTAAGTGATGATACAATAATTTCTATTTAACTCGCTTTTTCAAAAAATAAAAAACATTTTATAGCGAATTTTGATTGAAAAGTGCACTAAATATAAAATTTTTTCCTAGAAAAGAAAGCGCCATTATTGCTGTTATTCTACAAGCAACCTTTTTCATTCTTCTCACAAACGAAATTTTGCTTTATATTTTCTTCATAAGGAATCAATTACAGCGATTTCTTTTATTTAATAATAAACTGTCATAAACAAGCGACAAGCAACATTATGCCCTCAAAGATATAATTTAATATATTAAGCCAGAACAACACTAATACTAATACAAACTGTTCTTAAGCAGATGGAAATACACCCATTTGTTTTGGACAAAATTGTTTTTTTTTTTTTTTTTTTTAAACAACAAATATGAGTATTCAGCTTTACTCTGCTACTAAAAAAAATAAACTAAAATAATATATAAAATAATCATAACAAAATCTGATATAGAAGTCCACCCACAGGGCAACACCTCTCAACTTACAAAATGATTTTAGGAAAATAGAGACATAAATCAAAAAATTTTTCATGCTTACACATCCTCTACAAATTTTTTTTGTTTAATAAACATAATACAGCAGCTGGCTGCAAATGAAAGCAAGAAACAAAAACACGAAATGTTACAAATGTCAACAAAAGATATAACAATTCATTTTTTTTTTTTTTTTTTTTTTTTTTTGCAAAAATAATGATGAATTGAATGTGAAAAAGGAAAAGAAAACATCAATCATTTAATCAAATTTAAGTTGGTTTTGGAAACTTAGGGAGACATAAATAATGATTTCGATAGAAATTATTTTTCAGCAAAGTATTTTCAATGTCTTTTTTTTTTTTAATGAAATCACAAGTCATTACGTTTGCTATGTTGCAACAAAAAAACAAATATTAGATGAATTAATGATTTTAACAAATAAGTTCTAAGAAAGAAAGAAATAAATTGTATGTATTTTAAAAATCGATTTTGAAATTGTCATTAAGAAGGAGGGAAATGATAAATTCAAGATAATATGAACAAGGTAAGACTGTCGCAGCAACAATTACAAAATATCAGAGCTTTAAGGCTAAACTATATAAAATCTTAAACACAAATTTAAATGTATATAAAACAGTGCAAACATTTTTGTTATATTAAAAAATAAAGGTCGGATATTTAAAATTTACAAAACAAAACACCAACAAAATTTAACAATATTTAGCGTTGCGTTTTGCAAAATAAGGCCCCAAAAAACGCATGTACGCCTGGTCAAACGGTTTTACTCGGTTTGCCAATGAGAGACAGAGAGAAAGAGAGAGAGAGAAAGCTGCTTTGCCAGGCACACAACTGGGACGAATAACGAATTTTGGCTAAAAATTCGCTGAGTAAATTCGTCGTATGAAGCACAATGGGCCTTATGAATAAAAAAAATGTATTTGCCCTTTAATTAAAAAAAATAATTCAAATATTTTATTTTATATAAAAAAGTTAATAATTCTGGAAAAAACCGACTTCAATGCAAAGATGTGATAGAACGTTTTCAAAAACTGGAAGTAAACTCTTTCAAACAAAAAGAAAAATCGGGGTTTTATCGTTCGACGGCGTAAGAAATAAAACTAAATCTATTGCAGACTTCGGGGCGTATCTGACCTGATTGTGTGCATTTTCATATACACAAGTATGTTTTATTTTTCCCTGCGAATATTCGCGGGCAAAAATCCGTCGTTCGTCCCAGTTGTGCTTTTAACATTACGAGACTGTAACGTTCGTGAGCGTGTCAAGATAAAACAACTTTTAATGTTTCAGCTTGTTGCACAACGCGGTTGCAAGGTGTGTAGACATGTTGTACACAATTGATTTCAAAAATTTTTCTTCGTCTCAGCTTACACACCTTAAATTTTGCTTAAAAAAAAATTCTTAAGCCCAGTTTCTAAAAGTCAAGCAAATGACTTGACTAAAAATTTTTTGTTAAATCCATTAAATCTGGCTTTCGCCCGAATTATTTCTTTACACCCCTTAAAATTATTTATTTTTCCATACACTGTATTTTAATAATTTTTATTTTGTACTTTTTTTTGTATTTCCAATATAACAAAGAAAGCAATGTTGGCGTGGCACAATCCTTTAACGTGTAAGTTAAAAGTATTCCATTCTGCAAAAAATAAATGAAACAAAAACAAAATAACAAACATTTCTTTGACAAACTCTCAACACATTGAAAAACAAACAAAAACACTTTCAAACTTATTTGTATGCAATACCTTTCTTCGCGCCGGCAATAACTGAAATAAAATACTTGTACATATTTGTAAAAGTAAAGTCAGACTGTAGAAGTATTTGGCGAAATAAATATGAGCACTAGATAAATAGATTTTAGGCAACAAAAGAACAAACATTTATTGAAAACATGTCAATAAAATAAACCTTTAAAAATAATGCCAGCATACTTTTAGGAGCGACAAATAAAGGGTGTGGTCGTGAATATGAGCTGCCCAAAGCAGTGATGCCAACTTAGTGCTTTTGGCACTATTCTTAGTGCTTTTTGAATACTCAAAACGCCAAATTTTGCGCGTTAGTGCCAAACTAAGGTAAAGCACTAAGTATATATGTTATATATTTAGTAAAACAGTTTGGGACATTTAAATTTCCATTTGCAGCGCATCCAAATAAAAAAAACTCCTTGAGTCCAATTTGGCAGTTTTTCAGCAGAGCATTTTTAAGCCTTAAGGGAAGTTTTTTTTTTGAAAAACTATGTAATTTTCTTGTTGGCACATTGTAATATTTAGAATAAATTAGAAACTCAAATTAAGTTATTATTTCAAAAGAAATCGCATATGGGCATTTCCACCGAAAGGTTCACCGACATCTAAAAAGTTAAAGTTGTTGAAAATACTTTGTTTTGTCCTTTTTTCATAGAGAAACAAAAAATTGTACATTTATGCAAAACTTATTGCAACTAAACTCAAATGCAAAGTTACAAAAGCTCAAACTTCTCTCTCATTTGAATATTTCTTTCGCACGCTTTGTTTTGATAAATGTTCTTAAAGAGAAACATTATCTTATTATTGCCTTTAGCACTAAGTGTCAAAGCAGAGTGCACAAGAAACTATGCGATTGCAAATAGCTGTAAATTTTTTATTTTTAGATGTCACGTGCGACATTGAAAAAACAACAGAAACCTCATTAAATATTCAGTACAAAAACAGATGTTTAATACAATTAAAATAATAAAAAATAATAAAACCTTCGGAAAAATATATTGATTTGTTAGCGTGGTACGTATAAAAAGTTGGTCACGTGCGACATCATAAGTGTAAAACTAAAGAAAAAAATACATTAGAAAATGTTGCATACTTTTAAATTATTTTACACTTAGTTTATTTTTAATATTTTTTCGCCGTTTTTTGCTCATATTCCCCCTTATAGGGAATAAAAGACATAAGGTTTGTTCACGTGAAAATTTGGCATTTTGTATGAAAAAAAAAACCCAAATTTCAGGTGAACAAACTGTTCTCCATTTTTTTCTCGTTAAAGGAGATTGATTTGTGAACGTGTTACGTATAAAAAGTTGGTCACGTGTGACATCATAAGTGTAAAATAAAAAAAATTACATAAGAAAAAGTTGTGTACTTTAAGATTAATTTATTATAGAAACTTGCAAACGTTGGAGAGAAAAATTTAAGGAAAAATCGTGTGATTTCCAAAATCGAATAACAGAATTCTACTGATCGGACGAATGTATTCGATTAATATATCTTAAGCATCTAGAACACTAAAACATTTAAAAAGCTGCAATAAATCAAATATTCATTTGAGGTATTTCCTGTAAACTAGGCGATTTCAAAACGTGCGAGTGCTACAGAACACCCCTGATTATTGCAAGGCCATAAATTAAAGAAAAGCAAAGAATGCGCAATTCTAGCAGAAAGTGGGATTAAAATGTATTATTTGCTTTCTCATCAGTTTGAAAAGCATTCCGTGGTATATAGTTTAGAAGAAAAATGGCGAGGATTAAGAAGAATTTTAGGTTTAGTGCAGTTTCACTTGTTTTACTTCAATGTTCAAGATGTAAAAGAAACTACAGCTGCCTGTTCTGAAAAAGAAACACAGTGTTTGGTATTCTTAATACTATGTTCACTTTATTCGTACAGTTTATTTTTACTAAGTTTGTTGTCATTATGCATGTTAAAATAATTAAGTTGACTACTTTTTTTGATTAATTTGATTAAATTTTTACTAAGCTTGCTTGCTTATAAGTGTATAAAAAGAGTAACAGAAACAATATTTAAGAGAAGGTCACGTGCAACATGTCACGTGCAACCTTTCAGGTGCGACTGTGTTTAAAATAAGCCATGATGGCCCAAGATGTCGTTAGGAAACTTTCTATCGCTTACTTATATTGGAAACAAACTCAAATTTCCCTATTTTGTTTTTGTTTTCAATTTTCAAGTTTCTTGACGACATCGTGGGCCAAGCCGTAAATTAAAAAAAAAAATATGAATTAGTTTTCTGTGAAATCAAAACCATTTTAAAGAGGCATCAGTGCACAACAATTCTAAAATTAGTCCCATTAAAATAGTCCTTAAGATTTCGCTGAAATCATTTGCATGATGTTGAACGTGACCGTCATGCACATTTGAAGTAAAAACAAAGTTGACACAAAAAAGTTTTTTTTTTCAATTGATCATAAGTGTAACTTATAGCTCTAAATTAGCCATTTAACTGGCGATAAGTTGGATTTTGAAAAATTTTTTCGTTTTCAAGATAATTGCAAAAAAAAGGCATTTGCATGTGACAAAAAAAAAGAAGTTGCAAGTTTTTTGCAATTATCTTGAAAATTAAAAATTGCTCAAAATAAAACTTAGCACAAATTTTGTGACCAATTTAGAGCTATAAGTTACACTTATTATCAATTAAAAAAACTGTTTTGTGTTACCTTTATTTTCACTTTAAATGTGCACGACGGTCACATTCGACACCATGGAAATGCCCATATTGAAATAAAATAAGACAAGAACTTATGTTACTGCAACTTTCTTAAAATTCACATAAATAAACTGAAATTATGCAGATGTGTAGTTTTAAATTGGGGTATTATGATGTCATAATTTAAATTTTTAACTTGTTCCTTCTTTCCACTCATGTGCCCATAATTATAAAAGTGGTCTAAGTCATGTATTTCTCTTGACGAGATAGACTACTATTATATTATGCAACATTTTAATTTAGAGTTGTTATATAGTCTGGATTAATATAAATTTATTTAATATTTATTAAATATTTATTGCAGTTTTTTGAAGATTTATTTAACATTTTGAAGCAAAAATGAATGTGATTTAGAACACTTTCATAATTAAGGGCACATATATTGAGCTCTAAAGACTATAGAATCGCTTCTATAGAATCTCCTTACATGTAGATTTTTTATTGTACTTCCAACAATAAATAAATAAATTAGTGGTTACATTCACTTTATCATTTCTTCGCTCAGCGTGACCGCACTGTAACACGGTAATAAAATTTGTATAAACAGAGGCATAATAGACAGAGAAAAGGGAAATAAAAATAAATACATATGTACAATATGTACATCTTTACATAGTTATACATTTACATACATATGTATATACATGTGTATGTATGTATGCACACATATAAGCATGACTACCTTCAACAGAATAAAACCTGAAGCAACAACAAAAGTAAAAAATGAATTCCAACATGAAAATTCTCTGCTTTAAATAAAAACCCAACACAAAACCACACTCTAACAAAGGGGATTTAAAGAATGTGGTCCCATTTAATCCATAAAGTCTTATTTCACCTGTAAGACCACGTTTTATTTAAAAACACACAACTAGCACACACACACATACACACGCACTCGTACTCATATTGATACTAATGTGCTGTGTTACCCCTGCTACAGTTACATTTTTTGTTTATACTTCCACAACTGTACTAATGACAACGAAAGCAGCAACAAAAACCGTTATTTGTGTATGTGTAATGTAAGCAGTGTTGCCAAGTTCAAAGCAAACAAACAAAAAACACCCTAAACTTGCACTAATCTACAAAGAAAAAAATCCAAAAATACTTTTTTACATTTTAAGGCTTTTTTTATTATTTTAATTTATTTATTTTGAACATTTAAAATAGAAAAAAAGCAATAATTAGTCGGTGTACCCTAGGTTATAACATATTGGAATTTCCACAGGAATGCCAACTTTTTGTAGCGTGCAACACCAAAAAAATATGTTTGGTTTTTCAAAGGAAACTAAACTTTTTTTTACTTCTTTATATATATATATATATATATATATATTTTTGTAGGCCATCAGCAGCTCTATATTAGGTAAAATTTTTAAGAAAAATTTAGTAGCATTGCACTGAAATATAAGCTTAATTGCTTGCTGTCGCACGTGACAAAAAAGTGAACTTGCTCGTAGAAATGCTCAGATTCAGCTGCACATTATTATTATTATTATTTTTTATGTGCCCTGTCAGAGTCAGTCGTTCGAACGTTGTTGTTGTCATTTTTTGTGGTGAACAGTGTTATCGCGCACGCCATTCACGGCTGTGATGCCAGATGTTATGTTTGAGCTCAGCAAACATTTATTTTATTTATATAGAACCAAGTTTTCAGAAAATCTAAAGCAGTCTTACTGTACTACATAAATCGTGTGAATAAAAATTTTTTTTGGGCTTATACCAAGTGGAGTACCTGTCATCCAATTTAGATGACACTTGTTCAGCCAAAACATTTTTATATTAGTTTTTTATTTGGGACACCCTCTACGTATTCTTTAAAATACTCTTCGTATAACATATTCCTACAAAACAAAAAACTAACAGCTCTAAACTTATTCCACCAATACTCAAGCTCTGAAGGCTATGATTCATTAGGTACATTTTTAATTTTCTAAAAATTATGTATTAAAATCCCTAAAGACCCTTTACCTTAGCATAACATTTTAAGTCATAAAAGCTCTTTTCAAGCTAAGGTTCAGTGGTATTTTAACATCTTTATTTTCCAGCTCTGACTCTAAAGTATATTTATTTGCAAGCAACAAAAAAAAACAAATACAGTAAAACTTCGTTATAACGAAAAGCTTAATATAACGTATGTTTTATGTAGGCCCTTGAGAAAACCTCTTTATTGCCAAGTTTTTCATACAAAAATACACTTCAGCTATAACGAACAAATTCTGAGCAAAAAAAAATACTCTATATAGCGAAATATTCCTTCAAATGCTTTAATATAACGAAATCAGAATAAATACTCGTTATAAAAACAGCGAAGTCTTAATGTATTTACAAGCGCATTTGTAAAGCCTCTGTACAACGAAGTACTCGTACAAAAGCCTCTATACAACGAAGTAAGAATAAAATTATGTACATATAGCAAAATGGTAAAGAAAACTATAGTTATAACGAATTTTTTTCATATTTCTTCAAATTTCGTTGTATCAAGGCTTTGCTGATTATATTTATAGCGAATCAATGGCTATAACGAAGTATTTTCGGATCCTTTTGAATTCGTTATATCGAAGTTTCACTGTAATTTGTAATATTTGCCGTTAAGAGAGTGAGTAGTTAAACTCCCAAGAAAATAAATAAAATATGTTAAAACTTTTCTTAGGTTTTTGAATTTCCGTATTTATTCGTGCGTGTTTTATTATTCCCGCAGCAATCAGTGTTGCCATGGTTGTTAAAAAAATGCCTGTTAAGGGATTTTCGTTAAAAAAATAACGTACATATATAATTTTTTAAGGTTTTTTTTACTCTATTTATAATAAAAAAATAAGTCTCTTAAAATGGTTGTTGAGTTCAATTCGTCTACAACGGCAATAATAGTAAAAACGAAGATTCGAAGAAGAATGTTTTGTTTTTATAAAGAACTATCTATCACTACTAAGATCATACATAAAATTTATTATACTTTTAACATTATGAGTCCCATGAAGCATAAGCAAAATTTTTGAATGTCAGAAACAATAAAATAAAGTCAGTAAAAAAAATATGCAGGCTGTTAAACGTCCAATAGTCATAAGAGTTAATCAAAAATATTTATAAAGTTTTGGGAATAAGCTTTAGCAATGTTGGCAAGCGAAATTGCTACAGAAAACTAATTTAAAATATTTTTTTTATTGTATAATTTTGATATAAAAGAGAACACTGAAATTGTGCGAAATAAATATATTTTTTTAAGCTGGAAGAATTTTTCCGAAATATTTACGTACATATGTATGTATATAAAAAGCGAATCTATGTAAATATTTTTCCACAAATTTCGAAAATTCGAAATTATTTGCGAAATTCGGAGTTAGTTTTACTACAAAAATCGAGTATAAATACTTTTGCACAAATTTCGAAAATTCGGAATTAATTTCGCAATTCTATGTTAATTTCGAAATTCGAAGAAAAATATTATTATTATAATTTCTATTAAAAATATAAAGTTTGTGTTAAATTCTTTTTAACAGTCTAAAATTTTTGCGCAAATTTCGAAAATTCGAAGATAATTTTACTATAAAAATTGAGTATAAATGTTTTTCCGCAAATTTCGAAATTCTACTTTCTATAAAATAATTTCATTATTACATATTATAATTTCTATTAAAAATATAAATTTATGCTTAATTCTTTTTAACAGTCTAACCTTTTTGCGATAATTTCGAAAATTCGAAATTAATTGCGAAATTCGGAGTTAGTTTTGCTATAAAAATCGAGTGTAAATATATTTGCACAAATTTCGAAAATTCGAAGTTAATTTCGAAATTGCATTTTTCATTAAAAATTAACATTATAATTTAACTTATACTAATATGAAACTAACTAACTACTTACATATATGAAACTAAGAATAAAAATCCAGTAAAATTTAAAAGTTTTTACGATCGAAAATAACCGATTTTCGTTATATTATTATTTCAGTTATACCACGATATGTGAAATTTTTCGAATTAAACAGATTTTGCTGCTAAAAAAATTTTTTCGGAAAAAAATATAATAATATAAAAATCGAGTCTGTGTTTTTGCGTGAATTTCGAAAATTCGAAATTAATGTCAACATTCAGTTTTTCATTAAAAAATATCAATATTTTTCATAATTTCTATTAAAAAATCATTGTTTGTATTTAATTTTTTTTTAATGTGTGACGACTTTTTCTTCAATGAAATAAACTGATTTCGCTGATAGAAAAATGTTTTCGAAGCAAGATATCGAAATAAAAAGTAAAATCTTAACTTTTTTTATAAACTTCGAAAATTCGAAATTAATTTTCGACCTCGAAGTTAATTTTCATTATTATTTATAATTACTAGCAATATCGTAAAATTTATGGCTATTTTTATTCAAAATTTATTCAAAATATCGTACCATAGCCACCAAAAAATCTTAACCGACATACTTTTCGTAATTAAGCCACAGGGCCGTTAATCACAGCATTGGACGACAATTGGTGTCCTTTATTGATTAGTCAAGGATAATGCATATGAAAACATTTCATGGCATATTTTTATTTTCTAAAAAAAAATTAGTTTGTCTATTTTTATGTTTTCTAACTTTTGTCAAAGATTTGGACCACCCAAGGTCATTCATGCATCTATCACTTTGTTCAAAGATGTCCTGCACATTATTTTATGTTTGCACGTTTATTTCTGGTTTTTATGTTTTCTTTTATTTTCTCTTTATTTAAGCGGCAAAATATCTTTTTACGTGCATGAGTATAAGTATCACACTATTTTGCCAGTTCTTACTTCATAAGGACATGGTTTCAAGTGTGCACTGTTAGTCGACAGTATACACAGCAAGAAATTATTTATTAAAAAATACTAGAAAAAAATAATAATAAAAAATTAATATTAATTTGTCACAGGGTCATTTGTCCAAACAATTGAAATTATTATATATGAAAATTTTGTTGGTTGCTTTAACTTTACGAAAGAAAGATGAAGTATTTTCAGTGTATGCACTTCAGCTGCTTGAGGATGCCTCTGTTTATATTTATAGGAATTTTTTTTTTATATAACTTTTTAAACTTTTTAAAGCAAAATTACATTTAATTGAAAGAATAAAATAAAAGCATTTGCAGCAATTTAAATAAGCATTTAATAAATTCTAAATAAAGTTGGCTTTTTTTGTATGGGTTTTATGTTTTCGAAATAAGTTTCGGTATTCCAAGAGAATTTCGAAATGTATATCCTTTTAAGAATTTATCATATTTTGTAGAAATCTAGAACAGCTAGCTAGTGTATTCGAAATTCGAAATATGTACATTTCACTGAATTTTAGAAACTTTTATTTCCTTCGACTGTTTTTGCAAAATTTTTAGTATATTTTCAACCATTTTTTTTTACTTTCTTCTCTTTGTTTTTTTTTTTTTTTTTTGCTTAAGTTCGAATTTCGAAATTCAAAACACGCGATTTTTTCTAGTTAGAAGTTCGCAAATACTTTATTTAAAGAGATAAAAAAACTTATTGATTTGTAATAATTAAAGACCTTTTTTTGTAAGAAGTCCAGTTTGTTTTTTATATATGATGAAAACATATGTAAAAAAAAATTTTTCGAAGTTAATTTCAAACTGTCATATTTTATCTAAATAAAGTTTAATTATTCCGGTAGTAATAGATTATCATTTCCCATACTTTGATAAGCAAAATTTTTAATTTTTGAAGTTGTTTTCGAAATTCGAAATTTATTTCGAAATTAAATTTTTTCGGAAAATATGTCATATTTTGAGTTAATGTTATTAAAAGAATGAAATTAGTAATTTTCTAGCTGTATCTGATTACTTTTATATTCAAAAACTTTGACGTTCGAAATTCGAATATATTGTTTTTTTTTTATGTTTTAAGGAGACTTAACATTAGCTGTAACATATAGTGAAAATTTTATGCAAGTTTTTAGCATAGTCTTTCGTTCAAAATAGCCAGTTTTTAATTTCGAAAAATTTTTAGTTTTACATCGAAACTTGAAAACTACTTTTTTAATCAATTTCGATTATATAAAATTAACTCAAATAATTCGTTTGAGATCACATGCAAGTTTTTAGCATATTTTTTTTTGTGAAAATATATATTTTTTGATTTCGAAAAATTTGTATTTTTAGTTCGAATTTTGAAAATTATTTATTTTTATACATTCTGCGTAATTAATATGTACTTAAATGCTTTTTAACATGGTTTTTGGGCAAAAATAATTTTTTTTTAATTTCGACAAATTTTTGGTTTTAGTTCGAAACTTGGAAGATATTTTTTTTTATAAATTTTTAGTGTAAGAAATTAAATGAAATTTCGTTTTTAGTTCAAAAATTTGGAAAATATTTTTTTTATAAATTTTTAGTAAAAAAATTAAATTAAATAATTTATTTGAAATCATATGCAAGTTTTTAGAAAAAATTTTTTTAAACTTTTTTTTGGGTTTCGAATATTTTTTTTTTTTTTTTGTTTCGAAAAAAATTTGTTTTTACTTCGAAACTTAGAAAATATTTTTTTATAAGCTTCGAGTAAGCAAAATGTACTTAAATAGTTTTTAGCATAGTTTATGAGCAAATATATTTTTTTTTTTTCGAAAAATTTCGGTTGAGTTTGAAAGAAAATTTTTTTGGTTTCCGAAATTTTTCGTTTAATTTCGAATCATGAAAATAATGTATTTTTATGAATTCCGTGTACATACAATTTATATGTAAGTTCTTAGCATAGTTCTTCGGCCAAAGTAACTAATTTTTTTTGGTTTCGAAAAATTTTGGTTTTGAGTTCGAAATTTAAAAATTATTTATTTTTATAAATTTCGTGTATATATAAAATTTACTCGAATAATGCGCTTAAAAGCACCGGAAAATCTACCTTTCATTTCGGTTCGAAATAATATTTTTCAAGTTATCGGTCTCGAAATTCGAAAATTAAATATTTTCTAAACTATTTTTTTTTCTATATATAGATACCCTTAAATATAATAATATATAATGTTTAATATAAAATATATAGTATATAATATATCATAAATAATATATAATATATAATGTATAATATATAATATATAATATATAATATATAATATATAATATATAATATATAATATATAATATATAATATATAATATATAATATATAATATATAATATATAATATATAATATATAATATATAATAATAGATGTGTGTGTATGTGTGTGTGTGTGTGTGTGTGTGTGTGTGTGTGTGTGTGTGTGAGTATTTGATTTTACTTCCTGCGTATACCAGGCCAGCCAAGCCACCAACAATTTTTACAATCATGTGTATTAATCTTAAAATTCTCTTTTTATCTTTTCAAATTGTTATTGTAGTGAATTTTCATTTTCATTTAATAAAGCAAAATAACGAAAAAATATTAAATAAAAACCGGATTAAATAAAGAGATATTAAAAATTATCCACTGCTTCTTACTAATAATTTAAAATACTGATTTTTTTCAAGCAGCCTTAATCGAATGTCAGTCTTCAACAATTCGTATTTTTTTATAAAAAAAAATTCTCAAGAATATTTTATACAGACTTAAACAGTTATCAGACGCTTATACAGCCATCGTGATTTTGTCAAATTTATCACATGAACACAATCAAAGTAAGCTGAAATGCTTTCACACGCATACAAAAGAAAAAAAATTTTTGTTTGACATGGAGCAGCTACAATTACAAACACTTGATAACTTTTGCGTTTTTTATTCAATACAAGTCAAGTGGAACACTGTTCACACTGTTCAACAAACTATTGAAATTGAACTCTAAACATTTTTTTATATATATTTTTTTATTCTTTTAATTTTAAACACGAAGGAAAACAAAGAGACTTGTTTGATGTTTTAAAAAAAATGTTAACAAAAATTAATTGAAAAGTGATATTCCTGTTAACAAATGTTTAAACTGCTTTGAGCTAAAAATAAAATAAAGCAAAATATACAATTTTTAAACTACAAAATAATTGGAAACTTAATAAAAATCATAACAGGCAACAGTACTGTGTATCATATTAAAGTGATTCACATTTTAAATGGCAAATGTCAAACATTTAACTAAATTATTTTAAAATATTATAATTATTATGTTTTATATTGTGTAAAATGTACTCGTATCACAAATTGTTTGCTTAAACTAGTAAATGTACATTATGGGCATTTCCACCTAAAAGTCCACCGATACCACAAAAAAAGATTTTGTTTTATCATATTTTCATAGGCAAACAATTAATTTTAACTAATGTAGAAAACTTTTAAATCTATGCATAAGCCATTGCGAGGCACTCAAGTGCAAGGTCACAAAAGTACAAACTTCTTTCATTTGAATATTTCTTTTGCACGTTTTATTTTGATAAACTTTCTCCAAGAGTGGCATTATCCATTGACTTGTGCTCAAAGAGTCAAAACAGAAGGTACAAAAAACTATGCGATTGCAAGTCCCTGTAAATTTTTCGCATTGCAAAATCGAATATTTCGATGTCACGTGTGACATTGAAAAAAAAACAACATTTGCTATCAGTGCAAGCAAATAGAATTAAAATATTATAAAAACAGGGCTGAAAAATATAAAGACTAGTGACCATGGTACCCATATAAAAATGGTCACGTGCAACATCCTAAGTGTAATATTTAAAAAAAAATTACACAAAAGAACTTTTACACAATATTGAATTATTTAAATTTAGAAAAAAAATTAAAAGAGTTGCAAATGGTGCAAAGAAAAATTGGAGGAAAATGAAAAATTATTACAAAACCATAAAATAAAAAAATAAAAAAAAGAAAGCAGAATGCTAAGAAAAAGTGAAAAGCATTGGCTAAAGAAAAAAATTAAATGATTGAGGAGTAAAAGGCGGCATGACCGCAAGGAAAAAGTAGGCAGAAGCTCACAGAAATGCCTAAAATGGGTAAAAATGTCACATGCGACAGATATACAAAATGTCGATTAAGCACTAAACAAGCCCGTCAAGTGCAAGGACACTTTTTCAAAAGCTGTAAAAAGTGGAAAATGAGTTAGCAAAACGCATGAAGAAAAACTTTAAGCTATTTGAAGTATTGTTTCAGAAATATAATGGGAGAGTAGTAAAAAAAGCAGCTGGAGTTATTTATTTAAAAAAAAATGTGTTTGGTATTCTTGATATTATTTTCATTTAAATTTGTTCTATGCCGAATGCAAACTATGGCATTTTGTGACAATAGTACAATAGTGTATACTGGTGGCATTTCCGATGTTTTTCGTTGTGTGTCATTACTTTACATATAAAAAACATAATGGAAACGGCGTTGCACTTACTTTGAAAATGACAGCATAGGAAATGTCAGAACTCGGCATTAGTTTATTACTCATACTAATTATTTATGTTAAGTTTGATTTTCAAAACATTTTTACGAGTACTAAGCTTTTTTATTCATAATTTCGATGGAAAGAAAAAAAGGTATAAACAATATAAATATCGTGATGGAAAAAATGTCATGTACGACATGTCACGTGCGACCCTGATTAAAATTGAATTAAGAGAATATATAAAGCTCTTCTTTTACCACTTGCGTTCTCTGTTACTTTTCCTTTCTTAAAGAAAAAAGTACACATGCAACATGTCACGTGCGACTGTAATTAAAATTAAATGTAATGATTATATAAATCACTTCCTTCACCACCTATCTTTTATATAGCTCTACCTTTCCTTAAGAAAGTAACATGTAGTAATCGTAGTAGACATTCATTGCCTGAGTGTAACTTCTCTTTCTCACAAAAAAAAACTAAAATTAAAAAAAAACCCATTTTAAGGAGACTTTAGCGCACAACAATTTAAAATTAGTCACATTTAAATATTGCTTCAGGTTTCGTTGAAATCAGCGCTTTAATCGTTGGCCGCAAAAACAACTTCTACTTTTGTCACATGCGAATGCCTTGATTTTTTGCACTTATATTGAAAACTAAAAAATTGCTCAACATCAATCTTAGCACCAATTATAGGACTAACTTAGAGCTAAAAGAAACTTTTATTGGCAATATAAAAATCCGTTTTATTTTCACTTTTTTGTTCCTTTAAATGTGTGCCACGGTCACGTTCGACATCATGGAAGTTCCCATATACATACATATTTATAAAAACAATTTTCAATTTAAATTTTTTGCTTCTAGTCCATACATGATTTACTCGTAACACCTGACATTTGTATTTGCTATGGCATTTAATTTATGACAGAAAATTTTTGCAATTGTAAAAACAATAATAAATAATTGAAAAAGCTGAAAGCAATTCGTTACAAAATATGTATAATAACATCATATTGTTATAAAATGGATTTTAGTAATTAAATAAACATCAAAAATTTCAATATCCTAATAAAACTTGATATATGAGATAATAACGAAATTACATTTAATAACACACAATTAAAGGAAATTCAAATTTGAGCAACATCTATCAAAAAGGATATTGTTATACTTATTCATTAAAATAAACTCAATGTTTTTTTCTGACAATACCTTCAGGATTTCCAAAATTCATTTCGCCTTATTAATCATAAAAAGAAATTTTTTTTTGCGAAACTCACAGTCGTTTTCTAATTATAACAAAAATGTCATGTCAAAAATCTATTATAGGATAAACAAAATGACGGTGCTCAAGGAACTAAACCATAAAAACCAGCAAAAATACTTAAGAAAAATTAAAAGGAACTACATACTTTAAACCAGCAGACGGACAGACAGGACCAAGCACTGAAAAGGATATAATCGAAATAAATATTTTATTTTATATATCCTGGTTCATACAATTAATTTTATTTGAAAAGTTTCCTTTTATAAATGGATTGTTCAAGAGAAACTTTGTTAGGCCGTAAATAAGTACGACAATTAAAGCTTGTAAATAAATAATGGCTTGCTTTGTCTGTATGAAATTGTGGTTTCCTGGTTGTATGAGTTTTTAGTTAATAGAGTAAAAACAATTAATATAAATCACACGCTCAATGTAACTAAAGAATAAGTTTTACCTTAGCTACAGGATATTTTGCTTTGTAGTCCATGTTGTGTTCCTCGGACGGAAAAAGTTATGAAAATAAATAAATTATTTTATTTGTCTTATTGGCGCTTTAAGCAATGGCCTTGAATTTGAAATACTTTCTTTATAAAACATACCTTTTTTAGAAAAGGTACTTTTTATACAAGATACTTTTTGCTACTAACAAAGGTTATTTTTATAAAAAATATGCTTTTAATAAAATAAAGGTAC
Organism: Tachina lurida; assembly: GCA_944452675.1. Taxonomy (NCBI): domain Eukaryota; kingdom Metazoa; phylum Arthropoda; class Insecta; order Diptera; family Tachinidae; genus Tachina; species Tachina lurida. The sequence continues at coordinate 28,481,765 of OX101752.1, forward strand.
TTTTTATGAAAAGGATACTTTTTATGAAAAAGGTAATTTTTATGAAAAAGGTACTTTTTACGAAAAAGGTACTTTTTATGAAAAAGGTACTTTTTAAGAAAAAAGTACTTTTTATGAAAAAAGTACTTTTTATGAAAAAGGTACTTTTTATGAAAAAGGTACTTTTTATGAAAAAGGTACTTTTTATGAAAAAGGTACTTTATATGAAAAAGGTACTTTATATGAAAAAGGTACTTTTTTAAAAAGGTATATTTTATAAAAAAAAAAATTTACTTTTTATAAAAAAATAGTTTTTAAAAGAGAAACTTTTTATAAAAAAAGGTACTCGTTACATAAAAAGGTACTTTTTATTTAAAAAAGTAATTTTTATAAGAAGGTAATTTTTATACAAAGGTACTTTTTATATAAAAAGGTACTTTTGGTAAACAGGTAATTTTTATATAAAAAATGTACTATTTGTAAAAAGGTAATTTTATGTAAAAAGGTATTTTTTATAAAAAGGTACTTTTTAAAGCAAAGGTGCTTTTAATAAAAAAAATACTTTTTATAAAGAAGGTACTTTTTATAAAATTAAATACTTTTTATAAAAAAAGTAGTTTTCATAAAAAGGTACTTTTTATAAAAAAAGTACATACTTTTATTAAAAAAATACTTTTTTTATAAAAAAAGCGTATTTTTATTGAAAAGGTACCTTTTATGATAAGTATTTTTTTTTTAAATAATTTTCATAAATAGTACTCTTTACAACAAGTACTTTTTACAAGTATATTAACAAAAATTAACTTCATAGGTAGTTTTTTTACAATATACTCTCCTCAAAAAGTACTTTTTATAAATTGTATTTTTTATGCTAAGCAACTTTGCAAGGATATTGCTTGTTATATAATAAATTTTAAACATAAGTCCCTTTTTATTAAAAGTGCTTTTAAAAACAAGTACTTTTTGTATAAGATACAATAAAGACATTGTCAATGTTCTAACTTTTTAAAATAGTTACAAAAGGTACTTTTTACACAAGGTAATTTTTACAAAAGGTACTTTTTACAAAAAGTACTTTTTACATACGGAACTTTTTACAAAAGGAACTTTTTACAAAATGTACTTTTACAAAAGATAGTTTTTAAAAAATGTACTTTTTACATAAGGGGTACTTTTTACAAAAGGTACTTTCCACATAAAGTATTTCTTACATGAGGCACATTTTACAGAAGGCACTTTTAACAAAAGCTTATTTTTCCACAAAGTACTTTTTACAAAAACAACTTTTTACGAAAATTAATTTTTCCAAAGGTATTTTTACAGAAGGCCCTTTTTACAAAAAGTACTTTTTACTTAGGGTACTTTTTACTTAGGGTACTTTTTACAAAAGGTACTTTTTACACTACGTAATTTTTACAAAATGTATTTTTTACAAGATACTATTTACAAAATGTAGTTTTTATAAAAGGTACTCTTTACAAAAGTTACTTTTTACATAAGGTACTCTTTACAAAATGTACTTATGACAAAAAATCTTTTTTACAAAATATACTTTTTACAAAACGTACTTTTTACAAAAGATACTTTTTATAAAGATACTTTTTACAAAACGTACTTTTTACAAAAGATACTTTTTACTAAATATACTTTTTTACAAAAGGTACTTTTTAAAAAAGGTACTTTTTCCAAAAGGTGCTTTTTACAAAAGGTACTTTTTACAAAAGGGACTCTTTACAATTAGTACTTTTTCCAAAAGTTGCTTTTACAAAAGGTACTTTTTACAAAAGGTACTTTTTACCAAAAGTACTTTTTACCTAAGGTACTTTTTACAAAAGGTACTTTTTACAAAAGGTACTTTTTACAACAGGTACTTTTTACCTAAGGTACGTTTTACAAAAGGTACTTTTTACCTAAGGTACTTTTTACAACAGGAACTTTTTACCTAAGGTACTTTTTACAACAGGTACTTTTTACAAAAGGTACTTTTTACCTAAGGTACTTTTCACAAAAGGTGTTTTTGCGCCAAGTAAAGTATTTCGATGTTTAAAAAAATGCAAATTTAATTTTTTTAAATAATTGGCAACAAGTTAACTCTAGTAAAAGAAATAATTTTAGTATATGTTCTGCAGAAGCAAGAACAAAAAAAGAAATAAAATTTGTATAATACATAATGTTAACTTAATCAATATTAAAATACAAAAACACACAAACCAAATGGTTTTTCACAAATACAAATCATTCTATGACGCAATTCGGCTCAAAAAGCCGAAATTTAATGGAAATTTATAATATTATTATTTTCATTTATTATAAAATCAGGTAATTGTAACGTCATGGTGACAAATATCCTTTTTTTTTTGTAAAAACTTTTACTTTTGCTTATACGTAAATAAGCCATGCAATTTGGAACACATTTGCTTTCTATACAAACTTTTATTTGTGTGAGTAACTTTTACCTATAAATATTTATGTAAATATAATTGAATGTGTTTTTGTTTAATACTTACAGGCAAACTAAAAATTTTATGGTCCTGTAATTAATATAAATTGCACTTAAATATTTAGAATGGCCAAATTCATTTTTTGCGGAGTTTCGCTTTTAGTTTGTGGTCATGGCTATAACAGTGAAACAGCATAAATCGCTTTAATGAGCCATTGGCAAGCAATAGAAATTGTGTGCTTTATATCACACGATTTGAAGTTGGTAGAGGATGGATTTGTATTTTGTTGGGCCGTCTCTTTTTCTCTTACATCCCATTAATTTAATTAGAAATAATGGATGTTAGTTCAATATAAGGTCAAGGTACAGGTCTAAAATACGAATAATGGTGCTTCAAGCCCTAATTAACATTAACGTAGAATTACTACTAAAGGAATAATTAAATTGATAGTAATGAGATTATAGCGTTAGCTTAGTTGCAGCTATAACTTACATTAAATTACATTACACAGCACTTGAATTTTTTGTTTAATAACATATACTTAAAATAATTATGTATTATAAATTTACTCCTTACATTTTGATACAAAACTCATTTGCTGACCTGCAATTAGGAAATAAAATCATTTGCGCAGCAATATCATTTCAACATCTACTGTATGAAATATTCAAATAATGACTGTTAAATTTTTGAACCAAATATGTATTTACGCCCCTTTAACATCAATCATACTGCTTTATTTTATAAATAATAAATTGCTTTGAATAAAATTCAGCTTGTTTGTACTCTAAGCACACTAAACTAATTATTGAGGCCATTTTCATAATTAGAAATGTCCTTTACCGTTTAAAAAGCCACGTTACGCACTGAATAAATTAAATAAAATTATTTTCAAAGAGAGAGAATTGATTCTCCTTAACATCAACGTATACGTAATATTTGTCAAATAATTAATATTCATCATACGTATGGCACAACTACATATAAAACTGTTCTAATATTTAGTTAGACAACTCCTTTCTCAGCCAAATAGGTAATTAAATTATTATTGAACAATAACAATAAAGATATAAACAACAACGGCAATTTATTACAAAAGTTGATATCACTGCAATAACTTTTTTTATGCAAAATATTTCCTCTCATCAAAACAATGTGTGCAATAAAGCAGACGACTTTTAAAGGAAATTATGTCCCCGAAGAGAATTTCCTATAGAAAACAATTTATTAAAGTACGTTTTTCGTAGACAAATATATAAAAACAAATTCTTGCACAAAGTACATGTTACACATATTTTTGAAAAAGGTGCCTAACAACATTTGTTTTCTCTTCACTAAAGGTCTCTTTTAAAGAAAATACTTTTATAAAATCTAATTTTACAAAAGGTACTTTTTAGAAGAGGTACTTTTTGCAAAAGGTACTTTTTACAAAAGATACATTTTTTAAAGGTACTTTTTACAATAGGTAATATTTGCAGAAGGTACTTTTTACAGAAGGTACTTTTTACAAAAGGTACTTTTTGCAAAAGGTACTTTTTACAAAAGATATTTTATGGTACTTTTTACAAAAATTACTTATTACAAAACGGAATTTTTTACAGAAGGTACTTTTTACAAAAGGTATTTTTTACAAAAGGTACTTTTTACAAAAGGTACTTTTTACAAAAGGTACTTTTTACAAAAGGTACTTTTTACAAAAGTACTTTTTACAAAAGATACTTTTTACAAAAGGTACTTTTTACGAAAGGTAATTTTTACATAAGGTACTTTTTACAAAAGGTACATTTTTTAAAGGTACTTTTTACAAAATGTAATTTTTACAAATGGTACTTTTTGCAAACTATACTTTTTAAAAAGGTACTTTTTGCAAAATACACTTTTTACAAAAGGTACTTTTTAGAAATGGTAATTTCTACAAAAATTACTTATTACAAAAGGGAATCTTTTACAAAAAAAACTACTTGTTACAAAGGTATTTTTTACAAAAGGTACTTTATATAAAGGGAACTTTTAGAAAATGTACTTTTTGCAAAAGGTACTTTTTACAAAAGGTACTTTTTGCAAACTATACTTTTTAAAAAGGTACTTTTTGCAAAATACACTTTTTACAAAAGGTACTTTTTAGAAAAGGTACATTTTGGAAAATGTACTTTTTACAAAAGGTACATTTTTTAAAGGTACTTTTTACAAAAGATAATTTTTACAAATGGTACTTTTTGCAAACTATACTTTTTAAAAAGGTACTTTTTGCAAAATACACTTTTTACAAAAGGTACTTTTTAGAAATGGTACTTTTTACAAAAATTACTTATTACAAAAGGGAACTTTTTACAAAAAAACTACTTGTTACAAAAGGTATTTTTTACAAAAGGTACTTTATATAAAGGGAACTTTTAGAAAATGTACTTTTTGCAAAAGGTACTTTTTACAAAAGGTACTTTTTGCAAACTATACTTTTTAAGAAGGAACTTTTTGCAAAATACACTTTTTACAACAGGTACTTTTTAGAAAAGGTACATTTTGGAAAATGTACTTTTTACAAAAGGTACATTTTGCAAAATATACTTTTTACAAAAGGTACTTTTTACAAAATGTAGTTTTTGCAAAAGTTATTTTTTACAAAAGGTACTTTTTTCAATATGTACTTTTTGCAAAAAATAATTTTTTACAAAAGGTACTTTTTAAAAACTCCTTTTCACAAAAGCTACTTTTTACTTAATACTTAATGCAAGATATGATTTTTATAAGATAACATTTTTGTAAAATGTACTTTTTGACAAACTTTGCCAAAATAAAAATAAAATTCGCTTTACAAATGCTACGAAAAGTACTTTTTGCAAAAGGTAATAATTATAAAAGGTAATTTTTATAAAAGGTACTTTTTATAAAAGGTACTTTTTATAAAAGGTACTTTTTATAAAAGGTACTTTTTGTAAAGGTAATTTTTATAAAAGGTTCGTTTTACAAAAGTTAATTTTAAAAAAGAAAGTTTTTGCGATACTTATTTTTTTATAAAACTTACTTTTTATAAAAAGTACTTTTTACGTAAGGTTCTTTTTTTAGGACGTACTTTTTATAAAGATGCTTCTTACAGTTTGTAATTTATGTAAAAAGTACTTTTTACAAAAGGTATATTTTTACAAAAGGTACTTTTTTACAAAAGCAACTTTTTACAAAATGTACTTTTTTACAACAGGTTATTTTTTACAAAAAGGTACTTTTTGAAAAAGTACTTTTTACCAAAGCTACTTTTTGCATAACGTGCTTAAAATAAAGATACTTTTTGCAAAAGCTAGTTTTTATAAAAGGTACTTTTTGCAAAAGGTAATTCTTGTTAAAGGTACTTTTTACAAAAGTTACTTAGTGCACAAGATACTTTTTACGAAAGGTACTTTTCACAAAAAGTTACTTTTTACAAAAGGTACTTTTTAAAATAAGTAATTCTTATAAAAAGTACTTTTTACGTAGGGTACTTTTTATATTTTATACAAAATGTAATTTATGTAAAGATACTTTTTACATAATATACATACATATATATATGATAAAAGGTACCTTTCTCAAAAATTACTTTTTTAAAAAATAATTTTCTACAAAAATTTTTTTTTATAAAAAATATTTTTTTACAAATAAAAGTTATTTAAAAAAAATTTACAATAGGTACTTCTGGAAAAAGGTACTTTTACATAAAGTCCTGTGTAACAAAGGTACTTTTACAAAATGTGCCCCTGTGGCTGAGTTTTAGCGATGCTAGCTTCTCAGTCCAGAGGTTCGTGGATTCGATTCCCGCCATAGACCCTGGGTGTTTTCCGCAGGCAAGCTAATCGCTTCGCGGGTTGTGTTGTGAGTTGTGTGCTAAAAAGTATCTTTTTCAGCGGTACTTTTTAAGGGATAAGGACCTATTATTCGTTAAAAGCACCTTTCAAAGGGATTAATTTGTGACAGTTTTTCATTATTTTTGCTGAATAGCGTTTTGTATTAATTTTTCAATGTTCAGTTTTGTTTTGATGGAAAAAAAACTAGAGCTCAAGAAGAGTATTATACATATTTTTTATGAAAATATAAAATAGAGTTAACTATTTGCAAAAGCCTCGTTCGTAGCAGTTACAAATTTTTAGAAGATTTGTTTTTATCTATAAAAGTTGAAAGGTTTCAAACAACAATAAAAGAATTTTGTTTTTCAAACAATTGAATGCCCCAGAGTGATGTCCTTGCTCTGTTCTTTCTTAAGATATTAAATAATTTGAAAACAAAATCTGTCTCATATTTCAATATAAATATTTATAAGCATAATAGACTTTACTGCGAATATAATCCATGCAACTCCAACACAATTCCATTCAGGAAAACCTTAAAGCTGCTTAAAATACAAAAGCTGATGATTCATTATAACTAAATCCTTTTAGGTTGGGAAAGAAGAAACCACCAAGGGATGCAATCATTGTTATTTGAGGGGCACAAACACTTCAATGCTGCGAATATTACGAGTATCTTCTACTCTTTGTTTACTGTTGCTTAAATCCCTAAAGCATAGAAACCAGACAGACAGTGGCTGAAATTATTTTGATATTGTATATAAATATTAAATAAATAAACAATAGAATTATTTAATTGAATTCCAAAGCATCATTTCATATTTAAATTGAACATGCAAATTAAGTAGTTAAATAACAAAGATAATATTTACGAGCAAAGCTATTTGCAATTTTCCTATTAAACATTTTTAAATCAAAAAAATCAATTTATCCTTTAATTCCATGAACTTTAAAACCCCCGAGAGTACATAAATTTTATATTTAAATATATGTAAATATTTTGTTGAAAATTCTCCAGTGACTATTTTATAATGAATGTTTTTTTGTTGTTGTTGTGCTTTTTCATTGCAGACACTTGTCATCCTTATGAACCATTTAAATGTCCAGCTGATGACAAGTGTATATCAATACAATATCTGTGTGATGGTGCACCTGATTGTTCGGATGGCTATGACGAGGATGCAAAACTGTGTACCGCAGGTAAGATAAAAATGAAAAGAAAATAAAAAAAAGAAGAGAGGTGTCTTAGGACAACCGGTTATAGCTATGCTGCTTCGCTACACAAAACAAATTTATTTCCCATTTTTTTCTTTTACAACAGCCTACGATTAAATTAATTGTAGCCGGCGGCAGCTGTTAGCCGGCTTACAGCCGCTCGGCTGTGTTCTCTGAATTGTGCTCATGTGCAAAAACAATACGAAAACAAATTGATCAATCATTCTCATTATGTTTTATTTTTGTGTCACTCACTTCAAAAAACGAAACAAAACACAATCAAGCATTTTTTTCGCTTATTTTCGTGCTCTGGTTTTAAAAACAAAGAAATCAAAACAAAAATAATTGTATAACTGTAATAGTTTCGATTAATCTTTTTAGCTCTTGTGTCGTGACATAAATAGCATAGCTATAATAAATCAGCAGAAGAGAAAATGATGCTGTCAGAGCGAAAAAAAACAAGAAATGTTTTTTGTACATTGCATTCAACTTATTGTGATGAAAAGTTTTTCTTTTTTGTATCCTTTTGTAATAGAGTTTGCTATAAACTTTTTCGATTTTCTTGCAAATGACAGTTTTTATGAACTTTCCTTTGAATGACATGAGCACGCTCACAATTAACAGGAAAGAAATATGTAAATTGTTTATGTAAATCTCGTTTGTAAAACTTTTTTTTTCAAATAATGCTTGCTTTTTTTAATAAATAGCAAAGTTATTATAGTTTGGAATATATGCTATTATTATATAAAGGCAATAGAAAGCTTGCTATTTATAAGAAATTAACTAAAAAAGTGATGGTAAATTAAAAAAAATAAATACCTATATATATATAAACATATAGGTATGGAAATAGCAAATTTTTACTACCAATAGCAAATTAAGAAACTAAAACTGTTACCGTAAATAGCAAATTTTATTTAAAAAAAAATTAAGTAGCAAATTGTTTTACATCAACAACAAAAACTAAAAAAAAACTATGGAAAAAACTATTTAAGAACTTTTTCTTTTAAATGTCGCACATGTTAATATTTTTGTAATTTTTTTGCTGTTGTAAATTGTTTATGTGTTTTCAGATAAAGTTGCTATTCGTAGCAAATTGTAATAAAATGTACCTAAGATATTTTTGTTTTGAATAGCAAGTTTCTTAGATTTGCTAATAGCAAAAAAAAAAATTAGGGCAACAAAATAACTGCAAATAGCAAGTTTTCAAAAATTTTTAAAATTTTTCCAGAAATAGCAAGTTTTGTTACATTTCCTAATAGCAGAAAATTTCAAATAAAAAATTAGCTTAAGATAGCAAGTTTTACAAAAGTGTCTTGATAAAAAATTTACATAAAAATCAACTTTTAACAATAATTATTAGAAATACCAAATTTATGCTACCAATAGCAAATTAAGAAAATAAAACTATTACCGTAAATGGAAACTTTTATAAAAAAAATTTAGTAGCAAATTGTTATACATCAACAACAAAAGTTAGAAAAAATACTATGGACAAGAATTTATTTAAAAAAGTTGTACACATATTTATATTTTTGTCATTTTTTTGCTATTGTTAATCTTTTTATGTGTAGCATATTTCAGATAAAGTTGCTATTCGTAGCAAATTGTAATACAAGTAACCTAAGATATTTTTGCATGGAATAGCAAATTTAAAATTGCTAATAGCAAGAGTTTGAAAACAAAATAATTTCAAATATCAAGTTTTCCTAAGTTTTTAAAATTTTTCCCGAAATAGCAAGTTTTGCTACACTTACTAATAGCATACAATTTTAAATAAAAAATTTCTTAAGATAGCAAGTTTTACAAGAGCGTCTTGATAAAACATTTGCATTTACATAAAAATCAACTTTTAGCAATATTTACTGGAAATAGCAAATTTTTACTACCAATAGCAAATTAAGAAAATGAACTATTACCGTAAAAAAGCAAATTATATAAGAACAAATTTTTTTTTTGCTGTTGTAAATCTTTTTATGTGTAGCATATTTCAGATAAAGTTGCTATTCGTAGCAAATTGTAATAAAAGTTACCCAAGATATTTTTGCATTGAATAGCAAATTAAAAATTGCTAATAGCAAAAGAGTTTGGGAACCAAATAGCTTCAAATAGCAAGTTTTCCTAAATTTTCGAAATTTTTCTTGAAATAGCAAGTTTTGTTACATTAACTAATAGCATACAATTTTAAATAAAAAATTTCATAAGATAGCATTGATAAAACATTTATATTTACATAAAAATCAACTTTTAGCAATATTAACTGAAAATAGCAAATTAAAAAAAAATACTGAAAAGCTAATTTAAAAAAAGTTAGTAGCAAATTGCTATACATCAGGAACAACAGTTTAAAAATACTAATTTTTCTATATTTTCTGTACTATAGTTTTCATCTTTTTATGTGTAGCATATTTTAGATAAAGTTGCTATTCATAGCAAATTTTACAATTGAAGGTTAGCCGCGAATAACGTTTTAAGTGACAAAATAATAATTTTTCAGGAGAGCCAAAAAACGTATTTTAAAGCAAGATTGGTTTTTTCGTTTAAATTTTTTTAGCTTATCGAAAATAATGATAACTAGCATAACTAGCCTCTGTGCTTCAATTAGATATTTAGATATTTTTGCTTTGAATAGCAAGTTTATTTTAACATTTGCTAATAGCAAAATTTTCTGAAACAAAATAACTTTAAATATTCATTTTTCTAAAATTTTAGAAATTTTGTCCAGAAAAACAAAGTTTTGTTACTTTTACTAACCTGCAGCAGGTCTAAATTATCATTTTCCTTTATAATTATTTTTAATTTTCAAAGAAAGTGTTCAATTGTAAAATGCATGTCCAGGAGTTAATTTAGAAACAAAACAAACAAACCAAAAAGAAAAACCAAATCTCTTCGGTTTCCTGTTACAGCAAATGTTTAATACAAAACAATCAAACAAACAACAACACAAAAAGTCCACAAGAACTACTTTCTATTCACATGTAGCAAAAGATATCTTTTACCTACAGAGATTAAAGCAAATTTATATGAGGTTTTTGTGTGGGAGTGGATGTGTGCATGTACGTGTGTGCGTGCGTGTGTGTATTTGTAAATGTATAATGTTAAACCTAAAAGTATGCACTCATTATTAATTCTTAACAAAGCAAGAGTTGCAAGTAAGTTTCTTTCAACTTGTTTAATTGAAATGAAAACAAATATTCACTGCAGTTTCTTTTCAGTAAGAACAGTTAGATGCAGCACAGTGGGCAACGAAAGTGTTAAATAAAAATAAAAAAACTTTTTCCACTGCATGAGAGGCGATTTTATATTCTACTGAAAACGTTTAGCAGAAATTTCTTAATCTAAGATATCCTTGCCCACTGTAATGTAAATAAACATATGCATGCATAAGTATGCACGAGTGCATGTCAATATTTATGAGTAGTTCTGTTTGTTTGCATATACATACATATGTGAGTGAGTGTAACCTCATGGGTAGCAGGGCGGTGAGTGGGTGGCATTAAAGAGTGTGTTTGCTTAAAAGTTTGCCACATTTTTCAATCAAGCTTATTTGTGGCAGAATTCTTTTTTCTTTTTTTTTTGGGAATTTGTGGTCTACCCTTGAGGGCAGCACAGCATGTGCGAGTGAGTGTATGTTGTGTAGTGCAAAATTTTGCAATTCTTTTGTGTTCTAGTTATTGCATTTCCTATTCGAGATAAGCAAATATTGCATAGTACAATTTGATTAAATCAATCAATTTTACTTTCAGAAAAATTATTTTAAATTGAAAGTTAAGCCAATTGTGGTTAGAGAAATAATTGAATTGTGTATTTTTTTAATGTTTGTTTTTTTTAACAAATTATTTTAAGCAATAAGCAAAATTGTTTAGTTACGGCTGAGAGCTTAAATGTTGGAAGCGTGCCCTTAGTTTTCGGTTGATTCGAAAAAAGCAGGATTTAGAAAAAGCGGCTAAGCCGAAGCCGGTAGAAGCGTCAAAAATTGACGGCGGTGGCTGTTAGCCGGCTTCGTTCTCTAATAGCGGTATTCATATATTTTTTGTGTATTCTCCTCTGTCAAAATCAGCCATTATGGTAGGTACAGACTTAGCAACGTGTTTATGCAACCAGGCAGGTTGCATTGTCGGTAGTATAGCCTGTAGTCTGGTTTATGGTTGCGTTCGAAGTTGCATTCGAAGTTTCGAAAATATCAAAAATGTTTTGATGTTTATGGATTGCATTGATGGTTGCATTGTAGGTTGCAGTGTATGTGTCAAAATATTCGAAAACGTGTTGCGTAAAAAAGTTGCAAAGTCTGTACCTACCATTAGATGCTTGTCATCTTGTTTGTGTTGCCCAGTGTTTGTTTAGGAATATTGAAATAAATTTAAATTCTTACATCTCTCGGCCCGTCCATATGGCAGAGTACTAAAGCCGCCGTGGCAATAAAATATAATTTTTATTGCAAAATATATAAATGCATATGAAAAAACGTACGTTGTTGCTACGTGACTCAATGTTATCGTGTGCAAATTAGTTTCCCTACATCAAAACGCTAAGGAGCTGATTAAGTGGTTCCCAATCTCTAAACGAAAATCCTTCTTAAATACCTAACACACAATTTATTACACTCTTTCCTTAGATATTCGTTATAAATATGACCGCAAACAAGGTTTTAGATTTCATAATCAAATGAAGGAAACTACCATTTTGTTTATTTTAGTACAAAATTATATTGATTATAGGATCATAAAAGTTTTAATGTGTTTTGCACAGTAGGCTGGCGTTAGAACGAACTTTAAGGTACTCGAATTTGGAAATTTAGGTTTGTTATAGAAAATGTTCTCTACAACACGAGTAAATTGCACAAATAATTGGGAGAAAAATAAAAAAAACCTAAACAATTTATACTCATATATTTCTTACACGCCTTGTCTTTACGGGGTACGTCTTCTGTTGTCACTTCTTTCGCCCAAGATTCTGAAAGTCCTTCAAATTAATGGATTTTGCTTTTGCTATACTTGGTATACTTCCTCTCTTCTACCTTCTCAGAGAAGGAAATGTGGAATCTGTATCTTATATTTTATACGAAAGAATCGAGACCTTCTATGAAGCATCCATTAGCAGTTAGATTAGAATCAAAAGAAATCCTAAGAAAGCCTGAATTTATAAGGTCTTCCAAGTTTTTGCGCTGGGCAGATATGATTGGCTGTAGAACACAAACCTGCCAGCTGATGTTAAAGTAAACATTGAAAGCATAACAACAACTACGACTCGTATGCTAAGCCTCCTGCTTATTAAGAAATCTACAACCACACAAACACACAAGCCAATGCAGATGCCAAACGCAAGCAACAACAACACCGATAATGCTTCTGCAATGGATGCACTATTGTCAACGTAAATACACACAAGCAAACACAACAAAGTGTAACATGAACTAGTGATGTGAACAAAAGCTAACCTCTTGAACTTGAAAAGATGTCCTGGATGCTACTAAAATCCTTTTGGAAGCTTTCTGTTAAGTATAAAAAGGGCGATGCGTGTCTTAAGAAGGCTTTTTCACACCCAAAAGTTTACTTTGCAAAGTCTTTTGTTTGTAGCAGACAAGGGAAAAGAGATCCTATACCACGATGTTAACTTTGCTGTTCTTTATACAAACCCGTCTGCTCAGGCAGCTTTTCCACACGCAAAGTTTACTTTACAAAGTCTTTAGTTTTTAAGATAGAAGAAGAAAGAGAATAGGAGGTAAAGACTGCAAAGTGAACTTGGCATATGGAAAAGCCGACGGTTTTGCTAAAGAACAAAAAAGTTAACATCGTGGTGTTACAGCAGTAGATAACTAAACACCCAAAAGTTTACTTTGCAAAGTCTTTTGTTTGTAGCAGACAAGGGAAAAGAGATCCAATACCACGATGTTAACTTTGCTATTCTTTATACAAAACCGTCTGCTCAGGCAGCTTTTCCACACGCAAAGTTTACTTTACAAAGTCTTTAGTTTGTAAGAGAGAAGAAGGAAGAGAATATAAGCTAAAAACTGCCTATTAAACTTTGCATGTGGAAAAGCCGACGGTTTTGTCTAAAGCACAAAAAAGTTAATATCGTGGTGTTACATCAGTAGATAACTTAACATTATGTGTTTAAAAGATCTGAAAATTATTATTGATTAAATAAAATGTTATAATTTAAAGAGAATTAAACACTGGGAAAATCGCTCTAAGGGTACTATTTCTTATGAAATATACTCGTTAATTCAAACGAATCAGTGGTATTCGTTATAACCAAACTCCACTGTCTCGACAAGCCAGCATGCTGGTTACTGCCAAATGGTGTTCTTTATACATAAAATTAAATGTAATATTTTTTTATGGACTAACAACAAAAAATTTAATGTTAAATAAGGTCGGCAAATAACATCAATTCAATTGAATTAAAATGATGCTTTAAGCAAAACTGTTCCATGAAAAGCCTTTAATTTAGGGGCCAAATTTCATTTATACTTGACTAATAAAACTATTATGCACATATAACTTTTTTTTATTTGCTATTCTTTTGTATAAAAGATGTTAGAAATTGCTTTGAATGTAATTTATGTATATAAAAGCTTTATATTTTTATGTTATACTCGTAAGTTTATGCCATCGTGAGTCTCATTTTTCATTACGCCTGAGAAACTTTCAATAACATGTTGCTTTCTATGGCTAAAATGTGGTAAGATAAATGTAGGAAACTTTAAGAATGTTTAAATTATGTATGTTGAAAATGAATTTTTAAATTTTGTTGATAATTAAAGATGCTCAAAAGCCTTGTTACCATTTGATAATCCTAAAATAATTTTAGTACTATACCTACATACCAAATTTTGCAGAATTGTTCGATTTTGTGCAGCAGAAATATTTAAAAAAAATATATATACATATGTATATAAGGAAAATCAATTTTCCAACCCTGGAACCCTTTTTGGATTTTTCTGATTTTCAATTCCTATATTTGTCTTTCTAAAATATTATACATGTTTAATTAATATAAAAAATATATGTATATAGTTTTAGTTATTTTCTTTTATATACGAATTTAAGATTAAATTTTCCAGCCCTGAAATCATCCTTTTGATTTTGCTAATTTTCAATACCAATCTATTTTTTTACGTTAAACGAATAGTTTAATAAATAGTTTATATGGTTACTTTCATATACCAAAATTTTTTTTCAATTTTCCAACCCTGGAACCCTTTTTTGATTTTTATTATTTTCAATATCCATATTTTTCTTTCTAAAATATTAAACATGTTTAATTCATAAAGAAAAAGTATAGTTTTAGCTAGTTGCTTTAACATGCAAAAAAAATTTAATTTTCCAATCCTGTTTCCAGCCCTGGAATCATTCTTTTCATTTTTCTAATTTTCAGCACTAAGTTTTCATCTTCTAATATATAAACAAGGTTTTATTAATAAAGACAAAAAAAATGGATTTGGTTAGTTACTTTTATTTAAAAAAAATTCAATTTGCCAGCCCTGGAGTGATACTTTTGATTTTGCTGATTTTCAATATCAATCTATTTCGTTTTAAAGTATAAAATATGTTTCACTAATAAAAAAAATACATATATATATTTTAGATGGTTACTTTCATATCCAAAAAAGAAATAAATTTTCCAACCCTGTAACCCTTTTTTTGGATTTTGCTGATTTTCAATACCTTTATTTTTCCTTCTTAAACATGTTTATTTAATAAAGAAGCAGAAAATTTGTTTTAGCTGGTTGCTTTTATATCTATACAAAATTAAATTTAGAATTCCCAACCCTGGAACCATCTTTTTGATTTTATTGATTTTCAGTACTAAAATATTTTTCTAATATATAAATAATGTTTGATTAATAAAGACAAAAAAAAATAGTTATGATTAGTTACTTTTATTTAAAAAAAAATTTTTAATTTCCAGCCCTGCTATCATGCTTTTGATTTTGCTGATTTTCCATATCAATCTACTTTTTTTAAATACAAAATAAGTTTGACTAATAAAGAAAAACAAATTCTTTAGATGGTTACTTTCATACACCAAAAAAAAAAGTTAATTTTCCAACCCTGAAATTTTATTTTTGAGGAATTTTCTGATTTTCAATACCTATATTATTCTTTCTAAAATATTAAACATAATTAATTAATAAAGAAAAAACATTGTTTTACGTAGTTGTTTCAATTTTCCAGCCCTGGAAAAACACTTTTTGATGATTTTGCTGATTTTCAATGCTAGTTTTTTCTAAAATATATTTATTGTTTAATTAATAAAGACCAAAAAAAAGTTACTTTTATATAAAAAAAATAACTAAATTTTCCAGCCCTGGAATCATCATATTGGTTTTCTAAAATATAAAACTTGTTTAACTAATGAAAACAAACAAAAATTGTTTTAGCTAATTTCTCTTAGATACCAAAGCATATTTGAGTTTTCCAACCCTGCAACCCTCTTTTTAATTTTTCTGCATTTCAATACTAAAATTATTTTTTTTTAATATATAATCTGAAGAACAAAATTTTAGTAAGTTGCTTTATATAATAAAGACAAATTTGATTTCCCAACCCTGGAATCCCCCTTTTTTTGGATTTTGCTGATCTTCAATACCCAGCTCGTTAGAACAAATTTTGACACATGAGTCCAAGATCGAAGTGTCTAGCTTTTCTGGGGACTTCGGAAAATTGATTTCAGCTACAGACAGACGGACAAACGGACACGCGGATATCGCTTATTCGAATTCCTTATTCATAAGGACCCAGAATATATATAGGCTTTATGGGCTATCATATGAATATTGTGGAACTTGCACTCGGAATGACAAACCTATATGTATAATGAACATCTTTTGCCGCTTCGAGAATCTATTATAACAACATTTTTAATTTTTCTACTTTGTTGTTGTTTTTAAGTTCTAATCGTTGGCTTCCCTTTTCTACTTTCAGCTAAACGGCCACCAGTTGAAGAAACAGCTTCATTCCTGCAAAGTCTTTTGGCATCGCATGGCCCCAATTATTTGGAAAAACTCTTCGGCAGCAAAGCACGTGATGCCTTGTCTCCCTTGGGCGGTGTGGATAAGGTGGCCATTGCCTTAAGTGAGTCGCAGACTATTGAGGACTTTGGTGCAGCACTGCACTTAATGCGGTAAGTGGAATGGATGTGAGCGAAACAGCACAGCACACAATATTAGAGTTATTAAATTTTACTTTAGAGTGGTGTTGACTTTATTTGCTGTTGTTGCAAGCAGAACTTCAGGGCCTTGTAAATATTTTATATGCCCCACAGAGAAAAAAGAAATTGTTTAAGCAGAAAGGCTACATGTAGTTGTTTTTTTTGTAATAGATAGTGTTCGTGTGTTTTTCATTTGCTACAAAACCTTAATTAAAATTTAATAAAATTAATATTGTTGTCATTTTCCTAAAGCTTTACAAGCAACACACAAGTTGTAACTTATAATGAACTTTTGTGGCGAAATTTCTGGCTTAAATGGAAAACCACATAATTATTCACCAATTAAATATAAATTAATTATCTATTTTTGTTATTTTGGCCAGTGCTTATGAATTAATTATATGTGTTGTTTTCTATGGCCGCTAAAATGTTTAAGGACAAGTGTGTTATGACAAGCTTAAGGTCGTATTAGAAATTATTTGTAGCCATAATAAATATTAATTTTACGAACAATAAATGTAAAGAATTTATTTTTTGGCCTTGAGGGAATCGAATGACAATAAAACGGGTTAAGGTGTTCTAATAAAAATATGAAGATCCAAGGCTCAATCTAATTAATAGAAAAAATAAAAGCTCTCTCTCTCTCTCTCTCTCTAAAAAAAGTTTTGTTCGCTGACATACACTGATTATTATTATTATAATTTTTTAACTATTTTACAGCTCTGACTTGGAACACTTGCGCTCGGTATTTATGGCGGTGGAAAACGGCGATTTGGGCATGTTGAAATCATTGGGCATCAAGGACTCCGAGCTGGGTGATGTGAAATTCTTTTTGGAGAAATTAGTTAATACCGGTTTCTTAGATTGAGTAGCACCAGATCCGGCTTCTGGATTTTATTATGCACATTCTTTGCCCATCAATCCCAGCTTTTATTCATATTTAGGTGCTCCCTACAAAAGATACTACTAAGCGCGCTCGTAGTGCAGGCAACGCCAAAAACATCTCTCTCTCTCTCTCTCTCATTACTTAGTCTCAAATTTATGTAGACTTGTAATAGAAAAAAAGAGAGTAGGTAAGTTTTGTCGATGCCTGGTGTAGTGTCTTTAAAATTTTATTTTTATTTATTTTTGCTATATTTTATTTATATCTTCTTTTAGTTCTTTTTTTTATAAAAAAAAAGAAAAATCATAAAAATTACCAAAAAAAAACACATAACATAAAATATAACATTTTCTGCCGCTTTCTAAAGCTTCTAGGTTTTAGATTTTTTTCTTTCCTAGCAAAGATTTTTTTCAAAAATTTTCACTCATTTCATTTATTCCGAAAAAAAATTATTTATTTAAAAACAACAACAAGAAATGTGTAAATTTTATTAAAAATGCGGAAGCAGGATCGGCTAGAACAATGAAAAGGAAAATGTTTTACAAAAAAAATATAAAAAAAAAATTATCAAATACATACAAAAAAAAAATATATTTAAAAACTTTCTTTATCCAACTAAATGTTTTTAGAGAAATTTTCTGTGTTTCTAAAAAAAAATATTAACAGCAATATGGTTTTCTGTCAATGTATCTCACGCAATTTACCAAGAGGAAAAAAATAATAATAATAAAAAAACCTTTCTTATTTCAAGCAATTGAAGAAATGCATAAATATTAAAAAAGATTAGAAAAGATATTAAAGATAAAAAAGAAGAAAAAAAAACTTTAAAAAGTAAATATATTAAATAGGTGTTAGAAGTCCCCCTTAAGGCCCTGCAGCTAAAATTATATATACATATGTATATTAAAATAATTATAAAAAATATATAAAAGTTCTCTTTATATAAAAGTTCTCTTTCAAACATCAAAAAGAGATGAGATAATTTTTACACACACTCCCAGTTTTAAGAGAAAAAAGAACAAAACAACAAATATATATAAAAAAGAGAGAGGAATAGCATGCCGTATCTATGATAATTGTTAAGATATATACTAAAATATATTATAATATTCTTGAAAAAAAAGCTATTGAATTTTATGAAAAAAAAAATTATGAATATTTTTGAATTATAGTTAAGATTTAAGAAAAAAAAATACCCCACAAAGCGAAAATTGTTGCAAAAGCGTTATTTAATTACACATTAGATTTAAATAAGGTAAAGTTTATTTTTTGACAAGTAATAGAAAGTTGTTTCAAATACCAAAAAAAAATTATTTGTTCCAAATATGGTTTTTAACACATTTATGCAAATTAATTTTTTATTTGCATTATTTTGTGGACATTGTATCTATTAAGGCTTTCAAGGTCATTAAATTTATATAAAGTGTAAATAAAAGTCGTTTTTGATTTACTTTTTAATGTATACGACGTATCGTTGGGATTTTCCAACATCTTCAAGATAATCATTTTTTTATGAACTCTGGTAACATTGATAATTACATGAAATGATAATACAGTATCAAAACAGAAACTTGATTTACTTATCTGTTACTGCATTATCATTGCGTGTAATTATGTTAAAGCCGTTCTTTTTATTAACAATGTTGCCAATCTGGCAATATAAATAATTATGCCTGTATGTGTTGGAAAAACCCAGCAAATGGAAGAATATATAAAAATAATATTAAAAACATAAATTTTTTTAATTTTAAAGCAATTGAATGGCTTTGAAAGCCTGAATGTATTAATTTCCCATATAGTGTTCTATTAATAATTAAATAATTCTTTAACCGTATTCTACTCTTTAATTTCTTTAGTTTTATGCCCACATAGGGGAAGTGTATAGGCGAAAATTGATCGGGCAAATGTAGTAGCCCGACATATTGCAAAAAAAAAAATATTTAAGCTGTAAATACATAACGTCATTTTTATTTTTCTGTATATCTTTTTTAGCTCTTTTATTTGATATTAATATCACTATACATATAATAACACATTTTGTCAGAAATTTTGTTATAAAAATTGTTTTTTATAATTTTTTTTTTCTCAATAATTCTTAATTTATTTAAGCTTTAATGGTTTTTTCTTACCATAAAATCTTGGAATTTATTTATTTTTCTTTTTTTTACATAATATAAAATTTTCTATTAAATATATAAAAAAATAAACCAACCTTAATTAAAAATATAAAAATATTTAAGTTCTAAAAAGCAGCAATAAAAAAATAATATAAACTTAAAAAAGTTATATAGTAAATATACTTTAAGTCCTGGCAAATATTTGTTGCAAAGCTAAATAAAATACTTCAACAAGTGTTAAATAAAAAAATTCAAAAAATATATACATGTATTAAGAATATAAATTTATTTTCAATAATAAAAAGCAAAATTAAATCACTTACATATCAAGTTATTAAGCAAGAAAAAAATATATATTACATAAAGTTTTTTTTTGAAAAAATATATTCTAACTGTTAAAAAAATATATAAAACGAAAAAATCTCTGCATGAAAGTCAACTAGATTTATTTGTTCTTTTCGAAGGAACATAATCGTTTTTTTATATTTATTTTTTATACTAATTGCAATACATAAAAGAGTAATTAAAAAAACTGACCCTTTGATTAAAAATCGAGAAAGCTTTCACAAGACATTTATTTCAGACATTTATTTCAGCTCTGTTTCACAAAAAGTATATAAAATGCTTGGAGTTATCCATATTTTTATTAAACCTGGCCTAATCCATATTTTTATTAAAACCAAAACATTTAAACAACATCATAATTTAAGTAAATTAAGCTTTTAATTTAAAAAGCTCACGGCTATGGCTAGTCTCTGAGCCACAAAGCTTTAGGTTGTTCAATACATATATGTATATATATTTTATATTATTTTTTTGGTATTTCCAAAAGCTTTTAAAACTTTTGTGAAAATATGTTTTTCTATTTCCAAAAATATTTAAAGCTTCTAAAAATATAATTTTTTTATTCTCAAATTTACCTTAACGCGATATTTAGAGAAATTTAATATTTACTTTATATATTTCTTTGATTCATACATATAACTTTTACTATGCTGCTATGAAAATATTTTTAAGGCGGTCAGCAGAGCTTTAAGCTAAGAATCTCCCAAAAGGGAAATTTTTTATCCTTTATTTATTAAAAAGCTTTTTTAAGAGATTCAGCCTACCAAAATTAATTAATTTTCTAGAAATTAAAAAATTTTCCGTAAGGGAAATTTTCTTACAACCATTAAATTTAAAAAAATTTTAAAAATTTAGTGTAAAATTGCATTATTTAGTAAATTTTTAGTTGCATCAAAAAATTTCCCTCAAACAAGGCTATGCAACACGGTACATTTTCATACGTTTTAAAGTGCTACTTCCTTGGGCATTTTAGAATTAGAATTTTAAATTTTAAAAATATGCTATTTTCTACAATTTTAAATAAAAACTTGCACATTTTAGATAAAAAAATGTCCCAATTGGGATATTTTCTTAGTAAGCATGTATTATTTAATACATTTAAAAATATTTTTCATATAATAAGTTATTATGGCATAATTTTTCATCTTCTCTATATATTTCACAATACATCTGTCAGTACAAAATAAAATTTCCCACATGGGAAATTTTCCCAAAACCATACAATTCTTTCAAAAGTTTAATTAAACATATAAGATATTAAAACTTATGAAATTTTAGGCTTTGTTTAAAATTTCCCTCGAGGAAAAATTTATTTTTGTAAGTTTTAGTGCATTATTTCCTTTAGTATTTTTCAAATTGAAAAAAAATATTATTTGCTTTAGATTTTCTTTGGGAATTTATAAATTTCCCTAGCATTTAAAAATTTCCCACATGGGAAATTTTCCCAAAACCATACAATTCTTTAAAAAATTTTATTAAATATATAAAATATTAAAAAAAGTTATTAAATTTTAGGCTTTATGTAAAATTTCCCTTGAGCAAAAATGTATTGCTACGTGTAACACAGTGTAATTGCATGCATTTGGAAGCCTAATTTTCTTTGGTATATTACAATTGCCATTTTGATTAAGAGAACAAACTATTTTTGCTTTAATTTAGCTAATATAATTTTTTTCGAAAAAAAAATCCCAAAAGGGAAATTTTTAAATTTTTCTTACAATTATATCAGAATTTGAATATTTAATGAGAAATTGAAGGTGTTAATACATTTCAAGCTTCATTTAAAATTTCCCTAGAGGAAAAACATTGCTGCCTCATATGAATTGGCAATTTATAATTGCCACTTAGCATTAAAATTAAAATGCAATTCAGAGATACTAAAAAACTTTCTGCCTTAAAAATAAATTTCCCACATGGAAAGTTTCCCGTAAGAACCAAATAAAAATGTAAACTAATAGATTTCAATAAACGTTAGCTTTATTTAAAATTTCCCTGGAACAAAAACATATGTATGTACATATTGTTCCACACCACATTGTTTAGTTTTCATTAATTGTAATCTTTTATTTCCTTTGCAAGAAAAATGCCATTTCCTCTCATTTTGCTAAAGTCATTTATTTGCAGAAGGAAGTGCTTTTAGTTTTTATTTGAAATATAAACCACTTATAAATTGTTTTGTTCTGTTGCTTTAATGGTTTTTCTTTTTTTTCAAATAAAAGTCAAGCAGCAACAGGTTTGAAAGAAAGTTTTGTTTTTGAAAGTTTTTTATTTTTATTTTTAATAATGCTGACAAGCATTTTGTCTATATGAGATCTTACTCTTTTATGTATTCAAATTTATTTAATTTTTATAAAAATTGTTTGCCTCTTAATGTCGTGATATAACAATTTCCTTATGAACTTAGACTTAAAAAAACCAAACAACAATACATATCAAAGTAAAACTAGTAGTATTTTATTTTCAACAAAACTAAGTAAAAGTTAATAGCATAAACGTCGTAGAAATCAAGGACTTTATCCAACCGAAGGCATTTGAGTGTTAAGAAACGTAAAACAATTTAAGCAATGAAAGTTATTTTTATAAAAAAAAAAACGAAAAGCTACAAAAACGGTCTACAGAATGTAATAAAGCTCAGAGAATGACAACTAAACCCACTTAAGAAAACGTTAATATTAAAAAAACAAATACATATATTTTTACAGCAAACCTGCATATTTAATTTCTAATTTCAGACTACAGCATTTTATGAATTGGGAAAAATAAAAGCTTAACAAAAATTTTATATAATAAATTAAAAATTTTAGTTGAAATAAAAAAGGAGTTAAAAGTACCTAAATATGAGATTTAATTAAACAAACAAAAAAAACACAATTAGCAAAGTAGCTTTTTTTTCAAACAAAACCGATTGAATTAAAATTTGAAAAGAAAAACCGGCAAACTCATTAAAAAAGAAAACGAAGTCCTAAATGCAAAACTCTGTTACTAAAAAAAAAAACAAATAAATAAAACCATAACAATTTTACAATATTTATATATTAAATGTTATCCGCGATAAATTTTATATCAAATATAAAATAAAATGTCATATTAAATGTAAATTTTAGAGATACAAATATTATATGAAAAAAAAAATAAATAAACAACAAAGAAATATCTAAAATATTGTTGTAAATAAATTCCATTATTATATATAAAAAAATTATATCAAAACTGAATGAGAGTTATAAACCACTTATGAAAGAGTTGTTATTTTATATCAGTTCTCGTTTGTCAAAAGAAATTTAAAAACTATTTTATTTTTATTTACTAAATTTTGATGAATTTTTAATTAATGTAGTTTATGGCTAAAGAAAAAATATAAATAAATAAATCAACAAACATATCAAAAATCAAGCAACAAAACATATCATGATAAAAAAAGGAACAAAATTTATATATTAAGCAAATTATTAATTAAATAATTCAATTAAAAGTATTTGATAAGAGATAAAATTTATTAATTTATCAATATTACTTTAAAAATTTTAATTTAATTTAATTTCTTAAAAAAAACAGCAATTTCATTTAGTAACAAAGGGCAATTGTTTGTACCATAAAACCACTAATAAAGCTTATGTAATAAAAGCTCATCCTTGAAAACCTGTTTTGAGAAAAGCTGGTTCCACATCTCTAGCAAAAACTCAATAGTTTTCTTGACTAACGGGGAAAGTTTTGCAAGTATCATAGAGAGCTTTGAAAAATTAACTCTGCGTTTTTTCTCAAATTATGTGAAAGATTATGCAAGAATTATGAAGAAAGCTTTTGAGTATTTTGTATTTTAGCCAAAATACAAAAAAAATAACATGGAGTACTTTTTGTATTTTGGCAAATTTTTTTAAAAAAATTTACCAAAAATAAAAAAAGAGCTTTAGAAAGCTGCATTTTATGCTTAAGGTAAAGAATTAAAGAATTTTCCTAAGCAAATTAAAAGCGCTTTGCAAGCAAAATTTTAGTGCTTTTTTAAAAGCACTTTAAAAATTTATTTGAAAATCCCTTCTATGAAAATTTCCAAAAAAAATACTTAAAACACTTTTAATAAAATAGAGTAGAAATGAACTTCGTTTTGGGTAAATAGTCACAAAATAGTTTAAAAATGCACCTAAAACCACAAATTATTTGGGTTAAAAAGTTTTCCAAAAAGTACCATTGCAAAAAACAATGCTTCGGAATAACGGACTTACCAAAAATTACCTATTATCAAAAGTACTTTTTCAAAAAAATATAATAACATATATTAAAAAACAACCTTTTGAAAATTCACCTTTCACAAAAAGTACTTTTGCAAAAAATACCTTTTACAAAAAGAACTTTAATAAAGTACCTTTTATAAAAAGTACCTTTAAAAAAAACCTTTTACAAAAAGTACTTTTAACAAAAATCACCTTTTACAATAAGTAACTTTCACAAAAAGTACCTTTAACAAAAAGTACTTTTGATAAAAAGCTCTTTTCACAAAAAGTATATTTGCCATAAAGTACCTTTGACAAAAAGCACTTTTTACACGACGTACCTTTCACAAAAAGCACTTTTTAGTCCAAGTACTTTTTACAAAAAGTACCTTTTACACAAAACCCCTTTTTCGAAAGGTATATTTTACGAAAAGTATCTTTTATAAAAACTACCTTTTACAAAAAGTACCTGTCACAAAAATTACATTTTACAAAAAGTATCTTTTACAAAAAATACCTTTCACAAAAAGCACTTTTTAATAAACTACATTTTACAGAAAGTACCTTTTACACAAAGTACCATTTTCGAAAGGTGCATTTTATGAAAAGTAGCTTTTCGAAAAAGTACATTTGAAAAAAATACTTTTTACAGAAAGTACCTTTCACAAAAATTACATTTTACAAAAAGTACATTTTGCAGAAAGTACCTTTGCCAAAAACTACCTTTCACAAAAAGCACTTTTTACAAAAAGTACCTTTTTACAAAAAGCACTTTTCACAAAAAGCTCTTTTTAATAAAAGTACTTTTTCCCAACGTACCTTTTTCGAGAGGTAAATTTTACGAAAAGTACCTTTGACGAAAATTACTTTTTACAAAAAGTACATTTTACAAAAATTACATTTTACAAAAAGTACCTTCTCCAAAAAGCACCTTTTACACAAAGTACCTTTTACAAAAAGTACATTTAACAGAAAGTACCTTTGCCAAAAAGTATCGTTGACAAAAAGTATCGTTGAAAAATACCTTGTATTATCTTGAACTGAAAGTACGAAAACTGCCTTTTACGTAAATTAACTTTTACGAAAAGTAGCTTTTGCAAATAGTACTTTTTACAAAAAGCACCTTTTTCGACAAAGCTACTTCTGGAAAAAGGTAACAGAAGTACCTTTTTTAAAAAGACCTTATTTCGAAGATTCACTTTTCAAAAAGTACTTTTTTTGGAAAGTACGTTTTACCAAAAGAAAATTTTTCAGGAAGTACCTTTTACAAAAAGTACGTTTTTCGAAAACTACTTTTTTCGCAAGGTGCCTTTTTACAAAAAGTACTTTTTTCGAAAACTACCGCTTATAAAAGGTACTTTTTTCGAAAAGTACCTTTAACAAATTGTACTTTTTTCAGGAAGTACCTTTAAATAAAGTACTTTTTTCAGGAAGTACCATTTACAAATAGTACCTTTTTCGAAAAGTACCTTTTACAAAAAGTACCTATTTCGAAAATTACCTTCTACAAAAAGTACCTATTTCGAAAAGTACCTTCTACAAAAAGTACTAATTTCGAAAAGTGCTTTCTATAAAAAGTACGTTTTTCGAAAAGTACTTTTTACAATAAGTAAATTTTTTCGAAAAGTACCTTTTATTTACCAGTTGTAATGGCTTAAAGCTTCCCATTACAAGTCCGTCTACTTGTTAATTCTTGGCCCCTACTTGTCAATTTATTGAGTAGAAATTTCATCATCTTCCTGAAGACTTCTTTCAAAGAACATTTCTCTCCAGCTCTGTTGAATAAATTGTTTAGTGTCCTTATTTTAAAATTTCCGCCAAACGTATGTTGACCAAGCATTTAACTCAAGCTGACCCTTGTAAATGCAACACAACAACGTAACAGGAAATTTTAAATTGACAACACTAATGCCCAACAATTGCCCAAAAACAAACAATTTCCGTTATTATTAAAAAAAACTACAATTTATTTGCACAAAGTCTATGGTTTTAAATAAACATGAAGTTGTTGTGGTCTAAATTAAATTAAAATTCTCAATAAAAAAATTTAATTATTCGATTATGAAAATGAAAATTATATATGTATGTAATTATAAAATATGTACGAGTATTTATAAACAATTTATGAATGTATAAAATTTTAAATCGTATGCAAGGAAATAATAAAATTTAAAAGAGCCATACACACAGACATTTTTATCGTTACGAAAATAAAATACGAAAAATAAAATGGGAAGAAAACAAAAAAAAATATATAACATTAAAGAATCATTATTAGAAGAGGGCAGAGGAATGAATTAGAAGTAATGTAAGTAAAATGGACAGAGAGAGCTTGGAAAGTGTTAGAAGGTGAGTATAAAAATATGCGAAGTCTGTAGTATGCAGAAGAATGAGTATCGATACATACTGGTATGAAATAAAGCATGTAGAGGTATACGCAAGTATAAGACTGAATGGATATGAATGTGTACAGGTATAAGAAATATTCGAGTAGTGCTAGAGTACATAATTTTTTTTAGGGTTCCGTACACCAAAGGTGAAAGGGACCTAAAATTTGGACAGAGTGTGTAAACTTTTGTCCGCTACAAGTACACGAGAATTAAAAATTAAAGGGTGCTCCAAAACGAGCAACGAAAACTGTTAGAATCCCATGTAATATACATACAATTGTATGTATGTATATACACTTGAAATTTGTATATGTTTAGACTACAACAATTAACACTAAAATTTTAAAAAATCTAAATTACAGGGTGTTCTATCAGTTAATGTAATTTTGACTATGTAATTTGGACAACTTGCTGTATCTTGGAAACCGTATCTTGAAATTTTCAAAAACGGTTAAACAAAAAAATCCCAAAATTATTAAATCGCCAAACCAAAAAAAATTACCAAAACCAAAAAAAAATCACAATAACGAAAAAAGCGCCATAAAAAAAATTTCTAAAACTAAAATAAATCGCGAAGAACCGGAAAAATCGTCAAAAAGAAAAAATCGCCAAAATGAAAAAAACCCTAACAGACAAAAATCGCCAAAAAGAAAGAAATCGCCAAAATGGAAAAAAATCGCCAAAAAGAAAAAAATCGCCAAAATGAAAAAAAAACCAAAAACAAAAAAATTGCCAAAATGAAAAAAAATCGCCAAAATGAAAAAAATCTAAAAAAATGAAAAAAAAACCAACAACAGAAAAAAATCGCCAAAATGAAAAAAAACACAAAAACCGAAATAAATCGCCAAAATGAAAAAATTGCCATAATGAAAAAATCGCCAAAATGAAAAAAAAACCCAAAAACAGAAAAAAATCGCCAAAATGAAAAAAAATGGAAAAAGTTAAAAAAAAACCAAAAACAGAAAAACCGCCAAAATGAAAAAAATCGCCAAAATGAAAAAAAAAAAACGCCAAAAACCGAAATAAATCGCCAAAACGAGAAAAAAACTACAAAACTAAAAAAAATTGTTTAAACAAATACACGAGAACTAAAAATTGAAGGGTGCTCCAAAACGAGCAACGAAAAGTATTAGAATCCCATGTAATATACATACAATTGTATGTATGTATATACATTTGAAATTTGTATAAGGTTAGTGTATTTTTATACAGACTACAACAATTAACACTAAAATTTGAAAAAAATCTAAATTACAGGGTGTTCTATCAGTTAATGTAATTTTGACAGTGTAATTTGGACAACTTGCTGTATCTTTGGAAACCGTAAGAGCTTGAAATCTTGAAATCTTGAAATTTTCAAAAACGGTAAAACAAAAAAACCCAAAATTATTAAATCGCCAACCCAAAAAAAAATCGCTGAAAACAAAAAAAATCACCAAAAAGAAAGAAGCGCCATATAAAAAAATTTCTAAAACTAAAATAAATCGCGAAAAACCGGAAAAATCGCCAAAATGAAAAAAATCGCCAAAATGAAAAATAAGCCAAAAACAGAAAAAAATAGCCAAAAAGAAAAAAATCACCAAAATGAAAAAAAACCCAAAAACAGAAAAAAATCGCCAAAATGAAAAAATCGCCATAATGAAAAAATCGCCAAAATTAAAAAAACCCAAAAACAGAAAAAAATCGCCAAAATGAAAAAATAATCGAATAAATGAAAGAAACCCAAAAACAAAAAAATCACCAAAATGAAAAAAACGCCAAAAACCGAAATAAATCGCCAAAACGAGAAAAAAGCTACAAAACTAAAAAAAATCGTTTAAACTGAAAAAAAACGCAAAAAATAAACTCCAATTGAAAAAATGTTCCTAGCCAAATGTACGAAACCCTTCGTGCGCGAGTCGAAGTCACACTTTACTAAATTTATTTATTGTTTTTATGTGATTCCAAACTGTGTTTTTCAAAGATTTGAAGTTTGTTAATTATTTCAACCTTTTTTTTAAACATTTTGCGCAAGAGATAAAAATTAGCCATAAGGAGAAGAGTTAGAAGGTTAAACTGTTCTACAAAAATCTTCTGCATGAGATTTAATATAAAAATTTTGAATAAATTTTGCCCTTAAAATGCAATGGCTTCCAAGTTTGTTTGTTTTTTTTTTAGAAAGTTCAGTTTTGCTGCCCAGTGTTAGATTTAAAACTTTATACTGTACAAATAAAGCAAACCCCTCAAAAAAATATTTTCAAATACTTAAATATTTTCAGCTTCATTACGATTTATGTAGTTGTTGTTCTAACATTTACAAAAACAATGAAATTTATTAAAAAAAAAAAACAACTCCCTGGTATTTGCGATAAGATACTGGAGAGAGAAATTAGTCTTGTTGTCTCTTCTCATTGTAGTTAATATATGAGCAATAATAATTCATGAAAATGTTGCTGTTTAATTAAATTATTTTTTTTTATAATATGAAATAATAATTAGAAAGAAATAAGAACAAAAAAAAACAAACACAAATTGATAATAAATGCATATGTATTTATATACTACATGTAAACAAAAATGGAATAAACACAGCAGCTTAAAATTAAATTAAAAAAATAATAATAATAATGAATTGAATTAAATTAAATAAAAACCAAAATATGCAGAGACATTAAAGGCCCTAAAAAAATATATCTCTCTTTAAATAATGTAATAAAAATACGACTTGTTATTTGCTTAGAGCAGAATAATTTTTAATGTTTTTAAATAAATTTATTAAACCGAACAAAACCACCAGCCACCACTCCAGCTCTCTCCCCCTCTAGACTAGAGGCAAGCATGAAGTACAAAAGCAACGAATTAGTAGCATCTTTCAAAGCGTGTTAACAAGTCGTGCGTAAGCAAATTTTTTTTTTTAATAAAAGATATAAATATAAATTAAATTAAATGTTTTACTTTGAAAAATTTTGAAAACGAAAGCTTTTAAATTCCAAGTTTCAAAGGCAGAAAAAAAAATATACCCAAACATACACAAATTGTGGAAGTTTAAAGCAAAATAAAAATAAAATTGTGTTAAAAGTACTTAAAAGAGCAGATATACATAAATATAAATAGGCCATAATTTAAGTTAAGCAACGCCGCCTAATAGTATGCTAGCTTAAAAAAAAAAGTTTTCTAACAATTTGAACAAAAAAGTCCTTGTATACACATAAAATTTTCCTAATGAACAAAAAGGAAAACATCCATAAATAAATTAAATATTTATAACATCATCAAATAAATGCCTTAAATTGCATTGTGACAAATGTATAATAATAGCACGCTAAAGAGTAAATTATAGCCAAGTTTAAGAGTTTAAATAAAGCGAAAAGTTTTAAGGAAAAACTTTTGAAGTTTCATGTAAAACGTAGCAGACAGACAGACAGACAGACAAACATGCAGCAACCTGTTTATACTGGCAACAACTTCGTTTATTATGAAGAACCTAATTATTATTCAATTTGTGAGAATGACGATGTTGATGATGAGGGCGATTATGCCAATACAAATTTTTTGGTACAATATCAACCTGCTCCAGCACCTGCCATAATTATGGGCTATGATGACTATAGACGTCAATTTATAAGTAAGTATTAAAATAAATTAGATTCAGCAGAGAGTGACTTTGACTGGCACACGAAGGGTACCGTACGGCTGAGCTGCCCAAAGTAGCCCCAGAGTGCCGAACATCAATCAGCTTCTTATACAAATGAATACGTGAATACATTTCTCTCGTGTTTCTCTCGGTGGCCGGCTCAGCTGCTTATTTTTTTCGGGTTTTAGTATTGATGCTGTTGTTAGTTTTAGCGTTTTCTTCGCTTTGGCAATTTTTTCGTTTTTTTTTTTTTTTGTTTTATGCATATTTTAAGTTTTAGCGATTTTTTTTAGTTTTGGCGTTTTTTTAGTTTTTGGCGATTTTTTTTAACTTTGTTGCAATTTCTTAGTTTTTTTGGTGACCTTTTTACTTTTGGTGATTTTATTTATTTTTTCGATTTTATTTTTAGTTTTAGCGATTTTTTTTAGTTTTAGCGTTTTTTTCTAGTTTTGGCGATTTTTTTTAACTTTGTTGCAATATTTTAGTTTTTTTGGTAACCTTTTTAGTTTTTATGATTTAAATTATTTTTTCGATTTTTGGCGGCTTTTGTTTATTTATACAATACATATGCATATATTTTTAATTTTAGCGATTTTTTAGTTTTGGCCCTTCCTTTAAAATTGACGTTTTTGTTAGTTTTGGAATCTCTTTTTTTATTTATACAACTAGCTGACCCAGGTCCGCGTTGCTGGCCCTAAGCAAACATTAGTGTTGTATATGGCATTGGTGGTACAATATGAAAATTGAATTTTGCCCACGAATAAACTAAATATTGCGCCATCTGCCGGACGAACTTCAAACTACACAGAAACGCTCCTCACGCCCCATAGAGCATGTATATATAAGTTTGGTCGAAATCGGTGCAGTAGTTCTTGAGTTACGGTGCAAAAACACAAAAAAAAAACAAAATATTGGGCCATCTGTCGGACGAACTTCAAACTACACAGAAACACTCCTCACACCCCATAGAGCATGTATATAAGGTTTGGTCTAAATCGGTGCAGTAGTTCTTGAGTTACGGTGCAAAATTACAAAAAAAAAACTAAATATGGCGCCATCTGTCGGACGAACTTCAAACTACACAGAAACACTACTCACGCCCTATAGAGCATGTATATGAAGTTTGGTCAAAATCGGAGCAGTAGTTCTTGAGTTACGGTGCAAAAACACAAAAAAACTAAAAATTGCGCCATCTGTCGGACGAATCACTATTTCTGAAAGGGGCGTAGCATTTACCGGGGTAGAATATATATAAAAATACGCGCCGGTCTTTTACAAATATTTCGTGGGGTGGAAGGCGAAAATCTGTTGGGGCATTGAAGAGTTCACCCCTAACAAATAAACGTGTTTTTGATTTTTATATACATTAAGATAATATAAGATACATATTTTAGTTTTAGGCGATTTTTTTAGTTTTGGCAATTTTTTTTTTTAGTTTTTTTGGCAACCTTTCTACTCTTGCTGATTTTTTTTTTGCATTGTAGCGATTTGTTTTATTTTTGGTGATATTTTTTGTTTGAACAGTTTTGACGGTTTTTGAATTGTTCCAACCGGACTTGACAATTTTTGGGGTTTGGCGTTTTTTTAGTACATATTGACGCTTTTTTTGGTTTTGGAGTTTTTTTTCTTTTTGGCGATTTTTTTATTTTTTTTACGACCTGGTGATTTTTTGCATTTGAGCGATTTATTTTATTTTTGGTGATATTTTTCATTTAAGCGCTTTTTTCATTTTTGGTTTTAGCGTTTCTGAAAATTTCAAGAGTTTGCGGTTTCCAATAAACAATAAAAATTGCCAAAATTGCATTAGCTGACAGAACACCCATTAATGTTTAAGTGTTATATCGAGCCATAACCGCTAAAATAGCTTAAGCGACACATTTTTTGGACTTCGTTTTTTTTACGAAAATCGACTATTTACAAACAATCGCAAATAATCGATTTTGGTCAAATATTAAGTTCGAAAATTATGTCGCTTAAGATATTTGGACGGTTATGGCACGATATATATGTTTGTTGTTATAATTGTTATAGCGGTCAAAGTTTTACACATTCTGCTAAAATTTCAGGTCCGTAGCTGTTGAGTCCGTGTATCCGACACAATCGTACGATTTTTGAGAAAACACAACCCTGGGGGTCTACTCTGTAATTCAAAACGAAAGAAAATGCTTTCGAATTTACATGTAATTAACATACAAATTCGAAAGAATTTTCTTTCGTTTCGAATTACAGAGTAGACCCCCTGGTATGATGGAGTCTATGAAAATTAAAAAAAAAACAATAACAATTCATCAGTAGTGCGATTCAATAACTTTTTTTTAACGATAAACGCATCGTTAAAATAATTTATTTAATTTGCTATTCAGTAACATTTTTAACGATATTTACTGCAGGTTAATGTCAGCTGTGTCGTTATTTAAGCGACAATAATTTATGTGCTGTTAATTTTATTGACAAAAATCAACAGAAAATGCCAGCTGCGTACTATCGTTAGAAAGGAGTTACAGAATCACACAATCGTTATGGTAAGCGACAAAATGTATAGACAAAAATTACGACTGTCGGATCGTTAAAAGTTACTGTATCGCACCAGAGGTCAGGGTTGTAATTTTTTCGTAGGTCGCGCGATTGTGTAGGAAAGTGAGTCATGGCCTTTACGGTTCACGAGAAAACAACCTGTGACAGACAGACGGACGGAGATTGTAGCGAAAACAATAGGGTCCCTTTTCACATATTGCGTACGGAAGCCTAAAAATGGTCCGCCTTTTAATTTTGAGTATTTTTTAAGCGAAGTCGTGGAATGTTTATTGTCATACCATATTATTTATAAAAATATCAGCTAAATGACCACCACACCTACATACATACGCTGCACAGTGGGGGATTTTGGCAAACAAATTAAAATCATTCTGCAGTTTCTAACCGAGCCGGTCCGATTGTTATAAAGCTGTCACAGAGCTTCAGATTGAAATTTGGATTTGATACAAAACCCCAAAGTAGGCCACCTCAGGTCATTGAAACAAAGTTAATGTTAAGAAAAATTACATGAAATACCGAAATATATTTATTTGAAGCCTACTGACGAGTTCCAAAAGCGAGAACGAAATGCATATAGACAATTGCTTAACCATAACAACAAGCCAAATTTTCAAGTTAAGAAAAAATGTTTGCAAGCATAATTTCTTATCTAGAAAATATTCGAGAAAAAAAATTTAATTTTAACTTTTCTACCAACCTTGCTCTACTGTTGCTAAAGGACACTTTTTACGGATTAAGAACAAAGGCGCATATTCAAAGTTATAACAAAGTATACTTTAAAAACTTAAAATCAGTATTACCATAACAAATATTGGTTTGTAATTCATAAAAAGTTTTCTTTAGCAACAGTGGTGCAAGATTGGTAAAAAAGTTAAAACTTAAATTTTTTTTTCGAATATTTCCTGAATTGTAAGCAGAAAAATAATTTTGTTTTGAAAGCACAATTCAGTCAAAAGTTATACGCAACTCAAATTAAAACTTTGAAAATAGCCCATTTTCCTTCGTTTTTATTTTTCAAAAAAAAAATTTTAATTATTTCGCAATTATAAGAAAATTTTCCAAAAATACTCATCCCATATTTTTCCCTATTTATAAGAAATATTACAAAAAAATTTGTTGTTAAAAATTTTCGGTAGTAAAGGATTTAGAGCGCTTCGAAATAGATTTATTTTTGTTGTAAATATCGTACTTAAGGCCTGCTGGCTCAAATTCTAAAGTTTTAACCAAATAATTTATCATAACACCTTGAGTCAGAATATGTTTTTAAGTATTTCCTAAAACATTACCAGCGCTTGGCGAAAAATAAGAAAAATACAGCAAAAATATTGAAATATCCCACTTTTGGGATTTTTAGAAATTTCTTTGGGAATTGCCGGAAACTTAAAAAAAGCAAATCTGGGAGAAAATTACGGCATTGCGGATCGAAATATTTTTCGATCAAAATCGTTCCATAGCGAGTGCCGAGTACAACCTGTATCTGACTTGCTTTTATTTTGTTTGTATTAGTTATACAATTTTCCACTTAATTGAGAGCTTTTAGCCGAAAATATTGTTAAATAAAATATTTTTAGCATCCTTTTTCCTCTGACCCCTAAATTCTTCTCGGTATTAATTTATGTTAAGGGAAAACTCTGCTTCTGCAATAAGCAAATGCGGGTAATTCAAAAATATAACAGCCTTATTTATAAAAAAAGCTTTATAAAGGCTGAATAAGAAAAATTTTGTTTTGTTTTAAAACCCCCTTTATAAAACCATAATAATTTTTATAAATAAAGCTTTTTTTTAATATTTAAGCTGAATTTACAAACGACGAAAGCAATGACATTTGACTTGATTTCGCAAACATCTGTTTCATCGTGGTGGCATATATTGGAATAAAGCTTTTGTAACACTTGCAGCCACTTTTTGAGTTCTATGTAGATTATAAATCATATTATTCGTAATCGTTATTTGTAGCTTTTGAGTTATCGATTATATGGTTCTTGTTGGTTCAATCTTACATTAATAATGATAATATACACTTGTGTAATGTATGTATGTACATATGTATACAAAAAACATTTTTGATTATGAGCAAAAAGAATTGAAAAACAAACAAAATTATTTTTAGTTATTTTAGTAGTACATACAATATTTTATGTACATGTAAATATTGACCTAAAGCAGTTTCTAATTCTTTCGGGTTAACTAATTACAGAGAGAGAGAGAGAGAGAGATATAAACTGAGTTTAATCTCTAACCCAAAAATTTGCTCTTTAACAAAAAAGTTTTCAATACCATGAAACATGTTCAATACATATCATGGCCAAAGCGAATTAATACCAAGTGGCCTTATCATTACAACAACATACATACAAAACAAATGTAGACTTATTATAGCTATGCTATTTATGTCACGACATGGGAGCTAGAACGTGACTTTCGTAACAAAACTAATCGACACTATTACAGTTATAAATTTATTTTTGTTTTGATTTCTTTGTACTTAAAACCAGAGTACGAAAATAAACGAAACAAATTGTTTGATTTGGTTTCGTTTCATTCTTTGAAGTGAGTGAAATAAAAACAAAGCAAAAACAATGAGAAGGATTACTCAAATTGTTTTTGTATTATTTTTGCACATGAGCACAAAGCGGAGAACACAG
The DNA here is from genome assembly GCA_944452675.1 of Tachina lurida. Lineage (NCBI taxonomy): Eukaryota > Metazoa > Arthropoda > Insecta > Diptera > Tachinidae > Tachina > Tachina lurida. The sequence goes on from OX101752.1 coordinate 28,517,107, forward strand.
CCCAACAACAGCCGCCGTCGGTCACAAACAATACATACTCGTATATTTAATCGTACTTCGCTAGAAAAGCAAAAAATGGCAACGTTTTAAAATATTTGCGGCGAATTTAACATCATCACATAATATAATTTTATTCCATTGTTATTTATATAACACATTAAGTTTGTTTTATATAGCTAAGCAGCATAGCTATAACCGGGTGTCCTAAGACACTTATTTTCTTTTTTCTTATTTGTATGTTGACAGTTCGGGTTAAGATTTTACGCTATTTTATTTAGAGTTCGACGCAAGGCGAATTGATACCGATTTGCAAGTCTGCATATTCGCCTTGTATATTTGTTAGTGTAAAATTTTCTGTTGTCAGAATATATCTGAACGGCAAGATATTTTACACTAACAAATAACTATATATACATACATATGTACATGTTTTTTCTGCAGTGTTTTAAAATGAGTTCACCTGGTATGAATTCGCCATGATCAAGGCTAATTCATTACCAGGTGGCCTTATCAGCAGCTGACTTTACCTCATCCGTCAAACCAAGGTGAATTCACAACAGATGATCTCAATACACCAGCTTACGATCAGCTGATAATTTCTTGCTTTGATTTGTCAGCAGAGAAATTATCAGCTGCTGAACTTAAGCCCGATTAAGAAATTATTTCTGATGAAAAACTTTTTTTTTTTGTTATAATTAAATTCAAATTAAATTTTTCTAACCAAATAGATGCATCGACGCACGACTTTTGAAAAATTCAACCTTGATTTAATGACAACTTGTTGTTATCTTTTGAGAATTTCCATAAATTCTATCATACCAGGGTTGTATTTTTTCAAAAGTCTCCTACAATTGTGTAGGAGAGTGTATGCTAGCCTTTATTAACTTTTTTTCACAAACTGTGACAAAACATTTAAACGTTTTTACGCTTGTACGTTTATATGTGCATATCGCCCATTTACTCAATGTCATAAATCAATAAATTAAATTCTTGAGTAAATGATCCAAAATTAATCCTCATATCGTTCTTCAGATTGTGTAAAAATTTCATATAAATATCTTGTTTACTCAATTTTTGAAAGCAAAATAAAATTTTCTTTTTCCATCAAGTTTGTGTGTAAATTTAAAGCTTTTTCTGGCAAACTAGTTCTTTTGAGTTATTACGTTATTTGCGTAAGTGAGCGATATGTCTGTATGTAATTGGCTCAATGTTACAAAAGTTTTATTTTTACTTTTTATACTTTATCTTTGCATTTTTAAATAAATAATTAAGTCAGAAAGAAGCAAAAGCCAACAGCAGCACTTCAACATGAGATGAAATAGTTCAAATGTTTGTAGAGCGCTCATATGATGAAACATGTGTTAAAAGACGATAAGAAGTCAACAAAAGACAACAGGAATTGTTATCTCTTAGAGATAATACAAACAGAATTAAGATAAAAATTGTGTATGAAAAAATTACAAAAATTCAGTGTCGCAAAAAAAATTAGAACAGAAATTTAGTAGGAATTTCTCTATTTTTTAATTCAGCATGAGGACAATATTTAATTGTTATTGGGGGCTTACATGCATCAGAATAATACGGGTTTTAAAACTTTGCAGTAGTAATAGTTTCACTTTAAATAACAAAAATTAAAAATTTTAAAAACCCCTGAATATATGTATCTATAGAAGATGTGATATCTTCCAAACGGCTGGACCAATTTTCTTGAAACATCGCTAAGAACCATCTCGATCAAATCAGCTTTCAAACAGAAAAAACTAAATCGAAATCGGTGCAGCCGTTTGGTCTGTACGTGGACACGGACAGACACACAGGTATACATATACACAGATACACAGATGCAGATACACAGACACACACTACAAACTTTTTTTAATCTGGGGTTAAAAATAAAGTTTGAATACAAAAATAATGCCAAATCATTCTTTGTACACAGAAAAAAAATTATTTTCCAATTCAAACACAATATTCTCTGAATCAAATATTCTATATAAACAAATTTCAATTCAGATCCCACGAAGAAATTTGTAAATTCAAATGCAAAATTTTGTAAAAATTTGCTTGAAAAAAACTTTAATTTTTTTCAATCAACAAATTGCCTGATTCAACTAATTTTTTTACTTAAATTAATTAACTGATCTGTACAGAAACAATTTTTATATTGGAACAGAAATCTTCTACCATTGACTTTGTTACTTTATGTTAATTGTATGAATTATATTAATTAATTTATATTAATTGTATGAATTAGAATTTTTCACTCCATAGATAGTTTTTTTTTTTGATTAAATCAAAATTGGAACAAACTATTTGCTGGAACAGTATAAAATATTTACAGAAACTATATTTTATTTCAAACAAACGTGTTTGAAAATTTTTTGTTAAAAATATTTTTCTGTGTAGAATTTGATTACAAATATTTTTAAGTTTTTATTTTATTAACTTTTCAAATATGGATTTAAAAATAGTTAACATTTAAGAATAATATGCATTTATTGCCAAAATATGCAAAAATATGCACTAACCATTAAAATATGCAACTATAAATTTTATTTTGCTCCTAAACAATCGCAAGACATCGATGTTTTCTTTCGATGAATCGAAATGACATATTGTATACAGAACGCGGCTGGAAATTAGCCGCCAATTGATATAATTTTTTAATATTTAATACTCCAGTTGGAAAACTGACCGAAAATCCGTTGGATACATATTTCGCAGTTTCTCAAACTTTAAAAGATCGCTTTTAAATAACTTACAATGGTGGGAACATCGGTTCCATCTGAAAGATTATTTTCAAATCGGCACAGGTGATGACTCAATAAAGAGACAGCTTGAGTGGTGAAAGACTTGATAAACTTTTATTTCTAAACAGTATTGAAAAAAAAGGTAATGGGAGATTTAAAATAAACTTAAGATTTTTTTAAAATATAATTATAAATAAAAAAATAAACAATAGATGTATAAAAAAATCGATGTATTTTATAAAATATCGATGCAACATCGATGTATGTTTACGATGCATCGCATCGAAGAAAATTATCGATACAAATTAGATACAAATATAAATTGCATTTTCATTTCTGTGCGAGCTCAAAAATAAAGGAACTGGCCACAAAAAAATGCGATAATTGCCGAAGAATTAGCGAAATAAACTAATAAATTAATTATAAAGAGCAATCAATGGGACGTGGTTTACGAATTTCGACCGAAAAAATTTACTATTACAAAAATTTCGTAGTCAAAGTCGAAAATAAATATTTCTTTTTGTTTAATACCTATAATTAATTGCAAGCAATAATTCGTTACAACTTGTTGTAGAGTGAACTCTACAGCGTGGTTTTTTAGAATATGTGAATGGGTACAAATATTTTATACATAGATACAAAAGCACAATCTTGAAACATTCTCGCAACTATTCAACTCATGCACGCGCATGTTCATGCACGACGACACAATTGGAACGTTGGGCCTTATTACGTTTCTCGAATTTTCAGATTCGACTTCAACTTGCTGTACTAGATTAAAGAAGCATACAACATTTTTCTTTAATCTGGTACAAACTATCGAAGTCGAATAGAAAAATTCGAGAACCGTAATAAGTCCCGTTATATTCCACAATATCAAACGTGATCACATGCATAACCATGATTCGTGATTAGGAATAAAATTTAATCTACCTTTTCTTAAATTAATTACATCCTATTAGTTAAATTAAATTTTTATTTAATACTCTAATTAACTTTATCTTCAGGACTTTTTTATTTCGGTCTGAATGGGATGTTAATTACATGGAAATTCGAAAGCATGTCCTTTCGTTTCGAATTACAGAGCAGATCCCCTGAGTTGGATATTAATTTCAGGTCAAGTTTTTATTATTTAATTGTTGAAGTAGTGGTAAAGAAGAACAATGAAAAAGTTGACAATCACATTACAAAATAAAGTCAATAACCTACATAGTAAGTACTTTCATAGACCTTGGTCCCACCTATTAGAAATAGGTATTTGTCAGCTACATTTCCAATAGGTTAACATGACTGACAACAAAATTGTCTATACGAAGAATCAAGGCAAGTCTTATGTACATACATACATGCATACATATCTACAACTTGCATACGATCAGTAGCAAGCAGCCTACTGCATCGAAATTTTTATAAAGTTTTAAAAAATGGAAAAAGGTACAAACCTTTTGCTGTAAAATAAGCAGTTTCACTGTTTATGTTGTTTTATTTAATGGTTTGGTAGCAAAAACAAATGGAACTAATTTTGGCTCAACAAGCACCATTTCCATTCCAAATTTACACCAGAGGCAGTTCTACCAACAGATATGTGTATGTACTCTTTTACTGTATCCATGAGGCACTTTTAATTTAACAACTTTCTTAATGCACATTTTATCCAGCTTATTTAACACTTTATTTATAATATTTCACTAATTTTTAATAAATTTCCTTAATTTTTCCACTATAAATTCACAATAAACGTCTTCACATTTAAAAGGCGGCTTAAAAACTAACAACGAACCAATAAATCAAAGCAAACACCGTAAAAAAGTAGTTGCCATATGCTCAAGCTAAACACTAGCGTTTTAAACGTCTGCCTTCCCCAAATAACACTAATATCCCAGCCAATGAGTGCGTATTTAAATAACAAGAAACCGTTATTATTAGTTTAGTATTAACTAGCCACAGACACAAACCTTTTTACTGGAGTCTTATCAGAATTTAGGGTTTTGTAAATAAAGAACTAGTGGGAGAAACAGAGAGAGAGAGAGAACTAGTTTGCACTGCTTACAGTGTTACCACTAGAAAAATTAAATTAATACATGAAATTAAGCAAAATTACCCGATTTAACTCATATTACACCTGATCGAAAATTAACGTTTTTTTTATCAAAAAAACTTTTACAAACAATTTATATTACTATTGTAACTTAAAATATATTAACAAAAATAACATACAATAGAAAAATATATTAACCCTTGGACACGGGAATTAATTCTAGCCATTTAAATATATTATATATGGTTTTTATCGCTTAAAGACGCTTCAAGAAACACGTGTAAAAAATTCTGAGGACAAATTTTTATTTCAAAGTGGGTTTTGAGGATGTACATTTTAATGTAAAATCCGCTTCAATACGTACACTTTTTCACTTTATTTTATTTTTTTGTTTGTTTTTATTTTTTTTAGTATATTTACATTTAAGCGAACAAATTTATTGTATGGTGTAATAAACATAAAAAATAGGATAGCAATATGTTTTTATGAGGACAAGACACAAAATATACAAAACTGAGCTCACGTTGTTTTGAAATTTTAAATCCTCTTAAGAATTTAAACAACAACAAAACGAAGAACCCACAACTGCAAATTAATTGCATGTATGCTAAAATTCTAATCAGTGACGGGTTCATAAAGTCAACGTACATTATAATGTACACCACTCGTCAAAGGGTTAATAAAATAATTAAACAAAAAAAATTTATATTGCAAACTTGGTTGCATACATGCATACATACATATATGTATCCTTAAGCATCTTCCGCAGTAAATAAAATTCCTGCAATGGTTTCAGATGACAATCTGTTTTATAAATAAGTTTCATAAATACTAAAGGCTATCACTGCAACTTAAAGCTAGTCAAAAGTAAGATTTTATTGGACGTATAAAATGTTATTCCTTATAAAAAATTTAATTCACCTTACCAGCTGGGATAAACTTGTCTCTCTAGCCTGTTACTTATCGATCTTTTTGTGCTAAAGTAAAATTACAAACTTTTTATCGTCCTATAAAATCCTACTCCTTACGAACTTTAAGCTATAATAATGGCCCTAAGGGTGCTTAATATTCTCTCAATTGAAGCATTTGAAAATAGCAGCGTAAAAATTTAATTAATTACATAATTTCTTACCTTGAATATTATTCTCTAAATAAAACTTTAACACGTTGACTGCCAAGGCCATTTTCACAAAAATAGCCAAAAATTACAATTGTGTTTAATCACATTATATTATTAAAAACTCTATTTCTAGTTCATAGGTACCATCAAAATTCAAAAATAATGTTTTTTTAAGGATAAAAAGGACCTACAAATTAACTCGTAGTTGGCTTCTGCGTAGCTATTTCGTAGCGATGTCTGTTACAGAAGCCAAACTACGAGTTAACTCATACAATTATTGCTATTTATAATAATTATCATTATTATTTATTATTATTATTAATTCGTAGGTCTTTCTTGAATATTTTGTTTTATAATTATTGTTTTTATTATAATTACGACGGTGGATCAATAAGTCTGTGACTTATTTTTTCACGCAAGCCAACATTGACTTTTTATTCTTTTCCCAGAAGCCATTTATCGATACCAGCACTGATATAATACGATGTAGTTCGTAGCTACACAAAAATTGCAAATTTAGTGAGTACGCGATAACTCGTAGTTGGCTTCCTGGAAGGGAATGCGATCTACGAATTATCTCGTAGTTGGCAGTCAACGTGTTAATTTCACTATGAAACTCAACTTTATCGAAATCTTAGCTTTCGCTTAGGTTATGAAAACTGTGTATTTGTTTGATCAGAAATATCTTAAAAGCTAATAATAATAATACATATGTATCTTAACAGCTAAATAAATTACTGAACCTCAACCCGTGACAGTAGAAATTACAATCAAGTCGGGTAATTACCCACGAAGTGGTAGCACTGGTTAGTTAATTAATCAAGAGAATTAGTAAGAGAAAAGAGTAATGTAAGAAAAAGTCGTCTGAAGAAACACTAATTGGATTCAGGGTTGGAAAAACTGGTGTATATGTACATACTTTGTATGCCATACAATGTATGGTACTAATCAAACTTTATTTAATTTAGTACATACATATACGGCATTGCTCCAGTGGTGCGATTAAGTAATTTTTAACGATCCGATAATCGTAATTTTTGTCTATACATTTTGTCGCTTGCAATAACGATTGTTTGATTCTTTAACTTCTTTTCAAATTCCATAAATTTTTGTTATAATAAAAACGATGCGATTATCGTTAAACGGTAGTATTTGAAACATTTTAAAGGAAGAAGTCTAGTTTAGTGAATCAACTCCAAATAAAATGAAACTGTTTGATGTGGTATAAAAATATGGGTTTCATATGAGAACTTATCAAAATTATTATATGACAAGCGTATTAAAAAAAATCTTAAAACCATTTTTTTTATTTTATGTAATTTGAAAAGCATTCTTTTGGTACCGGAGTACATTGAATTAGAAGAACTATCACTGATAAGTTCTTACTTTAGTTTTCATAGTTAGTAGTATATAAAGAAAAAATTAAATTAACAATGTTTTCATAATTCGTGAAGATCTCCTGCATAGACGCTCTTCGGCTCAGTGCTGCCAGTATGATGCTTTTATCATATTTTTGATAATTTTTGGACCAAGATATGATATTAAAATTTTTTTCTTGAATGATGATTTTTGATTTTGCAAATTATCATTTTTACTTTCGATACATATGTATGTATGTACAATTTTCTTTGTTGTTCTACAATGTTTATCAATAGCTATACCTATAAAGAAAACGTTTTTTTCCCAATGAAAATACTCGTCTAGTTACAACCTGTTGGTAAGGGGGAGAGAGCACAACTTTCTATCCTCCTCTGGGGTCATTAAAAAAAAAAAAGAATAAGAAAACGTTACTTTACAAGCAAAAATAAAAAACCTCATCTTAGCGAAGTTGCGAAAAATTGGTCCGGAATATACTCAAATATTGGACAAATCTATACCAAATCGTTTAAAAGAAGTAATTCGTCGCCAAGGAAAAGCAACCTGCCTCTAAAACAACTGTACATACTTTATATGATAAGAATATAAGCAATGTCGAGTACTTTTTTGTTTGAATTTCTTAAGAAAATTTTTTATTTAATGAAATTTTTATAGTAGTTAATGAACTCATTTTTTTTTATTGAATACAATTTGAAAATGCTTTCTAAGCTCTTTTTGTAAAATAAGATAGTAAATAGTTTTTTATTGATGAAAACAAAATAACGTTAGTGTATGTCGAAACATTTTTTTGTAACTGTAAATATGTAAATTTTTACTTTTTTATTGGAATAATTTGGACTTGTGATGATTTTTTTCTTCAAAATATGATTTTCTTTGCGACTACTATTAGTATAGATACTGTGCATGCAAACGCTTTCCATATTTTATTTTGTTATTAAATTAGCAATTTAAATAAAGTTTTCTATAAATGCAACCTGCGGCCGGGCGCAGAGATTTTAAACTCTACGATTTTCTCGACACTGCACGTAAAACTAAGTATTCTGTGCATAGAAATGCTACTTATGTGCGGTTTTACTTATATTTTTATTTAAAATAAATAACACTCCGGCAGTAAATATCTTGCTTGAATTCAAAAGCAAACAGAAAATAGAATATAGCCCATTTACTCAAACGTCATAGTTAAAAAAAACTAGTTTGCCCGAAAACGAGTTTATGGCTTTCAATTTAAACACAACTTAATGAAAATTTTATTTTCTTCAAGAGTTGAGTGCGCAAGATATTTTTATGAAATGTTTACACAGTAGATATGAATAGCGATATGAATATCAATTCTGCATCATTAATTAGTTTGAGTAAATTAACAATATGTTTATTGTGATATTATTTGTGACAATCTTTTACTTGATAGCCATATTGTGATACTAAATCAATACCTTACCAAGAAACCTTTCAAAGACATGACAAACTTTGGAGGTCTGTAACATTTTTCCATAACAGTTTTTTATCTTAGAATTTAGTCCTCTACCGCTTAAGATAGTTTTTCTTTCATTTTAAACTGGTTCACTTAACTACACTTAAGCCAGTAAGCAGCTTACGTCAACGTGAAGACGTCAATAAGTTACAAAAGTATTCTTGCTGTGGTGTTCATGTCACATCAAAAATTTTGATTTGTCGCCAATTTTATTTACCTATTAAATTTTTTCTTTTTATATTTAATTTTCTATCGGATATAATTTTTAGTCAATTTTGAAAGGAGGAACTTAAACCGATTTAAGCCATTAATGCACCTTTTTGATTTTATTTTATATAAATGACAATAATTTGAACTTAAATAAATCATTTTGTACAACTATCGTCCAGAAGGTACAATTTTGTAAGGTAGTTAGCTCAACTAAAAAATTCGCAATGCCCTTCCCTGACTGGAGTTTCAAAACGTTGCACTTAACTAAACACAATTTAGTTCTCAACGAGCACGCGATCGATTAATACGAACGTTTCTGTTAACGCTTAGTGTAGTTTTAGTAGTGTTGTTGTTGCTTTTACCAACAACTACGGTAGAAAGAAAAACATAAAGCAAGCAGAAAAAAAGAAATAGAAAGCGGTTGAATACGGTAATAAAAGAACGGATAGTGTAAAAGAAAAAGAATAAAAAATATGTTCTAATCAATTTTAAAGCAATTATTGGAAAAATATTTAATAAAAAAAGCAAGAAAAGTTGAGTTTTTGTCAATTAAATGAAACTGAAATGCAATGAAAAGTGTTAAGTGTTACTGAGTGTTTAAAACGGGGTGTGTGTGCGTGTGTTTATTAGTTGTTTAATTTATTAAATGCTTGTGTGTGTATGTTGTACAGATGTATGAATGTATGTACATATTTCTATAAGGCGTCATCGTTTGTATACGACGAAAAATCCGTAAAAGTAATAACAACAACAATTATACAATAAGTAATTACAGTTTCTTGTTTGTTTTTGTTAATTCTAAATCGAACTACAAAAATGCATGGATGGCATTGCTTCACCTGTTGCTTATTTCATATTGTTTTTGTATTTTTTCCCCTCTTTCTAACTAAACATGCATACATACAAACATATATACTTGTGTAAATTCATACAAACATACAAAACCTATTTATGACCCAAAATGTATTCACTGTTGTTGTTTATTTTAACAGTACAACAACAATTTGCATAATTGTCTATAAAATTTGTTTGCTTAATAAGAAAAAGAAACCTTTACCTTGACCTCTCACTTAGTTTTAAACAAATACAAATGGTTTTATTTTTTTTACAAAACCCAGTCTAGTTTCTTTGAAGTTTGAATTGAATTTTGTGTTTGGTTTTGTTGGCTTGTTTGGCAAGGCAAAAGTCGTTTGGCTCTAACTTTGATATTGTATAGTGGTTTCCACTTAATTGATTTACCCGCTTAATGAATAAAATAAAATTAAAATAAAACTTTTTCAATAAAAAATAGATATAGAGAAAACTCTTTGAAAATAAACTTCAATTCTTGAAATCACATGTAATAAACCTTAAAAACAAATTAAACCGAGACTTCAAAAATAAGCAGTAAAAAAAGTTAAAAATAATTTATTTTTCAGTTAAATAAAATATTTTTCAAGCTCTGAAAAATTTTGTATTTGTCCAGCATTTTAGCGATCGAATTTAGCGTAAGCGAGTTACAGAATACGGGGGCAGGTTAGCAAATTTTACATATCGCTCATTTACTTCAATAGTGTCATAACTCAAAAAAAACAGTTTTGTATTTTTTTCTTTCAATACAGTAATATTAACATAACTTTATTCATGGAAACTCGCAAACTCTTACAACTTTCTTCCAAACATGTGTCGGAAGCAATGGAGAAAATAAAAAAAATTCTATCGACTATACCTACTTTCAAAAAACTTCATGTAAACCTTCTTTGTCGTTTTTCTCCATTCCGACTTTTTGGCATATGCTCCAAACCAATAATGGGGCTGACGATATGTAACAATACATTTTAATGGGCGTTTCCCCGCCCACTTTTCCAAATGCAATATCGTGTCACTTGCCCATCTCACGATGTCTTGGCAAGTTTGCTAAGCATCAGTTAAGTATAAGCACTCTAAATATAAAATTAAATTATAATGGGTGTGTCTCCGCCCACTTATTAGGAGCGACATTGTGTCATTACGAGAAGCCAAGATGCTAAGTTTCGTAGAAATCATTTAATAGCGATTTCTTTTCTGACAAATATGTTGCATACATGTTACATGTTTTACATTTCTGTGTTCGTTTGTACAAAAAATACAACTGTGGGAAAAATGTTCAATTTCTTTTCTGAATATGTTGCATGAAAAACATGTAAATATGTTACATATTTTACCCTCACTTTATTTCAAGGTGTTGATACTGCCATTTTTTCCAACTGTGGTAACGAAGGTTTTATTTTGAATTTCATGTTTGTAATTTCGAGAGAAGGTTTCTTAAATAGAAAATATAAAAATTATTATTGGAAAAATTAATAAAATGAATATTTTTTTAAATATTGTTACTGTTTTGGTTTTTTTTAGACATAATTAGTGATGTCAATGTGTGCTTAAACATCATAATAGTGTGGGGAAAACCTCTCAAATAGCCTAAAAAATCGCTAATGAAGTACATTAATTATAAAATGTAACCGTTGTAAATAAAAGCAGCTAATTTTGTTCGATTGTAGTAACAAAATATGTAGCACTTTGAGTGATTCTAGGTAACATTTAAAAATGTTACACATATGTAGGTATATAGTGGAACATATTTTCTTCAGAAAAGAAATCGCCATAAGTTAAATTTCAAAGAAAACAAAATTTATGGGCGTGATCCAGCCCTCTTTTTTTAACAATTGAACTAAACCGAGGCTATACTATCGCAAGCAACAAACATTTTTGATCTCTCTCTAGAGATGGTAGAGTTATGGACGCATAAAAAAATCTGGACGAATTGAAAAACTTATTTTTTGAAGCCGGTCAAAAAGGTGGGTGCATTGTCACCTGTAAAATTGCTACAAATACATGTTTGATAAAATAAGTAACTATTAAATTAGACTGAATATTTTCTTTGACAATTTGGAGAACAATTAATTTATAAGGGGGAGGGGGGTGCTCTTTTTTTATTCATATCGCTTTAGTTCCCCTTAAGTGTGTCAACACTAAATATATATGTATGTAGTTTTCACTTTTCGCAAGAAAACCTTAGATATGAATGCTGTTTGTCATACATATCCACTGTAAAAGTCTGACGTCATTTTCCCTAAGCTTTCGCCAAAAAGTGGCAGTTGCAGATATCCCTCCTTTTTATATAAGTTATGGCTCATATTCATATCATATGAATATAAAAAGAATTATTTGCCGCTACTGAAAATACTGCACTAACATTGTACTGACACATTGTATTATTATTAAAATATTGGAAAAAGCAAAGTAATTTTTTGTGGAGTTCAATATTCCTATAATTATGTATTTAAAATAAAAATTTCAGAAATTGAATCTTCATTTCATTCTGTTCTAAGATGCTTTGTTTAATTAATTCGTTTAACTGTGTAGGTAAACCAATGAACTACAGAAGTATCACATGAATGCATCAAAAACCATGACGATAAAATAAAATCAATTAAGTGGCAACTACTGTACTTCTTTGCTGTAGCCTGCGGTAGCTCTTTTTGTCTTTTTGCCTTACGTATTCTTTGCCATGAATTTATGCATGAAAAAGAAGCAAGTAAACAAAAGCAAAAAAAAAAAAAAACAAGAAAAAAATAAGCAAAAGGAATAACCGGTTGATTCCCTATGGAAAAAAGGCAGGCTGCCAAATAGGCGGCAATTTGTTTGTAGGGTTTACTCTACAACAAGTTATAACGAACTATCGCTTGTAATTAATTATATGGATTTGTTAAAAAAAAATATTTACTAATTATACCTACATAGTGACATATAAGTTGAATAGAAAAAAGCACAATGACCCCAAAAAGTATTTGATTATAGGGATTTAGTTACAAGGTGTATCTTAAAAAAGCTGAATAGGTATTAAATAGGCGTATTCTCTTTTAATTGTAAGGTGAGAAGGTTTGACCTTAATTGTTAAACTGTAAAGGGAAATTTTGATATGTCAACTTCAATTATATCAATCATTCCTAATTTAGGCAATAAACCTAAGAATACCAATGTACATAAATCTGTGGTCACAAGCAATAACAGCGTAAGTCGAAAAACATAGTTTCGAGAAAAACTACTTAATGTATGCAGGGGTTTTTTCAAAAAATTAAAATGGACAAAAAAATTTAAATCATTTTGTCTTAAACTAAATATTTTTGTATCAACGGATAGACCCAAGATTTTATGAAATGGAAGCTTTTAGTGTAAAGCCTGGTACTCTGTTCAAAATTTCACGCGAAATGTTGACATAATCCATATAAAAAAATTTTACATGAAATATTCATGAAATAATGTTGCAAAAGTTCTACTCTGTTCAAATCGTGAAAAATTTATGAAATGTATCTAACAACATGTGAAATAATGTGACTGGCATTTATTTCGTGCGAAATATTCACAGCTGATGTTTTTGTTTACAAAAGTCGGCCAATGTTGGATACTTCTAACTGATAAAATCGAAAATTTTTTCTGAAAAAGTAATATGGGCATCACTTGTTACGTGTCAAATTTTTTCACGCGAAATAATCAATGTTGCTGAAAATGTTTCACAACTTCGAACAGAGTACTAGGCTTACTTTGGCGAATAGTTTTTTCGAGATTAGGTCAATATTGTATCGTTATTTTATTTTTTATTTTTGAAAGAGAAGTAACACTCAGGTTATGAATGCCTACTACTACTTATAGGTGTTACCTTCTTTAGGAAAGGGATGGTGATAGAAAAGACAGGTGGTGAAAGGAGAAATAGAGGAAAGCTTCAATCTTTTTACAAGTCTGTGTTTTTGCACGTTATAAGGCAGAGTTGCAGCGCCTCCTCTGGTGTCAATAAGGCGTATTAAATTTTTTAAGATGTGCTTAGTAGCCATTTGTTTATTGGTTATTTTACTTCGCCGATGATTCTGCTACACAATACCGACGAAGGAGGTCGGTCGCTCTAATGTTACATTAGGGTTAATATCTGCTGAAGTCGGTACAGTTGAGTGACGAGTGACTATGCCTTCATCACTTGAACTTTCCTACAACAACTGATACAAAGGAACACTAATGCACATAAGAAAAATGCGTGGTGTTGTATTTAATGACTGTCGGATACCGGGCTCGAACCCATCACCTTCGGTTTTGTAGCCAACGTGCTAACTACTTCAGCCAACACCACCTCACGCTTTTATCGATTTAACGGCATGGCCCACGGTGCCACCAGAAATCGATCGATCGAATACTTATGTACATTGAAAACAACAACAAATTTTCTAATGTTAGTGTTGTTTGCAATACAAGTTGTCGATCGAACCTATAAAAAATGCGGATAGAATGCTTAAAGTTTGGGAAAAGTGGAGCATAAGTTATAAGTTGAGTGATTTGGGGAAAAGTGGAAGTAGTTGGGGGATTTTTTATACAAAAATTATCTTCTGTTTTACTGTGGTGATTTAATATTTTTATGGCATAGAAAATCAAAATACCTCTACGTGGGCCGTACGTATGTGTATATGTCAGTCATAACAAATTCAGGGCAATTATGAATCTAACTTTGCGAGAAATTTCTCCAGTTTCCAATTAGAATTTTGTGTTTTCCCTATTACTTGCTATAAATTGGAACTGTTCCCCGGGAAACATTTCTCGCGGAATTTTATTTATAATTGTCCTTATTATGTCTCCAAAAGCTTCAATAGTCTATGAGGGCAATTATGAATAAAATTCCGTGAGAAATTTTTCCCGGGGAACAATTCCAACTAATGGCAAGTGATAGGGAAAACAAAAAATTCTAATTAGAAAAGGGAGAAATTTCCCTCGAAATTTTATTCATAATTGCCCTGTATGGCTTAGCAGCGCAGAACAGGAACTTCATAAAGCCCCACACAGAACAGTCCTTCTTCTTCTTTATTTGCCTATTCGATATTCGAATGTTAGCGATCATACAATTACATATTTAAATTACATTTCAATAGTTATTTGTTACATGTATGTACATATATTACGAGTATAAAAATTTATAAATTTTCAACAATTCTCTCAAAAGTTTCCCTATTTCTTGCCGCACTCAAGAGATTTGTCGCATCGGTAAAGTTTGTCCATTCTTCTATATTTTTTTTTACCAAGACGTCTCCTTTCTGCCTGTAGTACGCCTGCCTTCAATTTGTGTTCTTAGGATTGTTTGCAAAAGTTTGAATTTATCATTTCTCATAATATGTCCCAGGTAAGCAGTTTTTCGTTTTTTGATGGTGGTTCATTCTTCTCAGTACTTCAGTGTTTGTGACATATACAGTCCATGATATTTTCAGTATACGTCGGTAGATCCACATTTCGAAAGCTTCTAGTCTTTTTATGTCTGTAACTTTTATAGTCCATATTTCCACCGCATAAAGTAAAACTGACCATATATAACATTTTATGAATCGTAATTTTGTCTTAATGTTTAAATCGTGATTGGTCAGAACTTTCTTATACTTAAAAAAAAAATGGCGTCTCTTGCCATCTCAATCCGACATCTAATTTCTTTCGATGAATTCGATGAACAGTCCACTGTTGTAAAATCGTGTGATATTCCAGGATATTCGTGTGATTGGGCCCAACCAATAATTCTCTACGAAGTCGACCACTGCCATAACAAAATTTATTGTTCCTCTTATTCTGTTTTCTATTGTGAAAAAAAGAACAGCGAAAAAAAACTTGTCATACCTTTTTTTTTACATGTTGCTTGTACTTTTACATTAAAAATTTTTGCAACATTTTCTTACAAAGTTGAAAGGATTCTTTGTAATGTAAATGAAAGAGATTAAGCAAACGACCAAAAAAAAATGCAAATTCCTTTCGTGGAATTTTTTTCCTGTCAAAATTTTCAAGTAATTTAAGACGAAATTGTAGCCTCTTGGCAATTTTGTCTTAACCATACATAAGTATAATTTAGTTTTTTTCTTCGCACAAACAGATTTCAAAGTTAACAGTTTTTTTTTTGCTTTGGATCTCTTTTTATTTTTCTTCAATTGTTTGGTTAAGGTTTTATTGTTGTTTCTTTTCTGTTTATTAATTTCTTTTTTGCTGTTTGTATAACAATCATGGTTGTTATTGGTAGTTATCTTCAATTTACTTTCATTATCAGATGTTTTTCCACTATTTGTTAATATATTTTTCTTGGTTTAATTTTGTTCTCATATTCTTTGTGTGGTTTCTTTTTTTTCATACATACTGTAATTGTTTTATTAAATTACTTTTATTCCGGCTATTTGTTCCACTGCTCGTTGAGCCAAATAACAGGGAGAAAGATAAACAGTTTTTACTCAGACATAGAAACAAAAATTTGGAAGTTTTACTAAGTTTCCGCTTAAAAAGTAATTTGTTTCTTTGATAAATTTCGGTTTATTAAATTTACCTATTAAATTTTATTGATATTAATAATGTATAGTTAGTTAATATGAAAAATTAATAATGGAATAGGTATGCTCAGCCCAATTCTAAATAGGTACATATTCCCGGAAAATAATTCCCAGAGAATTATAACCCTTCCAGACACGGAAATTTTACTTTGCAAAGTCTTAATTCAGCTGTGTGAAAGACAGAGGGAGCAATACTATCTCTTTCCGTCTTTCTCCCAGCTGAATTAAGACTTTGCAAAGTAAACTTTCCGTGTCCAAAAGGGGTATTAATTTTTTGTGCGAATAAAATCTTTTTCTTCTAAACAGATGGAGAGCGATAAAAAGTGCTAGAGAATTTCAAATTTTCGAAATGGTTTTATTTTGCCTAAAAGATTTCAGATAATTTCTAAAATCGGGGAAAAAGAAAAATGGCAACAACTCCTGAAAAATTGCTATACAGAATAGGGCGGGATTTTTAGCGAATCGTCGGTTGGTTTCTGGTTTTCGGCACAGCATACTCAAAATACATTATGTCTGCAGCAAACCAAAAACCAACTGACGAAATATCGCGTCGTCTGGCGTTCGCTGCATTCATTCGTTCATTCGATTGTATCTCTCGTTCGCATATCGCCGTCTAGCTGGGACCTAAGT
This sequence comes from Tachina lurida, assembly GCA_944452675.1. Lineage (NCBI taxonomy): Eukaryota > Metazoa > Arthropoda > Insecta > Diptera > Tachinidae > Tachina > Tachina lurida. Next base: position 28,534,055 of record OX101752.1, read on the forward strand.
TCACTAAAAAAAATTTTACACTAGGAAACATCCTCAAAATTGCCAGATTTTATTTTTAAAAATGTCAATTAATTCATTGAAGAAACATGTTCTAATAAATAAGGAGCAAGAATAGTCCATAGACAATCCAAATATCTTAATTAAACATGGTCGACTTCATATAACTTCTAAATTTAGGTACAAATCTAAGGCATTTAATTGTTTAAAATTGCTGAAGAAGATCCAAGCATAACGCTCCAATTTAAAAAAGTTTCATTCGCTAACCTAATGAAAATATGAAAAATTATATAAAAATTCATAATCTGGCAACTTTGATGCATTCTGCTTTTCAAATTTAAGTTAGTGCTTGTCATTGTTGCTGGTAGCCTGGTGTCATTAGTTTTCCTGGCAGTTGTTGTTTTTGTTTTTGTTTTGTTTTTATTGTTTAATTTCAGTTGTCTAGTTAGCAAGCAATACACCCAAAAACAATTGTTCATAGTTGTGTTTGCGGTCTTCAACATGTGTTTGTTTTGTTATCTTTGTTTTCATTACGTCTTCTAGTTGGGCCTTTCTTTTGGTTTTGGTATTGTGGGGAGTATGTCTCTATGTTTATATACGAGGGCGGTTCGGAAACTTCTTAGCCTAGCACAAAAAGCGCGGTATAAACAGAAAAAAGTTAAGTGTTTTGGAAACTTCCATCTCTGCTATGAACATATGTTAAATTTTGTTTCGATCTGGCAACTCCTTCATCTAGAAACAGGTGTTCACAAAAGACGCATCCGCGATTTTTTAACAATGGAAAAATTAGAAATGCGTGGTGTCATTAAATATTTACATAAAAAAGGTTTATCGGAACAAGAAATTCATAATGATATGGTGAATGTGTTAGGTGAAAGTGCTCCTTCATATGCAACAGTAAAAAATTGGGTTGCTGAATTTAAACGTGGTCGTACAAGCATTGAAGATGAACCACGTAGTGGACGTCCAAAAACAGCAACAACAACAGAAATTGTAGCCAAAGTGCATGATATGGTATTAAATGATCGACGAATAAAAGTGCGTGAAATAGCTAATATCATGGGCATCTCAAATGATCGAGTCCATTTAATTTTGCATGAAGAACTACAGATGAAAAAGCTTTCTGCAAGATGGGTGCAGTCGACCAAAAACGCATCAAGGCGAATTCAGTATCAGGTGACCTTATCGCTACAACAATTTTACAACACAAAAAACAACACGTAGTTTGCTATGCTACAAAACCAATCTGTCAGAAGATTTCTAAGCAAATTTTGACGTTTTGGTTCAAAATGCTCAATTTGGTAGCAACAGCTGATAATCAGCTGGGCTGATAAGGTCACCTGATACTGAATTCGCCTTGAAACGCATAAGAATGAAAATTTCTCAAGCTTGTTTGGATAATTTTAAGCGAAATAAAATGCATTTTAAGCGTAGTTTCATAACTGTTGATGAGACATGGATCCACCACTATACTCCAGAGACAAAAGAACAATCCAAACAATGGACTGAAGCTGGAGGAAGTGCCCCAAAGAAGGCAAAAACAATTCAATCGTCTGGTAAGGTTATGGCAACGGTTTTTTGGGACTTAAAAGGTATTTTATTGATTGACTATCTGCAAAAGGGTAAAACAATAAATTCAGAGTACTATTGCAACCTTTTGGATCAATTAAATTTACAAAATCCAAGAAAAGCGTCCTGGCTTACAACACAAAAAAATAATTTTTCATCAAGACAACGCACCCGCGCACAAGAGTGTTTTAACAATGGCTAAAATCAACGAATTAAAGTACGAGTTGCTTGACCACCCACCTTATTCTCCTGATTTGGCTCCCAGTGACTTTTACCTGTTCCCAAATCTAAAAAAATTCCTTGCTGGCAAGCGTTTTGCCTCAAATGAAGATGAAATTACAGTTGTAAACCACTATTTTGAACACCTTGAGGAAAACTATTGTAATCAAGGGATAGAATTGCTAGAAAAGCGTTGGACTAAGTGTATTGAAGTTTCAGGAGATTATATTGAAAAATAAAAATATTTTTGAAAAACGTAACTATTCTCTTTCATTGATAGGCTAAGAAGTTTCCGAACCGCCCTCGTATGTATGCCTTATTTATTCTTTGGAAGTATACGCACGCATGTTCCATGTAAACGCAAAAAAGAAACAAAATTAAAATATTTATGTTATCGTTACTTCAAGCCAATGTTAGTATTAACACTAGATAGCAGGGATGGTAAAGTCGGTAGTATTGTACTTCTGCTGGTCGATCACAAATTAAAAACATATTGCTCAATTATTAAACAATGCCATGTCAAAAATTAAATTTTTTGTTGCAATAATTAAAGCCCTTAATTAAAAAAGGCTTGACTTGGCTAGAAAATAATTTTCCAGAAGTGGTGAAATATACTGACCACCATGGAGTTCTGAATTAACCTTCATTAAATTTTTCCTCTGGTTTTATCTGAAATCAAAAGTTTACTCTAATAAACCGAATTTCTTGGCGCTTTTACAAGAAAATGAGACACCAGGCGGTCTACTCTCTAATTCGAAGCGTAAGAAAATACTTTCGAATTTGTATGTTAATTGCATGCAAATTCGAAAACGTTTTCTTTCGTTTCGAATTACAGGGTAGACGCCCAGTACAAGTTACATTACCCAATTAAATGTGTTCCGCAAAAGCGAGCGTTTATATTAGGAAATCATATGTTTAGAAAATCGTGCATTAAAATAAATCATAACTTACTTACTTACTTATTGTTACCTTAATATAGAAAGGCCATAACTTCTTATTTTTCTGAAATTGAGATTTTTACATTTTTCGATACATTAGATGTTTTATCAAAATATACAAAAAACTCGATTTCAAAAAAATAATGAGTTTCATTCAGGTAACGATATATTTTAATCGATACGATAAATAAAAACTTTTTCATTAGAAACCCTGCATACTCAGGGAAAAGCTGCAACTTAAAAATAAGAACGCGTCACATTAATTCAATAATTTTCAAAATAATAGAAAATGTATATTCAGATACTTAAAAATAAATAAAATTAATAAATTAATAGTTTTCCATATTGAAATAATAAGAAATTACAACATGACTAGACTTTCGTTAATGTTTCTTATTAATCCAATATGGTTTTTATTGATTTTAAGCTGTTTTTTCTCGAAGTGTACCTTTTGAGAATAACACGTACATCTTTAAATCTATACATTCCAACCCTGGTAGATAGTGTTGCGTGTTGCAAGTGGTTGCCAGAGGTATTGGGGGATGAGATAAAGAATAAACAAACATCTGATTACCAAAGTTGAATAGTCGTTTTTATCTTGTGGTTAAGAAATTTTTTCCATTCATTTTTTTTTCTTGTTCATTGGATATGCATATCGTTAACTGAAACGCAAAACGTAATATCTAACAGTTTCATAATTTTACAGTAGGAGGCAAAATATATTAAAATGGAAAATATTGAGGTGAGGTAATAAAATAAATAAAATCGCTATTTTTGTTTGCGCAGATTTAATATTTGTTGTAGCAATTATATGGATGAAATATCACGGAATATATAAAAAAGTCGATTATATTTTTTCTGTTAGATAAGGCGTTTTGCATTTAAGGTAACGATATGTATGTATGTAGATAATTTCCTTTTCTTATATAGACAGTTAAATAAAATTGCTACTCATATTTCTATTATATGCATATTTTGTGGTTGCAAATGAAAATCATGACTAATTAATTGCACACACAATCAAACGGATAAAAATTATTCGGGTATTATTTAAAATAATTCTTATTTTATACTTTATGAAAAAAAAATCTCGAAGCAAATTACGGCATTCGATATCCAACTAAATTTAAAAATATTTCCTTTTAAAATCTTGAAATATTTTGAAATATCGATCGATATCGAATGCTGTTGCTATTGCTGTATAAAAAACAGTATTTATTCTTTTTTGCTGAGAAATTTAATTTAGATCTCTATTTTACATATTTGATTTGATATTAGAGTCAATTTATTAGACCATGTAACTAAATTTAACAAATCTATTCCTTGTAGGTATTAAAAAAATCTATACATTACCATACACAATATAATTTACGTCAAAGTTTTGAAGATTCATTGTTGATGTGACTTAGGGCCATACATGGCCATACTGCAGTAAATATAAATATTTATTGATTACTGAATCTCATAATGCAATAAATATGTATATAATGCCATATGCCTATGTATGCTTAGGGCTAATAAATCAGTGCAAGTTAATCTCAATTTTTGGTTTAAAATGTGTTTAAGCCAGCAAACCTATAAATCAGTGCAGTATTTAAACTATCTATAAACGCATAAAATTGAGCGTTTAAACTACCAATACAGGCCACTTTGCTACTTACAGACCATATGTTTTGCTTGAAAAGAGCTTTTAACTTGTTTCCAAGCCTCCACTTTTTATCCAAATTTCTGTTTTCTTATACTCGATCTCTTTTCTTACACTCTTGTTCTTTTATGCTTTTCTTGTTCGCCAAGCATAAATGTAATTTCTTTCTCAGTAAAATTTGGCGACCTTTAATTAAATTTTTTTTTGCATATTTCGCTTGTGCAAAGAATTGATAGCCTGCTGAAAAACAGCTGTTTTTTTTTACATTTATTCTAGTGCTGCCATAATATTTTTTAAGCTATACATCAGGTATGGTTGACTGATTTACTCCTCTTGAGTTTAAACCACATATTAATTTGAGTTCAGTTCAACTAAACCAAACGCTTAAGCTTTCACTGATATATTTTTGCAACGACCTGTATAAATGCTGCGGTTTAATAGAAATTAAAACGAGACGAATAATAATATAAAAACATGAGAAATTTGTATTTTTCATTCTGCGTTCTTTTCTTTTTAATTTCGGTTAGAGAAAAAAGCTCAGCAGACCATTTTCGTAATGTCTATTATTGTGAACAGAAAAATATATTTAGTACATAAAATCTATTACTTTAAAGTTCTAGGAATCTAAAATATATTTTTGTCCTTTTTAATGTTGAAAATCCAAATCCAGTCACACTGGGTAAATACTTGACTGAATAAATGAATCATCATTCTAACATCCACAAAGTTGGCATCACTGTATGCAAGTGATAATGCACTTGTTGTTGTTGTTGTTGTTGTTGTGTGTTATTTTTATAAATTTTATTATTGTTTTAGCAGCAGTTAATGCGAGAGAGTGATATAAAAAAAAGCAGAGACGTACGGGTTAAATGTAAACAAAAATTCTTTAGCTTTGTTGCTCTTGTTTTTTTATATACAAACTTGGCATTAACGGTGCATTTTGTTAGTGCGTAATGAGTTGTTGTTGTTATTATTATAATAATTATGAAATTGTACATAAGTAAAAATTAAAAAAACAGATTAAAAATTATAATGAAAATTTAATAAAATACATATGTACATACAAATAAATATAGGTACATATGTACATACAAATGTATGTATGTATGTACATATTTACATTTCAATTATAAAATGCCTGATGAATTTAAGAGATTTTTTACATACGAGTATGTACATACATACATACATACATATGTACATGAATATACATACATATGATACCAATTTAAATGTAAATGCAAACATTTAACATTTTTTTGCTTGCATACATATACAAATACATACATACATATGTAGATGCATATGCATTCATACATACATATGTATTGTATATACATATGGTTGCATTATGTACACCACATGAATCATATATGTAAATCCATCAAGTGCATACAGAGATGTTTAATTAAAAATACGTTTCACATCAAGTGGAATTTTAACAAGTTTTAAAAAAAGTTTTTTTATTATTATTTTTTTTGTATTTATTGTAGAAATAAACCTTTGTTTTAATTTATTGTGTTAAAAATAAAAAAAAAAAAATACCTAGTACATCCTTTAGTTTAAATTAATATGCATTTCGTTTTTTGTTGAAAAAAGTGTTTCTTTTTAATAAATTCATTCATTATGAATTTAATACTTCATACAACAAACAATTTGATTTATACATAAACTAATAACTTAAAAGCCTTGAATTAATCACTAATAAAAGTTGTTAATACTGTTTACAAATTCAAAATGGAGCCATCAATATTAATTGGTAAGTGCCTATAATGACTGGAAATTCATTTTTTTAATAATACGAATATTAGCTAGTAAATCAAAGCCCCTAAACACATATTTTCGAAAGTTGTACATAATGTCTTTTTTTATTTGTTTTCTTTTTGTCAGGTCTTAATACATAGTAATTTTCTATGCTAAAATAACCCACAATTCAGAAAAAATCCGAGACACCTTATAGAAAACTATTAAAAATTATTTATAAAAGAAAAATACTTACGTTGATTTACTTAAAATCTTCATATATAATTATAAAAAACTACCTATTGTAATTAAATTCAACATTAAAACGCTAAATAACATCTTAGAAGAAATTTTTAGAAATTTCCCTTTTGGGATATTTTAAGGGAAATTTTTAAAAATTACATGTTTCAAAAATTTTCTTGCCCAGATCGAAGAAAATCTGAAAACAAAGGCAATTTTCTAAGTTTTAAAAATATCCTCTGTAGGAAATTTTGTAATATTAACTTAAATTAAGAAATTCTTTAACAGAAACTTAAGTCTTTTAAGTACAAACCTTACAGAAGTCAATCTAAAGTAATACACAATATTAAAACAAACTTTTTGAAGTAATGAAAAAATTCGTTTTAATTTAACAAAAGAGAAGATATTCCAGCAAATAGTCCACTTTCTGGGTGGCATTTTCTGCTTTTTAAAAGTGAAATTATGTAGTATATGCAAGCACATCAGTTAAATTATCTGCAATGTTTTCCAACTTGGTAATAAACTTTTTTTTCCTCGGTAACACATAAATAATTTTGTTTGTTTGTTTTGTTTTTCCAACTTTTTTATTTATCCAACTATTTAGCAGTTTGAATTCAGTGTGTCACTCCATTTAACTAGTTTAGTTAACAAACTTTTACCAATGTTGGGAAATGTATGTAATATGAATGAATAACTTGGAAAAAATCTATTAAAAAGCACAAGAAAAACTAAAAAAATAAAAATAAAAAAGCTACAAGAATAGTGCGCTTAATTTAAAGCGATTTAAATGGTTGTGCTTGAGTGCTTAGCAATGTCAATAGGAAAATATATAAAGAAAAAATTAAAACAAAGAAAAAAAAGCCTGGAAAAATAAAGCAAAAACGTGCAGGCATAGTGAGGCCAAAATGAAGCTAGTTGTGTTTAAGTAGCAGACATGTTAAAGAATGTTTTCACTTTTAAGTTACATATAAGAAGAAAAGTATTTTTATATTGTTTAATTTTTCCTTGCCAAACGTTTTTTTTTTAAATAATCCAAGTTGCGTAGTAAATAAAAATTCTTTAGACGATTATGCATGTATCTTTGAAAAAATTTTATTTACATATGTATGTATGTATGTATGTATGTATATGTTATTTTTTCAAAGATTTCCTTTTAGGGAAATTTTCCGAAACTATTTTTATAAAGTTTTATTGTATGCTGAATATATAGTAAGCCAGAGGAGAAGTCAAAATTTACCCTTTGAAGGACAGTATAATTAATTTGCAGAATTTCCCTTTTAATTTTTTTTTTAAATTTTGTTTCCTGAGTTGTTGTTTTTTATATTTGTAATGTTAAATTATACAAAATTCAGAAAATTTCATTCCAAACTTCTTTTTAAAAGAATACATATTTAAAATGATCTTAAAAGCGAATCGAACGAACATTATTTTTAAATATTTACCTATATTTTACCGAAAACTGTCGAATATAATGATGTTACATCTTTTTTGTTCAAATTCGATGATGACTTGCAAAATATTCTATACAGACAAATTTTAGAAAATTTCCCTTTTGGGATATTTTAAGGGAAATTTTTAAAAAAATTTTAAATCAAAAATTTTCTTTACCGGATAGCAAAAAACTTTCAAGCAACAACAATTTTCGAAGTTTTCGAAATTTCCTCTACGAGAAATATTCCAAGCTAAAAAAATTGAAGATCTGTAGAGTTAATTTACAAAATTTCCCTTTTTAATTTTTTTTCTTAGTTAATTTTTTATTTATTTTTAATGTTAAATAATACAAAATTCCAAGAATTTCAAACTTTTTTTTAAGGAATATGTAGATATTTAAAATGATCTTAAAAGCGAAGCGAACGAACATTACTTTTAAATATTCACCTAAAACTGTCGAATATAATGACTTTAAACTATCTTTTGTGTTCAAATTCTATGACGACTGGCAAAATATTGTATACGAACAAATTTTAGAAAATTTCCCTTTTGGGATATTTTAAGGGAAATTTTTGAAACTTGCTTAAATCAATAATTTTCATTCCCAGATGCCAGAAAGCATTAAAACAACAAGAATTTTCGAAATTTCCTTTGAGGGAAATACTCATATTTTAAACAAAAATGTTGTGAAAAACAAACCTCTTAAAAGAACTGCATTTTGTTTATAAAATTTTATGTCAAATATTGTTATTTTTGTAACCAAATATTTCACAAGGCATGTTCCTCCACTCGCACCAACACTAAATGTACTGTAAGCAATTGTTTAAGGAGCCAAAAAAAAATTGGTTACCACACGTTTTGTTGAAATCTCAGCATGTTGCCGGTTTTAAATAGGCCCAAATTTTTTTTACTTGTCAGTGTTAGAACGAGTTTTTATGTACATACTTATGTATGTACATATATTCAAGAGTGTGAAGCAGAAGAAATATCCAATTGTTTAAGTATTTCAAGTATTTTCCCCCTAAAATAATATAATGCTGCAACGTATTGCAAACATTGCTATGCAACATGTGTCGTATTATGAGATTATTTTTATTCATATACTAAAGCCCAATAAGAGTAGTTACAACAACAACTTTATATACATATATATATATACATACAAACATACATATGTATGTGCATATAGATTATGCATGTATATTTGTTCTTTTTTTTCATTCAACACATTTTTTAAATTCTATAAACGACTCCAATTGTTTGTTGTATGTTGATAAACAAGCAGTTACTGTTCGGTAGGAGGGGCCGGGGGCAAGGATTGCTAGTGACACAAATGCAGACATTTTGACAATCCCATCCAATTTAATTGATTGGATTATTTTTTGTTGTCTGTCTGTTGAATCGTAATTACAATAGGAGTGCGAGAACTTTTTACCCGCTGCATTTATTTGTTTATTTGAAATGAATGAATGTTTCCACTCGTAGTGAGATTGTTGGCATTTTCGATTTTTGTCTCGTTTTATTTTTAAATATTATTCTTGCATAGAATCTACTTACATTTTTTATTAGAACTATTCGGCATTTATATTCCAGCTAATATGGGATTTCCCTGGGAGTGTACGTCAAGTATTATGGGTTGTTCTGTACTAGAATTTTAAATAGGGCAATTAGTAATTGGCTTATAAATAGATAATTACAAATGTAAGAAAGTTCCAATTACTTAAGTATATTTTGATTGTGGAAATTATAGTAAATATAAGTACAAAGAGATAGAAAACATTTCATTAGCTTAATTACTAATGAACTTTGTAAACCCCGTCAAAGGGCGTTAGTTAAAGGTAGGATTTTATCGGATGGATAGCATAAACACTTTTTAGTTACTACAACTTCACTGTAACCAAAAGCGAGCGATATGTTAAAAGCAAATTCACGCTACATGTAACTTATATTTTGAGGTTAAGTCATTTGAAGTTGCCACATTTTGATAAGTTGCCATACTTTCTACTTTATAAAATACCCTACGTCTATACCTGCCCGATAGGACCAATTAATAATAATCTTATATCTTGAAAGCCTTAATAGCTAGAGTACTCAAATTTGGTATGGAGGTATGGACTCTTTTGAGAGCAAGATGCGAAGTAATACAAAATATTTGTTCAATAGGACCCAGGGAAGGGGCACCCCCATACAAACTAATTCATAATAATCTTATATCTTGACAGCTATAGTAGCCAGCGTCCTCATAGTTGGTATGGACTCTTTTGTGAGCGAGGTGCGAAGTAATTCAAAATATTGGTAGAATAGAACCGTGGGAAGGGGCACCCCCATACAAACTAATTCATAATAATCTTATATCTTGAAAGCTATAGTAGCCAGAGTCCTCAAATTTGGTATGTACTCTTTTGACAGCCAGGTGCGAAGTAATTCAAAATATTGTTAGAATAGGACCAAGGGAAGGGGCACCACCCAAACAAACTAATTCATAATAATCTTATATCTTGAAAGCTATAGTAGCCAGAGTCCTCAAATTTGGTATGGACTCTTTTGAGAGCCAGGTGAGAGGTAAGGCGCCCTGTATGGTTTAGATTCACAAATCAAACCGGCAGATGGCACTGCGGATTATAATAAAATTAAAACAATAACTGTTTGGTGTTTTGTTGCTTTTACATTTCGTCATCGTTCACATCACTCCCTGTATCTATCACTCATATGGGCAATTCCATAGAATGTCACGTACGATGTCACGTACGTTGACCAATCAATTATGCTTCTATTTTAGAGAAAATTTTAAATTTTCTTTATTTCTTTGTGTACTTTTGAGGAGCGTAAGTAGCTAACTTTGGTAAAATATAAGGAAAAATCTAACCGCATTGATCTGAAATACAAGCTTGATTGATTGGTCAACGTAAGTGACATTCTGTGGAATTACCCATATGCCACATCCTCACACACTTACAATGAGTTAGTTATTCACCCTTATCGCGAATAAAAGTTCAGGTGAAATGTGTTCCCTTGTGTTGCGTTGTTGTTGTATGAGTATACAATTTTCTTATTTTGTTCACGGGAAAGATTTCACGTGAACAATATGTTCGCCTTTTATTCCCGACTATTTTCTACCCTAGAAATTCCCTAGAAATAATTTATGTTTGCAAAACAACGTTTGCACGGTCAGCTAGTGTGTACATAAAATGGAGTTGGAAAATGTGCCTGTAAATAAAATAGCCCTGTTTATACGCATGTGTGGCCGATTCATAGTCAGAGTACTTTTCTACTCACGCGTATGATTGTATAGTTGTTTGTGTTGCGTAATTTAAAAAAAATGTGTATTAACATAGTTGTGGGATGTTTATAGCTATACGTATTTGGTTTCGAGAATTCTATAGAGAAAATAAAATTCCTTACACATTTTTATGTAAGTCTTAATAAAGTCTGACCATTTATATTGCGCTCTTTCATTCCTCACAAAGAGCCAATTCTAGAAACTGCCATAAATTGCTTTTCAAAAAAAAATCGCCTATGAATATGGGAAAGAAAAAGCCTCTTTTGAAGGTCAGAAGTTGTTAAATTAAATTCTTGAACTCTTTACTTATCGCCTTTGCAAACTTATTTGTTCTTGTATGGTTGGTTTAGCAAAAATTCCACGGATAAATTTTTTTTTTCTCTAGCTATATAAGTTTTATTTATTGTTCTTAGAGTATTGTAGATAAAAGGAAAAACAATTAATGGCATTCATTAAATAATCATCAGTAATAATAATAATAAAAAAAATAACTAAATAAATAAATTATGATCTAAGATGTCTCCAGACACCAAACTAATTGAACAAATAGTGGTTTAATAAAATGATGAAAAAAATTAAAAAAAAAAACCCAAATGAACATAAATAAATAAATTTAGTGTAAGTGAAGACAAAACATACAATTGGATGGATCTTTAAACATTCATTTACAAGAATTCAAGCTACAAACTGAAATCTTTTTTGCATATAGAAGAGTGGAAGTTAATTTGAATTTTAATACATCATTTATTTTATGGCAGCTGATGATGATGATAATGATGATAGTTATTATCATTAAAAACTCGTAGCCAACATCATCTTTATGATGATGCCTTGCTTGCTATTGCATTGTCGGTTAGCTGGTTAGTATGTATGGTCTGGTCTGGTCTGGCTCACGAAAACTCCCATTTATTACTTATTACAAAAGAATAACTTACAACTTTAAAACATTCATTCGGAAAAATATGCACGTCATCAGCAGAAATGCTGTGAATGAAAGACTCGTCGAAGAAGAACAAAAAATTAAAAAAATAAAAATAAAAATAGGAAAGCAAATAATAATAAATTCAGTAAAGTGCGACTTTGACTGGCGCACGAAGGGTTCCGTACGTTGGGCCTTGAGCATTTTTTCTAATACAGTGTTTTTTACGCTTTTTCAGCTGAAATAATTTTGTTTTGATTATTTTTCGTTTTTTTTTTCTCGTTTTGGCGATTTTTAAATTTAGGCGATTTTTGTTAATTTTGGCGATTTTTTTTTCATTTTGGCGTTTTTTTTCATTTTGGCGATTTTTTTTTCATTTTGGCGTTTTTTTTCATTTTGGCAATTTTTTTCATTTTGGCGATTTCTTCATTTTGGCGATTTTTTTTTCATTTTGGCGATTTTTTCGGTTTTTTGCGTTTTATTTTCGATTTAGAAATTTTTTTTAATTTGGTGCTTTTTTTCGTTTTGGCGATTTTTTTTTATTTTGGCGATTTTTTTTCGGTTTGGCGATTTTATAATTTTGAGATTTTTTTGTTTTACCGTTTTTGAAAATTTCAAGAAGTTTGCTCTTACGGTTTCCAAGATACAGCAAGTTATCAAAATTACATAGTCAAAATTACATTAACTGATGGTACACCCTCTAATTAAAATTTTTTAAATTTTAGTGTTAATTGTTGTAGTCTGTATAAAAATACACTAACTTTACAAATTTCAAGTGCATATACATGTATATTACATGGGATTTTAACATTTTTCGTTGCTCGTTTTGGCACACCCTTTAATTTCCAACTCTCATGTATTTGTTGTTGTAGCGGCCAAGGGTCTACACACTCTGTCCAAATTTCAGGTCCGTAGCTCTTACGGTTCTCGAGAAAATACCCTGTGACGGACAGACGGACGGACGGACAGACGGACAGCGTAGCGAAAACAATAGGGTCCCATTTCACCTTTGGTGTACGGAACCCTAAAAACCATCAAACAAATAATGCAGCCACCATACAGCCGTCGACGCCGCCAACGCCGTCAACAATTCAAACACAGAAACACGTTCTGTCATTAAGGAAAAAAAGAGTATAAAAAAAGTGTAATGCAAGGATAAGGAATCATGCAAAAACTGTAATGGAGGAATTATATGAAATAACTTTTAAATTGCCAAAAGAAAAACAACTGTTTTTTTTGCCAAAAATGTTTCTTAAAAGGGAGTAGAGCGCAGCTAAGACGAATTTGGCAAACTGCTACATTTAACAAAAATGTTGCACTCACACCCCAAGCTAAACAAGTGAAACTAGCATTGCTATGTTGTCTAGTTACTAGACTCTAGTACTACGTTTATACGCGCACTATTTGCAAATAACTCACGGTTTATACGGCACACAGTGGGATTTGTTCATACAATGTTTGGCAAAAAATATAAGGAGTGGTCGTAGAATGTTGAAATTTGGAACAGAGCCTTTTATCACCTCAATTAATAATAAAATAAAGTTTCATCACAATTGGCAACGCCCACTACCCACCGCCCATAGAACCCAAAATTTATTTATGGCCGCGGCATAGCAAGTGTAAAAATAACTTGGTAGCAAGCACTTCTATGGAAAAATTACTTATGTTTACAAAAAAACGTATAAAATAAAACAAATACTTATTTTATATTAAATACTGATTATTATTTTCTTCTTCTTTTTCTTTTGCAAATAAGTATTGCGTATAAACGTAGTATTAGTGCTAACGTTCAAGTATCATACTTGAATAAGTTTGGCAACGCTATGTATGCAAATAGTGGTAAAATCAGAGTAGTCAAAAAAGTAAACAACCCTGTAATTGTGCTTTAAAGTGGCCTAGCAGAAAACTAAGGCGATCGGCTGTGAGCCGGCTAACAGTCGCCGCCGGCAATTTTTGATGAGTCTCTGAGCTAATTTGTGGCTTCGGCTTAGCCGCTTCTTTTTAACATCCCTCTTTTTTATAATAAACGAAAAACTTCACGCCCACTTCTGGCATTAATGGCAGCTAAGAAATTGTTGATGACATTAGCCGACTTTTAGCCGCCGACGACGCACATTGGGTAATTTGAACTACTTTTTAGGACAAAATTAATTTCAGCCAAAGTTTTAAACCAATGTGGCTGAAATTTTAAGCTTAAGATTTTTTCATGATTTTTGTAAAAGCGAAAATTTTTAAGAGTTGCCACCTTATGAAAAAGAGTTAAAAAACTAAATATTTTGAAAACGAAGTCAGACATTTTTTTTCAAATTCGGCACTATGAATAATACTCATGAGGGCTAACAAAATAGCGTATAAGGAATGTAGAATGTACCACCTTAACGATACTTTTTTACAAAAAGTTTTGCACCTTTTGTTTCAACGAAGACAAATCTGGCTTTGAATCTCACTGTAAATCAGTTTCACTGATAAGGCAATTTTTAACAGTATGAGTTTTTTTCCTATTTATTCTGATCACAAATCAAAACATTAAAAAGTTTGTTATATTGCAAGCTAAGGATGACTGAAAGAAAAGATAACAGAAGCAATCAAAAACTAGTTCACAACTATTTTTTTAAAATAATTTTCATCAAGGAAAAACACGGCAGTCCACGACCAACATTATCAAATGCCTATGTGAAGTTTATATATTGCAAAAAAAGTCATTTATTTGAGGTTAAGCTAGAATTATAGGTTTCTTTAAAAAAAAATGGTCGCCTCAGATGTGTTTTGTCCCACCGACCATTAAAAAAAACTGAGTAAGGTATAGAGTATTTATATTATTAATACTCTCCTTCGGAATCAAAAATGCGTTTCGCGAAATTTATTAGGGTTTCTGAACTCATTTTGCTCTATATCAACTACTTTTATGTAAAACATGTCAAGTTCTTCATACAAAAACGTACGTAAGCTAACTCTTGCTTTGCTTCATTTCTATAAGAAATGAATAATAAAAAAAAAGAAAAGTGCCTTAAGAAAAATTCAACGGCGACTGTTAAGCAAAAACATCATCATCCAGACGCAGCCGCCTTTTAAATGTTTTAATATAAACTTATTAAACACTAAAATAAAATAAGAGAAATCCCTAATTACGCATTTTTGAGTATAACAAAAATCATTTATATTACATACACTTCAATTTCTTGCTTTTCGTGTGTAAGCGGATCGATAGTTAAAAAGATTAGGGCGGCGGCTTCTTAGTCGGCGTTAAACGATCGACTTATTTCTCTGAAACATTAATTTTCGTTTCAGCAACAAAATTCTTCATTTACAGCAGTATAGTGTACATACACGTATAAAGCAAAAAATCTACTATTTGAAAATAAATTGTGTTTGCGGCACAAAACGTATATCTCACTTAATTTAAAAAGTAATATTAACCATTAACTTCATTCAAGAAAGTTTACAAAAATTTAAATTTTTCTCCAAAACATGTGTCGGAAGCTGTGGTGCAAATATAAAAGAATTTGATCGGGTATACATATTTTGAAAACAACTTCATGTAAACCTTCTTTGTCGTTTTTCTTCACCACGACTTCTGGGCGTATGCACTAAACCAATTCTGAGGCTACGAAATAACGCCCACCAAAATTTTATTTATTTTTTTTATTTAATTAGTATCCCCTCTCTTCTCTGTATTATGCACAAAGTCCTTATTTTTGTTTAATAACTGTTAAAAAAAAGTTTTAATTTATATCAAAATTACACTTTTTATGCTGCACTTGCAAAAGTCAACTTCGACTGCCCATAAATCAGCTGATGTTTGTTTTTTGTTACAAAAATCAAATATGCAGTTACACATATGCTTTGATATATTCTTAATCGGACGTCAATGACAAAAACATTTATTATTGTGAGCAGTGTTTAAAAAACTGAAATGTTTTTCATTTCATTTCATTCTGCTTTCGCTTTTGAGAAATATAACAGTTTCAGTCAAAGCAAAATCACAAAACGATTTACGAGCAATTGGCCAGCTTGAAAAGTTTGAATTTGATTTGCTTTTGCTTTTCGTTAGTATCGCATGTAAAGGCAGAAGCAGTTTATATGCTTTTGGAAGTCGCAAACAGTCAAAGAAGCAAAAACTTGCTTTTTTTGTTTTTTGCTTCTTGCAAGAATAGTTGATTGAACCTGCTGAAAGCTGCTAAAAGCAAGAGCTTTTGTTTCTTCGACTGTGACTGTTTGGTATATGTGACGCTCAAAATAGAAAGGGACCTAAGGGTAAAAACCGGTTTTGTTCAGGAGAGCCATTTTAAAGATTTAAATACGTGTATCTTTGGTGTACCATCACTGAGCGTGTTGGTATTGGTCTCATTTGAAAGCGACACATCTCATGACTTCAGGAACGAGTTGGTCAACCTTGAAAACGTGCGTAGGTCGTCCCTGCCTCTTGTTTTGTGTAGTTGGTTTCTACTGTTTTCTACCTAGCGCGCTGTTTCCATGAGTTTGATATCAATTTTGCTCGCGTTTTTTCGAATCCAGGTTTACTTTCTGAAATTATTAATTGTGAATTATAATAAATAATCATTTATAATTCTTTTAAATCGTGAATATCACTCTGTTAGTACGAACTTTTTTTTCACATAACCTTAGAATCGTCGACTTCAATTTCATAAAACGCGCATATCTCTGGGAGGGAACACTTTTGGGGCATAGGATCGGTCTCATTCGAAGCTCAGATGTTGTCCTCATCAAAAAAAAAAAAAAGTGAAAACTGATTTTTTTACCCTTAGGTCCCTTTCTCTATGCGCTATCGCATATACAAAAGCACACAGACTGCTTATGATTTTACTAGCGAAATTAACCAAAAGCAACAGCAAATCAAATTCAAACTTTTGAAATCTTCGACTGTTGAAAGTGCTGCGCAATTGTTTATGATTCATTTTCTGCGTCTGCTTCGACTGCGACTGTTGATTATTTTCACAAGCACAAGCAAAAGCATTGATTCATTTTAAACAGTTGGAAAAAGCAAAAGCAGCGGAAAAGTTAAAATTTTGCGACTTTTGCTACTTCGACTTAAGTTTTTTAAACACTGATTGTGAGTGCAAAAAATTATTTATGACGCAAGATCTCGGGTCAAATTACCTATAGGTATAGGTATAGTAACTGTTCGCTGTAGAGTGTGCAACAGAAAATAAACTTACAGGCAGTAAGTCATAAATCGTCATACATGCGAATATATATGTAAGTACCCTGTAGTAAATAAAATAATCAGTTGAGAAAAAACACTAACTTATAAATTAATTATTTTGCAAGTGACTACAAATTGGTTTAAATATCATGCAGATATCAACCAAACATATTGAATAGAAGCGCACGTAAATGATCAAACAGAATTGAGGCATAAACACATTTTCCATACAAATTGACACAAAAAATCAGCACCAGAAAGCAGTCGATAGATAGAATCTATTTTATTTTGACAACGTTTTTTCTTATGCTCTCATATATAAATACTCATTCTCTCAATAATGCTACCATACTTTCAATAAATTTCATACATTTTGTGAACAAAACTACAAAGAAAAATAAGCAAAAAAGAAAATAAAACTAAAATTATAGAGCATTTGAAGTTACTGCCATAGATTTTATTATGGGCTTTATTAATTTGACAACGATTTTTCCTGAAGTTGCGGACATATTCTGTTTGATCATTAAGAAATAAATAAAAGCAAAATAAGTAAATGGAAAGAAAATAAAAGAAATAAAAAGAAGCATGTGATATTTTCTATGAGCGGTTCGTATGTATGGATATATTTATGTACATATATATGAATGTGCGAATTTTTTATTTTTAGTGAATATAATAATAATAAATATTTATATAGACATATGTATATGTATTTATATATTTACATAGATATATATGAATATATATATATATGTATATATATAATATATATAATATACATATATCTTTTTTTTTTGCTATAATATTAATTAACTACAAATTGGCTGAAAAATAAGTAGTTAGTAGTCAATTTAAAAGTCATGCAGAGATGGCCAATTGACTACCGCCTATGACATGCCTATGTTAAAATGGTGGGTCGGCGACAAGGAAAAAAGTCACTTAATCAACCAGTTGTGGTTATTAAAAAACCAGTTTGAAGTTACTTACAAATGGGTTTGAGTTCCTATAGGGTATGTAATGATGTACATATGTATGGTATGTTCATACATACACAGAAAAAAAGGAAGTAATTTTTATGGTGATTGTATGAGGTATTTTATGAATTTTTCATCTATGGTACAAGTTGTTGATAAAAATTGGATGCACTCACAATGCTCAAACTTTATACATACATACTTCTTTCTACTCTATATGCACACAAACAACGCTGCACTTTTTTTTAATGCAAAAAGAATGATTAATTGTACGTTCAGAAGAAGAAATAAACAACGCATGCAAACTTAAATTCCATATTCGCATAAATAAATGTCAAAAAAAAAAAAGAACGGAAAATGAGCGAATACTTGAGATAAATTTCGTAAACTGCAATAACAAAAAAAAAATAACTACAGCAAATTGTCAGTTAAGTATTAAACACATTCAGCACAGCAGGCTACACGAACACACGACTTCAAATGCCGCTAGCAGCATTTGTCGCCTCGTAGCAGCTACTTAATTATTTTGGAGACGGCAGCAGCACCATCTGCAGCTGATATTCAAGTACAAATACATAGTTCAGTATTGCCACTTTCATATATTTTGCATTTATAAAAATTAATTTTTCTTTTAAAATGTACTTATTTCACATAAAAGTACAATAATGAATCAATTTATTCTTTACATCAATTTTTGGATGTTGTTTCTAGTAAATAGTATGAAATAATTGTACGATATCATTCATTCACCATTTTGTATTATACTGGTAACACTGCATTTGCTCATTGTAGCCAGAGAAATAGAAATTAGTTTAAAGTTGGCGACAGCTACAACGGTGGTCGTGCAGTCGTGTAGCCTGCTGTCGTTAAAATAATTGTTACCATAAGAATGTGTGTATTCTATTTTTGACAGATTGTAGCCCGTAGCCTGCTGTGTCGAATGTGTTTAATGCATTAAATAAAAAAATGAGCCACAACAATTCTAAAAAAAGGTCACTTTACAAGCAACGCAGTTAGTTGCAACTCAGCTAAAATAAACAAATTTGCACAAATTTTTTCAAAACTGAATTTTATTCTTTTTCCCAGTATGTAAACTTGCTTTTACTTATTGCACCGTAAATGGAATTTTGTATTATAAATCTGGTTTTCTATTGTCGTAAAAGACAATAAAATTTAAAATAAATTTTTATTGTTATTGCAAGTAGGGTGAGTTTTAAAGTAGATGCTTATGCTGCTTCGCTAGTGGAAAAAGTTGGTTAACAAAGTAACCATTCAAAATTAAGAGTTGCATTGTGTGGTAGTGATTAGGCGGAATATATGACAGAGGCTTAATTTTGGCAGTAATTTTTAGAATAACAATGTAACTACGTGATCGTGACCTCACAACAAAGCAGCTGTCAAAACGGAGCACACGTCATGCAAAAACAATTAAAACTACAACAAATAGTTCAGCTACATAAATCACCTGCTTTTTGTTGCTATAAATAACTATCACAGTTGACAATGACAGGGGTCACACTGTCACAGTGTAGTACATAAGTATGTCTCTTAGAAAGAATATCAAACGCCGTATACAATTGCATATTTGTATGGTGCTTGGTGGTGATGAAAATAAGAGCATATCTTGAGGCTTATTTTAAACTTTAACTTTTGGTTTAGTTAAACAAGCAATAGCCAACTGGCCTAGATGCACCTTGCTTCATGTGGTATTGCCAACTTAAAGTTCTATAACTCGAAAAAATACGCTTTAAAATCAACTAATTCGCTATTTTTAATCTGGTTACTTGTTAAAACCTCTTAAACCTTCACTGTGAAACTGAACCTCGAATATAAACTTCATTTCTTATATAAGTTGAAACACTGCCGGCCTGTCAGTGGCATAAAATAATATTGTATTATATATTTACATATGTAAATACTTCAATCCAAATGCAGTGTGTGTGCGTACTAAAGAGCTGCACAAAACCTTCTTCATTTGTTAAGCTGCAATCAAATAAAACCAACATCCACTCAAATATTTAATAATTGATAAGAGCTTAACAGAGTTAAAAGCATTTTAAACAAAATAATGAATAATCTATTTGCTTTGAATGTGCACGAATTGAAATAAAAAAGCCGAATAAAATGTTGGAATAAAGGCCCGGTTTATTACTATCGACAGCTTGAACGTTTTCGACATTGACCGGACCATACTATTATCAAAATCGTAAAACAAATATTACATGAATTTATAACTATAACATTCTCCTTTTTTTAAGTCGGTCAAAACACGAGCAAGAGTTTTGCTCGTTATTACTATCAGCTATTTAAAATGAACTTTGCGTGTAAGAAGAATTTTGGCTCCTGCATCTGACACCTGTTGTTACGTTCGGCTTTTTTGAGTTTTAGATTAATTTAGTGATTTCTGCTCGGGTCAATTTGGCATCTCTCTAATAACATCAGCTATTTAAGATGAACTTTTCGTGTAATGGAAAGACCCAGTTGACCAAGACTTTCGTTATTTATATCGATTTCGAATATATCTCCAATATTTATCGTGTAAAACTATGGAGAGTGACACTCAAAAATTAATCGAAAAAAGTTCACCTGTCGCTTAGTTTTGTCCCAAAAAACACTCAAAATCGAAGTATCGCTAGCAATATCAAAAAAGAGAGAATATCGAACTAATTTCGATATCACAATAAGTCAGCAGAAAAAGAAAAAAGTAGTTTTATTATTTAATTTATTTATTTTAACTTACTTATTTTATTTATTTTTAACACCTTAACTTACGCTGCAGGATTTGAACATGGTACCTCCATTCTAACAGACTAGTTAGCACACAAACCACTAAGCTATCGTGGACAATTTTTTTCTGTTCATTTATTACGCATAGAGAAAGGGACCTAAGGGTAAAAAATCAAATTTAAATTTTTTTTGATGTGGACAACATCTGAGCATCGAATGAGACCGATCCTATGCCCCAAAAGTGTTTCGTCCCAGAGATATGCGCGTTTTATGAAATTGAAGTCGACGATTCTAAGGTAATGTGAACAATTTTTCATACTAACAGAGCGATATTCACGATTTAAAAGAATTATAAATGAGTATTTATTATAATTCACAATTAATAATTTCAGAAAATAAACCTGGATTCGAAAAAACGCGAGCAAAATTGATATCAAACTCATGGAATCAACGCGCTAGGTAGAAAACAGTAAAAACCAACTACACAAAACAAGAGGTAGGGCGACCTACGCGCGTTTTCAAGGTTGACCAACATGTTCCTGACGTCATGAGATGTGTCGCTTTCAAATGAGACCAATACCAACACGCTCAGTGATGGTACACCAAAGATACACGTATTTAAATCTTTAAAATGGCTCTCCTGAACAAAACCGGTTTTTACCCTTAGGTCCCTTTCTATTTTGCGCGTCAAATATATAATTGTGTGTCCTTATTTAATTTTTTAACTTACAGTACTGTCATGCCTCTATACTAACAGGCTAGCACACATCCACTCGGCTACCGTCACACATTCGAAAAACTATCGAGAGAAGTTCGAAGTTCGAAGCTTTAACTAACATTTTTTTTTTTAGATTTGCGAACAAATATCGGACAATTTTGTTTCGAAATTTCTTCGCTTTGTGAGCATTCGTTTCTATCGAATCTCAACTGAAGTGGTGGGTACAAGCATTTTGGTTTGACTGTTTTAAGTGCTAGATTAATATTGACATACGAGTACATGTTTCTATTTCTTTGCGTGCGTAATTCATTTGTTTTTTTATTTTTTGAACACAGACTGAAAATATTGCATTGCCCTGTAGTAAATAAAATAATCAGTTGAGAAAAAACACTAACTTATAAATTAATTATTTTGCAAGTGACTACAAATTGGTTTCAATATCATGCAGATATCAACCAAACATATTGAATAGAAGCACACGTAAGAAATAAATAAAAGCAAAATAAGTAAATGGAAAAAAATAAAAAAAAAAAATAAAAAGAAGCATGCCATGAAAACAAATGCCAAATGTTTGTTGAAAAAAAACTAAATAATTTCAATAATATTTTCTATGAGCGGTTCGTATGTATGGATATATTTATGTACATATATATTTATGTACGAATATTTTATTTTTAGTGAATATAATAATAATAAATATTTATGTATATAGAATATGTATATGTATTTATATATTTACATAGGTATATATGAATATAAACATATATGTATGTATATATATATATTTATTTATTTATTTATTTCAGTCTATGGACAAAAAATCCTTACAGATTAAGACAACAGAATACCTATAATTATATTGTATAAATATCTAAATTAACAATAGAGTATGTGTAAAACCTACATATATACAAAATTAACTTACAGTTTATAAATCACAGCTAAATTCTAAATTATAACAGTTATTTTATTACACTAAAAAGTAGGAGTTTAAACTCAGATTTCTCAGTGCCGAATTCAATAAAAGATTGAGAAACTTTTTGTAAATTGAAGTTAATCTCATTGAGCTGAACAAAGGCACGTGTTAAAGTACCATTACGTGCATAATTAGTCCTATGGAAGGGTACATCAAATAGCTTAGCCAATCTAAGATTTCTAGGAGGTATATAAAACGGTACCATATAAAGCAAATCAGGGCAATCAATAGAACCATTGATAATATCATATACAAAAAGTGCCGATTGAACTATTCTACGTGCTTCTAGAGTACGTAAGCCTATAAACAAGCATTTAGACTCATACGGAACGGAAGATAAGTAAGGTAACGAGCGTGAGGCAAATTTGATAAAAATACGTTGAAGTCTTTCAACTCGAGAAATCAGATTAAATACGTGAGGACTCCAAATAACAGAAGCATATTCTAACTTAGATCTTACGAACGATGTATAGATATGCTTGAGTGTATATGGGTCAACGAATTCACAACAACTTTTCAAGAAGCCAAACATTTTATATGCCTTGGGAAGTATGTAATCAATGTGAGCTGCAAAAGACAACGAGCTGTCAAACATCACCCCTAAGTCCAACTTAGAGTTTGACGTGTTCAAATTTATACCATTAATTGATTCCAATTTCATAAAAAATTTCAAATCATCGGCATATAAAAGATACCTCGATTTCACGAAACAGCTACCAATGTCATTAATGAACAAGTTAAATAACAACGGACCAAGTATGCTTCCCTGGGGTACACCCGACGTTTGCAGATAAGGGTTAGATCTAAAACCTTCAATCATCACAGAGCAAATTCTATTGGATAAATAGGACTGAATCCATGCCAGGAAATTAGAATGAAAGCCCATTAATATCAACTTAGATATAAGCATGGAGTACGATAACTTATCAAAAGCTTTTGAGAAGTCAATATAAATTACTTCTACTTGGGAACCATGTTCAAGCGCGTCTAAGCAATATTCACTGAAAAGAGTCAAATTTGTTACGGTAGACCTTCCAGAATAAAAACCATGCTGATAGGGAGAAATCCATGGCTTGGAAAGGAAAAACAATTTTTTGTGGACAATGTATTCAAAAATTTTTGATATACATGACAACTTAGAAATAGGCCTATAACAACTTACATCGTCTCTCTTACCTTCCTTAAAAATAGGAGAAACTGTGGCAACCTTCCACCTATCAATAAATTCACCCTCCTGAAGCGATAAATTGAAAATAAGTGTAAGAGCTGGTACGAGGGATTTTGAAGCTTTTTTTAAAAGATGCGTACATAAGCCATCACAGTCTGACTTGAATGAGTTTTTTACCTCAAGAATTGCTTCCGACACATCAGCCTCGGACAGGACTAGTAAGCCCAAACTTAGCTTAGGAGACACCGCTGGCGTGGGTATATTATTTATGAACGGCTCAAAATTGGATTTAAAAAATGAAGCGAACAAATTAACAGCATCATCACAAGATTCAGAAAATGTTCCATCTAAACGAACTACTGATGGTATATCTGATGATTGTTTCTTAGACTTAACGAAAGACCAAAACGCCTTAGGGTTGCTTTTAATTTCCTGCTCCTTAGACAAGATAAACTGATTGTATAGAAATTTATTTAAAAAATTAAATTCACGACGATAATGTATAAATTTAGCTCCAGATTCGGGATCACCCATATCAATAAACTTTTTATGGAATTTATTGCGCAGATTTTTTAGCTTTTTTAGACCACTAGTATACCACGGCAATTTATAGGGCTTAATATTCTTTTTTGGAATGTTACTACGACAAATATGAATAACTTTCCGTAAAAATATTTCATAGCACTCACAAGTAGTTAGGTTAGCAAAAAGATCAAACCAATTAATAGAATCAATTATGGAATTCAGCACATCAAAGTTACATAATTTGAAGTTAAAATCATTAACAATCGCAATTTGAGAATTTTTAAAAAACGTTAAATTAGAAATTTCAATAAGGTTTATGGTGAATATTTGGCGGGGATATATACAGTAAAGGAACACAAATTTGGTGTTTAAGAGACTCAGGAATAAAGATAAGATCAAGAAAACGATTTAATTGATTATGAAAAGTATTTACTTGGCAAAGGTTAAGAGACATTAAACTGTCAATAAAATTAATTTCGTAGCTATGATTTACGTTACGAGGCGATAAAAAAGCATCGTTAGAAAATTTTGACCAGACAATATTTTTTAAATTGAAGTCCCCTAAAACACAAAGGTTGTCATTTACTGAGAAATCCTCACCAAAAGACAAGATATTAGACATATGAGCATCATATATAAGATCGGCGCTGTTAGGTGGAATATATGAAGCACATACCAGGAACGAACTACCCACACCGGAGATTGATAAAATCAGCTGATCAAGTAGACCATTAACATCATCGATTTTACAAACAGATGACTTAAAACACTTTTTTACCGCAATTAGAACTCCACCACCCAAAGAAAGACCAGTAGTAGACGCATCTCTATCTTTACGGAAAACATTGAAGAGATTGAGATCAAAAAATTCAGCATCCGAAAAGTCTTTATTCAGCCAAGTTTCAACCAACACAATAGCATCATAATCAAGTTGAGAGGAGAAGTCGTAGACAGCATGGGACTTGGATCTCATTCCCGATAGATTTTGAAAGTAGATTTTAAATAAGTTGCCTGTAGTAACTAGCTTTTCTGTATGTGGGGTGTCTGCTTTCGAAAATTTACGAAAGGCCGCACTTTGATGTCAGCTGGCCATATTTCAGGCTTCAAGATTACGTTATAGTATCTGTTTTCAATACCAATCTTGAAATTAACAACTCTTAATGTGGATAAATCAGCATCATTCTTAACAAGCTTGAAGCAGACCATGTGACCTTTATCTATTTTTGCAGTTTTTTCCACATAATTTAAGATTTGATCCGCAGTCACGGTAGGCTTGAATGAGGAAACGTGGATCCACTTTTTTTGAGATATCACATCCAGATCACACGAAGAATTAGCGCCATAAATAACAGGGCCTTTATTCAAGCTACGCTTAGGCTTACTATGCTGTGTAGATGTTTGACTTCTTATAACAGCATTATGTGACGAATGTGGTGGAGTAGAAGACACAGGAAAGACAGATTGTTTATTTGTGCTATTATATGCTCGTTTTTGTCTACTATTTGTAACACTTTCATTGGGACGTACATTAAGATCCAAATCATAGTCGCTAGGGTTAACAAGTGGGGAAATGACTGGGCAAATATGTTGTTGCAAAGTGTAATTCGGTGAGGTTAAGTCTGGCACCACTGCTTTATTTTTTGATTTCTCAGCGTATGTCATTTTACTTTTATCATTATTTGTTTCTATTATGATCTTTTTGATTTCATTACACATATCTGTGCTTTTATCTTCAAAGTTTTTGAACGCTTCATTGTTTTTATTTTCACAGTCCTTGATATATGATGACAAATTTTTTATATCATTAAGACTTTTTTCAAATATATTATGAACACGATCTAATTTATTAATTCTTTCATCATATCTCTTTTCAATTGCTTGTAAGAGTTTTTTTATTTCATTTTCATTTTGTTTTAAAGCAGAACCAAATTCATGTTTATATTCAACCATTTTGTTTGTATTTTGTAACACTTCATCCTGTATGCTTTTTAGCACCAAATCAACATTGTGTATGTATTGCACACAGTCATCACAAATAAAGCGAATAAAATTATTTGTTTCCAACATAGATTGTGAATATTGGTCAATGCCAGAACATTTGCTTGAAGCATGATAAATTTTAGCACAAACTCCAATACATCTTATTCCGGATTCACCACGGATAGATAATCTGCATTTATTACAATCAGCCATAATAAGAACTTTTTTTCTATTGTTTTTCGATTTTAAAATGTCTGTTAAACTTTATATTAATATTTTATTAACAACTAAAAACAGTTTTCAAAGGCTTAAAGTGAATTTTAAGTATAAAAACAGCAAAATATTTAAATTTGGAAAAAATTTTATAGAGCTTATATTATATACATATATAATATATAATATAAATACATATATCTTTTTTTTGCTATAATATTAATTAACTACAAATTGGTTGAAAAATAATTAGTTAGTAGTCAATTTAAAAGTCATGCAGAGATGGCCAATTGACTACCGCCTATGACATGCCTATGTTAAAATAGTGAGTCGGCGACACGGAAAAAAGTCACTTAATCAACCAGTTGTGGTTATTAAAAAACCAGTTTGAAGTTACTTACAAATGGGTTTGAGTTCCTATAGGGTGGCTTGAATTGTCTTTCGACCTATTCATTGCAGAGCTTTAATACTTACATTTATGTGAATATTTACTGCAGCTTTAACTGACCATTAATTTTGTTCAACATGCGGTAGAAGAAATCCAGTCACTGATTCTCATTTACACTAGAATACATACTTACATTCATACATACATACATACATACATATGTATATGTATGTACGTATTAAATACCACAAACAAAAACTTCCGCTGTATTTGTTGTTGTCGGTTAATATTTGTTTACGTTTTATACATTTTTTTTCTCCGTGTTCACATTTATGTTCTCTAAGTCACGCATGGTCAACAGTAAAATTTTTTATATTCTTCGTTATTTTCAAATTGTTATTTGTTGGCGTTAAAGGTGCTGCTGCTAATGCTGTTGCTGCTGATGATGATGACGTTTGTGCTTAAAGCGAAGGCGTTAAATGTCAAAAATGCAAATGTGGTTTAAACAACTTTTAACACTTTGGTTAAGTGAGTGTCTATTTGCCACCAAAAAGAGGTGCAGGATGTAAATGAGGGCCTTATATATGTACTTACAATACATACATATTACATACCTTCAGCATAATAAGTAACATATGAGTATATCGGTTTGTAATCTGTATATTTTTTCACAGTTAATTAAATGGTTCATGTATCATATGATCTACAGACTTCATGGAACTTAAGAAGAAACAAAATTGAACTTGCGCAATGCGCACTGGGGCTCTACATTATAATTCTAAACGAAAGAAAATGCTTTAAATTTACCTTGATATCAATTTATAAATTCGGAATAATATTCTTTCGTTTCGATTTGTGGAATTCATTCAATAAGGTAAATTTTGCCATACTTCAGACAAAATTTTTATATACATATGTTATTGTAAAATCGAATGTGGTAAAAAAGAGAAATAAATTCAGTTAACTAAAACTTTGATTCGCACATGAAGGGTTCCGTATGGCGCTTGATTCTTTTGGAATATTTTCTTTTAGTATTGGAAGTTGTTTTTGATTTTGGAGTGTTTTCGTTTTGGCGATTTTTTTAGTTTTGGTGCTATTTCTGTTTTGGCGATTTTTTAGTTTTTGCAAATTTTTTTCGGTTTTTGGCGATTTTTTTAGTTTTGGAGTTTTTTCGTTTTGAAGATCTTTTTAGTATTAACACTCTTTTAGTTTTGGCGGTTTTTGATTTTTTTTTTAGTTTTGGCGCTTTTTTCGGTTGTTGGCAATTTTTGGGTTTTTGGCAATTTTTTTGAGCATTGACGCTTATTTTAATTTTGGTGTTTTTTCTTTTTTGGGATTTTTTTCGGTTCTTGGCGACTTATTAGTATTGACGCTTTTTCTGTTTTGGCGATTCTTTTTCGGTTTTTGGCAATATTTTCGTTATGGCGTTTTTTTGTTTTTGGGATTTTTTTTTCAGTTTTTGACGTTTTTTCAGCTATGTGCGTGAAGATAAATTTTTAAACTTATAACCCTAGACACAAACCGTCTTGTTTAACAGAGCTCTGTTAACAAAAAACAGACATCTGTTAAATAATAATAATTAATTTTTATGTGTGTGAAGTTAAATTTTAAAATTTATAACCCTTGACACAAACCTTGTGCTTTAACAGAGCTCTGTTAGCGTGTTAACAGAGCTCTTTTAAGCTATAACAATTCGATTAATGCCTTTCCAAACGACTTTTCCATTAAATGGTGCAACCGAGACGGAAAAAAATAATGCAAATTTATACACAAGGTGTTTCTTTATTATTTCGTATGAATCTATTTCTGAAAAACATGGATTTGAACCAAATATCGTCAAGTTCTCAACTTGGCAATTTCTGAGGGTTACACACTTTCTTTTTTGGCCACCTATTATGGACCACATAGTACTCTAAAAACGTGCATACTCAGAATTTCTGGAAGTTCGAGTTTTCAGGAGATTTTCGAAAAATTTAAAATTTGCCCCACTATACTAACATTTTCCAAGATGCAACCAAATTTTTTTTAGGAAGGAGGCGATGCGGGCGGACAAAAGTGATGACCTATTGTGGACCACATTGCACTCTAAAAACGTGCATACTCAGAATTCCTGGATGTTCGAGTTTTCAGGAGATTTTCGAAAAACTTTAAATTTGCCCAACTATATTAACATTTTCCAAGATGTGACCAAATTTTTTATGAAGGAGGCGATGCGGGCGGACAAAAAGGGTAATCTACTGTGGACCACATTGTACTCAAAAAACGTGCATAGTAAGAATTCCTGGAAGTTCGCGTTTTCAGGAGATTTTCGAAAAACTTTAAATTTGCCCAACTATATTAACATTTTCCAAGATGTGACCAAATTTTTTTAGGAAGGAGGCGATGCGGTCGGACAAAAGTGGCCACCTATTATGAACCACATAGTACTCTAAAAACCTGCATACTCAGAATTCCTGAAAGTTCGAGTTTTCAAGAGATTTTCGAAAAACTTTAAATTTGCCCAACTATATTAACATTTTTCGAACAAAATTTTTTTAGGAAGGAGGCGATGCGGGCGGATAAAAAGGGTGACATATTGTGGACAACATCGTACTCTAAAAACGCGCATACTCAGAATTCCTGAAACTTCGCGTTTTCAGGAGATTTTCGAAAAACTTTAAATTTGCCCAACTATATTAAGATTTTTCGAACAAAATTTTTTTAGGAAGGAGGCGATGCGGGCGGACAAAAGTGGTGACCTATTATGGACCACATTCTACTATAAAAAAGTGCATACTTAGAATTTCTGGAAGTTCGAGTTTTCAGGAAAAAACCTTAAATTTGACCATATTTACATTTTCCAAGATTTGACCAAATTTTTTTTGGGAAGGAGCCGATGCGGGCGGACAAAAGTGGCCACCTATTATGGACCACATAGTACTGTAAAAACGTGCATACTCAGAATTTCTGGAAGTTCGAGTTTTTCCGAGATTTTCGAAAAATTTTAAATTTGCCCAACTATATTAACATTTTCCAAGATGTGACCAAATTTTTTATGAAGGTGGCGATGCGGGCGGACAAAAAGGGTAATCTACTGTGGACCACATTGTACTCAAAAAACGTGCATACTAAGAATTCCTGGAAGTTCGCGTTTTCAGGAGATTTTCGAAAAACTTTAAATTTGCCCAACTATATTAACATTTTCCAAATTTGGTCAAATCTTGGAAAATGTTAATATAGTTGGACAAATTTAATGTTTTTTCCTGAAAACTCGAACTTCCAGAAATTCTAAGTATGTACTTTTTTAGAGTTGAATATGGTCCATAAGAGGTCACCACTTTTGTCCTCCCGCATCGCCTCCTTCCTAAAAATATTCTGTTCGAAAAATGTTAATATAGTTGGGCAAATTTAAAGTTTTTCGAAAATCTCCTGAAAACTCGAACTTCCAGGAATTCTGAGTATGCACGTTTTTAGAGTACAATGTGGTCCACAATAGGTCACCCTTTTTGTCCGCCCGCATCGCCTCCTTCCTAAAAAAAATTTGGTCACATCTTGGAAAATGTTAATATAGTTGGGCAAATTTAAGGTTTTTTTTTTGAAAACTCGAACTTCCAGAAATTCTATGTATGCACTTTTTTAGAGCAGAATGTGGTCCATAATAGGTCTCCACTTTTGTCCGCCCGCATCGCCTCCTTCCTAAAAAAATTTTGTTCGAAAAATGTTACTATAGTTGGGCAAATTTAAAGTTTTTCGAAAATCTCCTGAAAACTCGAACTTCCAGGAATTCTGAGTATGCACGTTTTTAGAGTACAATGTGGTCCACAATAGGTCACCCTTTTTGTCCGCCCGCATCGCCTCCTTCCTAAAAAAATTTGGTCACATCTTGGAAAATGTTAATATAGTTGGGCAAAATTCAAGTTTTTCGAAAATCTTCTTAAAACTCGAACTTCCAGGAATTCTGAGTATGCACGTTTTTAGAGTACAATGTGGTCCACAATAGGTCACCCTTTTTGTCCGCCCGCATCGCCTCCTTCCTAAAAAAATTTGGTCACATCTTGGAAAATGTTAATATAGTTGGGCAAATTTAAAGTTTTTCGAAAATCTCCTGAAAACGCGAAGTTCCAGGAATTCTGAGTATGCACGTTTTTAGAGTACGATGTTGTCCACAACATGTCACCATTTTTATCCGCCCGCATCGCCTCCTTCCTAAAAAAAATTTTGTTCGAAAAATGTTAATATAGTTGGGCAAATATAAAGTTTTTCGTAAATCTCCTGAAAACTCGAACTTCCAGGAATTCTGAGTATGCACGTTTTTAGAGTACAATGTGGTGCACAATATGTCACCCTTTTTCTCCGCCCGCATCGCCTCCTTCCTAAAAAAAGTTGGTCACATCTTGGAAATGTTAATATAGTTGGACAAATTTAAAGTTTTTCGAAAATTTCCTGAAAACTCGAACTTCCAGAAATTCTGAGTATGCACGTTTTTAGAGTACGATGTTGTCCACAATATGTCACCCTTTTTATCCGCCCGCATCGCCTACTTCCTAAAAAAATTTTGTTCGAAAAATGTTAATATAGTTGGGCAAATATAAAGTTTTCCGAAAATCTCCTGAAAACTCGAACTTCCAGGAATTCTAAGTATGCACGTTTTTAGAGTACAATGTGGTCCACAATAGGTCACCCTTTTTGTCTGCCCGCATCGGCTCCTTCCAAAAAAAATTTGGTCACATCTTGGAAAATGTTACTATAGTTGGGCAAATTTAAAGTTTTTCGAAAATCTCCTGAAAACTCGAACTTCCAGGAATTCTGAGTATGCACGTTTTTAGAGTACAATGTGGTCCACAATAGGTCACCCTTTTTATCCGCCCGCATCGCCTCCTTCCAAAAAATATTTGGTCACATCTTGGAAAATGTTAATATAGTTGGGCAAATTTAGAGTTTTTCGAAAATTTCCTGAAAACTCGAACTTCCAGAAATTCTGAGTATGCACGTTTTTAGAGTACGATGTGGTCCACAATAGGTCACCCTTTTTGTCCGCCCGCATCGCCTCCTTCCTAAAAAAATTTGGTCACATCTTGGAAAATGTTAATATAGTTGGACAAATTTAAAATTTTTCGAAAATATCGTAAAAACTCGAACTTCCAGAAGTTCTGAGTATGCACGTTTTTACAGTACTATGTGGTCCATAATAGTTGGCCACTTTTGTCCGCCCGCATCGCCTCCTTCCTAAAAAAAATTTGGTCAAATCTTGGAAAATGTTAATATAGTTGGGCAAATTTAAAGTTTTTCGAAAATCTCCTGAAAACGCGAAGTTCCACGAATTCTGAGTATGCACCTTTTTAGAGTACGATGTTGTCCACAATATGTCACCCTTTTTATCCGCCCGCATCGCCTCCTTCCTAAAAAAAATTTGGTCACATCTTGGAAAATGTTAATATAGTTGGACAAATTTAAAGTTTTTCGAAAATTTCCTGAAAACTCGAACTTCCAGAAATTCTGAATATGCACGTTTTTAGAGTACGATGTTGTCCACAATATGTCACCCTCTTTATCCGCCCGCATCGCCTCCTTCCTAAAAAAATTTTGTTCGAAAAATGTTAATATAGTTGGGCAAATATAAAGTTTTTCGAAAATCTCCTGAAACCTCGAACTTCCAGGAATTCTGAGTATGCACGTTTTTAGAGTACAATGTGGTCCACAATAGGTCACCCTTTTTGTCCGCCCGCATCGCCTCCTTCCAAAAAAAATTTGGTCACATCTTGGAAAATGTTACTATAGTTGGGCAAATTTAAAGTTTTTCGAAAATCTCCTGAAAACTCGAACTTCCAGGAATTCTGAGTATGCACGTTTTTAGAGTACAATGTGGTGCACAATAGGTCACACTTTTTCTCCGCCCGCATCGCCTCCTTCCTAAAAAAATTTGGTCACATCTTGGAAAATGTTAATATAGTTGGACAAATTTAAAGTTTTTCGAAAATTTCCTGAAAACTCGAACTTCCAGAAATTCTGAGTATGCACGTTTTTAGAGTACGATGTTGTCCACAATATGTCACCCTTTTTATCCGCCCGCATCGCCTCCTTCCTAAAAAAATTTTGTTCGAAAAATGTTAATATAGTTGGGCAAATATAAAGTTTTTCGAAAATCTCCTGAAAACTCGAACTTCCAGGAATTCTGAGTATGCACGTTTTTAGAGTACAATGTGGTCCACAATAGGTAACCCTTTTTGTCCGCCCGCATCGCCTCCTTCCAAAAAAAATTTGGTCACATCTTGGAAAATGTTAATATAGTTGGGCAAATTTAAAGTTTTTCGAAAATCTCCTGAAAACGCGAAGTTCCAGGAATTCTGAGTATGCACGTTTTTAGAGTACGATGTTGTCCACAATATGTCACCCTTTTTATCCGCCCGCATCGCCTCCTTCCAAAAAAAATTTGGTCACATCTTGGAAAATGTTAATATAGTTGGGCAAATTTAAAGTTTTTCGAAAATTTCCTGAAAACTCGAACTTCCAGAAATTCTGAGTATGCACGTTTTTAGAGCACGATGTGGTCCACAATAGGTCACCCTTTTTGTCCGCCCGCATCGCCTCCTTCCTAAAAAAATTTGGTCACATCTTGGAAAATGTTAATATAGTTGGGCAAATTTAAAGTTTTTCGAAAATCTCCTGAAAACGCGAACTTCCAGAAATTCTGAGTATGCACGTTTTTAGAGTACGATGTGGTCCACAATAGGTCACCCTTTTTGTACGCCCGCATCGCCTCCTTCCTAAAAAAATTTGGTCACATCTTGGAAAATGTTAATATAGTTGGGCAAATTTAAAGTTTTTCGAAAATCTACTGAAAACGCGAAGTTCCAGGAATTCTGAGTATGCACGTTTTTAGAGTACGATGTTGTCCACAACATGTCACCATTTTTATCCGCCCGCATCGCCTCCTTCCTAAAAAAAATTTTGTTCGAAAAACGTTAATATAGTTGGGCAAATATAAAGTTTTTCGTAAATCTCCTGAAAACTCGAACTTCCAGGAATTCTGAGTATGCACGTTTTTAGAGTTCAATGTGGTCCACAATAGGTCACCCTTTTTGTCCGCCCGCATCGCCTCCTTCCAAAAAAAATTTGGTCACATCTTGGAAAATGTTAATATAGTTGGGCAAATTTAAAGTTTTTCGAAAATCTTATTAAAACTCGAACTTCCAGGAATTCTGAGTATGCACGTTTTTAGAGTACAATGTGGTGCACAATATGTCACCCTTTTTCTCCGCCCGCATCGCCTCCTTCCTAAAAAAAATTTGTTCGAAAAATGTTAATATAGTTGGGCAAATTTAAAGTTTTTAGAAAATCTCCTGAAAACTCGAACTTCCAGGAATTCTGAGTATGCACGTTTTTAGAGTACAATGTGGTCCACAATAGGTCACCCTTTTTATCCGCCCGCATCGCCTCCTTCCAAAAAAAATTTGGTCACATCTTGGAAAATGTTAATATAGTTTGGCAAATTTAAAGTTTTTCGAAAATTTCCTGAAAACTCGAACTTCCAGAAATTCTGAGTATGCACGTTTTTAGAGTACGATGTGGTCCACAATAGGTCACCCTTTTTGTCCGCCCGCATCGCCTCCTTCCTAAAAAAATTTGGTCACATCTTGGAAAATGTTAATATAGTTGGACAAATTTCAAATTTTTCGAAAATATCGTAAAAACTCGAACTTCCAGAAGTTCTGAGTATGCACGTTTTTACAGTACTATGTGGTCCATAATAGTTGGCCACTTTTGTCCGCCCGCATCGACTCCTTCCCAAAAAAAATTTGGTCAAATCTTGGAAAATGTTAATATAGTTGGTCAAGTTTAAGGTTTTTTCCTGAAAACTCGAACTTCCATAAATTCTATGTATGCACTTTTTTAGAGCAGAATGTGGTCCATAATAGGTCTCCACTTTTGTCCGCCCGCATCGCCTCCTTCCTAAAAAAATTTTGTTCGAAAAATGTTACTATAGTTGGGCAAATTTAAAGTTTTTCGAAAATCTCCTGAAAACTCGAACTTCCAGGAATTCTGAGTATGCATGTTTTTAGAGTGTAATGTGGTCCACAATAGGTCACCCTTTTTGTCCGCCCGCATCGCCTCCTTCCAAAAAAAATTTGGTCACATCTTGGAAAATGTTAATATAGTTGGGCAAATTTAAAGTTTTTCGAAAATCTCCTGAAAACGCGAAGTTCCACGAATTCTGAGTATGCACGTTTTTAGAGTACGATGTTGTCCACAATATGTCACCCTTTTTATCCGCCCGCATCGCCTCCTTCCTAAAAAAAATTTGGTCACATCTTGGAAAATGTTAATATAGTTGGACAAATTTAAAGTTTTTCGAAAATTTCCTGAAAACTCGAACTTCCAGAAATTCTGAGTATGCACGTTCTTAGAGTACGATGTTGTCCACAATATGTCACCCTTTTTATCCGCCCGCATCGCCTCCTTCCTAAAAAAATTTTGTTCGAAAAATGTTAATATAGTTGGGCAAATATAAAGTTTTTCGAAAATCTCCTGAAAACTCGAACTTCCAGGAATTCTGAGTATGCACGTTTTTAGAGTACAATGTGGTCCACAATAGGTCACCCTTTTTGTCCGCCCGCATCGCCTCCTTCCTAAAAAAATTTGGTCACATCTTGGAAAATGTTAATATAGTTGGGCAAATTTAAAGTGTTTCGAAAATCTCCTGAAAAAGCGAAGTTCCAGGAATTCTGAGTATGCACGTTTTTAGAGTACGATGTTGTCCACAATATGTCACCCTTTTTATCCGCCCGCATCGCCTCCTTCCAAAAAAAATTTGGTCACATCTTGGAAAATGTTAATATAGTTGGGCAAATTTAAAGTTTTTCGAAAATTTCCTGAAAACTCGAACTTCCAGAAATTCTGAGTATGCACGTTTTTAGAGTACGATGTGGTCCACAATAGGTCACCCTTTTTGTCCGCCCGCATCGCCTCCTTCCTAAAAAAATTTGGTCACATCTTGGAAAATGTTAATATAGTTGGGCAAATTTAAAGTTTTTCGAAAATCTTCTTAAAACTCGAACTTCCAGGAATTCTGAGTATGCACGTTTTTAGAGTACAATGTGGTCCACAATAGGTCACCCTTTTTGTCCGCCCGCATCGCCTCCTTCCTAAAAAAATTTGGTCACATCTTGGAAAATGTTACTATAGTTGGGCAAATTTAAAGTTTTTCGAAAATCTCCTGAAAACGCGAAGTTCCACGAATTCTGAGTATGCACGTTTTTAGAGTACGATGTTGTCCACAATAGGTCACCCTTTTTATCCGCCGGCATCGCCTCCTTCCTAAAAAAATTTTGTTAGAAAAATGTTAATATAGTTGGGCAAATATAAAGTTTTTCGAAAATCTCCTGAAAACTCGAACTTCCAGGAATTCTGAGTATGCACGTTTTTAGAGTACAATGTGGTCCACAATAGGTCACCCTTTTTGTCCGCCCGCATCGCCTCCTTCCAAAAAAAATTTGGTCACATCTTGGAAAATGTTACTATAGTTGGGCAAATTTAAAGTTTTTCGAAAATCTCCTGAAAACTCGAACTTCCAGGAATTCTGAGTATGCACGTTTTTAGAGCACAATGTGGTCCACAATAGGTCACCCTTTTTGTCCGCCCGCATCGCCTCCTTCCTAAAAAAATTTGGTCACATCTTGGAAAATGTTAATATAGTTGGACAAATTTAAAATTTTTCGAAAATCTCGTAAAAACTCGAACTTTCAGAAGTTCTGAGTATGCACGTTTTTACAGTCTTATGTGGTCCATAATAGTTGGCCACTTTTGTTCGCCCGCATCGACTCCTACCCAAAAAAAATTTGGTCAAATCTTGGAAAATGTTAATATAGTTGGACAAATTTAAAGTTTTTCGAAAATTTCCTGAAAACTCGAACTTCCAGAAGTTCTGAGTATGCACATTTTTAGAGTACGATGTTGTCCACAATATGTCACCCTTTTTGTCCGCCCGCATCGCCTCCTTCCAAAAAAAATTTGGTCACATCTTGGAAAATGTTAATATAGTTGGGCAAATTTAAAGTTTTTCGAAAATCTCCTGAAAACGCGAAGTTCCACGAATTCTGAGTATGCACGTTTTTAGAGTACGATGTTGTCCACAATATGTCACCCTTTTTATCCGCCCGCATCGCCTCCTTCCTAAAAAAAATTTGGTCACATCTTGGAAAATGTTAATATAGTTGGACAAATTTAAAGTTTTTCGAATATTTCCTGAAAACTCGAACTTCCAGAAATTCTGAGTATGCACGTCTTTAGAGTACAATGTGGTCCACAAAAGGTCACCCTTTTTATCCGCCCGCATCGCCTCCTTCCTAAAAAAATTTTTTTCGAAAAATGTTAATATAGTTGGGCAAATTTAAAGTTTTTCGAAAATCTCCTGAAAACTCGAAGTTCCAGAAATTCTGAGTATGCACGTTTTTAGAGTACGATGTGGTCCACAATAGGTCACGCTTTTTGTCTGCCCGCATCGCCTCCTTCCTAAAAAAATTTGGTCACATCTTGGAAAATGTTAATATAGTTGGGCAAATTTAAAGTTTTTCGAAAATCTCCTGAAAACGCGAAGTTCCAGGAATTCTGAGTATGCACGTTTTTAGAGTACGATGTTGTCCACAATATGTCACCCTTTTTATCCGCCCGCATCGCCTCCTTCCTTAAAAAATTTTGTTCGAAAAATGTTAATATAGTTGGGCAAATATAAAGTTTTTCGAAAATCTCCTGAAAACTCGAACTTCCAGAAATTCTGAGTATGCACGTTTTTAGAGTACAATGTGGTCCACAAAAGGTCACCCTTTTTATCCGCCCGCATCGCCTCCTTCCTAAAAAAATTTTTTTCGAAAAATGTTAATATAGTTGGGCAAATATAAAGTTTTTCGAAAATCTCCTGAAAACTCGAACTTCCAGGAATTCTGAGTATGCACGTTTTTAGAGTACAATGTGGTCCACAATAGGTCACCCTTTTTGTCCGCCCGCATCGCCTCCTTCCAAAAAAAATTTGGTCACATCTTGGAAAATGTTAATATAGTTGGGCAAATATAAAGTTTTTCGAAAATCTCCTGAGAACTCGAACTTCCAGGAATTCTGAGTATGCACGTTTTTAGAGTACAATGTGGTCCACAATAGGTCAGCCTTTTTGTCCGCCCGCATCGCCTCCTTCCAAAAAAAATTTGGTCACATCTTGGAAAATGTTAATATAGTTGGGCAAATTTAAAGTTTTTCGAAAATTTCCTGAAAACTCGAACTTCCAGAAATTCTGAGTATGCACGTTTTTAGAGTACGATGTGGTCCACAATAGGTCACCCTTTTTGTCCGCCCGCATCGCCTCCTTCCTAAAAAAATTTGGTCACATCTTGGAAAATGTTAATATAGTTGGGCAAATTTAAAGTTTTTCGAAAATCTTCTGAAAACGCGAAGTTCCAGGAATTCTGAGTATGCACGTTTTTAGAGTACGATGTTGTCCACAATAGGTCACCCTTTTTGTCCGCCCGCATCGCCTCCTTCCTAAAAAAATTTTGTTCGAAAAATGTTAATATAGTTGGGCAAATATAAAGTTTTTCGAAAATCTCCTGAAAACTCGAACTTCCAGGAATTCTGAGTATGCACGTTTTTAGAGTGCAATGTGGTCCACAATAGGTCACCCTTTTTGTCCGCCCGCATCGCCTCCTTCCAAAACAAATTTGGTCACATCTTGGAAAATGTTAATATAGTTGGGCAAATTTAAAGTTTTTCGAAAATCTCCTGAAAACGCGAAGTTCCACGAATTCTGAGTATGCACGTTTTTAGAGTACGATGTTGTCCACAATATGTCACCCTTTTTATCCGCCCGCATCGCCTCCTTCCTAAAAAAAATTTGGTCACATCT
This sequence comes from Tachina lurida, assembly GCA_944452675.1. NCBI lineage: Eukaryota > Metazoa > Arthropoda > Insecta > Diptera > Tachinidae > Tachina > Tachina lurida. The sequence continues at coordinate 28,572,738 of OX101752.1, forward strand.
TGGAAAATGTTAATATAGTTGGACAAATTTAAAGTTTTTCGAAAATTTCCTGAAAACTCGAACTTCCAGAAATTCTGAGTATGCACGTTTTTAGAGTACGATGTTGTCCACAATATGTCACCCTTTTTATCCGCCCGCATCGCCTCCTTCCTAAAAAAATTTTTTTCGAAAAATGTTAATATAGTTGGGCAAATATAAAGTTTTTCGAAAATCTCCTGAAAACTCGAACTTCCAGGAATTCTGAGTATGCACGTTTTTAGAGTACAATGTGGTGCACAATAGGTCACCCTTTTTCTCCGCCCGCATCGCCTCCTTCCTAAAAAAAGTTGGTCACATCTTGGAAAATGTTAATATAGTTGGACAAATTTAAAGTTTTTCGAATATTTCCTGAAAACTCGAACTTCCAGAAATTCTGAGTATGCACGTTTTTAGAGTACAATGTGGTCCACAAAAGGTCACCCTTTTTATACGCCCGCATCGCCTCCTTCCTAAAAAAATTTTTTTCGAAAAATGTTAATATAGTTGGGCAAATATAAAGTTTTTCGAAAATCTCCTGAAAACTCGAACTTCCAGGAATTCTGAGTATGCACGTTTTTAGAGTACAATGTGGTCCACAATAGGTCACCCTTTTTGTCCGCCCGCATCGCCTCCTTCCAAAAAAAATTTGGTCACATCTTGGAAAATGTTAATATAGTTGGGCAAATTTAAAGTTTTTCGAAAATCTTCTTAAAACTCGAACTTCCAGGAATTCTGAGTATGCACGTTTTTAGAGTACAATGTGGTCCACAATAGGTCACCCTTTTTGTCCGCCCGCATCGCCTCCTTCCTAAAAAAATTTGGTCACATCTTGGAAAATGTTAATATAGTTGGGCAAATTTAAAGTTTTTCGAAAATCTCCTGAAAACTCGAACTTCCAGGAATTCTGAGTATGCACGTTTTTAGAGTACAATGTGGTGCACAATAGGTCACCCTTTTTCTCCCCCCGCATCGCCTCCTTCCTAAAAAAAGTTGGTCACATCTTGGAAAATGTTAATATAGTTGGGCAAATTTAAAGTTTTTCGAAAATTTCCTGAAAACTCGAACTTCCAGAAATTCTGAGTATGCAAGTTTTTAGAGTACGATGTTGTCCACAATATGTCACCCTTTTTATCCGCCCGCATCGCCTCCTTCCTAAAAAAATTTTGTTCGAAAAATGTTAATATAGTTGGGCAAATATAAAGTTTTTCGAAAATCTCCTGAAAACTCGAACTTCCAGGAATTCTGAGTATGCACGTTTTTAGAGTACAATGTGGTCCACAATAGGTCACCCTTTTTGTCCGCCCGCATCACCTCCTTCCTAAAAAAATTTGGTAACATCTTGGAAAATGCTAATATAGTTGGGCAAATTTAAAGTTTTTCGAAAATCTCCTGAAAACGCGAAGTTCCAGTAATTCTGAGTATGCACGTTTTTAGAGTACGATTTTGTCCACAATATGTCACCCTTTTTATCCGCCCGCATCGCCTCCTTCCAAAAAAAATTTGGTCACATCTTGGAAAATGTTAATATAGTTGGTCAAGTTTAAGGTTTTTTCCTGAAAACTCGAACTTCCATAAATTCTATGTATGCACTTTTTTAGAGCAGAATGTGGTCCATAATAGGTCTCCACTTTTGTCCGCCCGCATCGCCTCCTTCCTAAAAAAATTTTGTTCGAAAAATGTTACTATAGTTGGGCAAATTTAAAGTTTTTCGAAAATCTCCTGAAAACTCGAACTTCCAGGAATTCTGAGTATGCATGTTTTTAGAGTGTAATGTGGTCCACAATAGGTCACCCTTTTTGTCCGCCCGCATCGCCTCCTTCCAAAAAAAATTTGGTCACATCTTGGAAAATGTTAATATAGTTGGGCAAATTTAAAGTTTTTCGAAAATCTCCTGAAAACGCGAAGTTCCACGAATTCTGAGTATGCACGTTTTTAGAGTACGATGTTGTCCACAATATGTCACCCTTTTTATCCGCCCGCATCGCCTCCTTCCTAAAAAAAATTTGGTCACATCTTGGAAAATGTTAATATAGTTGGACAAATTTAAAGTTTTTCGAAAATTTCCTGAAAACTCGAACTTCCAGAAATTCTGAGTATGCACGTTTTTAGAGTACGATGTTGTCCACAATATGTCACCCTTTTTATCCGCCCGCATCGCCTCCTTCCTAAAAAAATTTTGTTCGAAAAATGTTAACATAGTTGGGCAAATTTAAAGTTTTTCGAAAATCTCTTGAAAACTCGAACTTCCAGAAATTCTGAGTATGCACGTTTTTAGAGTACAATGTGGTCCACAATAGGTCACCCTTTTTGTCCGCCCGCATCGCCTCCTTCCAAAAAAAATTTGGTCACATCTTGGAAAATGTTAATATAGTTGGGCAAATTTAAAGTTTTTCGAATATTTCCTGAAAACTCGAACTTCCAGAAATTCTGAGTATGCACGTCTTTAGAGTACGATGTGGTCCACAATAGGTCACCCTTTTTGTCCGCCCGCATCGCCTCCTTCCTAAAAAAATTTGGTCACATCTTGGAAAATGTTAATATAGTTGGGCAAATTTCAAGTTTTTCGAAAATCTCCTGAAAACTCGAACTTCCAGAAATTCTGAGTATGCACGTTTTTTGAGTACGATGTTGTCCACAATAGGTCACCCTTTTTATCCGCCCGCATCGCCTCCTTCCTAAAAAAAGTTGGTCACATCTTGGAAAATGTTAATATAGTTGGACAAATTTAAAGTTTTTCGAATATTTCCTGAAAACTCGAACTTCCAGAAATTCTGAGTATGCACGTCTTTAGAGTACAATGTGGTCCACAAAAGGTCACCCTTTTTATCCGCCCGCATCGCCTCCTTCCTAAAACAATTTTTTTCGAAAAATGTTAATATAGTTGGGCAAATATAAAGTTTTTCGAAAATCTCCTGAAAACTCGAACTTCCAGGAATTCTGAGTATGCACGTTTTTAGAGTACAATGTGGTCCACAATAGGTCACCCTTTTTGTCCGCCCGCATCGCCTCCTTCCTAAAAAAATTTGGTCACTTCTTGGAAAATGTTAATATAGTTGGGCAAATTTAAAGTTTTTCGAAAATCTCCTGAAAACGCGAAGTTCCAGGAATTCTGAGTATGCACGCTTTTAGAGTACGATGTTGTCCACAATATGCCACTCTTTTTATCCGCCCGCATCGCCTCCTTCCAAAAAAAATTTGGTCACATCTTGGAAAATGTTAATATAGTTGGGCAAATTTAAAGTTTTTCGAAAATTTCCTGAAAACTCGAACTTCCAGAAATTCTGAGTATGCACGTTTTTAGAGTACGATGTGGTCCACAATAGGTCACCCTTTTTGTCCGCCCGCATCGCCTCCTTCCTAAAAAAATTTGGTCACATCTTGGAAAATGTTAATATAGTTGGACAAATTAAAAATTTTTCGAAAATCTCGTAAAAACTCGAACTTCCAGAAGTTCTGAGTATGCACGTTTTTACAGTACTATGTGGTCCATAATAGTTGGCCACTTTTGTCCGCCCGCATCGACTCCTTCCCAAAAAAAATTTGGTCACATCTTGGAAAATGTTAATATAGTTGGGCAAATTTAAAGTTTTTCGAAAATCTCCTGAAAACTCGAACTTCCAGGAATTCTGAGTATGCACGTTTTTAGAGTACAATGTGGTCCACAATAGGTCACCCTTTTTGTCCGCCCGCATCGCCCCCTTCCTAAAAAAATTTGGTCACATCTTGGAAAATGTTAATATAGTTGGGCAAATTTAAAGTTTTTCGAAAATCTCCTGAAAACGCGAAGTTCCAGGAATTCTGAGTATGCACGTTTTTAGAGTACGATGTTGTCCACAATATGTCACCCTTTTTCTCCGCCCGCATCGCCTCCTTCCTAAAAAAAGTTGGTCACATCTTGGAAAATGTTAATATAGTTGGACAAATTTAAAGTTTTTCGAAAATTTCCTGAAAACTCGAACTTCCAGAAATTCTGAGTATGCAAGTTTTTAGAGTACGATGTTGTCCACAATATGTCACCCTTTTTATCCGCCCGCATCGCCTCCTTCCTAAAAAAATTTTGTTCGAAAAATGTTAATATAGTTGGGCAAATATAAAGTTTTTCGAAAATCTCCTGAAAACTCGAACTTCCAGGAATTCTGAGTATGCACGTTTTTAGAGTACAATGTGGTCCACAATAGGTCACCCTTTTTGTCCGCCCGCATCACCTCCTTCCTAAAAAAATTTGGTCACATCTTGGAAAATGTTAATATAGTTGGGCAAATTTAAAGTTTTTCGAAAATCTCCTGAAAACGCGAAGTTCCAGTAATTCTGAGTATGCACGTTTTTAGAGTACGATGTTGTCCACAATATGTCACCCTTTTTATCCGCCCGCATCGCCTCCTTCCAAAAAAAATTTGGTCACATCTTGGAAAATGTTAATATAGTTGGGCAAATTTAAAGTTTTTCGAAAATTTCCTGAAAACTCGAACTTCCAGAAATTCTGAGTATGCACGTTTTTAGAGTACGATGTGGTCCACAATAGGTCACCCTTTTTGTCCGCCCGCATCGCCTCCTTCCTAAAAAAATTTGGTCACATCTTGGAAACTGTTAATATAGTTGGGCAAATTTAAAGTTTTTCGAAAATCTCCTGAAAACTCGAACTTCCAGGAATTCTGAGTATGCACGTTTTTAGAGTACAATGTGGTCCACAATAGGTCACCCTTTTTGTCCGCCCGCATCGCCTCCTTCCAAAAAAAATTTGGTCACATCTTGGAAAATGTTAATATAGTTGGGCAAATTTAAAGTTTTTCTCTCCTGAAAACTCGAACTTCCAGGAATTCTGAGTATGCACGTTTTTAGAGTACAATGTGGTCCACAAAAGGTCACCCTTTTTATCCGCCCGCATCGCCTCCTTCCTAAAAAAATTTTGTTCGAAAAATGTTAATATAGTTGGGCAAATATAAAGTTTTTCGAAAATCTTCTTAAAACTCGAACTTCCAGGAATTCTGAGTATGCACGTTTTTAGAGTACAATGTGGTCCACAATAGGTCACGCTTTTTGTCCGCCCGCATCGCCTCCTTCCTAAAAAAATTTGGTCACATCTTGGAAAATGTTAATATAGTTGGGCAAATTTAAAGTTTTTCGAAAATCTCTGAAAACGCGAAGATCCAGGAATTCTGAGTATGCACGTTTTTAGAGTACAATGTGGTCCACAATAGGTCACCCTTTTTGTCCGCCCGCATCGCCTCCTTCCAAAAAAAATTTGGTCACATCTTGGAAAATGTTAATATAGTTGGGCAAATTTAAAGTTTTTCGAAAATCTCCTGAAAACGCGAAGTTCCAGGAATTCTTAGTATGCACGTTTTTAGAGTACAATGTGGTCCACAATAGGTCACCCTTTTTGTCCGCCCGCATCGCCTCCTTCCAAAAAAAATTTGGTCACATCTTGGAAAATGTTAATATAGTTGGGCAAATTTAAAGTTTTTCGAAAATCTCCTGAAAACTCGAACTTCCAGGAATTCTGAGTATGCACATTTTTAGAGTACGATGTTGTCCATAATATGTCACCCTTTTGATCCGCCCGCATCGCCTCCTTCCTAAAAAAAATTTGGTCACATCTTGGAAAATGTTAATATAGTTGGACAAATTTAAAGTTTTTCGAAAATTTCCTGAAAACTCGAACTTCCGGAAGTTCTGAGTATGCACGTTTTTAGAGTACAATGTGGTGCACAATAGGTCACCCTTTTTCTCCGCCCGCATCGCCTCCTTCCTAAAAAAATTTTGTTCGAAAAATGTTAATATAGTTGGGCAAATATAAAGTTTTTCGAAAATCTCCTGAAAACTCGAACTTCCAGGAATTCTGAGTATGCACGTTTTAAGAGTACAATGTGGTCCACAATAGGTCACCCTTTTTGTCCGCCCGCATCGTCTCCTTCCAAAAAAAATTTGGTCACATCTTGGAAAATGTTAATATAGTTGGGCAAATTTAAAGTGTTTCGAAAATCTCCTGAAAAAGCGAAGTTCCAGGAATTCTGAGTATGCACGTTTTTAGAGTACGATGTTGTCCACAATATGTCACCCTTTTTATCCGCCCGCATCGCCTCCTTCCAAAAAAAATTTGGTCACATCTTGGAAAATGTTAATATAGTTGGGCAAATTTAAAGTTTTTCGAAAATTTCCTGAAAACTCGAACTTCCAGAAATTCTGAGTATGCACGTTTTTAGAGTACGATGTGGTCCACAATAGGTCACCCTTTTTGTCCGCCCGCATCGCCTCCTTCCTAAAAAAATTTGGTCACATCTTGGAAAATGTTAATATAGTTGGGCAAAAGTAGTAGGGAACTGCCACTCCGGGGACAATTAAAATTTTGAAATTTTAAAATTTTAATTACCCAAATTTTAAAATTCTTGGAAATTTGTGAAATTTGATACCCTACGAGGGTGGGTCAATAAGTCCGTCCAACTTTTTGTTTACATAAGGAATTTTTTGTTTACATAAGGGGTTTTGTTTGTTTAATACATACGAGGGTGGTTTAATAAGTCCAGTTTTTTATGACCGTGGGAATTTGTATGTGTGTATGTTTGTGGGGTGGATTAAGGGGTTTCATAAGATTAAGATTTCATAAGTATATATGCCGAAGGGAAAATCATGAAATGATTTTTCCTAATACTAATGGGCGTGAAATAGTGAAAATTATTTTTTCCTTATGCCTACGGCAATGTATGAATATTTTTCCTAATGCCTACGGCAATACATGATTTTCCTAATGCCTACGGCAATATATGAATATTTTTCCTAATGCCTACGGCAATACATGATTATTATTTTTTTCAAATGCCGACGGCAATATATGAATATTTTTCCAAATGCCGCCGGCAATACATGATTTTCCTAATGCCTACGGCAATATATGAATATTTTTTTCAAATGCCGACGGCAAAACATGATTATTATTTTTTTCAAATGCCGACGGCAAAACATGATTATTATATTTTCCAAATGCCGACGGCAAAACATGATTATTATTTTCTAATACCAAAGGGAAAATTGCCAGTGTTGCCAGACTGTAGAAATTTGTTATCGTAATACTATATCAGTAATATCAGAGAAAATATTTATTTATGTGTTCACATGTATGTGAACACCCATACTTGTGTTCACATGTATGTGAACACCCATACTTGTGTGTGGGGGGTCCAGCTTGATAGTCGCGGGTAATTTAATATTTTGTGTATTTGTTTAAGAAATATGTATGTATGTATGTATGTGTATGTGTATGTATGTATGTGTATGTATGTATGTGTGCATGTATGTGTGCATGTATGAATGTGTGATCGTGGGTACTTGTGCGTGGAATATTTTGTAGAATACATATATATTTTGCAAGGTAATCATTTTCTTTGTCTACGATTATTTTAAAGCAGCAAACTAAGTACAGTCAGCAGCAGAGAAACAAAAACCAAACATTTGCAAGTAAGCAAAAAAGTTAATTTCTCCTTCCCCTCACTTCCTTCTCTTTCCTTTATGTAGTTTGTATTTGAAATAAGAAAACACTTGTATATTATTTTATTTTTGATACATTTATTGTTTAAAATTTTTTTTTAAATTTTATAATGATACATACATTCATATTTTAAAAAGTGAAAAAGTTTAATTAAAGCAAGACATTTCTTTTGTTAGTAAAATAGCATTTTTTAGTGCGCAAGCACCAAATTTATGATAATTACAATAAAAATATTCTGGATACTTGATTTCCATTTGTTTAAAGTTGATGCAGCCTATATCCTCAACGTTAGAAATTTTTCGGCATAAAATTTTTTCCAACCATCGTCTTTTTTCTTCACCTTTTACATAAATTATAGAACATCTTGCGTTGGCTTTTATAAAATTGCAAACGCTTTGAAATGAAACTGATCCAGCAGTCCAGCTTAGGTGATGATAGTTTTTTGTTAGCCACTTTGCTTCTCTTTGCTTTTCTATTGATAAGCATTTGATATCAAATGGGGGTTTTATAATGAAATTGTTATATTCATAATTGTTGAAAACAATTGCTACTTCTTTTGCGATGAAATCATTTGAATTATTTTTGAAACCTTGTACGTCTATGAAAATTATGTTGTTTTCCATATTAGTCAATTCATAAGACTTTTCGCACTTGTCCTTTGATAGGTACACATTCTAATATACGATCATGAATAAGAATGCAGTAAGCTGATGTTTTTGCTCCAATATTAGTTGCTGTTTCAAATTCTATTTTTATATCAATCGGTCCATTATTGAGTGATTCATTCTGATGACTGACATCTACTACAATAATAGGAGCTTTTGTCTTAAACTCTGATGCAGTTAGAAGCGGTTGAGATTCTTTCATATAGTAGCTTTGTTGAAATCTTAGATACATATCATATAGAATTGCATATCGTTCATTTTTGAACTTTATGTTAAGATCATCATATGGATATGAGACTGAATTTAAATGTACTTTTAAATTAGTCAAATCACAATGAACAAACTTATTTTCTTGTCGAAAAGCAATCAATACAAAACGAGGGCGTTCTCTATTTGCAGCTAGTTTAACATTCCAAATATGGCTAGTTCCCATATTTAATTGTGGATTGACATGACAATCCCAACTGCGAAATGCCATAGGTATAGAAGCACCATTGTTAATAATTTTAATCATATTCAATTTGCTAAAGTCGCATAATTGAACATGTGGGATTCTCCATGAGATTAGTGAAATTGTAAGTTTAGCTTTTTAGTAGAAACACTCGAGCGTACAAGATCTTCGTCGTTCTTATTGCGCAAGAGTATCAATTCATGTTTTCCATTTAGTATAACTTTGTTGTAGTCTTCAGCGAATCCTAGAAGCATTTTTAGAGGTACATAGAAATTGAAAAAGCCATTTACAAGAGTGACATCGTCAATTTTGTTCCATCCAGCATTTTGCATCACGTTGCTTTCTGTTGGTGACATAGAAACCAAATTTTTTATGGTGCTTGTGGCTCCTAAATATCTTGTATGATCAATTTCAATTCCATTGAGCTCATAGCGAATTTCATCAAATAGATATGCCACAAAGTTGTTTTTTAATATCAAGTTGTCCGATGATGAAGAAGATTTAGAGTTATTATCATCAGCAACAAAACCTTCTACATAAATGTAGCTTTCACTGGGTAGCACGTACAAATCTTGATTTTGTATTGAAATTCTAATTTCATCATTATTGTTGTAAGATTGTAAGTATGGTACATATGTATGATAGTCCTTTTTGATTATATTCTCATCAGACAAGGGCTTATCTAAGACATCTATTATTGAACTCATTTTGTCTTCAATTTAAAATTCAAGGACTTTAGAAAATTTTTATTTGATGTTGTTAGTGCTTTTTGTTGTACTGGTCGCTTTAATGTTGATGTTGTTCTTGCTGCTATATTTTTCAATGTATTTGTGTTGTATATTAGCATTATTTAGTTGGCCTTAAATGTATTCGTATTGTAATTTCCTCTCCTCGGAAATTAATTAAATCACCGTGTTGATCAACTACGCGCAGCGCTAGTGAACTTATCTCTCTGGTGTTCACAGGTAAATAGATGAGATTTCTTGGAACCTCATCTATTTTATAGCCTGGAGGCACATTAATCGGAAATTCATGAAGTGTATGCGATTTGGAGCTATTCATATATGTGTTAATAGCGATACTACTTTCAACTCGCAAGAGATTTACTTTAAAAATATTAACTGGAAGATCTGAATAATAATATTGGTTTGGTGTTAGGATTTTGCTATTGAATCCTAAAAGTTTTCCAATTGTATTGTCTTTATTAAAATATACAGTATCCTTGGAACTATTAACTTTAACTTGCATTGTATTGTTATTGGCTTCAATAAAAATCTTATTTGCTGGACAGAGTATATTGTATTGCTCTTCTATAAAATCAACTATATCATTTAGTTCGTAAGATCCAATTGCTATTTCTATTGTATGTTCTCCTATATGAAACATATTGTTGTAGGTGTCTACATTTGGAATACTGTTGTATGAATGAAAATCAGTTAGAGCACACTCATATGCACCATGTAATTCAATAGGAGGAAAGTAACTAGCAGATAATTCTGATGAGTTAGAGCTCAGAGTAATTGTTATTGACATTATAACAGACTGATTACAATTAAATAAAGTTTAGTAGACAGTATAGTTTATAAGCATAATTTACATATTTATTTCATTTTCTTATTTTAAAATTAACATTAGTTTCTTAATATTAATGCTATTATTGTTTTGCTATGATGTTGTTGTTGATTTAGTTTTTCTTGCACCTATAATATTTCATCTTTACTTATCCAAGAATTGTGTTGATTAGAAAATCCCAGCCATTTAACATATACCTCCTTCCCTTTAAGTTTAAGCACCTTTTCAACTAGATATGTATTTGGAAATCTGGTTTTTGAAAGTTCGTCAGTATAGAATCCACCTTTAATAGGATTACCAAGATAGTCTTCTAATATGTATGTTGCAGGATTTGTATTTTGAACTCTTGTAATTGTAAAAATTTCTGTAGTCCAATTTGGAGTATAACCTTTTTCAAATGTATGCTTATATTTGCTTATGCGTACATGATCTCCTACATTAAATTTTGACATTTTATACATTTTCATATGACTGTATACTGTATTTAGCAGCTTTTCCTCATTTGTTGAGTTGACTTTAATTGGAGGCATTTTAATGGTACGATGAACTTTTCTATTGTAGGTATTAAGTAAATCTTTGTATATATCAATCCACTTATAAGAACCATTAAAGCTAAATTCTTTCCACATCATTCCTTTCAGTGTTCTATTAAATCGTTCTACTATTGATGCTTTCATAATGCTATATGTTGAGTAGTGATTAATGTTGTATTTATGCATTAATTTTTCAAAGTGTTTGTTGAAAAATTCTTTACCATCATCTGTTTGTATGTTTTTTGGTATTCGCCCCAATTCAAAAATATTTTCCATTGCGTTAGTTGTTTCAAGTGCAGTTTTTGTTTTTAGCGGTACTGCCCATGCAAATTTTGAGAATGTGTCAATTATAGTCAGCAAAAATCGATAATTTCTATTTTCTTTAGAATAGTTCCCCATTTCAACTAAATCAGCTTGCCAAAGATCATCTATTCCTTTCATTATAACTCTGCGACGCACAAAATGTTTTCGTGCTTGCTTATGGAGTTCGTTTACTAAATTTCTTTTTGAAGACATTAAGTTGTTTTTAGAGATTTTTTGGAGAGTGTTGTGATCTAGTTGAAGCACTTTCAGCTATTGATACAAACATGTAATTTTCTAATCTATAAATTTTCTCATTAAGCTGTTCAATTTGTTCTTCAAAGGATGTTTTAATTTTTAGAATATCTTTTTCAATTTTATAATTTTCTTCTATATCTAATTTTGTTTCGCGATGTAGATCCTCAATTTGCATTTGAATATTTTCTTGAATTATAGTACTGTCTCTCTTAAAGTATGCTAATAATTTCTCTTCTAGTTTTTCGATTTGAGTTTGCAGAAACAATTTATTGATAACATCGTTTTCCTCCACAGCTTTTAGTAGTAGGGAACTGCCAATCCGGCCGCAATTAAAATTTTGAAATTTTAAAATTTTAATTACCCAAATTTTAAAATTCTTGGAAATTTGTGAAATTTGATACCCTACGAGGGTGGATCAATAAGTCCGTCCAACTTTTTGTTTACATAAGGAATTTTTTGTTTACATAAGGAATTTTTTGTTTACATAAGGAGTTTTTTTGTTTACATTAACTTTGTGTGAACGGGTGATTTTTTTGAGGTGGCATTAATTATGTGAATAGGTGATTTTTGGGGGGGTGGATTAAGGGGTTTCATAAGATTAGTATTTCATAAGTATATATGCCGACGGGAAAATCATGCAATGATTTTTCCTAATACTAATGGGTGTGAAATAGTGAAAATTAATTTTTCCTAATGCCTAAGGGTATGCATTAATATTTTTCCTAATGCCTACGGCAATACATGATTTTCCTAATGCCTACGGCAATATATGAATATTTTTTTCAAATGCCGACGGCAAAACATGATTATTATATTTTCCAAATGCCTACGGCAATACATGATTTTCCTAATGCCTACGGCAATATATGAATATTTTTTTCAAATGCCGACGGCAAAACATGATTATTATATTTTCCAAATGCCGACGGCAAAACATGATTATTATTTTCTAATACCAAAGGGAAAATTGCCAGTGTTGCCAGACTATAGAAATTTGTTATCGTAATACTATATCAGTAATATCAGAGAAAATATTTATTTATGTGTTCACATGTATGTGAACACCCATACTTGTGTTCACATGTATGTGAACACCCATACTTGTGTGTGGGGGGTCCAGCTTGATAGTCGCGGGTAATTTAATATTTTGTGTATTTGTTTAAGAAATATGTATGTATGTATGTATGTGTATATGTATGTATGTATGTGTATGTATGTATGTGTGCATGTATGAATGTGTGATCGTGGGTATTTGTGCGTGGAATATTTTGTAGAATACATATATATTTTGCAAGGTAGTCATTTTCTTTGTCTACGATTATTTTAAAGCAGCAAACTAAGTACAGTCAGCAGCAGAGAAACAAAAAGTAAAATTTATGAATGCTGCAAGGATACTGCTTCCAATTTTAGTATAAATACGCCAACTTTTCTAACCAACACATCAGTACGTTATTGTATTTACAAGAAGTGTCATCAGTAATTGTGTTAAAGTGAAATAATAATAAAATAATTAAAAATGAGTTCATCAGGTTATCAGTGTAATACATGCAATAAGGTATACAAATACCAAAAGTCCTTTTTGGAGCATGTTAAAAACCATAGTGTACAGAATCAAGTGGTCGTAAGCCGGGGCATAAATCCAGAGCTACCGCAGACATCTCTTCAAAATCACCAAAATCCATCATCATCATTTATTCATCAACAATATCCTTCTCTTCAGTATCCTCAATATCAGTTACCATTAAATTTTCAACAATACGGTATGCCATGGAATAATCAGTTTTTGGGATACAATTATAATCCCAATGTGATGCAATGGCAGCCTCTTAATTATCATCAACAAGAGCACCAACATCAACAACAAGCTCAACAACAACAAGCTCAACAACAACAAGCTCAACAACAACAAGCTCAACAACAGGGTGTGGGTATCCTTGGAGGTAATTTATTCGACGATGCTATGGACATAAGCTTACCGGAAAGTGATGGAGAAGTAGAAGAAAGAAGAGAAGAAACTCTGCCAACTCCAAGGAATACTTCGCATGCTAGAACAGATGAAGTAGAAGAATTGGGATATTATAAAATATCTAAAGCATTCAAAAACCATATTGCCACTTATGCAATTTTAAACAAAAAAGACCAACTTCTGTTGGAAGAATTTGTTGAAGAAAACAAAAATGTTTTTATGGAGAGACTTCAAGTGAATTTAAGTAAGCATGCAATAATTAAATTTCATGTAAGTATTGTGGCAGAATATATCAAAATTGTTGGAGAAGAATTGGAGTTGTGCATAATATCACATGTAGCCAAAATGAGTTTGCTGACGAAGGCAGATAGCATAGATGAGTTATTCCGGAAGCAGGTTGCGGAGATTTCAACCAAAATGTCCGAATTTGAAGAGCGAGATTCTGGTTGGACCTTGTCACGCATAGTCCGAGCAGAAATCAACATCAACAAATCTTCGCTCGTCAAAGGATCGACCTGGATATCCACACCTGGAAAATTAGAAAGAAAATTTGCTTGCATCAACATTGAAAATGATGATGACTACTGTTTCAAGTGGTGCCTAGTCGCTGCCATGGATACTACCAAATATCATGATGCAAGACGTTGCAGTTCTTATAATATTCAAGACATTGCTGCAGAGACGATTGTTACGCGAAATGGTGTAGCGTTAAATTTCAAAAATTTAAGCTTCCCATTAGGATTAAACAAAATAAAAGAGTTTGAGGTGAACAATCCAGCAATAAGTGTCAATGTATTCGGCTATGATGAGGGAGCCAATCAGATTATTGGTCCTTATTATGTCACCAAGGACGAAAAAATTAGCCATGTAAACTTGTTGCTTTTGGAAAATGGTGAAGTTCATCACTACATTTTGATAAAGAACATATCAAAGTAAGTTAAAAAATTATACTACACTTTAATTTAATGATACATATACTTCTTTTATATATTTTATAATATATACGTTTTACTTATAAACTTTTATTTTACTTTTTATTATTTACAGACTTTTACGGAATCAGCTAACACAGAATGGACACAAACTACACTTCTGCAATAGCTGTCTCCAATATACTCATACGGACACCATCATGAATACTCATAAGGAGGAATGTGGGAAGATAGTCACAACTATGCCATCAGGTGAGGATGCCATTCTTAGTTTTAAGGGACATCAACGAAAAATGGATGTCCCTTTTGTTATTTACGCGGACTTTGAATGCGTATTAGAGGATATAAGTAATAGTGTAAGTAGTAAAACAAATTTAATAAAAAAGCACACACCTTGTGCCTTTAGTTATTTTATTAAGTGTATGCATAGTAATAATTTAGATACGCTTAGAATATATACGGGGGAAGATGCCTCCAAAAAATTTGTAGAATATTTAATTAAGGATTGTGAAGATATATATAATAACTATTTAGTTAACAATAGACAAATGGATACTTTATCCCCTTCAGATACTTATAATTTTTATAGTGCGGTGAATTGCCATATTTGCCAAAAATTTTTAGGCAAAGATCGTGTTAGAGATCACTGCCACATTAGTGGCAAATTTAGAGGCGCAGCCCACAATAAATGTAATTTAAATTACCAAATTCCCAAATTTATACCAGTTTACTTCCACAATTATTCAAATTATGACTCACATCTTTTCATTAAAGAATTAGGTGAAATTTCATTGCAACTGAAAGTACTCCCTCTCAATAAGGAACTTTATATATCCCTCTCCCAATTCTCAGAAATGAGTGATGGCCATAAGCTTGAAATAAGATTTCTTGATACTATACGCTTTATGGCTGAGAGTTTGGAATCATTAGCCTGCAATTTGTCGGATAATGATTTCAGCACTATAAGGTCCTTATTTCAGTCAGAAAAAGAATTTCAGCTTATTAAGAAAAAAGGTATTTTCCCATATGAGTACCTAAATTCATTCGAAAAATTAGATGAATGCCAGCTGCCTTCACGCAGTGATTTTTTTAATAAGTTGAATAATAAAGAGTGTTCTTTAGAGGAATACTCACATGCTGTAGAGGTATGGAATACTTTTGGTTGTGAAACAATGAAAGATTACATGGAACTTTACTTAAAAACAGACGTCCTCTTACTGACAGATATTTTCGAGAACTTTAGAAAAGTTTGTAAGGGTATTTATGAGCTCGATCCTTGTCAGTATTATACAGCACCTGGCCTTTCCTGGGATGCAATGCTCAAATATACAAAAATTGAGTTAGAATTATTGACAGACATAGACATGTACAATTTTATGAAAAAAGGTATACGTGGGGGGATAGTACAGTGTAGTCAAAGATATTCGAAAGCAAATAATAAATATTTGCAAGATTTCGACAAAGAAAAGCCCTCAGAATTTCTCGTCTATTTAGACGCTAACAATTTGTATGGATGGGCGATGTCGGAATATCTTCCTCATGGTGGGTTCAGATGGTTATCACAAGACGAGTTGAATCTGGATCCAAACAGCATAGCTGATAATGGAACAGACGGTTATATTTATGAGGTTACGTTGGATTATTTACACGACTTGCATAATGATCTTCCTTTTTGCGCTGAAAATAAGAAACCTATGCAAGCGAAGTATAGCAAGTTGATAACCGATTTCTCTACAAAGCAATCATATGTGATACACTTTAGAGTTCTAAAACAGTGCTTAGAATATGGTTTAGTTTTAAAGAAAACTCATCGTATTCTAGCATTTAAACAATCTCCATGGTTAAAAGGCTATATTGACCTAAATACCAGACATAGAGCCACTGCTAAAAATGCTTTTGAAAAAAATTTTTTCAAACTACTTAATAATGCAGTGTATGGTAAAACCATGGAAAATGTGGATAAGAGGAGAGATGTTAAAATTGTTAATAATTGGGAGAGGACGAATTGCAATCATTTAGGAGCCCAAGATTGGATATCAAAACCAAATTTTCATAGTTTATCTATATTTTCTGAAGATCTTGTAGCAATCGAAATGACTAGAGTCAAAACCTGCTACAATAAACCAATTTACTTAGGATTTTGTGTACTCGAGCTGTCCAAATGGAAAATGTATAATTTCCATTACGGGTACATGCAACCTAAGTTTAAGACAAACCTCTCATTAAACTATATGGATACTGACTCTTTTATATATTCAATAAAGACTGACGACTTTTACGCTGACATAAAAAATGACATACATGAACAATTTGACACATCGGACTATCCTACAGACAATATTTATAATTTCCCAATAGTAAATAAAAAAGTAATTGGTATGATGAAGGATGAAAATTGCGGTAAGATAATGACAGAGTTTGTTGGGCTGCGCTCAAAAATGTATTCATTTAGTGTAGAAAACCAAGATGATATTAAAAAATCGAAGGGGGTAAAGAGAGCCATATTAGATAAATATAGTTTAGCTACATATAAGAATTGCTTATTTAATAAGATTAATGTATATGATAGTATGTTAACATTTAAATCTAAGCTACATCAATTATATACTAGCGAATTAAATAAGGTAGTATTAAGCTATGGAGATGATAAGAGAAAAATTAGATCAAATAATATAAACACTTATGCATGGTATCATTTTCGTATTAAGGAAACTAACCCTGAATACGAACTTGACATGTTGCTAGATGAGATTGCTAAAATGCAAGAAAATCTTAGTTAATTAGTTAAGAAAAAATATTGTATATAAAATCCTATTTATTAAGAAAAATTGTTGTATATAATATCTTAGTTAATAAGAAAAAATATTGTATTTATATCCTATTTAATCAGAAAAATTGATGTATATAAAATCTTATTTATTAAGAAAAATTATTGTATTGTTGTTAAAATGAATGTAAAAAAAGTCTAAGAAATATTATTGTATTTAAATTCTATTTATTAAGAAAAGTTATTGTAAATAAACTATTGAAAAGAGAATGGAAAATGTGAGTGGTTTTTTTTTTATTTCTTTATTGACTTTACTTCGTTGGATCAAAAATTTTTGTTTTTTGCTTATTTGCAAATTCTTGTTTTCATGTCGCTTAAACATGCACAGTCTTGTTTTCAGGTTACTTAAACATGCACAGTCTTGTTTTCTTTGAGAGGTTCTGCACAAGAGAAATTGAATTTCACAATATTATGAAATTCAATTAGATATTTTCATAAAGAGAAATAATTTAGATAATCGGATAAAATCCTCATATTTTTTCACTGCATACAAGTTTCTGTTATTTTATATTCGAACAGATGATTCCTAGTTTTCCTTTAGAAAAAAATAATACAAATCAAGGAATATTTTTATAATTCAATTTAATTTTATTTTATTATTTATACAATTTTATTTCATTTTTATTTAATTTATTTATAATGATGGAAACATTTCGTAATAGCCAATTATTAGATGTTCTAGTATATTTTTTCTTAAAAAATATATGGTACATCTGCAAGTATCAGGTCCCTCCTCACACTCAGGATGATACCAAGGACAGCTTGGGAAGTGTCCTTCAGTGTTGTCTTCATCTTCCATGACACCATATTCTTCGTTCTCATCCAGCATATTTTGGAAACATTTTATCATCTCCCAATGATCAAAAAGCCTGAAGCTTTCAAAATCTCTTATAAATTGATTAAGAGTACGTCTAATTTGGCTCATTTTATTTGCTGATGAATGAATGATGATGAATGTTGGAAGGTTCCTTTAAGACTAATTTGTTCTGTAAATTTTTAAAATATCTATATGGTCTTTAAAATATCTATACTATCATCTCTATGTCATATTTCTTTTTAGCAGTCTATCTCTCTCTAACCCTTTTCTCTCTATTCCATATTTCTTTTTTACTACTCTATCTCTCTCTAACCGTTTTCTCTCTATAACTATCTCTTTCTGTCTATCACTATCCCCCACTTATTCACTATTTCACCACAATTATTTTCGATTAGCCTTTTTGAAGTCATCATCGCTACTTTTAAGATCATTTCCAGTTAAACATTCAGAGTGACAAGAAGTATCTAAATAAAAAATAAAAAAAATGGACTCCACAACAAATCTAATTGCAAAATTTAATGCTCTAAATAACAAAACTTTAATACACGTAAAGGAGCTTGATTCTTCAACGAAATATACTATTAGAAATGTGGTACGTGTAACAACTAAATATGGACCAACCCTAAAAGTTGAAATGAATAAACACATAATGTTCCTGCCGAAACGATATAATATTTTAACTGATGACGATATCAAAGATCTCTCAAGCGGATCATATTGCCTAAGTAGAGAAGGTGAAGAAAACCTAATTGTCGAGAGTGAGCTGAGTGAATTTCTAATTCAAAATTCCCAATTTCCTGTTTGGCAATAATATATTAATTATGTATTTTAAATTATGAATAAAAAGACATTAAAGAGTTTTGTAAAATATAAATTTTTGTGTTTTATTTAATATTTTCAGTTATTTCATAAAGAAATTTAAGACATAAATGTCCACAGGTAAATGTATTGAAATTCTGATGCTGATTATAGTTGTATTTTATATTTGCACCAAGATATTTGACTACTTCCCAAGGAGGTTGTAAGTTTCCAAAGCTGTCGAAATATTCTTTTTCATTGTTGTTTTTATAGTATGCTACCCAATGTGTACCAGGTCCTGTTGATACATCTAAGTTGATTATTCCACATTCAATTTTCTTTGTTCGTTTTGGTAGAGTATTCAACATGAAAACTCCTCTAAAATATGGAATTTTTATAGAGAAACGGTTTAGGTCCACATCAGATAGTGGTCTGTTGGGCAGCATCTTTAAGAGTTTTTTGATTCCTCTTTGTGAACTAAACCATAACCTTTTTTATATGGTTTTAAGTAAAGTCCTTTTCCCACTGCTATAGATTCCATCGCTTTATTATGTCTAGTTGCTTCATCAAGTTGAATTTTTGCATTCTTTGTTGCATTTACAGCTTTAGCTATGGCAGCACCACCAGTTGTTAGACTACCAATTGCACCCAGAGCAGTTAAAATCGGTATTAGAGGTAAAAAACCACCGATTTTTGGAACACGTATTACACGTGGAACTACAATTTGAGACTTTCTTCCTTTTAATGATTTGTTAATAGTTTTTCGTGCAATTTTAATAGCTGAGTTAATATCTAATGGTTTTTCCTTCTTTAGTATTTTTGTTGCAGCTCTAATTGATGTTCTAAATAGTTTTTTATCATTTGGCTTGTTCTTTTTAACATTTTTCTTTTTCTCCACACCCATACCAAATTTAGTTTTGGTTTTCATTGCGTTAGTAACCATATATGCAAATGATTTTTCTGCAAGACTACTGTCTTTTGCTAAAACTCGATTCCAAGCTGAATTTTCAAGTATTTTATCAGCTTTATGTCTAGTACTTAAATCCTTATTTTTTGAATACGCAATATCGTGATTTTTACAAGCAGAGTCAGTAGTAGGGAACTGCGGTTCCTGCGCCAATTAAAATTTTGAAATTTTAAAATTTTAATTACCCAAATTTTAAAATTCTTGGAAATTTGTGAAATTTGATACCCTTGAGTTTTCGGCGGCACGCTTTGATGTTTTTTTGTTTACATTAGGAATTTTTTGTTTACATTAAGAGTTTTTTGTTTACATTAACCCTTGTGGGAACGGGTGATTTTTTTCGAAGTTACATTAATTGTGTGAACGGGTGATTTTGTTTTTTGTGGGAATACGTTAAGTGGGTTCATAGGTTGGAGGTTTTTCTTTTTGTAATGCATGTATGTATATGCCGACGGGAAAATCATGAAAATGATTTTTCCTAGTACCAAAGGGAAAATCATGAAATGATTTTTCCTAATACTAATGGGGGTGAAATAGTGAAAATTAATTTTTCCTAATGCCGACGGCAATACATGATTATTTTTCCTAATGTCTACGGTAAAACATGAATATTATTTTTTTCAAATGCCGACGGCAAAACATGATTATTATTTTTTTCAAATGCCGACGGGAAAATGATTTTTCATAATTCCGACGGGAAAAACATAAAAGTTATTTCTAATGCTAATACAGGAGTTTAAGGCTAGCCGTGATTTGGGTGGGTGGAGCTGTTGTCGTAATACATAACCGAGGGAGTTTATGGATGTGTCTGTCTGTCTGTCTGTCTGTCTGTTTTGCGAGGCTGTGATTGGTCGGGGGAGCGTGGTGTAGTAGAGGTAGATGGATTGAGTGTATGTGTGTGTATACCTGTCTGTTGGAATTCGTGTGAGGGTGTGATTGACAGGGGGCGGGGTATAGTTGTGGTAGATCGACTGCGTGTATGCAGGTGTTGCTACTCTGTAGGAATTTAAGGCTTATAGTGATTTGGGGTAGGTGAGGGTGTTGTTGTACGAGTAGTATGTATCCATGGGAATTTGTGGATGTGTCTGTCCGGGGGAATTTAAGCGAGGCTGTTATTGGGAGGGGGTGTGGTGTAGTTGAGGTTGATCGACTGCGTGTATGTCTGTCTATATGTTTGTAGGAGCTTAAGGCTGATCGTGATTTAAGAGAGGTGAGGATGTTGTTGTAATATGTATACGTAGGAATCTGTATGTATGTATGTCTGTGAAAATTTGAGGCTCATCATGATTTAGGGTAGGTGGGGTTGGTGTAGTAATATGTCTGTGTGTATGTACATATGTTTATAGGAGTTTAATGCTATTAGTGACTTGAGGATAGGTGAGGGTGTTGTCGTACGAGTGATATGTATGCGTGGGAATCTGTATGCATGTTCGTAGGAGTTTAAGGCTGATCGTGATTTGTGTTGTTGTCAGTGTTGTTTGTAGGAATGACCGTGAGAATTTTTGTATGTATGTATATCTGTAGGAATTTAAGGTTGGCCGTGTTTTGTGAGGGGTGGTGTCTTGTTGAAATAATCTGAATTTTTCTTAGATGAAATCTGGTATATGTGTGTGAGTGCGTGTGTGTGCGTGTGTGTGCGTATGATTTTCTCACGCTAGTAGTTTTATGTACGTAGAAATAAATTGTATTCAATATCGAGATTTGGTTCTATAAAATATTTTCATATATCTGATACATATACATATACATAAGTATATTTTCATACTCAAGGTTGCTGGGTATTTTGTCATGCTTAAAATTGTCCAGCTTTAAAGTCTGTCTGCGAGAAATTTGTTTATATTACAGATTTTGCTTATTTAACTACGTCCGGCTTCTTTCGCTGAACTTCTTTTCATACGATCATGGGAATTTATAGTTTCTCTGTCCATAATAAGGTCGTTTAGCTTGGGCATGTGCTCTGACTGGATGGTTTGCGTTGTTCATATATTTTTATGATGTAGATATTGTAAGTGTGATTGTCAAGATCTAATAAATATTTGAGTATTGATAAGAAATTTGATATTATGTGTACATACATATCTACAAATTGATTTTATGTATGTATGCGGTCTTTTGTTGATTTTGTAAATATTCGCCGGGTCTTTTATGTATAGATGTCAAATATCTTAATAGTTTTTTTTTTATTTGAAATTAAAAAACGTTGATTTAATTTTTATCTGTATTTACTTCAAAGTTTGTGAGGATTTTCTGTTTTAAGTAAAACTGAATTCCTTAAGATACATACTTTAGAATAATAGTAACTATAATAGAAATATTTCCTATATTTAATTTACATTTGTTTAAAGTTGATGCAGCTTATCTTCATTCTTAAAAATATTTTGATATAAAATCTTTTCCAGCCGTAGGCTTTTTTCATCACCTTTTACATTTATTTTAGAACATCTTGCATTGCCTTTTATACATTTATAAACATTTTTAAATGAAACTGATCCAGCAGTCCAGCTTATGTAATGATAGTTTTTTGTTAGCCAGCTTGCTTCTTTTTTTTATTTTTTATTGATTGTTGAGTTTTATAATGAAACTATTATATTCGTAATTGTTGAAAACAATCGCTACTTCTTTTGCGATGAAATCACAATTTTGAATTACTTTTGAAACCTTGTACGTATATAAAAATTATGTTGTTTTCCATATTACTCAATTTATAAGACTTTTCGAACTTGTCCTTTGATGGGTACATATTCTATTATACGATCATGAATAAGAATACAGTAAGCTGATTTCTTTGTTTACTATTTCAAATTAAAATTTTATTCAATTGCCCCGCTATTGAATAAAAGGAGCTTTTATCTTAAACTCTGGTACAGGTAGAAACGCATGAGATTCTTTCATATACTACCTTTGCTGGAATCTTAGATACATATAATAACTATATAGAATTGCAATACGTTTATTTTTAAATTTTATGTTAGGATTATCATCATATGGATATGAGACTGAACTTAAATGTACTTTTAAATTAGTTAATTCATAATGAACAATCTTATTTTCTTCCTGAATAGCGAACAACAGAAAACGAAGTCGTTTTCTTACAATTTCGGTCTAACCTCTCAACTGGTCCTCTAGTATACAATATGACTTTGTATGTCAGCATTTCTGTCTCCTCTTTGTCAGCGTTGGGGATAATTAAATTTTAAACTTTTTATTCTTCAAATTGTGTTACTTCATACTGATAATATGTTTAAGTACATTAATAATGTACGAGTATATGTTTATTTTATGACGGGTCCCTATGGCTTTTATTTGATGTTCTAGATGAAGTGATTTTTTTTTTTTCTAATTTTATTAAAGTTTAGCGTATTGCGTATATATTTCTAATATATTTAAGTGAGCTTTTTGTACCTGTCAGACAGAGTGTACGTATCAGTTGATCAGTCAGTCTCTCTTTTTATTTTATTAATTTTTTTCTTCTAATGTGTCACTACTATTTTTTCAGATTTTACTACTTGAAATAGAAAATATTTATATAATTTTAAAAGTATTAATATATACATACATATAGGTAAATATATGTATGTACGTAAAAATTAGTTCATATACAAAGAAATACATCTTTAATAATCAACTATTCTAGAAAATCGATCTAAGATAACACATTTACCTCCATCATCATTTCACCGTCAGTGTTTTCATAAAGTGTTAGAAACATTGGAATATCTATGTTTAGGAGAATTTTTACTTCAAGTGTTTCTATATAAGATTTGGTGTTTGACCCCTTGACGTTATTGTGGTTAACGTAGGCTGCGTTGTATCACATTCAGATCTAATAATTTCTCACTTAGAAAAGGTCCTCATTACCATCAATCATACCTGTATATAATACATTCATGAGTTGAGTTGATCTAGATACAATTGCTGTCTACAAATTAATGATTAGAAAAAGCTTTCTCATCACATTCTAACAGGTTTAATATTTTGCTAGCATGCATGCTTTAGCATGCTATTCTATCAATAGTGAGGCGAGAGTCCGACATTTAGTGGTGTTTCAATTAAAAATCTATACAATTAGAATTACGAATTCACTCTTTTGAATTTTTAACAAAGTAGATACATATCTATTTCATTTGCCACAAACTCTTAAAATTTCTGTACTTATAAAAGTATGACGTGAGGAATTTTTTGAAATTATACATGCTTCGGCATGCTTCCAATATTTTTTTAGGTAAATTTATTTCCTACCCATACAGATACAGATATAAAGTAAGATCTGTTTACTTTCAATTTTACAATTTATGCATGCTTCAGCATAATTCTAGTTGAAGTCTGTATTTATTTAGTAAGTTTGTTTGATACCCATTCATACACATGTACATTGTTAAAGATTGGATATCAAAATCCAATTTTCTTAGTTTATCTAGAAATAAACAAAGTGAATATCTTTTATAATAACCATATTCACACTTTAAAATTTTGTGTGCTAGAGCTTTCGAAATGGAAAATGTACACCTTTTACTACAACAAGTGATAATATGATGTGTTGCTGAATATTTTGAACTCTTAAGTTTTCACAATATTTCATACAGACCATCAAGTTTAGAGAATTCTAGTATATTAAGCTATTTATCTTCCCTGAGACCTAAAATTCCTAATCAATCCTTCAAAAAACCAATACAAATTAGATTTATCCTTTTTAATTTTATTTATATTTTCATTGAATTTCAACATTTTGTACCTCTTCAAATTACTGTATACTGTATTTTGCACCTTTTTCTCATTCGTTGAGTTAACTTCAATCGCAAATATTTTAATGATGTGGTGAACTTTTCTATTGTAGGCATTAAGTAAATCTTTGTGTATATCAATCCACTTATATGAACCATTATAGCTAAATTCTTAACACATAATTCCTTTTAATGATCCATTTATTTATTCTACTATTGATGCTTTCATATTATGAAATTTTTAATCCTCTGTTTATGCATGAATTTTGCAGTGTTTATTAAAAATTCTTTCCCAACATCTATATGTATTTTTTTGCTTTGATACTCATATCATTGCAAAAATATTTTCCATTGCCTTGGTTTTTTTCGAGTGCAGCTTTTATTTTCAACGATACTCACAATATAAATTTTGAGAATGTGTCAGTTACAGTCAGCAAAAAATCAATAATTTCTCTTTTCTCTAGAATAGCTACCCAGTTCACCTAAATCAGCTCCATAAAAGATCATCTATTCCATTCATTACATCACTACAATACACAAACAATTTTCGAAATTTATTATGGATTACGTTTACTAAATGTCTTTTTAAGGACATTGAGTTGTTTTACAGTTTTTTGGAGAGTGTTGTGATCTACTTGATACACTTTCAGCTATTTATACTAAAATGTAGTTAATAAATTTTATCGCTCAGCTCTTCAATTTGTTTGTCAAAAGATGATTTAATTTTTAGAATGTCCTTTTCAATTTTATACCTATCTTCTATCGTTAATTTTATTTCACACTCCACTTATTAATTCATCCTTTAGTTTCTCGATTTGAGTTTCCAGAAACAATTTACTGATAACATTGTTCACCGTCAGTGAACATTGTATACATTGGTAGAAATTATATATTTTATTTAGTTTTCAAAATCAAATTTGTCATACTATTTTCACGTTTTATCAATCATTAAAGAAAATAAACCCACTTTTAAGCCCCATATTTAACCATCAACTTGTATTTTATCTTTATTCAGTTTTAGATTTCTATCACCAAATTTCCACTCATTATTGAAGTCTTTATGTGAGTCATAGTTTGTATCTAATTCATTTCATCCTTCCCAGACTAATAAGTCAATATAAGCATCTTCGATGTTGGAAGGCCGTGAGTAAAAATCATCTTCTTCTTCTTCATCGTCATAATCATTCTCAGTATTAGCATCATTAAATAAGATGGTATTATCAAATATTGTTCCTTATGCTAGGTTCTTTGGTATACTTGTCTCTATCTTGACTAATGGATCTTCAGACTTTAAACTTGTATTATTTTCAACTTCTGTCTTCATTTTACTTTGTTCTTTCTTGTGTAATCTTTCAATATTTTTAGAACTATTTATGAATTCTTTGAGAGGTTCTGTTATAGGATCAAATATATCTCTTAGTTGTTCACGTGTATCTATTTCACCAGTTTTTATACTACGAAGCTTTTTCTTCAAGACACTTCTTATCAACACCGTTTTAAAATTTTCTCATCCATGTTTAATAATAGCAAATAAGAGGTATCAGCTATTAGATCAGGTAACACCTATTAGATCAGGTATCAGCTATCAGATCAGCTTATCAGGAGCTGCTCTGGTTTTCAGATCATCTTATTAGGAGCTGGTCTGATTTTTAGATCAGCTTATCAGGAGCTGGTCTGGTTTTCAGATCAGCTTATCAGGACCTGATCTGGTTTTCAGATCAGCTTTTCAGGACCTGGTCTGGTTTTCAGATCAGCTTTTCAGGACCTGATCTGGTTTTCAGATCAGCTTTTCAGGACCTGATCTGGTTTTCAGATCAGCTTATCAGGACCTGATCTGGTTTTCAGATCAGCTTATCAGGAGCTGGTCTGGTTTTCAGATCAGCTTATCAGGAGCTGGTCTGGTTTTCAGATCAGCTTATCAGGACCTGATCTGGTTTTAAGATCAGGTTATCAGGTATCAGATCAGGTTATCGGACAGCTGATCTGTAAAACAGATCAGGTTATCAGGAGCTGTTAAGATTGTCACATCAGATTATCTGTTTTAAATTGGGTCATCAGATTACAAGTAGCTGGACATTTATAAAATTTAGATGAATGAAGTTTAAGGCCAGATAAAATGCGAAAAACTATACTGTTATGTAGTCAAATTGTTTTCTATGACGATCATCACTTAATTCAGTATCTTTCCTTATAATCAAAATTCCATATTTTTAATTCCAACACGATTTATATTTTTCTCATATTACTTAAACATTCTAACTACATTATGATTATTTCCTATCAAATATTTGGTGATTCTGGTATAAGTTTGACATTAGTAGAATGCATCAACATTCTTATCTTACGCCATATAAAAATATGCTTCTCACAACATGGTTAAATACCATATTGCTATTACTTCTAGCTTTCTTAAAAGAAATAACAGATTCATTATCTGTAAATGTGTAATACTCATGTCTTTCATTAATGAAATAAATTTCTACAGGTATTCATATTTAGGTTTTTAGAGAGATTTTAAGTATAAATATGAAGATGTTTTAAATTTTTAGTCCATTAGAACTTTCTAGCCAGCCAATCATATCATTCTTATTTTTTTATTTATTTTTATTTTCGCAATTTGACAGACCAACTATTCTTGCACGAATAGAAATTGATAGAAGGGAACTATGATTTATTGAGCTAACGTTTGATGGCTCATCAAAATTTCATACCATCCTATATTTAGGTTGTTTTACTAACCGCTTTTGTGTAACTAAATACATTTTATAAATATTATCTCTTATTATAAAAAACTAAAATAATACAGCTATTCGATTTCAGAAAATATTTTCTAAAATCGTATAGCTGCATTATTTTATTTTTTTATAATAACAGATAATGCTCCATACTCACAATCAAAACAACATAAAAATATCATTTGTTTTGAGTATGAGTATGCGTTAATATTTATGAAATGCATTTAGTTACAAAAAATGTGGTTAGTAAAACAAAGTATATTTTAACAGTTTAAAATCAGTATTTTGTATGACAATACTGGTTTTAAGCTCTTAAAATATACTTTGTTTTGACTATGAGTAGGTACCATTATCTCTTATTATAGGAAAAATAAAATAATATAGCTATATGATAACCGAAAATATTTTCTGATATCATATAGCTATATTATTTTATTTTTTCTATAATAAGTGATAATATTTATGAAATACATTTCATAAATATTGGTACATACTTATAGTCAAAACAACCTAAAAATAGGATGGTACGAAATATTGATGAATCATCAAAATTTCATACCAAGGTATATTTATGTTGTTTTACTAACCACATTTTTTGTAACTAAATGCATTTCATAAATATTATCTATTACTATAGAAATAATCATACTATTTTTTTTTCTATAATAAGAGATAATGAGCCATACTCATACTCAAAACAAAGGATATTTTGACTCTGAGTATGCTTCAATATTTATGAAATGCATTTAGTTACAAAATGGGGTTAGTAAAACAAAGTATATTTTAAGAGTTTAAAACCACCATTTTTATGGTAATACTGGTTTTAAACACTTAAAGCATACTTTGTTTTGACTATGTGCATGCACCAATATTTAGGAAAGGTATTTCATAAATATTGACCCATACTCATAGTCAAAACAACATAAAAATACCTTGGTATGAAATTTTGATGAGCCATCAAACGTTAGCTCAAAAATAAATCATAGTTCCCTTCTATCAATTTCTATTCGTGCAAGAATAGTTGGTCTGTCAAATTGCGAAAATAAAAATAAATAAAAAAATAAGAATGATATGATTGGCTGGCTAGAAAGTTCTAATGGACTAAAAATTTAAAACATCTTCATATTTATACTTAAAATCTCTCTAAAAACCTAAATATGAATACCTGTAGAAATTTATTTCATTAATGAAAGACATGAGTATTACACATTTACAGATAATGAATCTGTTATTTCTTTTAAGAAAGCTAGAAGTAATAGCAATATGGTATTTAACCATGTTGTGAGAAGCATATTTTTATATGGCGTAAGATAAGAATGTTGATGCATTCTACTAATGTCAAACTTATACCAGAATCACCAAATATTTGATAGGAAATAATCATAATGTAGTTAGAATGTTTAAGTAATATGAGAAAAATATAAATCGTGTTGGAATTAAAAATATGGAATTTTGATTATAAGGAAAGATACTGAATTAAGTGATGATCGTCATAGAAAACAATTTGACTACATAACAGTATAGTTTTTCGCATTTTATCTGGCCTTAAACTTCATTCATCTAAATTTTATAAATGTCCAGCTACTTGTAATCTGATGACCCAATTTAAAACAGATAATCTGATGTGACAATCTTAACAGCTCCTGATAACCTGATCTGTTTTACAGATCAGCTGTCCGATAACCTGATCTGATACCTGATAACCTGATCTTAAAACCAGATCAGGTCCTGATAAGCTGATCTGAAAACCAGACCAGCTCCTGATAAGCTGATCTGAAAACCAGACCAGCTCCTGATAAGCTGATCTGAAAACCAGATCAGGTCCTGATAAGCTGATCTGAAAACCAGATCAGGTCCTGAAAAGCTGATCTGAAAACCAGATCAGGTCCTGAAAAGCTGATCTGAAAACCAGACCAGGTCCTGAAAAGCTGATCTGAAAACCAGATCAGGTCCTGATAAGCTGATCTGAAAACCAGACCAGCTCCTGATAAGCTGATCTAAAAATCAGACCAGCTCCTAATAAGATGATCTGAAAACCAGAGCAGCTCCTGATAAGCTGATCTGATAGCTGATACCTGATCTAATAGGTGTTACCTGATCTAATAGCTGATACCTCTTATTTGCTATTATTAAACATGGATGAGAAAATTTTAAAACGGTGTTGATAAGAAGTGTCTTGAAGAAAAAGCTTCGTAGTATAAAAACTGGTGAAATAGATACACGTGAACAACTAAGAGATATATTTGATCCTATAACAGAACCTCTCAAAGAATTCATAAATAGTTCTAAAAATATTGAAAGATTACACAAGAAAGAACAAAGTAAAATGAAGACAGAAGTTGAAAATAATACAAGTTTAAAGTCTGAAGATCCATTAGTCAAGATAGAGACAAGTATACCAAAGAACCTAGCATAAGGAACAATATTTGATAATACCATCTTATTTAATGATGCTAATACTGAGAATGATTATGACGATGAAGAAGAAGAAGATGATTTTTACTCACGGCCTTCCAACATCGAAGATGCTTATATTGACTTATTAGTCTGGGAAGGATGAAATGAATTAGATACAAACTATGACTCACATAAAGACTTCAATAATGAGTGGAAATTTGGTGATAGAAATCTAAAACTGAATAAAGATAAAATACAAGTTGATGGTTAAATATGGGGCTTAAAAGTGGGTTTATTTTCTTTAATGATTGATAAAACGTGAAAATAGTATGACAAATTTGATTTTGAAAACTAAATAAAATATATAATTTCTACCAATGTATACAATGTTCACTGACGGTGAACAATGTTATCAGTAAATTGTTTCTGGAAACTCAAATCGAGAAACTAAAGGATGAATTAATAAGTGGAGTGTGAAATAAAATTAACGATAGAAGATAGGTATAAAATTGAAAAGGACATTCTAAAAATTAAATCATCTTTTGACAAACAAATTGAAGAGCTGAGCGATAAAATTTATTAACTACATTTTAGTATAAATAGCTGAAAGTGTATCAAGTAGATCACAACACTCTCCAAAAAACTGTAAAACAACTCAATGTCCTTAAAAAGACATTTAGTAAACGTAATCCATAATAAATTTCGAAAATTGTTTGTGTATTGTAGTGATGTAATGAATGGAATAGATGATCTTTTATGGAGCTGATTTAGGTGAACTGGGTAGCTATTCTAGAGAAAAGAGAAATTATTGATTTTTTGCTGACTGTAACTGACACATTCTCAAAATTTATATTGTGAGTATCGTTGAAAATAAAAGCTGCACTCGAAAAAAACCAAGGCAATGGAAAATATTTTTGCAATGATATGAGTATCAAAGCAAAAAAATACATATAGATGTTGGGAAAGAATTTTTAATAAACACTGCAAAATTCATGCATAAACAGAGGATTAAAAATTTCATAATATGAAAGCATCAATAGTAGAATAAATAAATGGATCATTAAAAGGAATTATGTGTTAAGAATTTAGCTATAATGGTTCATATAAGTGGATTGATATACACAAAGATTTACTTAATGCCTACAATAGAAAAGTTCACCACATCATTAAAATATTTGCGATTGAAGTTAACTCAACGAATGAGAAAAAGGTGCAAAATACAGTATACAGTAATTTGAAGAGGTACAAAATGTTGAAATTCAATGAAAATATAAATAAAATTAAAAAGGATAAATCTAATTTGTATTGGTTTTTTGAAGGATTGATTAGGAATTTTAGGTCTCAGGGAAGATAAATAGCTTAATATACTAGAATTCTCTAAACTTGATGGTCTGTATGAAATATTGTGAAAACTTAAGAGTTCAAAATATTCAGCAACACATCATATTATCACTTGTTGTAGTAAAAGGTGTACATTTTCCATTTCGAAAGCTCTAGCACACAAAATTTTAAAGTGTGAATATGGTTATTATAAAAGATATTCACTTTGTTTATTTCTAGATAAACTAAGAAAATTGGATTTTGATATCCAATCTTTAACAATGTACATGTGTATGAATGGGTATCAAACAAACTTACTAAATAAATACAGACTTCAACTAGAATTATGCTGAAGCATGCATAAATTGTAAAATTGAAAGTAAACAGATCTTACTTTATATCTGTATCTGTATGGGTAGGAAATAAATTTACCTAAAAAAATATTGGAAGCATGCCGAAGCATGTATAATTTCAAAAAATTCCTCACGTCATACTTTTATAAGTACAGAAATTTTAAGAGTTTGTGGCAAATGAAATAGATATGTATCTACTTTGTTAAAAATTCAAAAGAGTGAATTCGTAATTCTAATTGTATAGATTTTTAATTGAAACACCACTAAATGTCGGACTCTCGCCTCACTATTGATAGAATAGCATGCTAAAGCATGCATGCTAGCAAAATATTAAACCTGTTAGAATGTGATGAGAAAGCTTTTTCTAATCATTAATTTGTAGACAGCAATTGTATCTAGATCAACTCAACTCATGAATGTATTATATACAGGTATGATTGATGGTAATGAGGACCTTTTCTAAGTGAGAAATTATTAGATCTGAATGTGATACAACGCAGCCTACGTTAACCACAATAACGTCAAGGGGTCAAACACCAAATCTTATATAGAAACACTTGAAGTAAAAATTCTCCTAAACATAGATATTCCAATGTTTCTAACACTTTATGAAAACACTGACGGTGAAATGATGATGGAGGTAAATGTGTTATCTTAGATCGATTTTCTAGAATAGTTGATTATTAAAGATGTATTTCTTTGTATATGAACTAATTTTTACGTACATACATATATTTACCTATATGTATGTATATATTAATACTTTTAAAATTATATAAATATTTTCTATTTCAAGTAGTAAAATCTGAAAAAATAGTAGTGACACATTAGAAGAAAAAAATTAATAAAATAAAAAGAGAGACTGACTGATCAACTGATACGTACACTCTGTCTGACAGGTACAAAAAGCTCACTTAAATATATTAGAAATATATACGCAATACGCTAAACTTTAATAAAATTAGAAAAAAAAAAAATCACTTCATCTAGAACATCAAATAAAAGCCATAGGGACCCGTCATAAAATAAACATATACTCGTACATTATTAATGTACTTAAACATATTATCAGTATGAAGTAACACAATTTGAAGAATAAAAAGTTTAAAATTTAATTATCCCCAACGCTGACAAAGAGGAGACAGAAATGCTGACATACAAAGTCATATTGTATACTAGAGGACCAGTTGAGAGGTTAGACCGAAATTGTAAGAAAACGACTTCGTTTTCTGTTGTTCGCTATTCAGGAAGAAAATAAGATTGTTCATTATGAATTAACTAATTTAAAAGTACATTTAAGTTCAGTCTCATATCCATATGATGATAATCCTAACATAAAATTTAAAAATAAACGTATTGCAATTCTATATAGTTATTATATGTATCTAAGATTCCAGCAAAGGTAGTATATGAAAGAATCTCATGCGTTTCTACCTGTACCAGAGTTTAAGATAAAAGCTCCTTTTATTCAATAGCGGGGCAATTGAATAAAATTTTAATTTGAAATAGTAAACAAAGAAATCAGCTTACTGTATTCTTATTCATGATCGTATAATAGAATATGTACCCATCAAAGGACAAGTTCGAAAAGTCTTATAAATTGAGTAATATGGAAAACAACATAATTTTTATATACGTACAAGGTTTCAAAAGTAATTCAAAATTGTGATTTCATCGCAAAAGAAGTAGCGATTGTTTTCAACAATTACGAATATAATAGTTTCATTATAAAACTCAACAATCAATAAAAAATAAAAAAAAGAAGCAAGCTGGCTAACAAAAAACTATCATTACATAAGCTGGACTGCTGGATCAGTTTCATTTAAAAATGTTTATAAATGTATAAAAGGCAATGCAAGATGTTCTAAAATAAATGTAAAAGGTGATGAAAAAAGCCTACGGCTGGAAAAGATTTTATATCAAAATATTTTTAAGAATGAAGATAAGCTGCATCAACTTTAAACAAATGTAAATTAAATATAGGAAATATTTCTATTATAGTTACTATTATTCTAAAGTATGTATCTTAAGGAATTCAGTTTTACTTAAAACAGAAAATCCTCACAAACTTTGAAGTAAATACAGATAAAAATTAAATCAACGTTTTTTAATTTCAAATAAAAAAAAAACTATTAAGATATTTGACATCTATACATAAAAGACCCGGCGAATATTTACAAAATCAACAAAAGACCGCATACATACATAAAATCAATTTGTAGATATGTATGTACACATAATATCAAATTTCTTATCAATACTCAAATATTTATTAGATCTTGACAATCACACTTACAATATCTACATCATAAAAATATATGAACAACGCAAACCATCCAGTCAGAGCACATGCCCAAGCTAAACGACCTTATTATGGACAGAGAAACTATAAATTCCCATGATCGTATGAAAAGAAGTTCAGCGAAAGAAGCCGGACGTAGTTAAATAAGCAAAATCTGTAATATAAACAAATTTCTCGCAGACAGACTTTAAAGCTGGACAATTTTAAGCATGACAAAATACCCAGCAACCTTGAGTATGAAAATATACTTATGTATATGTATATGTATCAGATATATGAAAATATTTTATAGAACCAAATCTCGATATTGAATACAATTTATTTCTACGTACATAAAACTACTAGCGTGAGAAAATCATACGCACACACACGCACACACACGCACTCACACACATATACCAGATTTCATCTAAGAAAAATTCAGATTATTTCAACAAGACACCACCCCTCACAAAACACGGCCAACCTTAAATTCCTACAGATATACATACATACAAAAATTCTCACGGTCATTCCTACAAACAACACTGACAACAACACAAATCACGATCAGCCTTAAACTCCTACGAACATGCATACAGATTCCCACGCATACATATCACTCGTACGACAACACCCTCACCTATCCTCAAGTCACTAATAGCATTAAACTCCTATAAACATATGTACATACACACAGACATATTACTACACCAACCCCACCTACCCTAAATCATGATGAGCCTCAAATTTTCACAGACATACATACATACAGATTCCTACGTATACATATTACAACAACATCCTCACCTCTCTTAAATCACGATCAGCCTTAAGCTCCTACAAACATATAGACAGACATACACGCAGTCGATCAACCTCAACTACACCACACCCCCTCCCAATAACAGCCTCGCTTAAATTCCCCCGGACAGACACATCCACAAATTCCCATGGATACATACTACTCGTACAACAACACCCTCACCTACCCCAAATCACTATAAGCCTTAAATTCCTACAGAGTAGCAACACCTGCATACACGCAGTCGATCTACCACAACTATACCCCGCCCCCTGTCAATCACACCCTCACACGAATTCCAACAGACAGGTATACACACACATACACTCAATCCATCTACCTCTACTACACCACGCTCCCCCGACCAATCACAGCCTCGCAAAACAGACAGACAGACAGACAGACAGACACATCCATAAACTCCCTCGGTTATGTATTACGACAACAGCTCCACCCACCCAAATCACGGCTAGCCTTAAACTCCTGTATTAGCATTAGAAATAACTTTTATGTTTTTCCCGTCGGAATTATGAAAAATCATTTTCCCGTCGGCATTTGAAAAAAATAATAATCATGTTTTGCCGTCGGCATTTGAAAAAAATAATATTCATGTTTTACCGTAGACATTAGGAAAAATAATCATGTATTGCCGTCGGCATTAGGAAAAATTAATTTTCACTATTTCACCCCCATTAGTATTAGGAAAAATCATTTCATGATTTTCCCTTTGGTACTAGGAAAAATCATTTTCATGATTTTCCCGTCGGCATATACATACATGCATTACAAAAAGAAAAACCTCCAACCTATGAACCCACTTAACGTATTCCCACAAAAAACAAAATCACCCGTTCACACAATTAATGTAACTTCGAAAAAAATCACCCGTTCCCACAAGGGTTAATGTAAACAAAAAACTCTTAATGTAAACAAAAAATTCCTAATGTAAACAAAAAAACATCAAAGCGTGCCGCCGAAAACTCAAGGGTATCAAATTTCACAAATTTCCAAGAATTTTAAAATTTGGGTAATTAAAATTTTAAAATTTCAAAATTTTAATTGGCGCAGGAACCGCAGTTCCCTACTACTAGAGTCCAATAAGTTAATACCTTTGTCACCTCGATTTAAACGTTTTTGTAGTTTTGTTCCAGGTCCACAGTACTGATACCCCGGAAGATGAAGTTCAACAGGTAGAGAGTTTATTATTTTATCTACTATACCTCCTCCAACGAAGGTGTTTTTATGACTAAACGTTTTCTGATATCGTATAACCATATTATCTAATTTTTTCTATAATAAGAGGTAACATTTATAAAATGTATTTAGTTACAAAAATGCAGTTAGTGAAACAACATAAAAATATTTTAGTTCGTAATATTGACGATTCAGTCAACATCACTTCAAAAATAAAGCATAGCCCCCTCTTACCAAATTCTATTCGTGCTCTAATAGTTGGACCATCCAATTGTGGAAAGACTAATGTTATGATTGGCTTACTAGAAAGTCCTAATGGACTCAAGTTTGAAAACATCTATTTATACTCAAAATCTCTATATCAACCCAAATATGAATACCTGAAGAAACTAATTTCACCAATTAAAGGAATGGGATATTATACATTTACAGATAATGAATCAGTTATTCCACCTGACGAAGCTAAAACTAATTCAATTATGATATTTGATGATGTTGCATGTGAAAAGCAGAATAATATACGTACATATTTTTGTATGGGGCGACATAGGGATGTCGATTCATTCTACTTGTGTCAAACTTATACTAGAATTCCCAAGCATTTAATAAGAGACAATGCCAATGTTATTATAATGTTTAAACAAGATGAAACGAATATGAAGCATGTTTATAGAGATCATGTTGGTGGCGATATGAGTTATGAAAAGTTTCATGAGATTTGTCGAGAGTGTTGGAAGGATAAATATGGATTTTTGGTGATTAGCAAAGATAATGAATTAAATGATGGACGCTACAGAAAGCAATTTGACTATTTCATAACTATATAAACTACTCTTCATAAACATTTACTTTAGTTATTAATCTAACTTTAAGCTTGATACATCTATTTGCTATAACCTCATCTGATACCTGATAAGCTGATCTGAAAACCAGACCAGCTACCTAATAAGCTGATTTGATACCTGATAACCTGATCTGAAAACCAGACCAGGTCCTGAAAAGCTGATCTGAAAACCAGACCAGGTCCTGAAAAGCTGATCTGAAAACCAGACCAGGTCCTGAAAAGCTGATCTGAAAACCAGACCAGGTCCTGAAAAGCTGATCTGAAAACCAGACCAGGTCCTAAAAAGCTGATCTGAAAACCAGACCAGGTCCTGAAAAGCTGATCTGAAAACCAGACCAGGTCCTGAAAAGCTGATCTGAAAACCAGACCAGGTCCTAAAAAGCTGATCTGAAAACCAGACCAGGTCCTGAAAAGCTGATCTGAAAACCAGACCAGGTCCTGAAAAGCTGATCTGAAAACCAGACAGGTCCTGAAAAGCTGATCTGAAAACCAGACCAGGTCCTAAAAAGCTGATCTGAAAACCAGACCAGGTCCTAAAAAGCTGATCTGAAAACCAGACCAGGTCCTGAAAAGCTGATCTGAAAACCAGACCAGGTCCTGAAAAGCTGATCTGAAAACCAGACCAGGTCCTAAAAAGCTGATCTGAAAACCAGACCAGGTGCTAATAAGCTGATCTAATAGCTGATACCTCATCTAATAGCTGATACCTCATCTAATAGCTGATACCTTTTATTTATTAAACATGGATGAGAAAATTTTAAAACAGTTGGTGTTGACAAGAAATGTCTTGAAGAAAAAGCTTCGTAGTATAAAAACTGGTGAAATAGATACACGTGAACAACTAAGAGATACATTTAAACCTATAACAGAACCACTGAAAGAATTCATAAATAGTTCTAAGAAAATTAAAAGAATTCCCATTAAAGAAGAAAATAAAATGAAGACAGAATTTGAAAATAATACAAGTTTAAAGTCTGAAAAACCATCACTCAAGATAGAGACAAGTACACCAAAGAAACTAGCAGAAGGAACAATATTTGATAATACCACCTTATTTAATGATACTAATTCTAAAAATGATGATGATGACGATGATGATGAAGATGATTTTTACTCACAAACTTCCAATACAGAAGATACTTATACTGATTTATCAGTCTTGGAAGGAAGAAATGAATTAGATACAAACTATGGAACTATGGTCCACATAAAGATTTCAATAATGAATGGAAATTTGGTGATAGTAAACTTACACTTAGTGAACATAAAATACAAGTTGGTGGTCAAATATGGGCTCTAACACCTGGACTATTTTCTCTAATGTTTCATAAAATACCAAAAAATTATGATAAATTTGAACTCGAAATATATAAAAGATTTTAATTACTACTAATGCATATAGAAGAGACTACAAACCTGATGGTCAAATTAAGGGTACTAGAGGATAAAATATAAACATATTATTAAGAAATTTATTGACGAGAAAAACCAGGATAATTTACCCGAATCAACAGGATCTAAGCCAAAGGTAGCTATTTAGGTGATGGAATGATGGAATTTAACATCCATAAGCCCAACTATATATACTGGGATGATCCAAATGAGCTAGTAGATCGACTTCGACTACTGCTCGCATCACAAGCTGCAGGTCATAATAATCACAATAACGAGATTATATCAATTATTGAAGAACTACGTGAAGCTAATATAATACATTAACTTTAATAAAGTATATAAAGCATGTCTGTTGATAAATTTGGACATTATTTAAACGATACTAGCAACATAGTTTCTTTGAAAAATGCACCTAAACTGCTGGGGTTCTTTGTGGATACGAACAACAACATTGATGTCCAAAACAAAAGGATCAAAATGTTGCAAAAGCTGTGGAGGAAAACGATGTTATCATAAATTGTTTCTGCAAACTCAAATCGAAAAACTAGAAGAGAAATTATTAGCATTCTTTAAGAGAGACAGTACTTTAATTCAAGAAAATATTCAAATACAAATTGAGGATCTACATCGCGAAACAAAATTAGATATAGAAGAAAATTATAAAATTGAAAAAGATATTCTAAAAATTAAAACATCCTTTGAAGAGCAAATTGAACAGCTTAATGAGAAAATTTATAGATTAGAAATTACATGTTTGTATCAATAGCTGAAAGTGCTTCAACTAGATCACAACACTCTCCAAAAAATCTCTAAAAACAACTTAATGTCTTCAAAAGAAATTTAGTAAACGAACTCCATAAGCAAGCACGAAAACATTTTGTGCGTCGCAGAGT
The DNA here is from genome assembly GCA_944452675.1 of Tachina lurida. Classification (NCBI taxonomy): domain Eukaryota; kingdom Metazoa; phylum Arthropoda; class Insecta; order Diptera; family Tachinidae; genus Tachina; species Tachina lurida. The sequence continues at coordinate 28,611,260 of OX101752.1, forward strand.
TGTAATGAAAGGAATAGATGATCTTTGGCAAGCTGATTTAGTTGAAATGGGGAACTATTCTAAAGAAAATAGAAATTATCGATTTTTGCTGACTATAATTGACACATTCTCAAAATTTGCATGGGCAGTACCACTAAAAACAAAAACTGCACTTGAAACAACCAACGCAATGGAAAATATTTTTGAATTGGGGCGAATACCAAAAAACATACAAACAGATGATGGTAAAGAATTTTTCAACAAAAACTTTGAAAAATTAATGCATAAATACAGCATTAATCACTACTCAACATATAGCATTATGAAAGCATCAATAGTAGAACGATTTAATAGAACACTGAAAGGAATGATGTGGAAAGAATTTAGCTATAATGGTTCTTATAAGTGGATTGATATATACAAAGATTTACTTAATACCTACAATAGAAAAGTTCATCGTACATTAAAATGCCTCCAATTAAAGTCAACTCAACAAATGAGGAAAAGCTGCTAAATACAGTATACAGTCATATGAAAATGTATAAAATGTCAAAATTTAATGTAGGAGATCATGTACGCATAAGCAAATATAAGCATACATTTGAAAAAGGTTATACTCCAAATTGGACTACAGAAATTTTTACAATTACAAGAGTTCAAAATACAAATCCTGCAACATACATATTAGAAGACTATCTTGGTAATCCTATTAAAGGTGGATTCTATACTGACGAACTTTCAAAAACCAGATTTCCAAATACATATCTAGTTGAAAAGGTGCTTAAAATTAAAGGGAAGGAGGTATATGTTAAATGGCTGGGATTTTCTAATCAACACAATTCTTGGATAAGTAAAGATGAAATATTATAGATGAAAGAAAAACTAAATCAACAACAACATCATAGCAAAACAATAATAGCATTAATATTAAGAAACAAATGTTAATTTTAAAATAAGAAAATGAAATAAATATGTAAATTATGCTTATAAACCATACTGTCTACTAAACTTTATTTAATTGTAATCAGTCTGTTATAATGTCAATAACACTTACTCTGAGCTCTAACTCATCAGAATTATCTGCTAGTTACTTTCCTCCTATTGAATTACATGATGCATATGAGTGTGCTCTAACTGATTTTCATTCATACAACAGTATTCCAAATGTAGACACCTACAACAATATGTTTCATATAGGAGAATATACAATAGAAATACCAATTGGATCTTACGAACTAAATGATATAGTTGATTTTATAGAAGAGCAATACAAACTACTCTGTCCAGCAAATAAGATTTTTATTGAAGCTAATAACAATACAATGCAAGTTAAAGTTAATAGTTCCAAGGATACTGTATATTTTAATAAAGACAATACAATTGGAAAACTTTTAGGATTCAATAGCAAAATCCTAACACCAAACCAATATTATTATTCAGATCTTCCAGTTAATATTTTTAAAGTAAATCTCTTGCGAGTTGAAAGTAGTATCGCTATTAACACATATATGAATAGCTCCAAATCGCATACACTTCATGAATTTCCGATTAATGTGCCTCCAGGCTATAAAATAGATGAGGTTCCAAGAAATCTTATCTATTTACCTGTGAACACCAGAGAGATAAGTTCACTAGCGCTGCGCGTAGTTGATCAACACGGTGATTTAATTAATTTCCGAGGAGAGGAAATTACAATACGAATACATTTAAGGCCAACTAAATAATGCTAATATACAACACAAATACCTTAAAAAATATAGCAACAAGAACAACATCAACATTAAAGCGATCAGTACAACAGAAAGCATTAACAACATCAAATAAAAATTTTCTAAAGTCCTTGAATTTTAAATTGAAGACAAAATGAGTTCAATAATAGATGTCTTAGATAAGCCCTTGTCTGATGAGAATATAATCAAAAAGGACTATCATACATATGTACCATACTTACAATCTTACAACAATAATGATGAAATTAGAATTTCAATACAAAATCAAGATTTGTACGTGCTACCCAGTGAAAGCTACATTTATGTAGAAGGTTTTGTTGCTGATGATAATAACTCTAAATCTTCTTCATCATCGGACAACTTTATATTAAAAAACAACTTTGTGGCATATCTATTTGATGAAATTCGCTATGAGCTCAATGGAATTGAAATTGATCATACAAGATATTTAGGAGCCACAAGCACCATAAAAAATTTGGTTTCTATGTCACCAACAGAAAGCAACGTGATGCAAAATGCTGGATGGAACAAAATTGACGATGTCACTCTTGTAAATGGCTTTTTCAATTTCTATGTACCTCTAAAAATGCTTCTAGGATTCGCTGAAGACTACAACAAAGTTATACTAAATGGAAAACATGAATTGATACTCTTGCGCAATAAGAACGACGAAGATCTTGTACGCTCGAGTGTTTCTACTAAAAAAGCTAAACTTACAATTTCACTAATCTCATGGAGAATCCCACATGTTCAATTATGCGACTTTAGCAAATTGAATATGATTAAAATTATTAACAATGGTGCTTCTATACCTATGGCATTTCGCAGTTGGGATTGTCATGTCAATCCACAATTAAATATGGGAACTAGCCATATTTGGAATGTTAAACTAGCTGCAAATAGAGAACGCCCTCGTTTTGTATTGATTGCTTTTCAACAAGAAAATAAGTTTGTTCATTGTGATTTGACTAATTTAAAAGTACATTTAAATTCAGTCTCATATCCATATGATGATCTTAACATAAAGTTCAAAAATGAACGATATGCAATTCTATATGATATGTATCTAAGATTTCAACAAAGCTACTATATGAAAGAATCTCAACCGCTTCTAACTGCATCAGAGTTTAAGACAAAAGCTCCTATTATTGTAGTAGATGTCAGTCATCAGAATGAATCACTCAATAATGGACCGATTGATATAAAAATAGAATTTGAAACAGCAACTAATATTGGAGCAAAAACATCAGCTTACTGCATTCTTATTCATGATCGTATATTAGAATATGTACCTATCAAAGGACAAGTGCGAAAAGTCTTATGAATTGACTAATATGGAAAACAACATAATTTTCATAGACGTACAAGGTTTCAAAAATAATTCAAATGATTTCATCGCAAAAGAAGTAGCAATTGTTTTCAACAATTATGAATATAACAATTTCATTATAAAACCCCCATTTGATATCAAATGCTTATCAATAGAAAAGCAAAGAGAAGCAAAGTGGCTAACAAAAAACTATCATCACCTAAGCTGGACTGCTGGATCAGTTTCATTTCAAAGCGTTTGCAATTTTATAAAAGCCAACGCAAGATGTTCTAAAATTTATGTAAAAGGTGAAGAAAAAAGACGATGGTTGGAAAAAATTTTATGCCGAAAAATTTTTAACGTTGAGGATATAGGCTGCATCAACTTTAAACAAATGGAAATCAAGTATCCAGAATATTTTTATTGTAATTATCATAAATTTGGTGCTTGCGCACTAAAAAATGCTATTTTACTAACAAAAGAAATGTCTTGCTTTAATTAAACTTTTTCACTTTTTAAAATATGAATGTATGTATTATTATAAAATTTTATAAAATTTTAAACAATAAATGTATAAAAAATAAAATGAAATAAAATGTGTTTTCTTATTTCAAATAAAAACTACATAAAGGAAAGAGAAGGAAGTGGGGAGAAGGAGAAATTAACTTTTTTGCTTACTTGCAAATTCTTGGTTTTTGTTTCTCTGCTGTTGAGTGTACTTAGTTTGCTGCTTTAAAATAATCGTAGACAAAGAAAATGACTACCTTGCAAAATATATATGTATTCTACAAAATATTCCACGCACAAATACCCACGATCACACATTCATACATGCACACATACATGCACACATACATACATACACATACATACATACATACATACATACATACATACATACATACACATACATACATACATACATATTTCTTAAACAAATACACAAAATATTAAATTACCCGCGACTATCAAGCTGGACCCCCCACACACAAGTATGGGTGTTCACATACATGTGAACACAAGTATGGGTGTTCACATACATGTGAACACATAAATAAATATTTTCTCTGATATTACTGATATAGTATTACGATAACAAATTTCTATAGTCTGGCAACACTGGCAATTTTCCCTTTGGTATTAGAAAATAATAATCATGTTTTGCCGTCGGCATTTGGAAAATATAATAATCATGTTTTGCCGTCGGCATTTGAAAAAAATATTCATATATTGCCGTAGGCATTAGGAAAATCATGTATTGCCGTAGGCATTTGGAAAATATAATAATCATGTTTTGCCGTCGGCATTTGAAAAAAATATTCATATATTGCCGTAGGCATTAGGAAAATCATGTATTGCCGTAGCATTAGGAAAAATATTAATGCATACCCTTAGGCATTAGGAAAAATTATTTTCACTATTTCACACCCATTAGTATTAGGAAAAATCATTGCATGATTTTCCCGTCGGCATATATACTTATGAAATACTAATCTTATGAAACCCCTTAATCCACCCCCCCAAAAATCACCTATTCACATAATTAATGCCACCTCAAAAAAATCACCCGTTCACACAAAGTTAATGTAAACAAAAAAACTCCTTATGTAAACAAAAAATTCCTTATGTAAACAAAAAATTCCTTATGTAAACAAAAAGTTGGACGGACTTATTGATCCACCCTCGTAGGGTATCAAATTTCACAAATTTCCAAGAATTTTAAAATTTGGGTAATTAAAATTTTAAAATTTCAAAATTTTAATTGCGGCCGGATTGGCAGTTCCCTACTACTGCTTTTGCAACATTTTTGATCCTTTTGTTTTGGACATCAATGTTGTTGTTCGTATCCACAAAGAACCCCAGCAGTTTAGGTGCATTTTTCAAAGAAACTATGTTGCTAGTATCGTTTAAATAATGTCCAAATTTATCAACAGACATGCTTTATATACTTTATTAAACTTAATGTATTATATTAGCTTCACGTAGTTCTTCAATAATTGATATAATCTCGTTATTGTGATTATTATGACCTGCAGCTTGTGATGCGAGCAGTAGTCGAAGTCGATCTACTAGCTCATTTGGATCATCCCAGTATATATAGTTGGGCTTATGGATGTTAAATTCCATCATTCCATCACCTAAGTAGCTACCTTTTGGCTTAGATCCTGTTGATTCGGGTAAATTATCCTGGTTTTTCTCGTCAATAAATTTCTTAATAATATGTTTATATTTATATCCTCTAGTACCCTTAATTTGACCATCAGGTTTATAGTCTCTTCTATATGCATTAGTAGTAATTAAAATCTTTTTATATATTTCGAGTTCAAATTTATCATAATTTTTTGGTATTTTATGAAACATTAGAGAAAATAGTCCAGGTGTTAGAGCCCATATTTGACCACCAACTTGTATTTTATGTTCACTAAGTGTAAGTTTACTATCACCAAATTTCCATTCATTATTGAAATCTTTATGTGGACCATAGTTTGTATCTAATTCATTATTTCCTTCCAAGACTGATAAATCAGTATAAGTATCTTCTGTATTGGAAGTTTGTGAGTAAAAATCATCTTCATCATCATCATCATCATTTTTAGTATTAGTTTCGTTAAATAATATGGTATTATCAGATATTGTTCCTTCTGCTAGTTTCTTTGGTGTACTTGTCTCTATCTTGAGTGATGGTTTTTCAGACTTTAAACTTGTATTATTTTCAAATTCTGTCTTCATTTTATTTTCTTCTTTAATGGGAATTCTTTTAATTTTTTTAGAACTATTTATGAATTCTTTCAGTGGTTCTGTTATAGGTTTAAATGTATCTCTTAGTTGTTCACGTGTATCTATTTCACCAGTTTTTATACTACGAAGCTTTTTCTTCAAGACATTTCTTGTCAACACCAACTGTTTTAAAATTTTCTCATCCATGTTTAATAAATAAAAGGTATCAGCTATTAGATGAGGTATCAGCTATTAGATCAGCTTTTCAGGACCTGGTCTGGTTTTCAGATCAGCTTTTCAGGACCTGGTCTGGTTTTCAGATCAGCTTTTCAGGACCTGGTCTGGTTTTCAGATCAGCTTTTTAGGACCTGGTCTGGTTTTCAGATCAGCTTTTCAGGACCTGGTCTGGTTTTCAGATCAGCTTTTCAGGACCTGGTCTGGTTTTCAGATCAGCTTTTCAGGACCTGGTCTGGTTTTCAGATCAGCTTTTCAGGACCTGGTCTGGTTTTCAGATCAGCTTTTCAGGACCTGGTCTGGTTTTCAGATCAGCTTTTCAGGACCTGATCTGGTTTTCAGATCAGGTATCAAATCAGGTTATTAGGTAGCTGGTCTGGTTTTCAGATCAGCTTATCAGGTATCAGATGAGGTTATAGCAAATAGATGTATCAAGCTTAAAGTTAGATTAATAACTGATGAATGTTGGAAGGTTCCTTTAAGACTAATTTGTTCTGAAAATTTTTAAAATATCTATATGGTCTTTAAAATATCTATACTATCATCTCTATGTCATATTTCTTTTTAGCAGTCTATCTCTCTCTAACCCTTTTCTCTCTATTCCATATTTCTTTTTTACTACTCTATCTCTCTCTAACCGTTTTCTCTCTATAACTATCTCTTTCTGTCTATCACTATCCCCCACTTATTCACTATTTCACCACAATTATTTTCGATTAGCCTTTTTGAAGTCATCATCGCTACTTTTAAGATCATTTCCAGTTAAACATTCAGAGTGACAAGAAGTATCTAAATAAAAAATAAAAAAATGGACTCCACAACAAATCTAATTGCATAATTTAATGCTCTAAATAACAAAACTTTAATACACGTAAAGGAGCTTGATTCTTCAACGAAATATACTATTAGAAATGTGGTACGTGTAACAACTAAATATGGACCAACCCTAAAAGTTGAAATGAATAAACACATAATGTTCCTGCCGAAACGATATAATATTTTAACCGATGACGATATCAAAGATCTCTCAAGCGGATCATATTGCCTAAGTAGAGAAGGTGAAGAATACCTAATTGTCGAGAGTGAGCTGAGTGAATTTCTAATTCAAAATTCCCAATTTCCTGTTTGGCAATAATATATTAATTATGTATTTTAAATTATGAATAAAAAGACATTAAAGAGTTTTGTAAAATATAAATTTTTGTGTTTTATTTAATATTTTCAGTTATTTCATAAAGAAATTTAAGACATAAATGTCCACAGGTAAATGTATTGAAATTCTGATGCTGATTATAGTTGTATTTTATATTTGCACCAAGATATTTGACTACTTCCCAAGGAGGTTGTAAGTTTCCAAAGCTGTCGAAATATTCTTTTTCATTGTTGTTTTTATAGTATGCTACCCAATGTGTACCAGGTCCTGTTGATACATCTAAGTTGATTATTCCACATTCAATTTTCTTTGTTCGTTTTGGTAGAGTATTCAACATGAAAACTCCTCTAAAATATGGAATTTTTATAGAGAAACGGTTTAGGTCCACATCAGATAGTGGTCTGTTGGGCAGCATCTTTAAGAGTTTTTTGATTTCTCTTTGTGAACCAAACCATAACCTTTTTTATATGGTTTTAAGTAAAGTCCTTTTCCCACTGCTATAGATTCCATCGCTTTATTATGTCTAGTTGCTTCATCAAGTTGATTTTTTGCATTCTTTGTTGCATTTACAGCTTTAGCTATGGCAGCACCCCCAGTTGTTAGACTACCAATTGCACCCAGAGCAGTTAAAATCGGTATTAGAGGTAAAAAACCACCGATTTTTGGAACACGTATTACACGTGGAACTACAATTTGAGACTTTCTTCCTTTTAATGATTTGTTAATAGTTTTTCGTGCAATTTTAATAGCTGAGTTAATATCTAATGGTTTTTCCTTCTTTAGTATTTTCGTTGCAGCTATAATTGATGTTCTAAACAGTTTTTTATCATTTGGCTTGTTCTTTTTAACATTTTTCTTTTTCTCCACACCCATACCAAATTTAGTTTTGGTTTTCATTGCGTTAGTAACCATATATGCAAATGATTTTTCTGCAAGACTACTGTCTTTTGCTAAAACTCGATTCCAAGCTGAATTTTCAAGTATTTTATCAGCTTTATGTCTAGTACTTAAATCCTTATTTTTTGAATACGCAATATCGTGATTTTTACAATCAGAGTCCAATAAGTTAATACCTTTGTCACCTCGATTTAAACGTTTTTGTAGTTTTGTTCCAGGTCCACAGTACTGATACCCCGGAAGATGAAGTTCAACAGGTAGAGAGTTTATTATTTTATCTACTATACCTCCTCCAACGAAGGTGTTTTTATGACTAAACGTTTTCTGATATCGTATAACCATATTATCTAATTTTTTCTATAATAAGAGGTAACATTTATAAAATGTATTTAGTTACAAAAATGCAGTTAGTGAAACAACATAAAAATATTTTAGTTCGTAATATTGACGATTCAGTCAACATCACTTCAAAAATAAAGCATAGCCCCCTCTTACCAAATTCTATTCGTGCTCTAATAGTTGGACCATCCAATTGTGGAAAGACTAATGTTATGATTGGCTTACTAGAAAGTCCTAATGGACTCAAGTTTGAAAACATCTATTTATACTCAAAATCTCTATATCAACCCAAATATGAATACCTGAAGAAACTAATTTCACCAATTAAAGGAATGGGATATTATACATTTACAGATAATGAATCAGTTATTCCACCTGACGAAGCTAAAACTAATTCAATTATGATATTTGATGATGTTGCATGTGAAAAGCAGAATAATATACGTACATATTTTTGTATGGGGCGACATAGGGATGTCGATTCATTCTACTTGTGTCAAACTTATACTAGAATTCCCAAGCATTTAATAAGAGACAATGCCAATGTTATTATAATGTTTAAACAAGATGAGACAAATATGAAGCATGTTTATAGAGATCATGTTGGTGGCGATATGAGTTATGAAAAGTTTCATGAGATTTGTCGAGAGTGTTGGAAGGATAAATATGGATTTTTGGTGATTAGCAAAGATAATGAATTAAATGATGGACGCTACAGAAAGCAATTTGACTATTTCATAACTATATAAACTACTCTTCATAAACATTTACTTTAGTTATTAATCTAACTTTAAGCTTGATACATCTATTTGCTATAACCTCATCTGATACCTGATAAGCTGATCTGAAAACCAGACCAGCTACCTAATAAGCTGATTTGATACCTGATAACCTGATCTGAAAACCAGACCAGGTCCTGAAAAGCTGATCTGAAAACCAGACCAGGTCCTGAAAAGCTGATCTGAAAACCAGACCAGGTCCTAAAAAGCTGATCTGAAAACCAGACCAGGTCCTGAAAAGCTGATCTGAAAACCAGACCAGGTCCTAAAAAGCTGATCTGAAAACCAGACCAGGTCCTGAAAAGCTGATCTGAAAACCAGACCAGGTCCTGAAAAGCTGATCTGAAAACCAGACCAGGTCCTAAAAAGCTGATCTGAAAACCAGACCAGGTCCTAAAAAGCTGATCTGAAAACCAGACCAGGTCCTGAAAAGCTGATCTGAAAACCAGACCAGGTCCTAAAAAGCTGATCTGAAAACCAGACCAGGTCCTGAAAAGCTGATCTGAAAACCAGACCAGGTCCTGAAAAGCTGATCTGAAAACCAGACCAGGTCCTAAAAAGCTGATCTGAAAACCAGACCAGGTCCTAAAAAGCTGATCTGAAAACCAGACCAGGTCCTAAAAAGCTGATCTGAAAACCAGACCAGGTGCTAATAAGCTGATCTAATAGCTGATACCTCATCTAATAGCTGCTACCTTTTATTTATTAAACATGGATGAGAAAATTTTAAAACAGTTGGTGTTGACAAGAAATGTCTTGAAGAAAAAGCTTCGTAGTATAAAAACTGGTGAAATAGATACACGTGAACAACTAAGAGATACATTTAAACCTATAACAGAACCACTCAAAGAATTCATAAATAGTTCTAAAAAAATTAAAAGAATTCCCATTAAAGAAGAAAATAAAATGAAGACAGAATTTGAAAATAATACAAGTTTAAAGTCTGAAAAACCATCATTCAAGATAGAGACAAGTACACCAAAGAAACTAGCAGAAGGAACAATATATGATAATACCATATTATTTAACGAAACTAATACTAAAAATGATTATGATGATGATGAAGATGATTTTTACTCACAAACTTCCAATACAGAAGATACTTATACTGATTTATCAGTCTTGGAAGGAAGAAATGAATTAGATACAAACTATGGTCCACATAAAGATTTCAATAATGAATGGAAATTTGGTGATAGTAAACTTACACTTAGTGAACATAAAATACAAGTTGGTGGTCAAATATGGGCTCTAACACCTGGACTATTTTCTCTAATGTTTCATAAAATACCAAAAAATTATGATAAATTTGAACTCGAAATATATAAAAAGATTTTAATTACTACTAATGCATATAGAAGAGACTACAAACCTGATGGTCAAATTAAGGGTACTAGAGGATATAAATATAAACATATTATTAAGAAATTTATTGACGAGAAAAACCAGGATAATTTACCCGAATCAACAGGATCTAAGCCCAAAGGTAGCTATTTAGGTGATGGAATGATGGAATTTAACATCCATAAGCCCAACTATATATACTGGGATGATCCAAATGAGCTAGTAGATCGACTTCGACTACTGCTCGCATCACAAGCTGCAGGTCATAATAATCACAATAACGAGATTATATCAATTATTGAAGAACTACGTGAAGCTAATATAATACATTAACTTTAATAAAGTATATAAAGCATGTCTGTTGATAAATTTGGACATTATTTAAACGATACTAGCAACATAGTTTCTTTGAAAAATGCACCTAAACTGCTGGGGTTCTTTGTGGATACGAACAACAACATTGATGTCCAAAACAAAAGGATCAAAAATGTTGCAAAAGCTGTGGAGGAAAACGATGTTATCAATAAATTGTTTCTGCAAACTCAAATCGAAAAACTAGAAGAGAAATTATTAGCATTCTTTAAGAGAGACAGTACTTTAATTCAAGAAAATATTCAAATACAAATTGAGGATCTACATCGCGAAACAAAATTAGATATAGAAGAAAATTATAAAATTGAAAAAGATATTCTAAAAATTAAAACATCCTTTGAAGAGCAAATTGAACAGCTTAATGAGAAAATTTATAGATTAGAAAATTACATGTTTGTATCAATAGCTGAAAGTGCTTCAACTAGATCACAACACTCTCCAAAAAATCTCTAAAAACAACTTAATGTCTTCAAAAAGAAATTTAGTAAACGAACTCCATAAGCAAGCACGAAAACATTTTGTGCGTCGCAGAGTTGTAATGAAAGGAATAGATGATCTTTGGCAAGCTGATTTAGTTGAAATGGGGAACTATTCTAAAGAAAATAGAAATTATCGATTTTTGCTGACTATAATTGACACATTCTCAAAATTTGCATGGGCAGTACCACTAAAAACAAAAACTGCACTTGAAACAACCAACGCAATGGAAAATATTTTTGAATTGGGGCGAATACCAAAAAACATACAAACAGATGATGGTAAAGAATTTTTCAACAAAAACTTTGAAAAATTAATGCATAAATACAGCATTAATCACTACTCAACATATAGCATTATGAAAGCATCAATAGTAGAACGATTTAATAGAACACTGAAAGGAATGATGTGGAAAGAATTTAGCTATAATGGTTCTTATAAGTGGATTGATATATACAAAGATTTACTTAATACCTACAATAGAAAAGTTCATCGTACCATTAAAATGCCTCCAATTAAAGTCAACTCAACAAATGAGGAAAAGCTGCTAAATACAGTATACAGTCATATGAAAATGTATAAAATGTCAAAATTTAATGTAGGAGATCATGTACGCATAAGCAAATATAAGCATACATTTGAAAAAGGTTATACTCCAAATTGGACTACAGAAATTTTCACAATTACAAGAGTTCAAAATACAAATCCTGCAACATACATATTAGAAGACTATCTTGGTAATCCTATTAAAGGTGGATTCTATACTGACGAACTTTCAAAAACCAGATTTCCAAATACATATCTAGTTGAAAAGGTGCTTAAAATTAAAGGGAAGGAGGTATATGTTAAATGGCTGGGATTTTCTAATCAACACAATTCTTGGATAAGTAAAGATGAAATATTATAGATGGAAGAAAAACTAAATCAACAACAACATCATAGCAAAACAATAATAGCATTAATATTAAGAAACTAATGTTAATTTTAAAATAAGAAAATGAAATAAATATGTAAATTATGCTTATAAACCATACTGTCTACTAAACTTTATTTAATTGTAATCAGTCTGTTATAATGTCAATAACACTTACTCTGAGCTCTAACTCATCAGAATTATCTGCTAGTTACTTTCCTCCTATTGAATTACATGGTGCATATGAGTGTGCTCTAACTGATTTTCATTCATACAACAGTATTCCAAATGTAGACACCTACAACAATATGTTTCATATAGGAGAACATACAATAGAAATACCAATTGGATCTTACGAACTAAATGATATAGTTGATTTTATAGAAGAGCAATACAAACTACTCTGTCCAGCAAATAAGATTTTTATTGAAGCCAATAACAATACAATGCAAGTTAAAGTTAATAGTTCCAAGGATACTGTATATTTTAATAAAGACAATACAATTGGAAAACTTTTAGGATTCAATAGCAAAATCCTAACACCAAACCAATATTATTATTCAGATCTTCCAGTTAATATTTTTAAAGTAAATCTCTTGCGAGTAGAAAGTAGCATCGCTATTAACACATATATGAATAGCTCCAAATCGCATACACTTCATGAATTTCCGATTAATGTGCCTCCAGGCTATAAAATAGATGAGGTTCCAAGAAATCTCATCTATTTACCTGTGAACACCAGAGAGATAAGTTCACTAGCGCTGCGCGTAGTTGATCAACACGGTGATTTAATTAATTTCCGAGGAGAGGAAATTACAATAAGAATACATTTAAGGCCAACTAAATAATGCTAATATACAACACAAATACATTGAAAAATATAGCAGCAAGAACAACATCAACATTAAAGCGACCAGTACAACCAAAAGCACTAACAACATCAAATAAAAATTTTCTAAAGTCCTTGAATTTTAAATTGAAGACAAAATGAGTTCAATAATAGATGTCTTAGATAAGCCCTTGTCTGATGAGAATATAATCAAAAAGGACTATCATACATATGTACCATACTTACAATCTTACAACAATAATGATGAAATTAGAATTTCAATACAAAATCAAGATTTGTACGTGCTACCCAGTGAAAGCTACATTTATGTAGAAGGTTTTGTTGCTGATGATAATAACTCTAAATCTTCTTCATCATCGGACAACTTTATATTAAAAAACAACTTTGTGGCATATCTATTTGATGAAATTCGCTATGAGCTCAATGGAATTGAAATTGATCATACAAGATATTTAGGAGCCACAAGCACCATAAAAAATTTGGTTTCTATGTCACCAACAGAAAGCAACGTGATGCAAAATGCTGGATGGAACAAAATTGACGATGTCACTCTTGTAAATGGCTTTTTCAATTTCTATGTACCTCTAAAAATGCTTCTAGGATTCGCTGAAGACTACAACAAAGTTATACTAAATGGAAAACATGAACTGATACTCTTGCGCAATAAGAACGACGAAGATCTTGTACGCTCGAGTGTTTCTACTAAAAAAGCTAAACTTACAATTTCACTAATCTCATGGAGAATCCCACATGTACAATTATCCGACTTTAGCAAATTGAATATGATTAAAATTATTAACAATGGTGCTTCTATACCTATGGCATTTCGCAGTTGGGATTGTCATGTCAATCCACAATTAAATATGGGAACTAGCCATATTTGGAATGTTAAACTAGCTGCAAATAGAGAACGCCCTCGTTTTGTATTGATTGCTTTTCAACAAGAAAATAAGTTTGTTCATTGTGATTTGACTAATTTAAAAGTACATTTAAATTCAGTCTCATATCCATATGATGATCTTAACATAAAGTTCAAAAATGAACGATATGCAATTCTATATGATATGTATCTAAGATTTCAACAAAGCTACTATATGAAAGAATCTCAACCGCTTCTAACTGCATCAGAGTTTAAGACAAAAGCTCCTATTATTGTAGTAGATGTCAGTCATCAGAATGAATCACTCAATAATGGACCGATTGATATAAAAATAGAATTTGAAACAGCAACTAATATTGGAGCAAAAACATCAGCTTACTGCATTCTTATTCATGATCGTATATTAGAATATGTACCTATCAAAGGACAAGTGCGAAAAGTCTTATGAATTGACTAATATGGAAAACAACATAATTTTCATAGACGTACAAGGTTTCAAAAATAATTCAAATGATTTCATCGCAAAAGAAGTAGCAATTGTTTTCAACAATTATGAATATAACAATTTCATTATAAAACCCCCATTTGATATCAAATGCTTATCAATAGAAAAGCAAAGAGAAGCAAAGTGGCTAACAAAAAACTATCATCACCTAAGCTGGACTGCTGGATCAGTTTCATTTCAAAGCGTTTGCAATTTTATAAAAGCCAACGCAAGATGTTCTAAAATTTATGTAAAAGGTGAAGAAAAAAGACGATGGTTGGAAAAAATTTTATGCCGAAAAATTTTTAACGTTGAGGATATAGGCTGCATCAACTTTAAACAAATGGAAATCAAGTATCCAGAATATTTTTATTGTAATTATCATAAATTTGGTGCTTGCGCACTAAAAAATGCTATTTTACTAACAAAAGAAATGTCTTGCTTTAATTAAACTTTTTCACTTTTTAAAATATGAATGTATGTATTATTATAAAATTTTATAAAATTTTAAACAATAAATGTATAAAAAATAAAATGAAATAAAATGTGTTTTCTTATTTCAAATAAAAACTACATAAAGGAAAGAGAAGGAAGTGGGGAGAAGGAGAAATTAACTTTTTTGCTTACTTGCAAATTCTTGGTTTTTGTTTCTCTGCTGTTGAGTGTACTTAGTTTGCTGCTTTAAAATAATCGTAGACAAAGAAAATGATTACCTTGCAAAATATATATGTATTCTACAAAATATTCCACACACAAGTACCCACGATCGCACATTCATACATGCACACATACATATACATACATACACATACATACATACATACACATACATACATCCATACATATACACACATACATACATACATACATACATACACATACATACATACATACACATACATACATACATACATATTTCTTAAACAAATACACAAAATATTAAATTACCCGCGACTATCAAGCTGGACCCCCCACACACAAGTATGGGTGTTCACATACATGTGAACACAAGTATGGGTGTTCACATACATGTGAACACATAAATAAATATTTTCTCTGATATTACTGATATAGTATTACGATAACAAATTTCTACAGTCTGGCAACACTGGCAATTTTCCCTTTGGTATTAGAAAATAATAATCATGTTTTGCCGTAGGCATTTGGAAAAAATAACAATCATGTTTTGCCGTCGGCATTTGAAAAAAATAATAATCATGTATTGCCGTAGGCATTAGGAAAAATATTCATATATTGCCGTAGGCATTAGGAAAATCATGTATTGCCGTCGGCATTTGGAAAAATAATCATATATTGCCGTAGGCATTAGGAAAAATATTCATATATTGCCGTAGGCATTAGGAAAATCATGTATTGCCGTAGGCATTAAGAAAAATATTCATATATTGCCGTAGGCATTAGGAAAATCATGTATTGCCGTAGGCATTAAGAAAAATATTCATATATTGCCGTAGGCATTAGGAAAAATTAATTTTCACTATTTCACCCCACTCCCCCTTTGGTATTAAGAAAAATCATTTTCATGATTTTCCCGTCGGCATATATATTTATGAAATATTAATCTTATGAAACCCCTTAATCCAAACATACATATAAATTCCCACGGTCATAAAAACCCGGACTTATTAAACCACCCTCGTATGTATTAAACAAACAAAGCCCCTTATGTAAACAAAAAATTCCTTATGTAAACAAAAAGTTGGACGGACTTATTGACCCACCCTCGTAGGGTATCAAATTTCACAAATTTCCAAGAATTTTAAAATTTTAAAATTTTAATTACCCAAATTTTAAAATTTTGTACTGAAATTCTCAAATTTCAAATTTTAATTACCCAAATTTCACAATTTTAATCGGCGCCAGTATGAACAGTTCCCTACTACTGGCAAATTTAAAGTTTTTCGAAAATCTTCTTAAAACTCGAACTTCCAGGAATTCTGAGTATGCACGTTTTTAGAGTACAATGTGGTCCACAATAGGTCACCCTTTTTGTCCGCCCGCATCGCCTCCTTCCTAAAAAAATTTGGTCACATCTTGGAAAATGTTACTATAGTTGGGCAAATTTAAAGTTTTTCGAAAATCTCCTGAAAACGCGAAGTTCCACGAATTCTGAGTATGCACGTTTTTAGAGTACGATGTTGTCCACAATAGGTCACCCTTTTTATCCGCCGGCATCGCCTCCTTCCTAAAAAAATTTTGTTCGAAAAATGTTAATATAGTTGGGCAAATATAAAGTTTTTCGAAAATCTCCTGAAAACTCGAACTTCCAGGAATTCTGAGTATGCACGTTTTTAGAGTACAATGTGGTCCACAATAGGTCACCCTTTTTGTCCGCCCGCATCGCCTCCTTCCAAAAAAAATTTGGTCACATCTTGGAAAATGTTAATATAGTTGGGCAAATTTAAAGTTTTTCGAAAATCTCCTGAAAACGCGAAGTTCCACGAATTCTGAGTATGCACGTCTTTAGAGTACGATGTTGTCCACAATATGTCACCCTTTTTATCCGCCCGCATCGCCTCCTTCCTAAAAAAAATTTGGTCACATCTTGGAAAATGTTAATATAGTTGGACAAATTTAAAGTTTTTCGAATATTTCCTGAAAACTCGAACTTCCAGAAATTCTGAGTATGCACGTCTTTAGAGTACAATGTGGTCCACAAAAGGTCACCCTTTTTATCCGCCCGCATCGCCTCCTTCCTAAAAAAATTTTTTTCGAAAAATGTTAATATAGTTGGGCAAATTTAAAGTTTTTCGAAAATCTCCTGAAAACTCGAAGTTCCAGAAATTCTGAGTATGCACGTTTTTAGAGTACGATGTGGTCCACAATAGGTCACGCTTTTTGTCTGCCCGCATCGCCTCCTTCCTAAAAAAATTTGGTCACATCTTGGAAAATGTTAATATAGTTGGGCAAATTTAAAGTTTTTCGAAAATCTCCTGAAAACGCGAAGTTCCAGGAATTCTGAGTATGCACGTTTTTAGAGTACGATGTTGTCCACAATATGTCACCCTTTTTATCCGCCCGCATCGCCTCCTTCCTTAAAAAATTTTGTTCGAAAAATGTTAATATAGTTGGGCAAATATAAAGTTTTTCGAAAATCTCCTGAAAACTCGAACATCCAGAAATTCTGAGTATGCACGTTTTTAGAGTACAATGTGGTCCACAAAAGGTCACCCTTTTTATCCGCCCGCATCGCCTCCTTCCTAAAAAAATTTTTTTCGAAAAATGTTAATATAGTTGGGCAAATATAAAGTTTTTCGAAAATCTCCTGAAAACTCGAACTTCCAGGAATTCTGAGTATGCACGTTTTTAGAGTACAATGTGGTCCACAATAGGTCACCCTTTTTGTCCGCCCGCATCGCCTCCTTCCAAAAAAAATTTGGTCACATCTTGGAAAATGTTAATATAGTTGGGCAAATATAAAGTTTTTCGAAAATCTCCTGAGAACTCGAACTTCCAGGAATTCTGAGTATGCACGTTTTTAGAGTACAATGTGGTCCACAATAGGTCAGCCTTTTTGTCCGCCCGCATCGCCTCCTTCCAAAAAAAATTTGGTCACATCTTGGAAAATGTTAATATAGTTGGGCAAATTTAAAGTTTTTCGAAAATTTCCTGAAAACTCGAACTTCCAGAAATTCTGAGTATGCACGTTTTTAGAGTACGATGTGGTCCACAATAGGTCACCCTTTTTGTCCGCCCGCATCGCCTCCTTCCTAAAAAAATTTGGTCACATCTTGGAAAATGTTAATATAGTTGGGCAAATTTAAAGTTTTTCGAAAATCTTCTGAAAACGCGAAGTTCCAGGAATTCTGAGTATGCACGTTTTTAGAGTACGATGTTGTCCACAATAGGTCACCCTTTTTGTCCGCCCGCATCGCCTCCTTCCTAAAAAAATTTTGTTCGAAAAATGTTAATATAGTTGGGCAAATATAAAGTTTTTCGAAAATCTCCTGAAAACTCGAACTTCCAGGAATTCTGAGTATGCACGTTTTTAGAGTGCAATGTGGTCCACAATAGGTCACCCTTTTTGTCCGCCCGCATCGCCTCCTTCCAAAACAAATTTGGTCACATCTTGGAAAATGTTAATATAGTTGGGCAAATTTAAAGTTTTTCGAAAATCTCCTGAAAACGCGAAGTTCCACGAATTCTGAGTATGCACGTTTTTAGAGTACGATGTTGTCCACAATATGTCACCCTTTTTATCCGCCCGCATCGCCTCCTTCCTAAAAAAAATTTGGTCACATCTTGGAAAATGTTAATATAGTTGGACAAATTTAAAGTTTTTCGAAAATTTCCTGAAAACTCGAACTTCCAGAAGTTCTGAGTATGCACGTTTTTAGAGTACGATGTTGTCCACAATATGTCACCCTTTTTATCCGCCCGCATCGCCTCCTTCCTAAAAAAATTTTGTTCGAAAAATGTTAATATAGTTGGGCAAATATAAAGTTTTTCGAAAATCTCCTGAAAACTCGAACTTCCAGGAATTCTGAGTATGCACGTTTTTAGAGTACAATGTGGTGCACAATAGGTCACCCTTTTTCTCCGCCCGCATCGCCTCCTTCCTAAAAAAAGTTGGTCACATCTTGGAAAATGTTAATATAGTTGGACAAATTTAAAGTTTTTCGAATATTTCCTGAAAACTCGAACTTCCAGAAATTCTGAGTATGCACGTTTTTAGAGTACAATGTGGTCCACAAAAGGTCACCCTTTTTATACGCCCGCATCGCCTCCTTCCTAAAAAAATTTTTTTCGAAAAATGTTAATATAGTTGGGCAAATATAAAGTTTTTCGAAAATCTCCTGAAAACTCGAACTTCCAGGAATTCTGAGTATGCACGTTTTTAGAGTACAATGTGGTCCACAATAGGTCACCCTTTTTGTCCGCCCGCATCGCCTCCTTCCAAAAAAAATTTGGTCACATCTTGGAAAATGTTAATATAGTTGGGCAAATTTAAAGTTTTTCGAAAATCTTCTTAAAACTCGAACTTCCAGGAATTCTGAGTATGCACGTTTTTAGAGTACAATGTGGTCCACAATAGGTCACCCTTTTTGTCCGCCCGCATCGCCTCCTTCCTAAAAAAATTTGGTCACATCTTGGAAAATGTTAATATAGTTGGGCAAATTTAAAGTTTTTCGAAAATCTCCTGAAAACTCGAACTTCCAGGAATTCTGAGTATGCACGTTTTTAGAGTACAATGTGGTGCACAATAGGTCACCCTTTTTCTCCGCCCGCATCGCCTCCTTCCTAAAAAAAGTTGGTCACATCTTGGAAAATGTTAATATAGTTGGGCAAATTTAAAGTTTTTCGAAAATTTCCTGAAAACTCGAACTTCCAGAAATTCTGAGTATGCAAGTTTTTAGAGTACGATGTTGTCCACAATATGTCACCCTTTTTATCCACCCGCATCGCCTCCTTCCTAAAAAAATTTTGTTCGAAAAATGTTAATATAGTTGGGCAAATATAAAGTTTTTCGAAAATCTCCTGAAAACTCGAACTTCCAGGAATTCTGAGTATGCACGTTTTTAGAGTACAATGTGGTCCACAATAGGTCACCCTTTTTGTCCGCCCGCATCACCTCCTTCCTAAAAAAATTTGGTAACATCTTGGAAAATGCTAATATAGTTGGGCAAATTTAAAGTTTTTCGAAAATCTCCTGAAAACGCGAAGTTCCAGTAATTCTGAGTATGCACGTTTTTAGAGTACGATGTTGTCCACAATATGTCACCCTTTTTATCCGCCCGCATCGCCTCCTTCCAAAAAAAATTTGGTCACATCTTGGAAAATGTTAATATAGTTGGTCAAGTTTAAGGTTTTTTCCTGAAAACTCGAACTTCCATAAATTCTATGTATGCACTTTTTTAGAGCAGAATGTGGTCCATAATAGGTCTCCACTTTTGTCCGCCCGCATCGCCTCCTTCCTAAAAAAATTTTGTTCGAAAAATGTTACTATAGTTGGGCAAATTTAAAGTTTTTCGAAAATCTCCTGAAAACTCGAACTTCCAGGAATTCTGAGTATGCATGTTTTTAGAGTGTAATGTGGTCCACAATAGGTCAACCTTTTTGTCCGCCCGCATCGCCTCCTTCCAAAAAAAATTTGGTCACATCTTGGAAAATGTTAATATAGTTGGGCAAATTTAAAGTTTTTCGAAAATCTCCTGAAAACGCGAAGTTCCACGAATTCTGAGTATGCACGTTTTTAGAGTACGATGTTGTCCACAATATGTCACCCTTTTTATCCGCCCGCATCGCCTCCTTCCTAAAAAAAATTTGGTCACATCTTGGAAAATGTTAATATAGTTGGACAAATTTAAAGTTTTTCGAAAATTTCCTGAAAACTCGAACTTCCAGAAATTCTGAGTATGCACGTTTTTAGAGTACGATGTTGTCCACAATATGTCACCCTTTTTATCCGCCCGCATCGCCTCCTTCCTAAAAAAATTTTGTTCGAAAAATGTTAACATAGTTGGGCAAATTTAAAGTTTTTCGAAAATCTCTTGAAAACTCGAACTTCCAGAAATTCTGAGTATGCACGTTTTTAGAGTACAATGTGGTCCACAATAGGTCACCCTTTTTGTCCGCCCGCATCGCCTCCTTCCAAAAAAAATTTGGTCACATCTTGGAAAATGTTAATATAGTTGGGCAAATTTAAAGTTTTTCGAATATTTCCTGAAAACTCGAACTTCCAGAAATTCTGAGTATGCACGTCTTTAGAGTACGATGTGGTCCACAATAGGTCACCCTTTTTGTCCGCCCGCATCGCCTCCTTCCTAAAAAAATTTGGTCACATCTTGGAAAATGTTAATATAGTTGGGCAAATTTCAAGTTTTTCGAAAATCTCCTGAAAACTCGAACTTCCAGAAATTCTGAGTATGCACGTTTTTTGAGTACGATGTTGTCCACAATAGGTCACCCTTTTTATCCGCCCGCATCGCCTCCTTCCTAAAAAAAGTTGGTCACATCTTGGAAAATGTTAATATAGTTGGACAAATTTAAAGTTTTTCGAATATTTCCTGAAAACTCGAACTTCCAGAAATTCTGAGTATGCACGTCTTTAGAGTACAATGTGGTCCACAAAAGGTCACCCTTTTTATCCGCCCGCATCGCCTCCTTCCTAAAACAATTTTTTTCGAAAAATGTTAATATAGTTGGGCAAATATAAAGTTTTTCGAAAATCTCCTGAAAACTCGAACTTCCAGGAATTCTGAGTATGCACGTTTTTAGAGTACAATGTGGTCCACAATAGGTCACCCTTTTTGTCCGCCCGCATCGCCTCCTTCCTAAAAAAATTTGGTCACTTCTTGGAAAATGTTAATATAGTTGGGCAAATTTAAAGTTTTTCGAAAATCTCCTGAAAACGCGAAGTTCCAGGAATTCTGAGTATGCACGCTTTTAGAGTACGATGTTGTCCACAATATGCCACTCTTTTTATCCGCCCGCATCGCCTCCTTCCAAAAAAAATTTGGTCACATCTTGGAAAATGTTAATATAGTTGGGCAAATTTAAAGTTTTTCGAAAATTTCCTGAAAACTCGAACTTCCAGAAATTCTGAGTATGCACGTTTTTAGAGTACGATGTGGTCCACAATAGGTCACCCTTTTTGTCCGCCCGCATCGCCTCCTTCCTAAAAAAATTTGGTCACATCTTGGAAAATGTTAATATAGTTGGACAAATTAAAAATTTTTCGAAAATCTCGTAAAAACTCGAACTTCCAGAAGTTCTGAGTATGCACGTTTTTACAGTACTATGTGGTCCATAATAGTTGGCCACTTTTGTCCGCCCGCATCGACTCCTTCCCAAAAAAAATTTGGTCACATCTTGGAAAATGTTAATATAGTTGGGCAAATTTAAAGTTTTTCGAAAATCTCCTGAAAACTCGAACTTCCAGGAATTCTGAGTATGCACGTTTTTAGAGTACAATGTGGTCCACAATAGGTCACCCTTTTTGTCCGCCCGCATCGCCCCCTTCCTAAAAAAATTTGGTCACATCTTGGAAAATGTTAATATAGTTGGGCAAATTTAAAGTTTTTCGAAAATCTCCTGAAAACGCGAAGTTCCAGGAATTCTGAGTATGCACGTTTTTAGAGTACGATGTTGTCCACAATATGTCACCCTTTTTCTCCGCCCGCATCGCCTCCTTCCTAAAAAAAGTTGGTCACATCTTGGAAAATGTTAATATAGTTGGACAAATTTAAAGTTTTTCGAAAATTTCCTGAAAACTCGAACTTCCAGAAATTCTGAGTATGCAAGTTTTTAGAGTACGATGTTGTCCACAATATGTCACCCTTTTTATCCGCCCGCATCGCCTCCTTCCTAAAAAAATTTTGTTCGAAAAATGTTAATATAGTTGGGCAAATATAAAGTTTTTCGAAAATCTCCTGAAAACTCGAACTTCCAGGAATTCTGAGTATGCACGTTTTTAGAGTACAATGTGGTCCACAATAGGTCACCCTTTTTGTCCGCCCGCATCACCTCCTTCCTAAAAAAATTTGGTCACATCTTGGAAAATGTTAATATAGTTGGGCAAATTTAAAGTTTTTCGAAAATCTCCTGAAAACGCGAAGTTCCAGTAATTCTGAGTATGCACGTTTTTAGAGTACGATGTTGTCCACAATATGTCACCCTTTTTATCCGCCCGCATCGCCTCCTTCCAAAAAAAATTTGGTCACATCTTGGAAAATGTTAATATAGTTGGGCAAATTTAAAGTTTTTCGAAAATTTCCTGAAAACTCGAACTTCCAGAAATTCTGAGTATGCACGTTTTTAGAGTACGATGTGGTCCACAATAGGTCACCCTTTTTGTCCGCCCGCATCGCCTCCTTCCTAAAAAAATTTGGTCACATCTTGGAAACTGTTAATATAGTTGGGCAAATTTAAAGTTTTTCGAAAATCTCCTGAAAACTCGAACTTCCAGGAATTCTGAGTATGCACGTTTTTAGAGTACAATGTGGTCCACAATAGGTCACCCTTTTTGTCCGCCCGCATCGCCTCCTTCCAAAAAAAATTTGGTCACATCTTGGAAAATGTTAATATAGTTGGGCAAATTTAAAGTTTTTCTCTCCTGAAAACTCGAACTTCCAGGAATTCTGAGTATGCACGTTTTTAGAGTACAATGTGGTCCACAAAAGGTCACCCTTTTTATCCGCCCGCATCGCCTCCTTCCTAAAAAAATTTTGTTCGAAAAATGTTAATATAGTTGGGCAAATATAAAGTTTTTCGAAAATCTTCTTAAAACTCGAACTTCCAGGAATTCTGAGTATGCACGTTTTTAGAGTACAATGTGGTCCACAATAGGTCACGCTTTTTGTCCGCCCGCATCGCCTCCTTCCTAAAAAAATTTGGTCACATCTTGGAAAATGTTAATATAGTTGGGCAAATTTAAAGTTTTTCGAAAATCTCTGAAAACGCGAAGATCCAGGAATTCTGAGTATGCACGTTTTTAGAGTACAATGTGGTCCACAATAGGTCACCCTTTTTGTCCGCCCGCATCGCCTCCTTCCAAAAAAAATTTGGTCACATCTTGGAAAATGTTAATATAGTTGGGCAAATTTAAAGTTTTTCGAAAATCTCCTGAAAACGCGAAGTTCCAGGAATTCTTAGTATGCACGTTTTTAGAGTACAATGTGGTCCACAATAGGTCACCCTTTTTGTCCGCCCGCATCGCCTCCTTCCAAAAAAAATTTGGTCACATCTTGGAAAATGTTAATATAGTTGGGCAAATTTAAAGTTTTTCGAAAATCTCCTGAAAACTCGAACTTCCAGGAATTCTGAGTATGCACATTTTTAGAGTACGATGTTGTCCATAATATGTCACCCTTTTGATCCGCCCGCATCGCCTCCTTCCTAAAAAAAATTTGGTCACATCTTGGAAAATGTTAATATAGTTGGACAAATTTAAAGTTTTTCGAAAATTTCCTGAAAACTCGAACTTCCGGAAGTTCTGAGTATGCACGTTTTTAGAGTACAATGTGGTGCACAATAGGTCACCCTTTTTCTCCGCCCGCATCGCCTCCTTCCTAAAAAAATTTTGTTCGAAAAATGTTAATATAGTTGGGCAAATATAAAGTTTTTCGAAAATCTCCTGAAAACTCGAACTTCCAGGAATTCTGAGTATGCACGTTTTAAGAGTACAATGTGGTCCACAATAGGTCACCCTTTTTGTCCGCCCGCATCGTCTCCTTCCAAAAAAAATTTGGTCAGATCTTGGAAAATGTTAATATAGTTGGGCAAATTTAAAGTTTTTCGAAAATCTTCTTAAAACTCGAACTTCCAGGAATTCTGAGTATGCACGTTTTTAGAGTACAATGTGGTCCACAATAGGTCACCCTTTTTGTCCGCCCGCATCGCCTCCTTCCTAAAAAAAATTTGGTCACATCTTGGAAAATGTTAATATAGTTGGGCAAATTTAAAGTTTTTCGAAAATCTCCTGAAAACGCGAAGTTCCAGGAATTCTGAGTATGCACGTTTTTAGAGTACAATGTGGTCCACAATAGGTCACGCTTTTTGTCCGCCCGCATCGCCTCCTTCCTAAAAAAAATTTGGTCACATCTTTTAAAATGTTAATATAGTTGGGCAAATTAAAGTTTTTCGAAAATCTCCTGAAAACTCGAACTTCCAGGAATTCTGAGTATACACGTTTTTAGAGTACAATGTGGTCCACAATAGGTCACCCTTTTTGTCCGCCCCCATCGCCTCCTTCCAAAAAAAATTTGGTCACATCTTGGAAAATGTTAATATAGTTGGGCAAATTTAAAGTTTTTCGAAAATCTCCTGAAAACTCGAACTTCCAGGAATTCTGAGTATGCACGTTTTTAGAGTACAATGTGGTCCACAATAGGTCACCCTTTTTGTCCGCCCGCATCGCCTCCTTCCTAAAAACAATTTGGTCACATCTTGGAAAATGTTAATATAGTTGGACAAATTTAAAGTTTTTCGAAAATTTCCTGAAAACTCGAACTTCCGGAAGTTCTGAGTATGCACGTTTTTAGAGTACGATGTTGTCCACAATATGTCACCCTTTTTATCCGCCCGCATCGCCTCCTTCCTAAAAAAATTTTGTTCGAAAAATGTTAATATAGTTGGGCAAATATAAAGTTTTTCGAAAATCTCCTGAAAACTCGAACTTCCAGGAATTCTGAGTATGCACGTTTTTAGAGTACAATGTGGTCCACAATAGGTCACCCTTTTTGTCCGCCCGCATCGCCTCCTTCCAAAAAAAATTTGGTCACATCTTGGAAAATGTTAATATAGTTGGGCAAATTTAAAGTTTTTCGAAAATCTTCTTAAAACTCGAACTTCCAGGAATTCTGAGTATGCACGTTTTTAGAGTACAATGTGGTCCACAATAGGTCACCCTTTTTGTCCGCCCGCATCGCCTCCTTCCAAAAAAAATTTGGTCACATCTTGGAAAACGTTAATATAGTTGGGCAAATTTAAAGTTTTTCCAAAATCTCCTGAAAACTCGAACTTCCAGGAATTCTGAGTATGCACGTTTTTAGAGTACAATGTGGTCCACAATAGGTCACCCTTTTTATCCGCCCGCATCGCCTCCTTCCAAAAAAAATTTGGTCACATCTTGGAAAATGTTAATATAGTTGGGCAAATTTAAAGTTTTTCGAAAATTTCCTGAAAACTCGAACTTCCAGAAATTCTGAGTATGCACGTTTTTAGAGTACGATGTGGTCCACAATAGGTCACCCTTTTTGTCCGCCCGCATCGCCTCCTTCCTAAAAAAATTTGGTCACATCTTGGAAAATGTTAATATAGTTGGGCAAATTTAAAGTTTTTCGAAAATCTTCTTAAAACTCGAACTTCCAGGAATTCTGAGTATGCACGTTTTTAGAGTACAATGTGGTCCACAATAGGTCACCCTTTTTGTCCGCCCGCATCGCCTCCTTCCTAAAAAAATTTGGTCACATCTTGGAAAATGTTAATATAGTTGGGCAAATTTAAAGTTTTTCGAAAATCTCCTGAAAACGCGAAGTTCCAGGAATTCTGAGTATGCACGTTTTTAGAGTACGATGTTGTCCACAATATGTCACCATTTTTATCCGCCCGCATCGCCTCCTTCCTAAAAAAAATTTTGTTCGAAAAATGTTAATATAGTTGGGCAAATATAAAGTTTTTCGAAAATCTCCTGAAAACTCGAACTTCCAGGAATTCTGAGTATGCACATTTTTAGAGTACAATGTGGTCCACAATAGGTCACCCTTTTTGTCCGCCCGCATCGCCTCCTTCCAAAAAAAATTTGGTCACATCTTGGAAAATGTTAATATAGTTGGGCAAATTTAAAGTTTTTCGAAAATCTCCTGAAAACTCGAACTTCCAGGAATTCTGAGTATGCACGTTTTTAGAGTACAATGTGGTGCACAATAGGTCACCCTTTTTCTCCGCCCGCATCGCCTCCTTCCTAAAAAAAGTTGGTCACATCTTGGAAAATGTTAATATAGTTGGACAAATTTAAAGTTTTTCGAAAATTTCCTGAAAACTCGAACTTCCAGAAATTCTGAGTATGCACGTTTTTAGAGTACGATGTTGTCCACAATATGTCACCCTTTTTATCCGCCCGCATCGCCTCCTTCCTAAAAAAAATTTTGTTCGAAAAATGTTAATATAGTTGGGCAAATATAAAGTTTTTCGAAAATCTCCTGAAAACTCGAACTTCCAGGAATTCTGAGTATGCACGTTTTTAGAGTACAATGTGGTCCACAATAGGTCACCCTTTTTGTCCGCCCGCATCGCCTCCTTCCTAAAAAAATTTGTTCACATCTTGGAAAATGTTAATATAGTTGGGCAAATTTAAAGTTTTTCGAAAATCTCCTGAAAACGCGAAGTTCCAGGAATTCTGAGTATGCACGTTTTTAGAGTACAATGTGGTCCACAATAGGTCACCCTTTTTGTCCGCCCGCATCGCCTCCTTCCAAAAAAAATTTGGTCACATCTTGGAAAATGTTAATATAGTTGGGCAAATTTAAAGTTTTTCGAAAATCTTCTTAAAACTCGAACTTCCAGGAATTCTGAGTATGCACGTTTTTAGAGTACAATGTGGTCCACAATAGGTCACCCTTTTTGTCCGCCCCCATCGCCTCCTTCCAAAAAAAATTTGGTCACATCTTGGAAAATGTTAATATAGTTGGGCAAATTAAAGTTTTTCGAAAATCTCCTGAAAACTCGAACTTCCAGGAATTCTGAGTATGCACGTTTTTAGAGTACGATGTTGTCCATAATATGTCACCCTTTTGATCCGCCCGCATCGCCTCCTTCCTAAAAAAAATTTGATCACATCTTGGAAAATGTTAATATAGTTGGACAAATTTAAAGTTTTTCGAAAATTTCCTGAAAACTCGAACTTCCGGAAGTTCTGAGTATGCACGTTTTTAGAGTACGATGTTGTCCACAATATGTCACCCTTTTTATCCGCCCGCATCGCCTCCTCCCTAAAAAAATTTTGTTCGAAAAATGTTAATATAGTTGGGCAAATATAAAGTTTTTCGAAAATCTCCTGAAAACTCGAACTTCCAGGAATTCTGAGTATGCACGTTTTTAGAGTACAATATGGTCCACAATAGGTCACCCTTTTTGTCCGCCCGCATCGCCTCCTTCCAAAAAAAATTTGATCACATCTTGGAAAATGTTAATATAGTTGGGCAAATTTAAAGTTTTTCGAAAATCTTCTTAAAACTCGAACTTCCAGGAATTCTGAGTATACACGTTTTTAGAGTACAATGTGGTCCACAATAGGTCACCCTTTTTCTCCGCCCGCATCGCCTCCTTCCTAAAAAAAGTTGGTCACATCTTGGAAAATGTTAATATAGTTGGACAAATTTAAAGTTTTTCGAAAATTTCCTGAAAACTCGAACTTCCAGAAATTCTGAGTATGCACGTTTTTAGAGTACGATGTTGTCCACGATATGTCACCCTTTTTATCCGCCCGCATCGCCTCCTTCCTAAAAAAATTTTGTTCGAAAAATGTTAATATAGTTGGGCAAATATAAAGTTTTTCGAAAATCTCCTGAAAACTCGAACTTCCAGGAATTCTGAGTATGCACGTTTTTAGAGTACAATGTGGTCCACAATAGGTCACCTTTTTGTCCGCCCGCATCGCCTCCTTCCTAAAAAAATTTGGTCACATCTTGGAAAATGTTAATATAGTTGGGCAAATTTAAAGTTTTTCGAAAATCTCCTGAAAACGCGAAGATCCAGGAATTCTGAGTATGCACGTTTTTAGAGTACAATGTGGTCCACAATAGGTCACCCTTTTTGTCCGCCCGCATCGCCTCCTTCCAAAAAAAATTTGGTCACATCTTGGAAAATGTTAATATAGTTGGGCAAATTTAAAGTTTTTCGAAAATCTCCTGAAAACGCGAAGTTCCAGGAATTCTTAGTATGCACGTTTTTAGAGTACAATGTGGTCCACAATAGGTCACCCTTTTTGTCCGCCCGCATCGCCTCCTTCCAAAAAAAATTTGGTCACATCTTGGAAAATGTTAATATAGTTGGGCAAATTTAAAGTTTTTCGAAAATCTCCTGAAAACTCGAACTTCCAGGAATTCTGAGTATACACGTTTTTAGAGTACAATGTGGTCCACAATAGGTCACCCTTTTTGTCCGCCCCCATCGCCTCCTTCCAAAAAAAATTTGGTCACATCTTGGAAAATGTTAATATAGTTGGGCAAATTAAAGTTTTTCGAAAATCTCCTGAAAACTCGAACTTCCAGGAATTCTGAGTATGCACGTTTTAAGAGTACAATGTGGTCCACAATAGGTTACCCTTTTTGTCCGCCCGCATCGTCTCCTTCCAAAAAAAATTTGGTCACATCTTGGAAAATGTTAATATAGTTGGGCAAATTTAAAGTTTTTCGAAAATCTTCTTAAAACTCGAACTTCCAGGAATTCTGAGTATGCACGTTTTTAGAGTACAATGTGGTCCACAATAGGTCACCCTTTTTGTCCGCCCGCATCGCCTCCTTCCTAAAAAAAATTTGGTCACATCTTGGAAAATGTTAATATAGTTGGGCAAATTTAAAGTTTTTCGAAAATCTCCTGAAAACGCGAAGTTCCAGGAATTCTGAGTATGCACGTTTTTAGAGTACAATGTGGTCCACAATAGGTCACCCTTTTTGTCCGCCCGCATCGCCTCCTTCCAAAAAAAATTTGGTCACATCTTGGAAAATGTTAATATAGTTGGGCAAATTTAAAGTTTTTCGAAAATCTCCTGAAAACTCGAACTTCCAGGAATTCTGAGTATGCACGTTTTTAGAGTACAATGTGGTCCACAATAGGTCACGCTTTTTGTCCGCCCGCATCGCCTCCTTCCTAAAAAAAATTTGGTCACATCTTGGAAAATGTTAATATAGTTGGGCAAATTAAAGTTTTTCGAAAATCTCCTGAAAACTCGAACTTCCAGGAATTCTGAGTATACACGTTTTTAGAGTACAATGTGGTCCACAATAGGTCACCCTTTTTGTCCGCCCGCATCGCCTCCTTCCAAAAAAAATTTGGTCACATCTTGGAAAATGTTAATATAGTTGGGCAAATTTAAAGTTTTTCGAAAATCTCCTGAAAACTCGAACTTCCAGGAATTCTGAGTATACACGTTTTTAGAGTACAATGTGGTCCACAATAGGTCACCCTTTTTGTCCGCCCGCATCGCCTCCTTCCTAAAAACAATTTGGTCACATCTTGGAAAATGTTAATATAGTTGGACAAATTTAAAGTTTTTCGAAAATTTCCTGAAAACTCGAACTTCCGGAAGTTCTGAGTATGCACGTTTTTAGAGTACGATGTTGTCCACAATATGTCACCCTTTTTATCCGCCCGCATCGCCTCCTTCCTAAAAAAATTTTGTTCGAAAAATGTTAATATAGTTGGGCAAATATAAAGTTTTTCGAAAATCTCCTGAAAACTCGAACTTCCAGGAATTCTGAGTATGCACGTTTTTAGAGTACAATGTGGTCCACAATAGGTCACCCTTTTTGTCCGCCCGCATCGCCTCCTTCCAAAAAAAATTTGGTCACATCTTGGAAAATGTTAATATAGTTGGGCAAATTTAAAGTTTTTCGAAAATCTTCTTAAAACTCGAACTTCCAGGAATTCTGAGTATGCACGTTTTTAGAGTACAATGTGGTCCACAATAGGTCACCCTTTTTGTCCGCCCGCATCGCCTCCTTCCAAAAAAAATTTGGTCACATCTTGGAAAACGTTAATATAGTTGGGCAAATTTAAAGTTTTTCCAAAATCTCCTGAAAACTCGAACTTCCAGGAATTCTGAGTATGCACGTTTTTAGAGTACAATGTGGTCCACAATAGGTCACCCTTTTTGTCCGCCCGCATCGCCTCCTTCCAAAAAAAATTTTGTCACATCTTGGAAAATGTTAATATAGTTGGGCAAATTTAAAGTTTTTCGAAAATCTCCTGAAAACGCGAAGTTCCAGGAATTCTGAGTATGCACGTTTTTAGAGTACGATGTTGTCCACAATATGTCACCCTTTTTATCCGCCCGCATCGCCTCCTTCCAAAAAAAATTTGGTCACATCTTGGAAAATGTTAATATAGTTGGGCAAATTTAAAGTTTTTCGAAAATTTCCTGAAAACTCGAACTTCCAGAAATTCTGAGTATGCACGTTTTTAGAGTACGATGTGGTCCACAATAGGTCACCCTTTTTGTCCGCCCGCATCGCCTCCTTCCTAAAAAAATTTGGTCACATCTTGGAAAATGTTAATATAGTTGGGCAAATTTAAAGTTTTTCGAAAATCTTCTTAAAACTCGAACTTCCAGGAATTCTGAGTATGCACGTTTTTAGAGTACAATGTGGTCCACAATAGGTCACCCTTTTTGTCCGCCCGCATCGCCTCCTTCCTAAAAAAATTTGGTCACATCTTGGAAAATGTTAATATAGTTGGGCAAATTTAAAGTTTTTCGAAAATCTCCTGAAAACGCGAAGTTCCAGGAATTCTGAGTATGCACGTTTTTAGAGTACGATGTTGTCCACAATATGTCACCATTTTTATCCGCCCGCATCGCCTCCTTCCTAAAAAAAATTTTGTTCGAAAAATGTTAATATAGTTGGGCAAATATAAAGTTTTTCGAAAATCTCCTGAAAACTCGAACTTCCAGGAATTCTGAGTATGCACATATTTAGAGTACAATGTGGTCCACAATAGGTCACCCTTTTTGTCCGCCCCCATCGCCTCCTTCCAAAAAAAATTTGGTCACATCTTGGAAAATGTTAATATAGTTGGGCAAATTAAAGTTTTTCGAAAATCTCCTGAAAACTCGAACTTCCAGGAATTCTGAGTATGCACGTTTTTAGAGTACGATGTTGTCCATAATATGTCACCCTTTTGATCCGCCCGCATCGCCTCCTTCCTAAAAAAAATTTGATCACATCTTGGAAAATGTTAATATAGTTGGACAAATTTAAAGTTTTTCGAAAATTTCCTGAAAACTCGAACTTCCGGAAGTTCTGAGTATGCACGTTTTTAGAGTACGATGTTGTCCACAATATGTCACCCTTTTTATCCGCCCGCATCGCCTCCTCCCTAAAAAAATTTTGTTCGAAAAATGTTAATATAGTTGGGCAAATATAAAGTTTTTCGAAAATCTCCTGAAAACTCGAACTTCCAGGAATTCTGAGTATGCACGTTTTTAGAGTACAATATGGTCCACAATAGGTCACCCTTTTTGTCCGCCCGCATCGCCTCCTTCCAAAAAAAATTTGATCACATCTTGGAAAATGTTAATATAGTTGGGCAAATTTAAAGTTTTTCGAAAATCTTCTTAAAACTCGAACTTCCAGGAATTCTGAGTATACACGTTTTTAGAGTACAATGTGGTCCACAATAGGTCACCCTTTTTCTCCGCCCGCATCGCCTCCTTCCTAAAAAAAGTTGGTCACATCTTGGAAAATGTTAATATAGTTGGACAAATTTAAAGTTTTTCGAAAATTTCCTGAAAACTCGAACTTCCAGAAATTCTGAGTATGCACGTTTTTAGAGTACGATGTTGTCCACAATATGTCACCCTTTTTATCCGCCCGCATCGCCTCCTTCCTAAAAAAATTTTGTTCGAAAAATGTTAATATAGTTGGGCAAATATAAAGTTTTTCGAAAATCTCCTGAAAACTCGAACTTCCAGGAATTCTGAGTATGCACGTTTTTAGAGTACAATGTGGTCCACAATAGGTCACCCTTTTTGTCCGCCCGCATCGCCTCCTTCCTAAAAAAATTTGGTCACATCTTGGAAAATGTTAATATAGTTGGGCAAATTTAAAGTTTTTCGAAAATCTCCTGAAAACGCGAAGTTCCAGGAATTCTGAGTATGCACGTTTTTAGAGTACAATGTGGTCCACAATAGGTCACCCTTTTTGTCCGCCCGCATCGCCTCCTTCCAAAAAAAATTTGGTCACATCTTGGAAAATGTTAATATAGTTGGGCAAATTTAAAGTTTTTCGAAAATCTCCTGAAAACTCGAACTTCCAGGAATTCTGAGTATACACGTTTTTAGAGTACAATGTGGTCCACAATAGGTCACCCTTTTTGTCCGCCCCCATCGCCTCCTTCCAAAAAAAATTTGGTCACATCTTGGAAAATGTTAATATAGTTGGGCAAATTAAAGTTTTTCGAAAATCTCCTGAAAACTCGAACTTCCAGGAATTCTGAGTATGCACGTTTTTAGAGTACGATGTTGTCCATAATATGTCACCCTTTTGATCCGCCCGCATCGCCTCCTTCCTAAAAAAAATTTGGTCACATCTTGGAAAATGTTAATATAGTTGGACAAATTTAAAGTTTTTCGAAAATTTCCTGAAAACTCGAACTTCCGGAAGTTCTGAGTATGCACGTTTTTAGAGTACGATGTTGTCCACAATATGTCACCCTTTTTATCCGCCCGCATCGCCTCCTCCCTAAAAAAATTTTGTTCGAAAAATGTTAATATAGTTGGGCAAATATAAAGTTTTTCGAAAATGTCCTGAAAACTCGAACTTCCAGGAATTCTGAGTATGCACGTTTTTAGAGTACAATGTGGTCCACAATAGGTCACCCTTTTTGTCCGCCCGCATCGCCTCCTTCCAAAAAAAATTTGATCACATCTTGGAAAATGTTAATATAGTTGGGCAAATTTAAAGTTTTTCGAAAATCTTCTTAAAACTCGAACTTCCAGGAATTCTGAGTATACACGTTTTTAGAGTACAATGTGGTCCACAATAGGTCACCCTTTTTGTCCGCCCGCATCGCCTCCTTCCTAAAAAAAGTTGGTCACATCTTGGAAAATGTTAATATAGTTGGACAAATTTAAAGTTTTTCGAAAATTTCCTGAAAACTCGAACTTCCAGAAATTCTGAGTATGCACGTTTTTAGAGTACGATGTTGTCCACAATATGTCACCCTTTTTATCCGCCCGCATCGCCTCCTTCCTAAAAAAATTTTGTTCGAAAAATGTTAATATAGTTGGGCAAATATAAAGTTTTTCGAAAATCTCCTGAAAACTCGAACTTCCAGGAATTCTGAGTATACACGTTTTTAGAGTACAATGTGGTCCACAATAGGTCACCCTTTTTGTCCGCCCGCATCGCCTCCTTCCTAAAAAAATTTGGTCACATCTTGGAAAATGTTAATATAGTTGGGCAAATTTAAAGTTTTTCGAAAATCTCCTGAAAACGCGAAGTTCCAGGAATTCTGAGTATGCACGTTTTTAGAGTACAATGTGGTCCACAATAGGTCACCCTTTTTGTCCGCCCGCATCGCCTCCTTCCAAAAAAAATTTGGTCACATCTTGGAAAATGTTAATATAGTTGGGCAAATTTAAAGTTTTTCGAAAATCTCCTGAAAACTCGAACTTCCAGGAATTCTGAGTATACACGTTTTTAGAGTACAATGTGGTCCACAATAGGTCACCCTTTTTGTCCGCCCCCATCGCCTCCTTCCAAAAAAAATTTGGTCACATCTTGGAAAATGTTAATATAGTTGGGCAAATTAAAGTTTTTCGAAAATCTCCTGAAAACTCGAACTTCCAGGAATTCTGAGTATGCACGTTTTTAGAGTACGATGTTGTCCATAATATGTCACCCTTTTGATCCGCCCGCATCGCCTCCTTCCTAAAAAAAAATTTGGTCACATCTTGGAAAATGTTAATATAGTTGGACAAATTTAAAGTTTTTCGAAAATTTCCTGAAAACTCGAACTTCCAGAAGTTCTGAGTATGCACGTTTTTAGAGTACGATGTTGTCCACAATATGTCACCCTTTTTATCCGCCCGCATCGCCTCTTCCCTAAAAAAATTTTGTTCGAAAAATGTTAATATAGTTGGGCAAATATAAAGTTTTTCGAAAATCTCCTGAAAACTCGAACTTCCAGGAATTCTGAGTATGCACGTTTTTAGAGTACAATGTGGTCCACAATAGGTCACCCTTTTTGTCCGCCCGCATCGCCTCCTTCCAAAAAAAATTTGATCACATCTTGGAAAATGTTAATATAGTTGGGCAAATTTAAAGTTTTTCGAAAATCTCCTGAAAACGCGAAGTTCCAGGAATTCTGAGTATGCACGTTTTTAGAGTACAATGTGGTCCACAATAGGTCACCCTTTTTGTCCGCCCGCATCGCCACCTTTCAAAAAAAAATTTGGTCACATCTTGGAAAATGTTAATATAGTTGGGCAAATTTAAAGTTTTTCGAAAATCTCCTGAAAACCCGAACTTCCAGGAATTCTGAGTATGCACGTTTTTAGAGTACAATGTGGTCCACAATAGGTCACCCTTTTTGTCCGCCCGCATCGCCTCCTTCCAAAAAAAATTTGGTCACATCTTGGAAAATGTTAATATAGTTGGGCAAATTTAAAGTTTTTCGAAAATCTCCTGAAAACTCGAACTTCCAGGAATTCTGAGTATGCACGTTTTTAGAGTACAATGTGGTCCACAATAGGTCACCCTTTTTGTCCGCCCGCATCGCCTCCTTCCAAAAAAAATTTGGTCACATCTTGGAAAATGTTAATATAGTTGGGCAAATTTAAAGTTTTTCGAAAATATTCTTATAACTCGAACTTCCAGGAATTCTGAGTATGCACGTTTTTAGAGTACAATGTGGTTCACAATATGTCACCCTTTTTCTCCGCCCGCATCGCCTCCTTCCTAAAAAATTTGGTCACATCTTGGAAAATGTTAATATAGTTGGGCAAATTTAAAGTTTTTCGAAAATCTCCTGAAAACGCGAAGTTCCAGGAATTCTGAGTATGCACGTTTTTAGAGTACGATGTTGTCCATAATATGTCACCCTTTTGATCCGCCCGCATCGCCTCCTTCCTAAAAAAAAATTTGGTCACATCTTGGAAAATGTTAATATAGTTGGACAAATTTAAAGTTTTTCGAAAATTTCCTGAAAACTCGAACTTCCGGAAGTTCTGAGTATGCACGTTTTTAGAGTGCGATGTTGTCCACAATATGTCACCCTTTTTATCCGCCCGCATCGCCTCTTCCCTAAAAAAATTTTGTTCGAAAAATGTTAATATAGTTGGGCAAATATAAAGTTTTTCGAAAATCTCCTGAAAACTCGAACTTCCAGGAATTCTGAGTATGCACGTTTTTAGAGTACAATGTGGTCCACAATAGGTCACCCTTTTTGTCCGCCCGCATCGCCTCCTTCCAAAAAAAATTTGATCACATCTTGGAAAATGTTAATATAGTTGGGCAAATTTAAAGTTTTTCGAAAATCTTCTTAAAACTCGAACTTCCAGGAATTCTGAGTATGCACGTTTTTAGAGTACAATGTGGTCCACAATAGGTCACCCTTTTTGTCCGCCCGCATCGCCTCCTTTCAAAAAAAAATTTGGTCACATCTTGGAAAATGTTAATATAGTTGGGCAAATTTAAAGTTTTTCGAAAATCTCCTGAAAACGCGAAGTTCCAGGAATTCTGAGTATGCACGTTTTTAGAGTACAATGTGGTCCACAATAGGTCACCCTTTTTGTCCGCCCGCATCGCCTCCTTCCAAAAAAAATTTGGTCACATCTTGGAAAATGTTAATATAGTTGGGCAAATTTAAAGTTTTTCGAAAATCTCCTGAAAACTCGAACTTCCAGGAATTCTGAGTATGCACGTTTTTAGAGTACAATGTGGTCCACAATAGGTCACCCTTTTTGTCCGCCCGCATCGCCTCCTTCCAAAAAAAATTTGGTCACATCTTGGAAAATGTTAATATAGTTGGGCAAATTTAAAGTTTTTCGAAAATATTCTCATAACTCGAACTTCCAGGAATTCTGAGTATGCACGTTTTTAGAGTACAATGTGGTGCACAATATGTCACCCTTTTTCTCCGCCCGCATCGCCTCCTTCCTAAAAAATTTGGTCACATCTTGGAAAATGTTAATATAGTTGGGCAAATTTAAAGTTTTTCGAAAATCTCCTGAAAACGCGAAGTTCCAGGAATTCTGAGTATGCACGTTTTTAGAGTACGATGTTGTCCACAATATGTCACCCTTGTTATCCGCCCGCATCGCCTCCTTCCAAAAAAAATTTGGTCACATCTTGGAAAATGTTAATATAGTTGGGCAAATTTAAAGTTTTTCGAAAATTTCCTGAAAACTCGAACTTCCAGAAATTCTGAGTATGCACGTTTTTAGAATACGATGTGGTCCACAATAGGTCACCCTTTTTGTCCGCCCGCATCGCTTCCTTCCTAAAAATATTTGGTCACATCTTGGAAAATGTTAATATAGTTGGGCAAATTTAGTTTTTCGAAAATCTTCTTAAAACTCGAACTTCCAGGAATTCTGAGTATGCACGTTTTTAGAGTACAATGTGGTCCACAATAGGTCACCCTTTTTGTCCGCCCGCATCGCCTCCTTCCAAAAAAAATTTGGTCACATCTTGGAAAATGTTAATATAGTTGGGCAAATTTAAAGTTTTTCGAAAATCTCCTGAAAACGCGAAGTTCCAGGAATTCTGAGTATGCACGTTTTTAGAGTACAATGTGGTCCACAATAGGTCACCCTTTTTGTCCGCCCGCATCGCCTCCTTCCAAAAAAAATTTGGTCACATCTTGGAAAATGTTAATATAGTTGGGCAAATTTAAAGTTTTTCGAAAATCTCCTGAAAACTCGAACTTCCAGGAATTCTGAGTATACACGTTTTTAGAGTACAATGTGGTCCACAATAGGTCACCCTTTTTGTCCGCCCCCATCGCCTCCTTCCAAAAAAAATTTGGTCACATCTTGGAAAATGTTAATATAGTTGGGCAAATTAAAGTTTTTCAAAAATCTCCTGAAAACTCGAACTTCCAGGAATTCTGAGTATGCACGTTTTTAGAGTACGATGTTGTCCATAATATGTCACCCTTTTGATCCGCCCTCATCGCCTCCTTCCTAAAAAAAAATTTGGTCACATCTTGGAAAATGTTAATATAGTTGGACAAATTTAAAGTTTTTCGAAAATTTCCTGAAAACTCGAACTTCCGGAAGTTCTGAGTATGCACGTTTTTAGAGTACGATGTTGTCCACAATATGTCACCCTTTTTATCCGCCCGCATCGCCTCCTCCCTAAAAAAATTTTGTTCGAAAAATGTTAATATAGTTGGGCAAATATAAAGTTTTTCGAAAATCTCCTGAAAACTCGAACTTCCAGGAATTCTGAGTATGCACGTTTTTAGAGTACAATGTGGTCCACAATAGGTCACCCTTTTTGTCCGCCCGCATCGCCTCCTTCCAAAAAAAATTTGATCACATCTTGGAAAATGTTAATATAGTTGGGCAAATTTAAAGTTTTTCGAAAATCTTCTTAAAACTCGAACTTCCAGGAATTCTGAGTATGCACGTTTTTAGAGTACAATGTGGTCCACAATAGGTCACCCTTTTTGTCCGCCCGCATCGCCTCCTTTCAAAAAAAAATTTGGTCACATCTTGGAAAATGTTAATATAGTTGGGCAAATTTAAAGTTTTTCGAAAATCTCCTGAAAACGCGAAGTTCCAGGAATTCTGAGTATGCACGTTTTTAGAGTACAATGTGGTCCACAATAGGTCACCCTTTTTGTCCGCCCGCATCGCCTCCTTCCAAAAAAAATTTGGTCACATCTTGGAAAATGTTAATATAGTTGGGCAAATTTAAAGTTTTTCGAAAATCTCCTGAAAACTCGAACTTCCAGGAATTCTGAGTATGCACGTTTTTAGAGTACAATGTGGTCCACAATAGGTCACCCTTTTTGTCCGCCCGCATCGCCTCCTTCCAAAAAAAATTTGGTCACATCTTGGAAAATGTTAATATAGTTGGGCAAATTTAAAGTTTTTCGAAAATCTTCTTATAACTCGAACTTCCAGGAATTCTGAATATGCACGTTTTTAGAGTACAATGTGGTGCACAATATGTCACCCTTTTTCTCCGCCCGCATCGCCTCCTTCCTAAAAAAATTTGGTCACATCTTGGAAAATGTTAATATAGTTGGGCAAATTTAAAGTTTTTCGAAAATCTC
This sequence comes from Tachina lurida, assembly GCA_944452675.1. Taxonomy (NCBI): domain Eukaryota; kingdom Metazoa; phylum Arthropoda; class Insecta; order Diptera; family Tachinidae; genus Tachina; species Tachina lurida. The sequence continues at coordinate 28,650,186 of OX101752.1, forward strand.
CTGAAAACGCGAAGTTCCAGTAATTCTGAGTATGCACGTTTTTAGAGTACGATGTTGTCCACAATATGTCACCCTTTTTATCCGCCCGCATCGCCTCCTTCCAAAAAAAATTTGGTCACATCTTGGAAAATGTTAATATAGTTGGGCAAATTTAAAGTTTTTCGAAAATTTCCTGAAAACTCGAACTTCCAGAAATTCTGAGTATGCACGTTCTTAGAGTACGATGTGGTCCACAATAGGTCACCCTTTTTGTCCGCCCGCATCGCCTCCTTCCTAAAAAAATTTGGTCACATCTTGGAAAATGTTAATATAGTTGGGCAAATTTAAAGTTTTTCGAAAATCTTCTTAAAACTCGAACTTCCAGGAATTCTGAGTATGCACGTTTTTAGAGTACAATGTGGTCCACAATAGGTCACCCTTTTTGTCCGCCCGCATCGCCTCCTTCCAAAAAAAATTTTGTCACATCTTGGAAAATGTTAATATAGTTGGGCAAATTTAAAGTTTTTCGAAAATCTCCTGAAAACGCGAAGTTCCAGGAATTCTGAGTATGCACGTTTTTAGAGTACGATGTTGTCCACAATATGTCACCATTTTTATCCGCCCGCATCGCCTCCTTCCTAAAAAAAATTTTGTTCGAAAAATGTTAATATAGTTGGGCAAATATAAAGTTTTTCGAAAATCTCCTGAAAACTCGAACTTCCAGGAATTCTGAGTATGCACGTTTTTAGAGTACAATGTGGTCCACAATAGGTCACCCTTTTTGTCCGCCCGCATCGCCTCCTTCCAAAAAAAATTTGGTCACATCTTGGAAAATGTTAATATAGTTGGGCAAATTTAAAGTTTTTCGAAAATCTCCTGAAAACTCGAACTTCCAGGAATTCTGAGTATGCACGTTTTTAGAGTACAATGTGGTCCACAATAGGTCACCCTTTTTGTCCGCCCGCATCGCCTCCTTCCAAAAAAAATTTGGTCACATCTTGGAAAATGTTAATATAGTTGGGAAAATTTAAAGTTTTTCGAAAATCTTCTTATAACTCGAACTTCCAGGAATTCTGAGTATGCACGTTTTTAGAGTACAATGTGGTGCACAATATGTCACCCTTTTTGTCCGCCCGCATCGCCTCCTTCCAAAAAAAAGTTGGTCACATCTTGGAAAATGTTAATATAGTTGGACAAATTTAAAATTTTTCGAAAATCTCGTAAAAACTCGAACTTCCAGAAGTTCTGAGTATGCACGTTTTTAGAGTACAATGTTGTCCACAATATGTCACCCTTTTTATCCGCCCGCATCGCCTCCTTCCAAAAAAAATTTGGTCACATCTTGGAAAATGTTAATATAGTTGGGCAAATTTAAAGTTTTTCGAAAATTTCCTGAAAACTCGAACTTCCAGAAATTCTGAGTATGCACGTTTTTAGAGTACGATGTGGTCCACAATAGGTCACCCTTTTTGTCCGCCCGCATCGCCTCCTTCCTAAAAAAATTTGGTCACATCTTGGAAAATGTTAATATAGTTGGACAAATTTAAAATTTTACGAAAATCTCGTAAAAACTCGAACTTCCAGAAGTTCTGAGTATGCACGTTTTTACAGTACTATGTGGTCCATAATAGTTGGCCACTTTTGTCCGCCCGCATCGACTCCTTCCCAAAAAAAATTTGGTCAAATCTTGGAAAATGTTAATATAGTTGGTCAAGTTTAAGGATTTTTCCTGAAAACTCGAACTTCCATAAATTCTATGTATGCACTTTTTTAGAGCAGAATGTGGTCCATAATAGGTCTCCACTTTTGTCAGGCCGCATCGCCCCCTTCCTAAAAAAATTTTGTTCGAAAAATGTTACTATAGTTGGGCAAATTTAAAGTTTTTCGAAAATCTCCTGAAAACGCGAAGTTCCAGGAATTCTGACTATGCACGTTTTTAGAGTACGATGTTGTCCACAATATGTCACCCTTTTTATCCGCCCGCATCGCCTCCTTCCTAAAAAAATTTTGTTCGAAAAATGTTAATATAGTTGGGCAAATATAAAGTTTTTCGAAAATCTCCTGAAAACTCGAACTTCCAGGAATTCTGAGTATGCACGTTTTTAGAGTACAATGTGGTCCACAATAGGTCACCCTTTTTGTCCGCCCGCATCGCCTCCTTCCTAAAAAAATTTGGTCACATCTTGGAAAATGTTAATATAGTTGGGCAAATTTAAAGTTTTTCGAAGATCTCCTGAAAACGCGAAGTTCCAGGAATTCTGAGTATGCACGTTTTTAGAGTACGATGTTGTCCACAATAGGTCACCCTTTTTATCCGCCCGCATCGCCTCCTTCCAAAAAAAATTTGGTCACATCTTGGAAAATGTTAATATAGTTGGGCAAATTTAAAGTTTTTCGAAAATTTCCTGAAAACTCGAACTTCCAGAAATTCTGAGTATGCACGTTTTTAGAGTACGATGTGGTCCACAATAGGTCACCCTTTTTTGTCCGCCCGCATCGCCTCCTTCCTAAAAAAATTTGGTCACATCTTGGAAAATGTTAATATAGTTGGACAAATTTAAAATTTTACGAAAATCTCGTAAAAACTCGAACTTCCAGAAGTTCTGAGTATGCACGTTTTTACAGTACTATGTGGTCCATAATAGTTGGCCACTTTTGTCCGCCCGCATCGACTCCTTCCCAAAAAAATTTGGTCAAATCTTGGAAAATGTTAATATAGTTGGTCAAGTTTAAGGTTTTTTCCTGAAAACTCGAACTTCCATAAATTCTATGTATGCACTTTTTTAGAGCAGAATGTGGTCCATAATAGGTCTCCACTTTTGTCCGCCCGCATCGCCTCCTTCCTAAAAAAATTTTGTTCGAAAAATGTTACTATAATTGGGCAAATTTAAAGTTTTTCGAAAATCTCCTGAAAACTCGAACTTCCAGGAATTCTGAGTATGCACGTTTTTAGAGCACAATGTGGTCCACAATAGGTCACCCTTTTTATCCGCCCGCATCGCCTCCTTCCAAAAAAAATTTGGTCACATCTTGGAAAATGTTAATATAGTTGGGCAAATTTAAAGTTTTTCGAAAATTTCCTGAAAACTCGAACTTCCAGAAATTCTGAGTATGCACGTTTTTAAAGTACGATATGGTCCACAATAGGTCACCCTTTCTGTCCGCCCGCATCGCCTCCTTCCTAAAAAAATTTGGTCACATCTTGGAAAATGTTAATATAGTTGGACAAATTTAAAATTTTTCGAAAATCTCGTAAAAACTCGAACTTCCAGAAGTTCTGAGTATGCACGTTTTTACAGTACTATGTGGTCCATAATAGTTGGCCACTTTTGTCCGCCCGCATCGACTCCTTCCCCAAAAAAATTTGGTCAAATCTTGGAAAATGTTAATATAGTTGGTCAAGTTTAAGGTTTTTTCCTGAAAACTCGAACTTCCATAAATTCTATGTATGCACTTTTTTAGAGCAGAATGTGGTCCATAATAGGTCTCCACTTTTGTCCGCCCGCATCGCCCCCTTCCTAAAAAAATTTTGTTCGAAAAATGTTACTATAGTTGGGCAAATTTAAAGTTTTTCGAAAATCTCCTGAAAACGCGAAGTTCCAGGAATTCTGAGTATGCACGTTTTTAAAGTACGATGTTGTCCACAATATGTCACCCTTTTTATCCGCCCGCATCGCCTCCTTCCTAAAAAAATTTTGTTCGAAAAATGTTAATATAGTTGGGCAAATATAAAGTTTTTCGAAAATCTCCCGAAAACTCGCACTTCCAGGAATTCTGAGTATGCACGTTTTTAGAGTACAATGTGGTCCACAATAGGTCACACTTTTTGTCCACCCGCGTCGCCTCCTTCCAAAAAAAATTTGGTCACATCTTGGAAAATGTTAATATAGTTGGACAAATTTAAAATTTTTCGAAAATCTCGTAAAAACTCGAACTTCCAGAAGTTCTGAGTATGCACGTTTTTACAGTACTATGTTGTCCATAATAGTTGGCCACTTTTGTCCGCCCGCATCGACTCCTTCCCAAAAAAAATTTGGTCACATCTTGAAAAATGTTAATATAGTTGGGCAAATTTAAAGTTTTTCGAAAATCTCCTGAAAGCTCGAACTTCCAGGAATTCTGAGTATGCACGTTTTTAGAGTACAATGTGGTCCACAATAGGTCACCCTTTTTGTCCGCCCGCATCGCCTCCTTCCTAAAAAAATTTGGTCACATCTTGGAAAATGTTAATATAGTTGGGCAAATTTAAAGTTTTTCGAAGATCTCCTGAAAACGCGAAGTTCCAGGAATTCTGAGTATGCACGTTTTTAGAGTACGATGTTGTCCACAATATGTCACCCTTTTTATCCGCCCGCATCGCCTCCTTCCAAAAAAAATTTGGTCACATCTTGGAAAATGTTAATATAGTTGGGCAAATTTAAAGTTTTTCGAAAATTTCCTGAAAACTCGAACTTCCAGAAATTCTGAGTATGCACGTTTTTAAAATACGATGTGGTCCACAATAGGTCACCCTTTTTGTCCGCCCGCATCGCCTCCTTCCTAAAAAAATTTGGTCACATCTTGGAAAATGTTAATATAGTTGGACAAATTTAAAATTTTACGAAAATCTCGTAAAAACTCGAACTTCCAGAAGTTCTGAGTATGCACGTTTTTACAGTACTATGTGGTCCATAATAGTTGGCCACTTTTGTCCGCCCGCATCGACTACTTCCCAAAAAAAATTTGGTCAAATCTTGGAAAATGTTAATATAGTTGGTCAAGTTTAAGGTTTTTTCCTGAAAACTCGAACTTCCATAAATTCTATGTATGCATTTTTTTAGAGCAGAATGTGGTCCATAATAGGTCTCCACTTTTGTCCGCCCGCATCGCCTCCTTCCTAAAAAAATTTTGTTCGAAAAATGTTACTATAATTAGGCAAATTTAAAGTTTTTCGAAAATCTCCTGAAAACTCGAACTTCCAGGAATTCTGAGTATGCACGTTTTTAGAGCACAATGTGGTCCACAATAGGTCACCCTTTTTATCCGCCCGCATCGCCTCCTTCCAAAAAAAATTTGGTCACATCTTGGAAAATGTTAATATAGTTGGGCAAATTTAAAGTTTTTCGAAAATTTCCTGAAAACTCGAACTTCCAGAAATTCTGAGTATGCACGTTTTTAAAGTACGATGTGGTCCACAATAGGTCACCCTTTCTGTCCGCCCGCATCGCCTCCTTCCTAAAAAAATTTGGTCACATCTTGGAAAATGCTAATATAGTTAGACAAATTTAAAATTTTTCGAAAATCTCGTAAAAACTCGAACTTCCAGAAGTTCTGAGTATGCACGTTTTTACAGTACTATGTGGTCCATAATAGTTGGCCACTTTTGTCCGCCCGCATCGACTCCTTCCCCAAAAAAATTTGGTCAAATCTTGGAAAATGTTAATATAGTTGGTCAAGTTTAAGGTTTTTTCCTGAAAACTCGAACTTCCATAAATTCTATGTATGCACTTTTTTAGAGCAGAATGTGGTCCATAATAGGTCTCCACTTTTGTCCGGCCGCATCGCCCCCTTCCTAAAAAAATTTTGTTCGAAAAATGTTACTATAGTTGGGCAAATTTAAAGTTTTTCGAAAATCTCCTGAAAACGCGAAGTTCCAGGAATTCTGACTATGCACGTTTTTAGAGTACGATGTTGTCCACAATATGTCACCCTTTTTATCCGCCCGCATCGCCTCCTTCCTAAAAAAATTTTGTTCGAAAAATGTTAATATAGTTGGGCAAATATAAAGTTTTTCGAAAATCTCCTGAAAACTCGAACTTCCAGGAATTCTGAGTATGCACGTTTTTAGAGTACAATGTGGTCCACAATAGGTCACACTTTTTGTCCGCCCGCGTCGCCTCCTTCCAAAAAAAATTTGGTCACATCTTGGAAACTCGAACTTCCAGGAATTCTGAGTATGCACGTTTTTAGAGTACAATGTGGTCCACAATAGGTCACCCTTTTTGTCCGCCCGCATCGCCTCCTTCCAAAAAAAATTTGGTCACATCTTGGAAAATGTTAATATAGTTGGGCAAATTTAAAGTTTTTCGAAAATCTTCTTAAAACTCGAACTTCCAGGAATTCTGAGTATGCACGTTTTTAGAGTACAATGTGGTCCACAATAGGTCACCCTTTTTGTCCGCCCGCATCGCCTCCTTCCTAAAAAAATTTGGTCACATCTTGGAAAATGTTAATATAGTTGGGCAAATTTAAAGTTTTTCGAAAATCTCCTGAAAACGCGAAGTTCCAGGAATTCTGAGTATGCACGTTTTTAGAGTACGATGTTGTCCACAATATGTCACCCTTTTTGTCCGCCCGCATCGACTCCTTCCCAAAAAAAATTTGGTCACATCTTGGAAAATGTTAATATAGTTGGGCAAATTTAAAGTTTTTCGAAAATCTCCTGAAAGCTCGAACTTCCAGGAATTCTGAGTATGCACGTTTTTAGAGTACAATGTGGTCCACAATAGGTCACCCTTTTTGTCTGCCCGCATCGCCTCCTTCCTAAAAAAATTTGGTCACATCTTGGAAAATGTTAATATAGTTGGGCAAATTTAAAGTTTTTCGAAGATCTCCTGAAAACGCGAAGTTCCAGGAATTCTGAGTATGCACGTTTTTAGAGTACGATGTTGTCCACAATATGTCACCCTTTTTATCCGCCCGCATCGCCTCCTTCCAAAAAAAATTTGGTCACATCTTGGAAAATGTTAATATAGTTGGGCAAATTTAAAGTTTTTCGAAAATTTCCTGAAAACTCGAACTTCCAGAAATTCTGAGTATGCACGTTTTTAGAGTACGATGTGGTCCACAATAGGTCACCCTTTTTTGTCCGCCCGCATCGCCTCCTTCCTAAAAAAATTTGGTCACATCTTGGAAAATGTTAATATAGTTGGACAAATTTAAAATTTTACGAAAATCTCGTAAAAACTCGAACTTCCAGAAGTTCTGAATATGCACGTTTTTACAGTACTATGTGGTCCATAATAGTTGGCCACTTTTGTCCGCCCGCATCGACTCCTTCCCAAAAAAAATTTGGTCAAATCTTGGAAAATGTTAATATAGTTGGTCAAGTTTAAGGTTTTTTCCTGAAAACTCGAACTTCCATAAATTCTATGTATGCACTTTTTTAGAGCAGAATGTGGTCCATAATAGGTCTCCACTTTTGTCCGCCCGCATCGCCTCCTTCCTAAAAAAATTTTGTTCGAAAAATGTTACTATAATTGGGCAAATTTAAAGTTTTTCGAAAATCTCCTGAAAACTCGAACTTCCAGGAATTCTGAGTATGCACGTTTTTAGAGCACAATGTGGTCCACAATAGGTCACCCTTTTTATCCGCCCGCATCGCCTCCTTCCAAAAAAAATTTGGTCACATCTTGGAAAATGTTAATATAGTTGGGCAAATTTAAAGTTTTTCGAAAATTTCCTGAAAACTCGAACTTCCAGAAATTCTGAGTATGCACGTTTTTAAAGTACGATATGGTCCACAATAGGTCACCCTTTCTGTCCGCCCGCATCGCCTCCTTCCTAAAAAAATTTGGTCACATCTTGGAAAATGTTAATATAGTTGGACAAATTTAAAATTTTTCGAAAATCTCGTAAAAACTCGAACTTCCAGAAGTTCTGAGTATGCACGTTTTTACAGTACTATGTGGTCCATAATAGTTGGCCACTTTTGTCCGCCCGCATCGACTCCTTCCCCAAAAAAATTTGGTCAAATCTTGGAAAATGTTAATATAGTTGGTCAAGTTTAAGGTTTTTTCCTGAAAACTCGAACTTCCATAAATTCTATGTATGCACTTTTTTAGAGCAGAATGTGGTCCATAATAGGTCTCCACTTTTGTCCGCCCGCATCGCCCCCTTCCTAAAAAAATTTTGTTCGAAAAATGTTACTATAGTTGGGCAAATTTAAAGTTTTTCGAAAATCTCCTGAAAACGCGAAGTTCCAGGAATTCTGAGTATGCACGTTTTTAAAGTACGATGTTGTCCACAATATGTCACCCTTTTTATCCGCCCGCATCGCCTCCTTCCTAAAAAAATTTTGTTCGAAAAATGTTAATATAGTTGGGCAAATATAAAGTTTTTCGAAAATCTCCCGAAAACTCGCACTTCCAGGAATTCTGAGTATGCACGTTTTTAGAGTACAATGTGGTCCACAATAGGTCACACTTTTTGTCCACCCGCGTCGCCTCCTTCCAAAAAAAATTTGGTCACATCTTGGAAAATGTTAATATAGTTGGACAAATTTAAAATTTTTCGAAAATCTCGTAAAAACTCGAACTTCCAGAAGTTCTGAGTATGCACGTTTTTACAGTACTATGTTGTCCATAATAGTTGGCCACTTTTGTCCGCCCGCATCGACTCCTTCCCAAAAAAAATTTGGTCACATCTTGAAAAATGTTAATATAGTTGGGCAAATTTAAAGTTTTTCGAAAATCTCCTGAAAGCTCGAACTTCCAGGAATTCTGAGTATGCACGTTTTTAGAGTACAATGTGGTCCACAATAGGTCACCCTTTTTGTCCGCCCGCATCGCCTCCTTCCTAAAAAAATTTGGTCACATCTTGGAAAATGTTAATATAGTTGGGCAAATTTAAAGTTTTTCGAAGATCTCCTGAAAACGCGAAGTTCCAGGAATTCTGAGTATGCACGTTTTTAGAGTACGATGTTGTCCACAATATGTCACCCTTTTTATCCGCCCGCATCGCCTCCTTCCAAAAAAAATTTGGTCACATCTTGGAAAATGTTAATATAGTTGGGCAAATTTAAAGTTTTTCGAAAATTTCCTGAAAACTCGAACTTCCAGAAATTCTGAGTATGCACGTTTTTAAAATACGATGTGGTCCACAATAGGTCACCCTTTTTGTCCGCCCGCATCGCCTCCTTCCTAAAAAAATTTGGTCACATCTTGGAAAATGTTAATATAGTTGGACAAATTTAAAATTTTACGAAAATCTCGTAAAAACTCGAACTTCCAGAAGTTCTGAGTATGCACGTTTTTACAGTACTATGTGGTCCATAATAGTTGGCCACTTTTGTCCGCCCGCATCGACTACTTCCCAAAAAAAATTTGGTCAAATCTTGGAAAATGTTAATATAGTTGGTCAAGTTTAAGGTTTTTTCCTGAAAACTCGAACTTCCATAAATTCTATGTATGCATTTTTTTAGAGCAGAATGTGGTCCATAATAGGTCTCCACTTTTGTCCGCCCGCATCGCCTCCTTCCTAAAAAAATTTTGTTCGAAAAATGTTACTATAATTAGGCAAATTTAAAGTTTTTCGAAAATCTCCTGAAAACTCGAACTTCCAGGAATTCTGAGTATGCACGTTTTTAGAGCACAATGTGGTCCACAATAGGTCACCCTTTTTATCCGCCCGCATCGCCTCCTTCCAAAAAAAATTTGGTCACATCTTGGAAAATGTTAATATAGTTGGGCAAATTTAAAGTTTTTCGAAAATTTCCTGAAAACTCGAACTTCCAGAAATTCTGAGTATGCACGTTTTTAAAGTACGATGTGGTCCACAATAGGTCACCCTTTCTGTCCGCCCGCATCGCCTCCTTCCTAAAAAAATTTGGTCACATCTTGGAAAATGCTAATATAGTTAGACAAATTTAAAATTTTTCGAAAATCTCGTAAAAACTCGAACTTCCAGAAGTTCTGAGTATGCACGTTTTTACAGTACTATGTGGTCCATAATAGTTGGCCACTTTTGTCCGCCCGCATCGACTCCTTCCCCAAAAAAATTTGGTCAAATCTTGGAAAATGTTAATATAGTTGGTCAAGTTTAAGGTTTTTTCCTGAAAACTCGAACTTCCATAAATTCTATGTATGCACTTTTTTAGAGCAGAATGTGGTCCATAATAGGTCTCCACTTTTGTCCGGCCGCATCGCCCCCTTCCTAAAAAAATTTTGTTCGAAAAATGTTACTATAGTTGGGCAAATTTAAAGTTTTTCGAAAATCTCCTGAAAACGCGAAGTTCCAGGAATTCTGACTATGCACGTTTTTAGAGTACGATGTTGTCCACAATATGTCACCCTTTTTATCCGCCCGCATCGCCTCCTTCCTAAAAAAATTTTGTTCGAAAAATGTTAATATAGTTGGGCAAATATAAAGTTTTTCGAAAATCTCCTGAAAACTCGAACTTCCAGGAATTCTGAGTATGCACGTTTTTAGAGTACAATGTGGTCCACAATAGGTCACACTTTTTGTCCGCCCGCGTCGCCTCCTTCCAAAAAAAATTTGGTCACATCTTGGAAACTCGAACTTCCAGGAATTCTGAGTATGCACGTTTTTAGAGTACAATGTGGTCCACAATAGGTCACCCTTTTTGTCCGCCCGCATCGCCTCCTTCCAAAAAAAATTTGGTCACATCTTGGAAAATGTTAATATAGTTGGGCAAATTTAAAGTTTTTCGAAAATCTTCTTAAAACTCGAACTTCCAGGAATTCTGAGTATGCACGTTTTTAGAGTACAATGTGGTCCACAATAGGTCACCCTTTTTGTCCGCCCGCATCGCCTCCTTCCTAAAAAAATTTGGTCACATCTTGGAAAATGTTAATATAGTTGGGCAAATTTAAAGTTTTTCGAAAATCTCCTGAAAACGCGAAGTTCCAGGAATTCTGAGTATGCACGTTTTTAGAGTACGATGTTGTCCACAATATGTCACCCTTTTTGTCCGCCCGCATCGACTCCTTCCCAAAAAAAATTTGGTCACATCTTGGAAAATGTTAATATAGTTGGGCAAATTTAAAGTTTTTCGAAAATCTCCTGAAAGCTCGAACTTCCAGGAATTCTGAGTATGCACGTTTTTAGAGTACAATGTGGTCCACAATAGGTCACCCTTTTTGTCTGCCCGCATCGCCTCCTTCCTAAAAAAATTTGGTCACATCTTGGAAAATGTTAATATAGTTGGGCAAATTTAAAGTTTTTCGAAGATCTCCTGAAAACGCGAAGTTCCAGGAATTCTGAGTATGCACGTTTTTAGAGTACGATGTTGTCCACAATATGTCACCCTTTTTATCCGCCCGCATCGCCTCCTTCCAAAAAAAATTTGGTCACATCTTGGAAAATGTTAATATAGTTGGGCAAATTTAAAGTTTTTCGAAAATTTCCTGAAAACTCGAACTTCCAGAAATTCTGAGTATGCACGTTTTTAGAGTACGATGTGGTCCACAATAGGTCACCCTTTTTTGTCCGCCCGCATCGCCTCCTTCCTAAAAAAATTTGGTCACATCTTGGAAAATGTTAATATAGTTGGACAAATTTAAAATTTTACGAAAATCTCGTAAAAACTCGAACTTCCAGAAGTTCTGAATATGCACGTTTTTACAGTACTATGTGGTCCATAATAGTTGGCCACTTTTGTCCGCCCGCATCGACTCCTTCCCAAAAAAAATTTGGTCAAATCTTGGAAAATGTTAATATAGTTGGTCAAGTTTAAGGTTTTTTCCTGAAAACTCGAACTTCCATAAATTCTATGTATGCACTTTTTTAGAGCAGAATGTGGTCCATAATAGGTCTCCACTTTTGTCCGCCCGCATCGCCTCCTTCCTAAAAAAATTTTGTTCGAAAAATGTTACTATAATTGGGCAAATTTAAAGTTTTTCGAAAATCTCCTGAAAACTCGAACTTCCAGGAATTCTGAGTATGCACGTTTTTAGAGCACAATGTGGTCCACAATAGGTCACCCTTTTTATCCGCCCGCATCGCCTCCTTCCAAAAAAAATTTGGTCACATCTTGGAAAATGTTAATATAGTTGGGCAAATTTAAAGTTTTTCGAAAATTTCCTGAAAACTCGAACTTCCAGAAATTCTGAGTATGCACGTTTTTAAAGTACGATGTGGTCCACAATAGGTCACCCTTTCTGTCCGCCCGCATCGCCTCCTTCCTAAAAAAATTTGGTCACATCTTGGAAAATGTTAATATAGTTGGACAAATTTAAAATTTTTCGAAAATCTCGTAAAAACTCGAACTTCCAGAAGTTCTGAGTATGCACGTTTTTACAGTACTATGTGGTCCATAATAGTTGGCCACTTTTGTCCGCCCGCATCGACTCCTTCCCCAAAAAAATTTGGTCAAATCTTGGAAAATGTTAATATAGTTGGTCAAGTTTAAGGTTTTTTCCTGAAAACTCGAACTTCCATAAATTCTATGTATGCACTTTTTTAGAGCAGAATGTGGCCCATAATAGGTCTCCACTTTTGTCCGCCCGCATCGCCTCCTTCCTAAAAAAATTTTGTTCGAAAAATGTTACTATAGTTGGGCAAATTTAAAGTTTTTCGAAAATCTCCTGAAAACTCGAACTTCCAGGAATTCTGAGTATGCACGTTTTTAGAGCACAATGTGGTCCACAATAGGTCACCCTTTTTGTCCGCCCGCATCGCCTCCTTCCTAAAAAAATTTGGTCACATCTTGGATTATGTTAATATAGTTGGGCAATTTTAAAGTTTTTCGAAAATCTCCTGAAAACGCGAAGTTCCAGGAATTCTGAGTATGCACGTTTTTAGAGCACAATGTGGTCCACAATAGGTCACCCTTTTTGTCTGCCCGCATCGCCTCCTTCCTAAAAAAATTTGGTCACATCTTGGAAAATGTTAATATAGTTGGGCAATTTTAAAGTTTTTCGAAAATCTCCTGAAAACGCGAAGTTCCAGGAATTCTGAGTATGCACGTTTTTAGAGTACGATGTTGTCCACAATATGTCACCCTTCTTATCCGCCCGCATCGCCTCCTTCCAAAAAAAATTTGGTCACATCTTGGAAAATGTTAATATAGTTGGGCAAATTTAAAGTTTTTCGAAAATTTCCTGAAAACTCGAACTTCCAGAAATTCTGAGTATGCAAGTTTTTAGAGTACGATGTGGTCCACAATAGGTCACCCTTTTTGTCCGCCCGCATCGCCTCCTTCCTAAAAAAATTTGGTCACATCTTGGAAAATGTTAATATAGTTGGGCAAATTTAAAGTTTTTCGAAAATCTCCTGAAAACGCGAAGTTCCAGGAATTCTGAGTATGCACGTTTTTAGAGTACGATGTTGTCCACAATATGTCACCCTTTTTATCCGCCCGCATCGCCTCCTTCCTAAAAAAATTTTGTTCGAAAAATGTTAATATAGTTGGGCAAATATAAAGTTTTTCGAAAATCTCCTCAAAACTCGAACTTCCAGGAATTCTCAGTATGCACGTTTTTAGAGTACAATGTGGTCCATAATAGGTCAACCTTTTTGTCCGCCCGCATCGCCTCCTTCCAAAAAAAATTTGGTCACATCTTGGAAAATGTTAATACAGTTGGGCAAATTTAAAGTTTTTCGAAAATCTCCTGAAAACTCGAACTTCCAGGAATTCTGAGTATGCATGTTTTTAGAGTGCAATGTGGTCCACAATAGGTCACCCTTTTTGTCCGCCCGCATCGCCTCCTTTTTTAAAAAAATTTGGTCACATCTTGGAAAATGTTAATACAGTTGGGCAAATTTAAAGTTTTTCGAAAATCTCCTGAAAACTCGAACTTCCAGGAATTCTGAGTATGCATGTTTTTAGAGTGCAAAGTGGTCCACAATAGGTCACCCTTTTTGTCCGCCCGCATCGCCTCCTTTTTTAAAAAAATTTGGTCACATCTTGGAAAATGTTAATACAGTTGGGCAAATTTAAAGTTTTTCGAAAATCTCCTGAAAACTCGAACTTCCAGGAATTCTGAGTATGCATGTTTTTAGAGTGCAATGTGGTCCACAATATGTCACCCTTTTTATCCGCCCGCATCGCCTCCTTCCAAAAAAAATTTGGTCACATCTTGGAAAATGTTAATCTAGTTGGGCAAATTTAAAGTTTTTCGAAAATTTCCTGAAAACTCGAACTTCCAGAAATTCTGAGTATGCACGTTTTTAGAGTACGATGTGGTCCACAATAGGTCACCCTTTTTGTCCGCCCGCATCGCCTCCTTCCTAAAAAAATTTGGTCACATCTTGGAAAATGTTAATATAGTTGGACAAATTTAAAATTTTTCGAAAATCTCTTAAAAACTCGAACTTCCAGAAGTTCTGAGTATGCACGTTTTTAGAGTACGATGTTGTCCACAATATGTCACCCTTTTTATCCGCCCGCATCGCCTCCTTCCAAAAAAAATTTGGTCACATCTTGGAAAATGTTAATATAGTTGGTCAAGTTTAAGGTTTTTTCCTGAAAACTCGAACTTCCATAAATTCTATGTATGCACTTTTTTAGAGCAGAATGTGGTCCATAATAGGTCTCCACTTTTGTCCGCCCGCATCGCCTCCTTCCTACAAAAATTTTGTTCGAAAAATGTTACTATAGTTGGGCAAATTTAAAGTTTTTCGAAAATCTCCTGAAAACTCGAACTTCCAGGAATTCTGAGTATGCACGTTTTTAGAGTACAATGTGGTCCACAATATGTCACCCTTTTTATCCGCCCGCATCGCCTCCTTCCAAAAAAAATTTGGTCACATCTTGGAAAATGTTAATATAGTTGGGCAAATTTAAAGTTTTTCGAAAATTTCCTGAAAACTCGAACTTCCAGAAGTTCTGAGTATGCACGTTTTTAGAGTACGATGTGGTCCACAATAGGTCACCCTTTTTGTCCGCCCGCATCGCCTCCTTCCTAAAAAAATTTGGTCAAATCTTGGAAAATGTTAATATAGTTGGTCAAGTTTAAGGTTTTTTCCTGAAAACTCGAACTTCCATAAATTCTATGTATGCACTTTTTTAGAGTACGATGTTGTCCACAATATGTCACCCTTTTTATCCGCCCGCATCGCCTCCTTCCTAAAAAAATTTGGTCACATCTTGGAAAATGTTAATATAGTTGGGCAAATATAAAGTTTTTCGAAAATCTCCTGAAAACTCGAACTTCCAGGAATTCTGAGTATGCACGTTTTTAGAGTACGATGTGGTCCACAATAGGTCACCCTTTTTGTCCGCCCGCATCGCCTCCTTCCTAAAAAAATTAGGTCACATCTTGGAAAATGTTAATATAGTTGGACAAATTTAAAATTTTTCGAAAATCTCGTAAAAACTCGAACTTCCAGAAGTTCTGAGTATGCACGTTTTTACAGTACTATGTGGTCCATAATAGTTGGCCACTTTTGTCCGCCCGCATCGACTCCTTCCCAAAAAAAATTTGGTCAAATCTTGGAAAATGTTAATATAGTTGGTCAAGTTTAAGGTTTTTTCCTGAAAACTCGAACTTCCATAAATTCTATGTATGCACTTTTTTAGAGTACGATGTTGTCCACAATATGTCACCCTTTTTATCCGCCCGCATCGCCTCCTTCCAAAAAAAATTTGGTCACATCTTGGAAAATGCTAATATAGTTGGGCAAATTTAAAGTTTTTCGAAAATTTCCTGAAAACTCGAACTTCCAGAAATTCTGAGTATGCACGTTTTTAGAGTACGATGTGGTCCACAATAGGTCACCCTTTTTGCCCGCCCGCATCGCCTCCTTCCTAAAAAAATTTGGTCACATCTTGGAAAATGTTAATATAGTTGGACAAATTTAAAATTTTTCGAAAATCTCGTAAAAACTCGAACTTCCAGAAGTTCTGAGTATGCACGTTTTTACAGTACTATGTGGTCCATAATAGTTGGCCACTTTTGTCCGCCCGCATCCACTCCTTCCCAAAAAAAATTTGGTCAAATCTTGGAAAATGTTAATATAGTTGGTCAAGTTTAAGGTTTTTTCCTGAAAACTCGAACTTCCATAAATTCTATGTATGCACTTTTTTAGAGCAGAATGTGGTCCATAATAGGTCTCCACTTTTGTCCGCCCGCATCGCCTCCTTCCTAAAAAAATTTTGTTCGAAAAATGTTACTATAGTTGGGCAAATTTAAAGTTTTTCGAAAGTCTCCTGAAAACTCGAACTTCCAGGAATTCTGAGTATGCACGTTTTTAGAGTGCAATGTGGTCCACAATAGGTCACCCTTTTTGTCCGCCCGCATCGCCTCCTTCCAAAAAAAATTTGGTCACATCTTGGAAAATGTTAATATAGTTAAGCAAATTTAAAGTTTTTCGAAAATCTCCTGAAAACGCGAAGTTCCACGAATTCTGAGTATGCACGTTTTTAGAGTACGATGTTGTCCACAATATGTCACCCTTTTTATCCGCCCGCATCGCCACCTTCCTAAAAAAAATTTGGTCACATCTTGGAAAATGTTAATATAGTTGGACAAATTTAAAGTTTTTCGAAAATTTCCTGAAAACTCAAACTTCCAGAAATTCTGAGTATGCACGTTTTTAGAGTATGATGTTGTCCACAATATGTCACCCTTTTTATCCGCCCGCATCGCCTCCTTCCAAAAAAAATTTGGTCACATCTTGGAAAATGTTAATATAGTTGGGCAAATTTAAAGTTTTTCGAAAATTTCCTGAAAACTCGAACTTCCAGAAATTCTGAGTATGCACGTTTTTAGAGTACGATGTGGTCCACAATAGGTCACCCTTTTTGTCCGCCCGCATCGCCTCCTTCCTAAAAAAATTTGGTCACATATTGGAAAATGTTAATATAGTTGGACAAATTTAAAATTTTTCGAAAATCTCGTAAAAACTCGAACTTCCAGAAGTTCTGAGTATGCACGTTTTTACAGTACTATGTGGTCCATAATAGTTGGCCACTTTTGTCCGCCCGCATCGACTCCTTCCCAAAAAAAATTGGTCAAATCATGGAAAATGTTAATATAGTTGGTCAAGTTTAAGGTTTTTTCCTGAAAACTCGAACTTCCATAAATTCTATGTATGCACTTTTTTAGAGCAGAATGTGGTCCATAATAGGTCTCCACTTTTGTCCGCCCGCATCGCCTCCTTCCTAAAAAAATTTTGTTCGAAAAATGTTACTGTAGTTGGGCAAATTTAAAGTTTTTCGAAAATCTCCTGAAAACGCGAAGTTCCACGAATTCTGAGTATGCACTTTTTAGAGTACGATGTTGTCCACAATATGTCAGCCTTTTTATCCGCCCGCATCGCCTCCTTCCTAAAAAAATTTTGTTCGAAAAATGTTAATATAGTTGAACAAATATAAAGTTTTTCGAAAATCTCCTGAAAACTCGAACTTCCAGGAATTCTGAGGATGCACGTTTTTAGAGTACGATGTTGTCCACAATATGTCACCCTTTTTATCCGCCCGCATCGCCTCCTTCCAAAAAAAATTTGGTCACATCTTGGAAAATGTTAATATAGTTGGGCAAATTTAAAGTTTTTCGAAAATTTCCTGAAAACTCGAACTTCCAGAAATTCTGAGTATGCACGTTTTTAGAGTACGATGTGGTCCACAATAGGTCACCTTTTTGTCCGCCCGCATCGCCTCCTTCCTAAAAAAATTTGGTCACATCTTGGAAAATGTTAATATAGTTGGACAAATTTAAAATTTTTCGAAAATCTCGTAAAAACTCGAACTTCCAGAAGTTCTGAGTATGCACGTTTTTACAGTACTATGTGGTCCATAATAGTTGGCCACTTTTGTCCGCCCGCATCGACTCCTTCCCAAAAAAAATTTGGTCAAATCTTGGAAAATGTTAATATAGTTGGTCAAGTTTAAGGTTTTTTCCTGAAAACTCGAACTTCCATAAATTCTATGTATGCACTTTTTTAGAGCAGAATGTGGTCCATAATAGGTCTCCACTTTTGTCCGCCCGCATCGCCTCCTTCCTAAAAAAATTTTGTTCGAAAAATGTTACTGTAGTTGAACAAATTTAAAGTTTTTCGAAAATCTCCTGAAAACGCGAAGTTCCACGAATTCTGAGTATGCACGTTTTTAGAGTACGATGTTTTCCACAATATGTCACCACTTTTATCCGCCCGCATCGCCTCCTTCCTAAAAAAAATTTGGTCACATCTTGGAAAATGTTAATATAGTTGGACAAATTTAAAGTTTTTCGAAAATTTCCTGAAAACTCGAACTTCCAGAAATTCTGAGTATGCACGTTTTTAGAGTACGATGTTGTCCACAATATGTCACCCTTTTTATCCGCCCGCATCGCCTCCTTCCAAAAAAAATTTGGTCACATCTTGGAAAATGTTAATATAGTTGGGCAAATTTATAGTTTTTCGAAAATTTCCTGAAAACTCGAACTTCCAGAAATTCTGAGTATGCACGCTTTTAGAGTACGATGTGGTCCACAATAGGTCACCCTTTTTGTCCGCCCGCATCGCCTCCTTCCTAAAAAAATTTGGTCACATCTTGGAAAATGTTAATATAGTTGGACAAATTTAAAATTTTTCGAAAATCTCGTAAAAACTCGAACTTGCAGAAGTTCTGAGTATGCACGTTTTTACAGTACTATGTGGTCCATAATAGTTGGCCACTTTTGTCCGCCCGCATCTATTCCTTCCCAAAAAAAATTTGGTCAAATCATGGAAAATGTTAATATAGTTGGTTAAGTTTAAGGTTTTTTCCTGAAAACTCGAACTTCCATAAATTCTATGTATGCACTTTTTTAGAGTACGATGTTGTCCACAATATGTCACCCTTTTTATCCGCCCGCATCGCCTCCTTCCTAAAAAAATTTTGTTCGAAAAATGTTACTGTAGTTGAACAAATTTAAAGTTTTTCGAAAATCTCCTGAAAACGCGAAGTTCCACGAATTCTGAGTATGCACGTTTTTAGAGTACGATGTTGTCCACAATATGTCACCCTTTTTATCCGCCCGCATCGCCTCCTTCCTAAAAAAATTTTGTTCGAAAAATGTTAATATAGTTGGGCAAATATAAAGTTTTTTCGAAAATCTCCTGAAAACTCGAACTTCCAGGAATTCTGACTATGCACGTTTTTAGAGTACAATGTGGTCCACAATAGGTCACCCTTTTGTCCGCCCGCATCGCCTCCTTCCAAAAAAAATTTGGTCACATCTTGGAAAATGTTAATATAGTTGGGCAAATTTAAAGTTTTTCGAAAATCTTCTTAAAACTCGAACTTCCAGGAATTCTGAGTATGCACGTTTTTAGAGTACAATGTGGTCCACAATAGGTCACCCTTTTTGTCCGCCCGCATCGCCTCCTTCCTAAAAAAAATTTTGTCACATCTTGGAAAATGTTAATATAGTTGGGCAAATTTAAAGTTTTTCTCTCCTGAAAACTCGAAGTTCTAGGAATTCTGAGTATGCACGTTTTTAGAGTACGATGTTGTCCACAATATGTCACCCTTTTTATCCGCCCGCATCGCCTCCTTCCAAAAAAAATTTGGTCACATCTTGGAAAATGTTAATATAGTTGGGCAAATTTAAAGTTTTTCGAAAATTTCCTGAAAACGCGAACTTCCAGAAATTCTGAGTATGCACGTTTTTAGAGTACGATGTGGTCCACAATAGGTCACCCTTTTTGTCCGCCCGCATCGCCTCCTTCCTAAAAAAATTAGGTCACATCTTGGAAAATGTTAATATAGTTGGACAAATTTAAAGTTTTTCGAAAATTTCCTGAAAACTCGAACTTCCAGAAATTCTGAGTATGCACGTTTTTAGAGTACGATGTTGTCCACAATATGTCACCCTTTTTATCCGCCCGCATCGCCTCCTTCCAAAAAAAATTTGGTCACATCTTGGAAAATGTTAATATAGTTGGGCAAATTTATAGTTTTTCGAAAATTTCCTGAAAACTCGAACTTCCAGAAATTCTGAGTATGCACGTTTTTAGAGTACGATGTTGTCCACAATATGTCACCCTTTTTATCCGCCCGCATCGCCTCCTTCCTAAAAAAAATTTGGTCACATCTTGGAAAATGTTAATATAGTTGGACAAATTTAAAGTTTTTCGAAAATCTCGTAAAAACTCGAACTTCCAGAAGTTCTGAGTATGCACGTTTTTACAGTACTATGTGGTCCATAATAGTTGGCCACTTTTGTCCGCCCGCATCTATTCCTTCCCAAAAAAAATTTGGTCAAATCATGGAAAATGTTAATATAGTTGGTTAAGTTTAAGGTTTTTTCCTGAAAACTCGAACTTCCATAAATTCTATGTATGCACTTTTTTAGAGGAGAATGTGGTCCATAATAGGTCTCCACTTTTGTCCGCCCGCATCGCCTCCTTCCTAAAAAAATTTTGTTCGAAAAATGTTACTGTAGTTGAACAAATTTAAAGTTTTTCGAAAATCTCCTGAAAACGCGAAGTTCCACGAATTCTGAGTATGCACGTTTTTAGAGTACGATGTTGTCCACAATATGTCACCCTTTTTATCCGCCCGCATCGCCTCCTTCCTAAAAAAAATTTGGTCACATCTTGGAAAATGTTAATATAGTTGGACAAATTTAAAGTTTTTCGAAAATTTCCTGAAAACTCGAACTTCCAGAAATTCTGAGTATGCACGTTTTTTAGAGTACAATGTTGTCCACAATATGTCTTCCTTTTTATCCGCCCGCATCGCCTCCTTCCTAAAAAAATTTTGTTCGAAAAATGTTAATATAGTTGGGCAAATATAAAGTTTTTTCGAAAATCTCCTGAAAACTCGAACTTCCAGGAATTCTGACTATGCACGTTTTTAGAGTACAATGTGGTCCACAATAGGTCACCCTTTTGTCCGCCCGCATCGCCTCCTTCCAAAAAAAATTTGGTCACATCTTGGAAAATGTTAATATAGTTGGGCAAATTTAAAGTTTTTCGAAAATCTTCTTAAAACTCGAACTTCCAGGAATTCTGAGTATGCACGTTTTTAGAGTACAATGTGGTCCACAATAGGTCACCCTTTTTGTCCGCCCGCATCGCCTCCTTCCTAAAAAAAATTTTGTCACATCTTGGAAAATGTTAATATAGTTGGGCAAATTTAAAGTTTTTCTCTCCTGAAAACTCGAAGTTCTAGGAATTCTGAGTATGCACGTTTTTAGAGTACGATGTTGTCCACAATATGTCACCCTTTTTATCCGCCCGCATCGCCTCCTTCCAAAAAAAATTTGGTCACATCTTGGAAAATGTTAATATAGTTGGGCAAATTTAAAGTTTTTCGAAAATTTCCTGAAAACGCGAACTTCCAGAAATTCTGAGTATGCACGTTTTTAGAGTACGATGTGGTCCACAATAGGTCACCCTTTTTGTCCGCCCGCATCGCCTCCTTCCTAAAAAAATTAGGTCACATCTTGGAAAATGTTAATATAGTTGGACAAATTTAAAATTTTTCGAAAATCTCGTAAAAACTCGAACTTCCAGAAGTTCTGAGTATGCACGTTTTTACAGTACTATGTGGTCCATAATAGTTGGCCACTTTTGTCCGCCCGCATCTACTCCTTCCCAAAAAAAATTTGGTCAAATCATGGAAAATGTTAATATAGTTGGTTAAGTTTAAGGTTTTTTCCTGAAAACTCGAACTTCCATAAA
Organism: Tachina lurida; assembly: GCA_944452675.1. Classification (NCBI taxonomy): domain Eukaryota; kingdom Metazoa; phylum Arthropoda; class Insecta; order Diptera; family Tachinidae; genus Tachina; species Tachina lurida. Next base: position 28,671,480 of record OX101752.1, read on the forward strand.
TTCTATGTATGCACTTTTTTAGAGCAGAATGTGGTCCATAATAGGTCTCCACTTTTGTCCGCCCGCATCGCCTCCTTCCTAAAAAAATTTTGTTCGAAAAATGTTACTGTAGTTGAACAAATTTAAGGTTTTTCGAAAATCTCCTGAAAACGCGAAGTTCCACGAATTCTGAGTATGCACGTTTTTAGAGTACGATGTTGTCCACAATATGTCACCCTTTTTATCCGCCCGCATCGCCTCCTTCCTAAAAAAAATTTGGTCACATCTTGGAAAATGTTAATATAGTTGGACAAATTTAAAGTTTTTCGAAAATTTCCTGAAAACTCGAACTTCCAGAAATTCTGAGTATGCACGTTTTTAGAGTACGATGTTGTCCACAATATGTCACCCTTTTTATCCGCCCGCATCGCCTCCTTCCTAAAAAAATTTTGTTCGAAAAATGTTAATATAGTTGGACAAATATAAAGTTTTTCGAAAATCTCCTGAAAACTCGAACTTCCAGGAATTCTAAGTATGCACGTTTTTAGAGTACAATGTGGTGCACAATAGGTGACCCTTTTTCTCCGCCCGCATCGCCTCCTTCCTAAAAAAAGTTGGTCACATCTTGGAAAATGTTAATATAGTTGGACAAATTTAAAGTTTTTCGAAAATTTCCTGAAAACTCGAACTTCCAGAAATTCTGAGTATGCACGTTTTTAGAGTACAATGTTGTCCACAATATGTCATCCTTTTTATCCGCCCGCATCGCCTCCTTCCTAAAAAAATTTTGTTCGAAAAATGTTAATATAGTTGGGCAAATATAAAGTTTTTCGAAAATCTCCTGAAAACTCGAACTTCCAGGAATTCTGACTATGCACGTTTTTAGAGTACAATGTGGTCCACAATAGGTCACCCTTTTGTCCGCCCGCATCGTCTCCTTCCAAAAAAAATTTGGTCACATCTTGGAAAATGTTAATATAGTTGGGCAAATTTAAAGTTTTTCGAAAATCTTCTTAAAACTCTAACTTCCAGGAATTCTGAGTATGCACGTTTTTAGAGTACAATGTGGTCCACAATAGGTCACCCTTTTTGTCCGCCCGCATCGCCTCCTTCCTAAAAAAAATTTTGTCACATCTTGGAAAATGTTAATATAGTTGGGCAAATTTAAAGTTTTTCTCTCCTGAAAACTCGAAGTTCTAGGAATTCTGAGTATGCACGTTTTTAGAGTACGATGTTGTCCACAATATGTCACCCTTTTTATCCGCCCGCATCGCCTCCTTCCAAAAAAAATTTGGTCACATCTTGGAAAATGTTAATATAGTTGGGCAAATTTAAAGTTTTTCGAAAATTTCCTGAAAACTCGAACTTCCAGAAATTCTGAGTATGCACGTTTTTAGAGTACGATGTGGTCCACAATAGGTCACCCTTTTTGTCCGCCCGCATCGCCTCCTTCCTAAAAAAATTTGGTCACATCTTGGAAAATGTTAATATAGTTGGACAAATTTAAAATTTTTCGAAAATCTCGTAAAAACTCGAACTTCCAGAAGTTCTGAGTATGCACGTTTTTACAGTACTATGTGGTCCATAATAGTTGGCCACTTTTGTCCGCCCGCATCGACTCCTTCCCAAAAAAAATTTGGTCAAATCTTGGAAAATGTTAATATAGTTGGTCAAGTTTAAGGTTTTTTCCTGAAAACTCGAACTTCCATAAATTCTATGTATGCACTTTTTTAGAGCAGAATGTGGCCCATAATAGGTCTCCACTTTTGTCCGCCCGCATCGCCTCCTTCCTAAAAAAATTTTGTTCGAAAAATGTTAATATAGTTGGGCAAATTTAAAGTTTTTCGAAAATTTCCTGAAAACTCGAACTTCCAGAAATTCTGAGTATGCACGTTTTTAGAGTACGATGTGGTCCACAATAGGTCACCCTTTTTGTCCGCCCGCATCGCCTCCTTCCTAAAAAAATTTGGTCACATCTTGGAAAATGTTAATATAGTTGGACAAATTTCAAAATTTTCGAAAATCTCGTAAAAACTCGAACTTCCAGAAGTTCTGAGTATGCACGTTTTTACAGTACTATGTGGTTCATAATAGTTGTCCACTTTTGTCCGCCCGCATCGACTAATTCCCAAAAAAAATTTGGTCAAATCTTGGAAAATGTTAATATAGTTGGACAAATTTAAAGTTTTTCGAAAATTTCCTGAAAACGCGAAGTTCCACGAATTCTGTGTATGCACGTTTTTAGAGTGCAATGTGGTCCACAATAGGTCTCCCTTTTTGTCCGCCCGCATCGCCTCCTTCCAAAAAAAATTTGGTCACATCTTGGAAAATGTTAATATAGTTGGGCAAATTTAAAGTTTTTCGAAAATCTCCTGAAAACGCGAAGTTCCACGAATTCTGAGTATGCACGTTTTTAGAGTGCGATGTTGTCCACAATATGTCACCCTTTTTATCCGCCCGCATCGCCTCCTTCCTAAAAAAAATTTGGTCACATCTTGGAAAATGTTAATATAGTTGGACAAATTTAAAGTTTTTCGAAAATTTCCTGAAAACTCGAACTTCCAGAAATTCTGAGTATGCACGTTTTTAGACTACGATGTTGTCCAAAATATGTCACCCTTTTTATCCGCCCGCATCGCCTCCTTCCTAAAAAAATTTTGTTCGAAAAATGTTAATAAAGTTGGACAAATTTAAAGTTTTTCGAAAATTTCCTGAAAACTCGAACTTCCAGGAATGCTGAGTATGCACGTTTTTAGAGTGCAATGTGGTCCACAATAGGTCACCCTTTTTGTCCGCCCGCATCGCCTCCTTCCAAAAAAAATTTGGTCACATCTTGGAAAATGTTAATATAGTTGGGCAAATTTAAAGTTTTTCGAAAATCTCCTGAAAACGCGAAGTTCCACGAATTCTGAGTATGCACGTTTTTAGAGTGCGATGTTGTCCACAATATGTCACCCTTTTTCTCCGCCCGCATCGCCTCCTTCCTAAAAAAAATTTGGTCACATCATGGAAAATGTTAATATAGTTGGACAAATTTAAAGTTTTTCGAAAATTTCCTGAAAACTCGAACTTCCAGAAATTCTGAGTATGCACGTTTTTAGAGTACGATGTTGTCCACAATATGTCACCCTTTTTATCCGCCCGCATCGCCTTCCTAAAAAAATTTTGTTCGAAAAATGTTAATATAGTTGGGCAAATATAAAGTTTTTCGAAAATCTCCTGAAAACTCGAACTTCCAGGAATTCTGAGTATGCACGTTTTTAGAGTACAATGTGGTGCACAATAGGTCACCCTTTTTCTCCGCCCGCATGGCCTCCTTCCTAAAAAAAGTTGGTCACATCTTGGAAAATGTTAATATAGTTGGACAAATTTAAAATTTTTCGAAAATCTCGTAAAAACTCGAACTTCCAGAAGTTCTGAGTATGCACGTTTTTACAGTACTATGTGGTCCATAATAGTTGGCCACTTTTGTCCGCCCGCATCGACTCCTTCCCAAAAAAAATTTGGTCAAATCTTGGAAAATGTTAATATAGTTGGTCAAGTTTAAGGTTTTTTCCTGAAAACTCGAACTTCCATAAATTCTATGTATGCACTTTTTTAGAGCAGAATGTGGTCCATAATAGGTCTCCACTTTTGTCCGCCCGCATCGCCTCCTTCCTAAAAAAATTTTGTTCGAAAAATGTTACTATAGTTGGGCAAATTTAAAGTTTTTCGAAAATCTCCTGAAAACGCGAAGTTCCAGGAATTCTGAGTATGCACGTTTTTAGAGTACGATGTTGTCCACAATATGTCACCCTTTTAATCCGCCCGCATCGCCTCCTTCCTAAAAAAAAATTTGGTCACATCTTGGAAAATATTAATATAGTTGGACAAATTTAAAGTTTTTCGAAAATTTCCTGAAAACTAGAACTTCCAGAAATTCTGAGTATGCACGTTTTTAGAGTACGATGTTGTCCACAATATGTCACCCTTTTTATCCGCCCGCATCGCCTCCTTCCAAAAAAAATTTGGTCACATCTTGGAAAATGTTAATATAGTTGGGCAAATTTAAAGTTTTTCGAAAATTTCCTGAAAACTCGAACTTCCAGAAATTCTGAGTATGCACGTTTTTAGAGTACGATGTGGTCCACAATAAATCACCCTTTTTGTCCGCCAGCATCGCCTCCTTCCTATAAAAATTTGGTCACATCTTGGAAAATGTTAATATAGTTGGGCAAATTTAAAGTTTTTCGAAAATCTTCTTAAAAACTCGAACTTCCAGGAATTCTGAGTACGCACGTTTTTAGAGTACAATGTGGTCCACAATAGGTCACCCTTTTTCTCCGCCCGCATCGCCTCCTTCCTAAAAAAATTTGGTCACATCTTGGAAAATGTTAATATAGTTGGGCAAATTTAAAGTTTTTCGAAAATCTCCTGAAAACGCGAAGTTCCAGGAATTCTGAGTATGCACGTTTTTAGAGTACGATGTTGTCCACAATATGTCACCCTTTTTATCCGCCCGCATCGCCTCCTTCCAAAAAAAATTTGGTCACATCTTGGAAAATGTTAATATAGTTGGGCAAATTTAAAGTTTTTCGAAAATTTCCTGAAAACTCGAACTTCCAGAAATTCTGAGTATGCACGTTTTTAGAGTACGATGTGGTCCACAATAAATCACCCTTTTTGTCCGCCAGCATCGCCTCCTTCCTATAAAAATTTGGTCACATCTTGGAAAATGTTAATATAGTTGGGCAAATTTAAAGTTTTTCGAAAATCTTCTTAAAAACTCGAACTTCCAGGAATTCTGAGTACGCACGTTTTTAGAGTACAATGTGGTCCACAATAGGTCACCCTTTTTCTCCGCCCGCATCGCCTCCTTCCTAAAAAAATTTGGTCACATCTTGGAAAATGTTAATATAGTTGGGCAAATTTAAAGTTTTTCGAAAATCTCCTGAAAACGCGAAGTTCCAGGAATTCTGAGTATGCACGTTTTTAGAGTACGATGTTGTCCACAATATGTCACCCTTTTTATCCGCCCGCATCGCCTCCTTCCTAAAAAAAATTTGGTCACATCTTGGAAAATGTTAATATAGTTGTACAAATTTAAAATTTTTCGAAAATCTCGTAAAAACTCGAACTTCCAGAAATTCTGAGTATGCACGTTTTTAGAGTACGATGTGGTCCACAATAGGTCACCCTTTTTGTCCGCCCGCATCGCCTCCTTCCTAAAAAAATTTGGTCACATCTTGGAAAATGTTAATATAGTTGGACAAATTTAAAATTTTACGAAAATCTCGTAAAAACTCGAACTTCCAGAAGTTCTGAGTATGCACGTTTTTACAGTACTATGTGGTCCATAATAGTTGGCCACTTTTGACCGCCCGCATCGACTCCTTCCCAAAAAAAATTTGGTCAAATCTTGGAAAATGTTAATATAGTTGGTCAAGTTTAAGGTTTTTTCCTGAAAACTCGAACTTCCATAAATTCTATGTATGCACTTTTTTAGAGCAGAATGTGGTCCATAATAGGTCTCCACTTTTGTCCGCCCGCATCGCCTCCTTCCTAAAAAAATTTTGTTCGAAAAATGTTACTATAGTTGGGCAAATTTAAAGTTTTTCGAAAATCTCCTGAAAACTCGAACTTCCAGGAATTCTGAATATGCACGTTTTTAGAGTACAATGTGGTGCACAATAGGTCACCCTTTTTCTCCGACCGCATCGCCTTCTTCCTAAAAAAAGTTGGTCACATCTTGGAAAATGTTAATATAGTTGGACAAATTTAAAGTTTTTCGAAAATTTCCTGAAAACGCGAAGTTCCACGAATTCTGAGTATGCACGTTTTTAGAGTACGATGTTGTCCACAATATGTCACCCTTTTTATCCGCCCGCATCGCCTCCTTCCTAAAAAAATTTTGTTCGAAAAATGTTAATATAGTTGGGCAAATATAAAGTTTTTCGAAAATCTCCTGAAAACTCGAGCTTCCAGGAATTCTGAGTATGCACGTTTTTAGAGTACAATGTGGTCCACAATAGGTCACCCTTTTTGTCTGCCCGCATCGCCTCCTTCCAAAAAAAATTTGCTCACATCTTGGAAAATGTTAATATAGTTGGGCAAATTTAAAGTTTTTCGAAAATCTTTTTAAAAATTCGAACTTCCAGGAATTCTGAGTACGCACGTTTTTAGAGTACAATGTGGTCCACAATAGGTCACCCTTTTTATCCGCCCGCATCGCCTCCTTCCTAAAAAATTTGGTCACATCTTGGAAAATGTTAATATAGTTGGACAAATTTAAAGTTTTTCGAAAATTTCCTGAAAACGCGAAGTTCCACGAATTCTGAGTATGCACGTTTTTAGAGTACGATGTTGTCCACAATATGTCAGCCTTCTTATCCGTCCGCATCGCCTCCTTCCTAAAAAAATTTTGTTCCAAAAATGTTAATATAGTTGGGCAAATTTAAAGTTTTTCGAAAATCTCCTGAAAACTCGAACTTCCAGAAATTCTGAGTATGCACGTTTTTAGAGTACAATGTGGTCCACAATAGGTCATCCTTTTTGTCCGCCCGCATCGCCTCCTTCCTAAAAAAATTTGGTCACATCTTGGAAAATGTTAATATAGTTGGGCAAATTTAAAGTTTTTCGAAAATCTCCTGAAAACGCGAAGTTCCAGGAATTCTGAGTATGCACGTTTTTAGAGTACGATGTTGTCCACAATATGTCACCCTTTTTATCCGCCCGCATCGCCTCCTTCCTAAAAAAATTTTGTTCGAAAAATGTTAATATAGTTGGGCAAATTTAAAGTTTTTCGAAAATCTCCTTAAAACTCGAACTTCCAGGAATTCTGAGTATGCACGTTTTTAGAGTACAATGTGGTGCACAATAGGTCACCCTTTTTCTCCGTCCGCATCGCCTCCTTCCTAAAAAAATTTTGTTCGAAAAATGTTAATATAGTTGGGCAAATTTAAAGTTTTTCGAAAATCTCCTTAAAACTCGAACTTCCAGGAATTCTGAGTATGCACGTTTTTAGAGTACGATGTTGTCCACAATATGTCACCCTTTTTATCCGCCCGCATCGCCTCCTTCCTAAAAAAAATTTGGTCACATCTTGGAAAATATTAATATAGTTGGACAAATTTTAAGTTTTTCGAAAATTTCCTGAAAACTCGAACTTCCAGAAATTCTGAGTATGCACGTTTTTAGAGTACGATGTTGTCCACAATATGTCACCCTTTTTATCCGCCCGCATCGCCTCCTTCCTAAAAAAATTTTGTTCGAAAAATGTTAATATAGTTGGGCAAATATAAAGTTTTTCGAAAATCTCCTGAAAACTCGAACTTCCAGGAATTCTGAGTATGCACGTTTTTAGAGTACAATGTGGTGCACAATAGGTCACCCTTTTTCTCCGCCCGCATCGCCTCCTTCCTAAAAAAATTTGGTCACATCTTGGAAAATGCTAATATAGTTGGACAAATTTAAAATTTTTCGAAAAGCTCGTCAAAACTCGAACTTCCAGAAATTCTGAGTATGCACGTTTTTACAGTACTATGTGGTCCATAATAGTTGGCCACTTTTGTCCGCTCGCATCGCCTCCTTCCTAAAAAAATTTGGTCACATCTTGGAAAATGTTAATATATTTGGTCAAATGTAAGGTTTTTTCCTTAAAACTCGAACTTCCAGAAATTCTAGGTATGCACTTTTTTAGAGCAAAATGTGGTCCACAAAAGGTCACCCTTTTTTACGCCCGCATCGCCTCCTTACTAAAAAAAATTTGGTCGCATCTTGGAAAATGTTAATATAGTTGGTCAAATTTAAGGCTTTTTCCTGAAAACTCGAACTTCCAGAAATTCTAAGTATGCTTTTTTTAGAGTTGAATATGGTCCATAATAGGTCACCCTTTTTGTCCGCCCGCATCGCCCCCTTCCTAAAAAAAATTTTGTCACATCTTGGAAAATGTTAATATAGTTGGGCAAATTTAAAGTTTTTCGAAAATCTCCTGAAAACGCGAAGTTCCAGGAATTCTGAGTATGCACGTTTTTAGAGTACGATGTTGTCCACAATATGTCACCCTTTTTATCCGCCCGCATCGCCTCCTTCCTAAAAAAAATTTGGTCACATCTTGGAAAATGTTAATATAGTTGTACAAATTTAAAATTTTTCGAAAATCTCGTAAAAACTCGAACTTCCAGAAATTCTGAGTATGCACGTTTTTAGAGTACGATGTGGTCCACAATAGGTCACCCTTTTTGTCCGCCCGCATCGCCTCCTTCCTAAAAAAATTTGGTCACATCTTGGAAAATGTTAATATAGTTGGACAAATTTAAAATTTTACGAAAATCTCGTAAAAACTCGAACTTCCAGAAGTTCTGAGTATGCACGTTTTTACAGTACTATGTATGTGGTCCATAATAGTTGGCCACTTTTGTCCGCCCGCATCGACTCCTTCCCAAAAAAAATTTGGTCAAATCTTGGAAAATGTTAATATAGTTGGTCAAGTTTAAGGTTTTTTCTTGAAAACTCGAACTTCCATAAATTCTATGTATGCACTTTTTTAGAGCAGAATGTGGTCCATAATAGGTCTCCACTTTTGTCCGCCCGCATCGCCTCCTTCCTAAAAAAATTTTGTTCGAAAAATGTTACTATAGTTGGGCAAATTTAAAGTTTTTCGAAAATCTCCTGAAAACTCGAACTTCCAGGAATTCTGAATATGCACGTTTTTAGAGTGCAATGTGGTCCACAATAGGTTACCCTTTTTGTCCGCCCGCATCGCCTCCTTCCAAAAAAAATTTGGTCACATCTTGGAAAATGTTAATATAGTTGGGCAAATTTAAAGTTTTTCGAAAATCTCCTGAAAACGCGAAGTTCCACTAATTCTGAGTATGCACGTTTTTAGAGTACGATGTTGTCCACAATATGTCACCCTTTTTATCCGCCCGCATCGCCTCCTTCCTAAAAAAAATTTGGTCACATCTTGGAAAATGTTAATATAGTTGGACAAATTTAAAGTTTTTCGAAAATTTCCTGAAAACTCGAACTTCCAGAAATTCTGAGTATGCACGTTTTTAGAGTACGATGTTGTCCACAATATGTCACCCTTTTTATCCGCCCGCATCGCCTCCTTCCTAAAAAAATTTTGTTCGAAAAATGTTAATATAGTTGGACAAATATAAAGTTTTTCGAAAATCTCCTGAAAACTCGAACTTCCAGGAATTCTGAGTATGCACGTTTTTAGAGTACAATGTGGTGCACAATAGGTCACCCTTTTTCTCCGACCGCATCGCCTTCTTCCTAAAAAAAGTTGGTCACATCTTGGAAAATGTTAATATAGTTGGACAAATTTAAAGTTTTTCGAAAATTTCCTGAAAACGCGAAGTTCCACGAATTCTGAGTATGCACGTTTTTAGAGTACGATGTTGTCCACAATATGTAACCCTTTTTATCCGCCCGCATCGCCTCCTTCCTAAAAAAATTTTGTTCGAAAAATGTTAATATAGTTGGGCAAATATAAAGTTTTTCGAAAATCTCCTGAAAACTCGAGCTTCCAGGAATTCTGAGTATGCACGTTTTTAGAGTACAATGTGGTCCACAATAGGTCACCCTTTTTGTCTGCCCGCATCGCCTCCTTCCAAAAAAAATTTGGTCACATCTTGGAAAATGTTAATATAGTTGGGCAAATTTAAAGTTTTTCGAAAATCTTTTTAAAAATTCGAACTTCCAGGAATTCTGAGTACGCACGTTTTTAGAGTACAATGTGGTCCACAATAGGTCACCCTTTTTATCCGCCCGCATCGCCTCCTTCCTAAAAAATTTGGTCACATCTTGGAAAATGTTAATATAGTTGGACAAATTTAAAGTTTTTCGAAAATTTCCTGAAAACGCGAAGTTCCACGAATTCTGAGTATGCACGTTTTTAGAGTACGATGTTGTCCACAATATGTCAGCCTTCTTATCCGTCCGCATCGCCTCCTTCCTAAAAAAATTTTGTTCCAAAAATGTTAATATAGTTGGGCAAATTTAAAGTTTTTCGAAAATCTCCTGAAAACTCGAACTTCCAGAAATTCTGAGTATGCACGTTTTTAGAGTACAATGTGGTCCACAATAGGTCACCCTTTTTGTCCGCCCGCATCGCCTCCTTCCAAAAAAAATTTGGTCACATCTTGGAAAATGTTAATATAGTTGGGCAAATTTAAAGTTTTTCGAAAATCTCCTGAAAACGCGAAGTTCCAGGAATTCTGAGTATGCACGTTTTTAGAGTACGATGTTGTCCACAATATGTCACCCTTTTTATCCGCCCGCATCGCCTCCTTCCTAAAAAAATTTTGTTCGAAAAATGTTAATATAGTTGGGCAAATTTAAAGTTTTTCGAAAATCTCCTTAAAACTCGAACTTCCAGGAATTCTGAGTATGCACGTTTTTAGAGTACAATGTGGTGCACAATAGGTCACCCTTTTTCTCCGTCCGCATCGCCTCCTTCCTAAAAAAATTTTGTTCGAAAAATGTTAATATAGTTGGGCAAATTTAAAGTTTTTCGAAAATCTCCTTAAAACTCGAACTTCCAGGAATTCTGAGTATGCACGTTTTTAGAGTACGATGTTGTCCACAATATGTCACCCTTTTTATCCGCCCGCATCGCCTCCTTCCTAAAAAAAATTTGGTCACATCTTGGAAAATATTAATATAGTTGGACAAATTTTAAGTTTTTCGAAAATTTCCTGAAAACTCGAACTTCCAGAAATTCTGAGTATGCACGTTTTTAGAGTACGATGTTGTCCACAATATGTCACCCTTTTTATCCGCCCGCATCGCCTCCTTCCTAAAAAAATTTTGTTCGAAAAATGTTAATATAGTTGGGCAAATATAAAGTTTTTCGAAAATCTCCTGAAAACTCGAACTTCCAGGAATTCTGAGTATGCACGTTTTTAGAGTACAATGTGGTGCACAATAGGTCACCCTTTTTCTCCGCCCGCATCGCCTCCTTCCTAAAAAAATTTGGTCACATCTTGGAAAATGCTAATATAGTTGGACAAATTTAAAATTTTTCGAAAAGCTCGTCAAAACTCGAACTTCCAGAAATTCTGAGTATGCACGTTTTTACAGTACTATGTGGTCCATAATAGTTGGCCACTTTTGTCCGCTCGCATCGCCTCCTTCCTAAAAAAATTTGGTCACATCTTGGAAAATGTTAAAATAGTTGGTCAAATTTAAGGTTTTTTCCTGAAAACTCGAACTTCCAGAAATTCTAAGTATGCTTTTTTTTAGAGTTGAATATGGTCCATAATAGGTCACCCTTTTTGTCCGCCCGCATCGCCCCCTTCCTAAAAAAATTTGGTCACATCTTGGAAAATGTTAATATAGTTGGGCAAATTTAAAGTTTTTCGAAAATCTCCCGAAAACGCGAACTTCCAGGAATTCTATGTATGCACGTTTTTAGAGTGCAATGTGGTCCACAATAGGTCACCCTTTTTGTCCTCCCGCATCGCCTCCTTCGTAAAAAAAGTTGGTCACATCTTGGAAAATGTTAATATAGTTGGGCAAATTTAAAGTTTTTCGAAAATCTCCTGAAAACGCGAAGTTCTAGGAATTCTGAGTATGCACGTTTTTAGAGTGCAATGTGGTCCACAATAGGTCACCCTTTTCGCCCGCTCGCATCGCCTCCTTCCAAAAAAAATTTGGTCACATCTTGGAAAATGTTAATATAGTTGGGCAAATTTAAAGTTTTTCGAAAATCTCCTGAAAACGCGAAGTTCCACGAATTCTGAGTATGCACGTTTTTAGAGTACGATGTTGTCCACAATATGTCACCCTTTTTATCCGCCCGCATTGCCTCCTTCCTAAAAAAAATTTGGTCACATCTTGGAAAATGTTAATATAGTTGGACAAATTTAAAGTTTTTCGAAAATTTCCTGAAAACTCAAACTTCCAGAAATTCTGAGTATGCACGTTTTTAGAGTACGATGTTGTCCACAATATGTCACCCTTTTTATCCGCCCGCATCGCTTCCTTCCTAAAAAAATTTTGTTCGAAAAATGTTAATATAGTTGGGCAAATTTAAAGTTTTTCGAAAATCTCCTGAAAACGCGAAGTTCCAGGAATTCTGAGTATGCACGTTTTTAGAGTACGATGTTGTCCACAATATGTCACCCTTTTAATCCGCCCGCATCGCCTCCTTCCTAAAATAAGTTTGTTCGAAAAATGTTAATATAGTTGGGCAAATTTAAAGTTTTACGAAAACCTCCTGAAAACTCGAACTTCCAGGAATTGTGAGTATGCAAATTTTTAGAGTGCAATGTGGTCCACAATAGGTCACCCTTTTTGTCCGCCCTCATCGCCTCCTTCCTAAAAAAATTTTGTTCGAAAAATGTTAATATAGTTGGGCAAATTTAAAGTTTTTCGAAAATCTCTTGAAAACGCGAAGTTCTAGGAATTCTGAGTATGCACGTTTTTAGAGTGTAATGTGGTCCACAATAGGTCACCCTTTTCGCCCGCTCGCATCGCCTCCTTCCAAAAAAAATTTGGTCACATCTTGGAAAATGTTAATATAGTTGGGCAAATTTAAAGTTTTTCGAAAATCTCCTGAAAACGCGAAGTTCCAGGAATTCTGAGTATGCACGTTTTTAGAGTACGATGTTGTCCACAATATGTTACCCTTTTTGTCCGCCCGCATCGCCTCCTTCCTAAAAAAATTTGGTCACATCTTGGAAAATGTTAATATATTTGGACATATTTAAAATTTTTCGAAAATCTCGTAAAAACTCGAACTTCCAGAAATTCTGAGTATGCACGTTTTTACAGTACTATGTGGTCCATAATAGGTGGCCACTTTTGTCCGCCCGGATCGGTTTCTTCCCAAAAAAAATTTGGTCAAATCTTGGAAAATGTTAATATAGTTGGTCAAGTTTAAGGTTTTTTCCTGAAAACTCGAACTTCCATACATTCTATGTATGCACTTTTTTAGAGCAGAGTGTGGTCCATAATAGGTCTCCTTTTTTGTCCGCCCGCATCGCCTCCTTCCTAAAAAAATTTTGTTCGAAAAATGTTACTATAGTTGGTCAAATTTAAAGTTTTTCGAAAATCTCCTGAAAACTCGAACTTCCAGGAATTCTGAGTATGCACGTTTTTAGAGTAGAATGTGGTCCACAATAGGTCACCCCTTTTATCCGCCCGCATCGCCTCCTTCCTAAAAAAAAGTTGGTCACATCTTGGAAAATGTTACTATAGTTGGGCAAATTTAAAGTTTTTAGAAAATCTCCTGAAAACTCGAACTTCCAGGAATTCTGAGTATGCACGTTTTTAGAGTAGAGTGTGGTCCACAATAGGTCACCCTTTTTCTCCGCCCGCATCGCCTCCTTCCTAAAAAAAGTTGGTCACATCTTGGAAAATGTTAATATAGTTGGGCAAATTTAAAGTTTTTCTCTCCTGAAAACTCGAACTTCCAGGAATTCTGAGTATGCACGTTTTTAGAGTACAATGTGGTCCACAATAGGTCACCTTTTTTGTCCTCCCGCATCGCCTCCTTCCTAAAAAAATTTGGTCACATCTTGGAAAATGTTAATATAGTTGGGCAAATTTAAAGTTTTTCGAAAATCTCCTGAAAACGCGAAGTTCTAGGAATTCTGAGTATGCACGTTTTTAGAGTACGATGTTGTCCACAATATGTCACCCTTTTTATCCGCCCGCATCGCCTCCTTCCTAAAAAAATTTTGTTCGAAAAATGTTAATATAGTTGGGCAAATTTAAAGTTTTTCGAAAATCTCCTGAAAACTCGAACATCCAGGAATTCTGAGTATGCACGTTTTTAGAGTGCAATGTGGTCCACAATAGGTCATCACTTTTGTCCGCCCGCATCGCCTCCTTCCTAAAAAAAATTTGGTCGCATCTTGGAAAATGTTAGTATAGTGGGGCAAATTTTAAATTTTTCGAAAATCTCCTGAAAACGCGAAGTTCTAGGAATTCTGAGTATGCACGTTTTTAGAGTGCAATGTTGTCCACAATAGGTCACCCTTTTTGTCCGCCCCCATCGCCTCCTTCCTAAAAAAAATTTGGTCGCATCTTGGAAAATGTTAGTATAGTGGGGCAAATTTTAAATTTTTCGAAAATCTCCTGAAAACTCGAACTTCCAGAAATTCTGAGTATGCACGTTTTTAGAGTACTATGTGGTCCATAATAGGTGACCAAAAAAGAAAGTGTGTAACCCTCAGAAATTGCCAAGTTGAGAACTTGACGATATTTGGTTCAAATCCATGTTTTTCAGAAATAGATTCATACGAAATAATAAAGGAACACCTTGTGTATAAATTTGCATTATTTTTTTTCCGTCTCGGTTGCACCATTTAATGGAAAAGTCGTTTGGAAAGGCATTAATCGAATTTTTATAGCTTAACGAGCTCTGTTAAAGCACAAGGTTTTTATCAAGGTTTATAAATCTAAAATTTAATTGCACACACATTTAATTTTTTCCCTCAAAATGGACTTGATACCTAATTTTTTAAGCAAATTGAACCAGAAAATTTAAACCGAGATCCGTCTCTATGCCTCCTTTATATCTATATAACATTTAATACATCCAACAACAAGAAAAATACATATCTTGACCCACAGTCATAAAATGTTTTTTAGTAATTTTTTTTCAAAAACGGTAGGAGATGGGGAAAAAAAGAATATCGGAGGAGACTCCTGGACGCCTCTAGATCAATGTCCAATAGTCGAAAGACTTAACAGCCTGTTTTTGTAAAAATTACAAAATTCTAGTGTTATCCTTTTACTGTTTCCAATATACAAATTATCAAAATTACATTAACTGATAGAACGCTCTTTAATTTTTAACTGCCATATCGTGCCATCACAGCCATAAAAGCTTAAGCGACATAATTTTCAAACTTGATTTTTTGAGCAAAACCGATTATTTGCTATCGTAAATTGTCGATGTTCGTCTAAAAAACAAAAAAAAAATGTGTCGCTTAAGCTATTTTAGCGGTTATGGCTCGATATATTTTTTGTTGTAGCGGCCAAAGTTTTACATATTCTGTGAAAATTTCAGGTCCGTAGAACTTACTTACGGTTCTCGCTAAAACAGGCTGTGGCAGATAGAGAGACGGACGGACATCGTAGCGAAAACAATAGGGTGCCTTTCACCTTGATTGTATGGAACCCTAAATATATATGAGTAATTCATAATTGGAGAAAAGGGAAAAGTGACCAAGGTTGGCGCGAAATTTTTGTTTATGATTGGGCTTAATAATGCCCTAATTTTCCTCTCAAATAAATTGTTATAAATTATTTCATTTATTATTTTTAATTTTTTTAATTATGATAGCATAGCATGTATAAATGTTTCGGCGCATTCTTCACTTTTTATTTCTGTTATACATATATGAAAAATAGTTTGAATTTATAGCAACAACAACAAAATGTATTTAAGAAATAAGCAAAAATCAGCTACAATGTTGTTAACACTAAAGCGATAGATAAAGAAACATATACATATAAAGGTTAAATATGCAAAAAGGTTTGCCAAGATTTTTCAACTTAATGAAAAAAAAAACTAGTTTAAAAGACCGGTATATATTGTTAAAGCAAAAAATAAAAATAAAAACGAAGTTGCAAATATGTTTATAATATAAATCAAGTATCAGGCAAATAAAAGTCCAAAAAAATATATACGAAATCAAATGAAACGATAGTACATACAGTACATGTGTGGCATGCAACTTAAAACCACCAAACAAATTAATTTAAATAAAAATATAAACACACACACTTCATTGCAGACACAGAGCTCGTACATAAGAGTATTTATTTACTTTCATAATCGTGTGCATACAATACCACTTCTGAAGCATCACTTTAAACGTCAACCAAAAAAAAAAAAAATAAATTCAGTAAAGTGCGACTTTGACTCGCGCACGAAGGGTTCCGTACGTTGGGCTTTGAGCATTTTTTTTAATACAGTGTTTGTTACGTTTTTTCAGCTGAAATAATTTTTTTTTATTGTTTTTCGCTTTTTTCTCGTTTTGGCGATTTTTTAAATTTTGGCGATTTTTTTTTAATTTTGGCGATTTTTTTCATTTTGGTTATTTTTTTTGCGATTTTTTTCATTTTGGCGATTTTTTTTTTCATTTTGACGATTTTTTCATTTTGGCGATTTTTCTGGTTTTCCGCGATTTATTTTCGATTTAGAATTTTTTTTTAATTTGGTGCTTTTTTTTCGTTTTGGCGATTTTTTTTTTGATTTTGGCGATTTTTTTTCGGTTTGGCGATTTTATAATTTTGAGATTTTTTTGTTTTACCGTTTTTGAAAATTTCAAGAAGTTTGCTCTTACGGTTTCCAAGATACAGCAAGTTATCAGAATTACATAGTCAAAATTACATTAACTGATGGTACACCCTCTAATTAAAATTTTTTAAATTTTAGTGTTAATTGTTGTAGTCTGTATAAAAATACACTAACTTTACAAATTTCAAGTGCATATACATACAATTGTATGTATATTACATGGGATTTTAACATTTTTCGTTGCTTTGTTTTGGCACACCCTTTAATTTTCAACTCTCATGTATTTGTTGTTGTAGCGGCCAAGGGTCTACACACTGTGTCCAAATTTCAGGTCCGTAGCTCTTACGGTTCTCGAGAAAATACCCTGTGACGGACAGACGGACGGACGGACAGACGGACAGCGTAGCGAAAACAATAGGGTTCCATTTTCACCTTTGGTGTACGGAACCCTAAAAAAGCTCGAAGAAACAATGAAAACTTTCAAACCAAAATGTTGACAAGCATATATTTATTTGCTGTTGTTGACATCGGTTGTGGCTCATGGATGAATGACTATGGCTCGCTTGCTGGCGGGTTGGCTGATAGACAGCCAAAGCCAAGCCAGCCTCTTGCTGCTGCTGCTGCTGCTACCAGTGATGGGAAATGAGATTTGAATTTCGGTATCAAAAAAAATTTTTTTAGTACTTTTTTGATGCCAAGAGTACCAAATATTATAATAATTCTTATTTAAATTTTATTAACAAAAAATTATAAGAAATTTCATATTCCATAGCTCGCTAAAGCTAAATTCGACATAAAACAATAAAATTTTGGCGAATTACATTCTTAACCCATTACATGATTTATCAATACCCGTTTGAAAATTGCATTCGTAGCTGAAAATCGACAAATTGATTTTATAGATTTTTAGCGATAGAGATTTAGCTTTAGCGAGTTACAGAATACGATGGCTGTTCCTTTATTTTGTTTTCGTGAGTTTTTGGTAAGCACTGATGCCAACTAAGCCATTTTCGGGCTAGATTTAGCCCGTTTTCAGTCACTCAAAACGCGAAAAAAAATGTTGGCCCGAAACTAGAAAACGCGCATCTAGCACTTTTACAATTATCTTTCAGCCCTTTTTACTTTTTGCTCGATATGTCTACATATAAATTTTTACGAACTTTTTTCTTTCTTTAATCTAGCAATATAGACTTAACGTGACAGTATTGTTTTACTAATTTTTGTCTGTTAGTTTGCTTTACCAATTTAAAAAAGAAGAAACTATAAGGAATAGTGTTCTATTTCTTCCAAGTTGTTTGTGCTACTAGGGTTAAAGGTGTTGTGTAAAATTACCAGTGCTGATGAATACTAGCATATGAGGTAATTTAAAGTACCACATTGCAAAATAAATTTTGCCATTGCACTGTATGAAAACTTGTATCATTCAGTTATTAAAATTTTAGGTTCATCTAAAAATAATTATAATTAAATAATTATAATGAATTTTTTTATTTTTTATTAATACTGAAGGATTTTAACTAGCAGTTGTCAGTGGGTAACAAATCAATAAAACCACCAATGGCACTAGTACTTTTCTAAACACACTCAATCCTAATTTGAGCAATAAGATGGTATAGGAAAGTTTAAAGTTGGGAACTAGTGGTGGTGATTTCTGTACTAGTAAATTAATAGTTGGACACTAGTTCGATCTCCCGCAGGGCTACTACTATATACATATGTATGTATATACTATTTAATCTACGTATGTATGTACCTTATTGAAATGTAAATATAATATATATGTACCTTATTGAAATGTTATATATCATGCTATGTATTCATCTCTTGGTAGTTATTTATTTTCTAATAAATTACTTTACTTTGGCTTTGATTTCGCTTTGATTTTCAACAAAAACATTTTAAAACTAGCCTCTTTTCACGCTTTTTCCAAAAATGCTACTTTATGTTTCGGTAAACGTATGTATGTATGATGTTTTTAGTTTAGCCCTTTTTTCAAAAATGTTTAAGCTTTTTGAGCCTCAAAAGTCGGCATCACTCTTGGTAAGAGAAAATCCTTTCGACATTTACAGATGAGTGAGGTATGGACAAAATTCCGTAAGCTACTCTCGATATATCAGGAAACATGTATTGATCTAATGCGTTTTTATTTTCAGCCACTGTATACCAGAAACTGCATATATTCCCTGTTGTTAATGGTTTCAGTTCTTCCATATCGTCTCTGTTTAAGTTAGGTCAGTAACTGACATCATTTTGAAAAATGAGTTAAGTCCACTATTAGACTTTATGAGTCATAATAGACCTTGTCCACAATTTTTATGACTGTAAACATTACTGTCGAGCCTATAACAGTAAAAATATTTCAGACGTTTCCATAAGAATACATGTAGTAAACAATCATAAAAGCTCCTCTCCTGTAAAATTTACAAAATGTCAGTTAGGTCAGTTAGTTAAAACAGCGACGATATAAGCCAATGCTCTACATTGGTTGTTAATATTTAAAAAAAAATCTTTTCCCTGGGAACATTTTAATTAAAAGTGGTATAATGATGTTGGTTTTCCCAGATAAAATACTTTCATTTAATTGTCAAATTCCACTTTTGTCCTTAGAACTTAACATGAACTTTTTAAAATTTTGTTTAAACTGATTTAAATCAGTTGTTTCAATAGATCAACTTCTGTGCCACATAAAATATCATTGAGAGAAATATGGTTTTCGCTGATATTTAATTGTGGTTACACTTTTCTAAAAAATCTTTACTAATAAAGCTTCGTTCCATTTGTTGAAAACACAATTTAATTCTTGGCAAAATATATGCATGCGCGCGTCTTCTGACTGCATTTCTAAGTTGTCCGTGAGAGTATCAAATTTATTAGGGGAGTACTTCGGTACTTTTTCATGTCAAATAGTATCAAAAAAAGTACGATCGTACCAACTTTCCCATCACTGGCTGCTACTTGCCCGTCGAGTACTACTTAAATTAATAATAATAAAAAATCTTAAAGAAAAATATACCAAATGAAAAGTCAGCCATCGTCTTGAGTCATACACATTTTACTTCTCTTGTTAATAATAAAAGCGCAACTTTTTTGCTGCCTAAAAGAAAAACATTTTTGCATTTCCATACCAACAACTCTTCTCAACAAAATACACACAAACAAAGACTCGCCAACAATATTGCCTTCCATGATGCTGATGCTGATGCTGCTCATGAAGATGTTGCTGCAGGCGATGATGGTACTTATTTATTAAGCCAATTAAATGATGGTTGTCGTTTCATATTTCTTTCATATAATTTATTTTTTCTTTCCATAAGTTTGTCATTTTACTTACTACTCGCTTTAATAAGAAAAAATAAAAATAAAAGAAAAGTGTGGAAAAATTAAAACTGGCAACTGTTTGATTGTTTTCTGATAATTAATATTATTTATTTTATTTTGCTGGCGTTGAGTTTGTTTTTTTTTTCAAAAGCGAGACTTATTAAGAAGGATGTGCATGGAATTGAATTGAAATGCAGAAACTTAAGAAAAATTATAATAAATAAAAGAAAAATAAATAAATCATAAATAGAAGTTTTTTTTAATAAATAACTTGATTTTATAGTTAAGATATAAAGAACAATAAACTTTTATAGCTTTGCTATTTATTGGGCGATACAGCAGTTAGGACGTGATTTTCATAACAAAAATAATCGACACTATTACAGTTATAAAATTATTTTTGTTTTGATTTCTTTGTACTTAAAACTAAATTGTTTGATTGTGTTTTGTTTCGTTCTTTGAAGTGCGTGAAACAAAAACAAAACAAAAACAATGAGAAGGATTGCTCAATTTGTTTTTGCACATGAGCACAAACCGGAGCACACAGCCGATCGGTTGTAAGCCGGCTAACAGCCGTCACCGGCCACAAACAATACATTAATTTAATCGTACGCCGCTGGCAAAGAAAATAGTGGGAAATAAATGGAAACCTTTTGAAATATTTGCAGAGAATTTCATCATCATATAATATAATTTTATTACATTGTTATATCACACATGCAATTTGTTTTATATAACTAAGCAGCAAAGCTATAACCGGGTGTCCTAAGACACCTCTCTTGTTTTTTTTTGTTAATGATTTTCTTTGCACAGTGGGGCAAAATACTATTATTTTGCGGATCAATTCATATCTCCACAACTATAATAGTGAGGGTGGCTAAATTTTATACGGATAGCTCTTAGAACAGATTGCATATTCCAACAAAATCTTGGCGGTATAGGACAGGGGAGACGGGTACCCCCAATACAAAATAATTATTATTTTTCCTATATCTTCAGAATTACAATAGTGAGACAAAACTAAATTTGATGTGGATAACTTTAAAAACAAGCTTTTTACGAAAATTTTGGCGGCATAGGACAGGGGAGATGGGTATCCCCCAATACAAAGTAATTATTATTTTTCCTTTATCTTCAGAACTACAATAGTGAGACACAATAAATTTGGTGTGAATAACTCTGAAAATAAACTGCATGTTCCAAGAAAATATTGAGGCGTAAAGGACAGGGGAGACCAGTACCCCCCATACAAAGTAATAATTATTTTTCCTATATCTTCAGAACTACAATAGTGAGACGCAATAAATTTTATGTGGGGAACTCTGAAAACAAACTGCATGTTTTATGAAAATTTTGGCGGCATAGGACAGGGGAGATGGGTACCCCCCAATACAAAGTAATTATTATTTTTCCTTTATCTTCAGAACTAAAATAGTGAGACACACTAAATTTTATGTAAACAACTCTTAGAACATGCTGCATGATTTAGGAAAATCTGGGCGGCATAGGTTGGGGGAGACGGATACCCCCAAAAGTAATTATTAATAAATGATTTCTTTTACATACATATATACGAAAAACCGAAGCAGCAACAAAATGCATATAAACTGTGCTCAGCCAAGACAGCAAGCGAAAATTAATGAGTTTTCCTATTCACGCACACTACTAATGAATTGCTTGCCTGTCATTGAATGACTTGGATACGAATTATCTAAAAATATATTTTTTGACAAGTCTAAGAAAGTTAGCTAAAGCCATACACGTTATCATTATTATATATAAATGCAACTGCAATCACGCGTGACTCGCACGTGACTCACACGTGACAAATGCGTGACTCATACCTATGAGTACACAATATTTGGCCCTTTCAAAGCGCATCACAAAGTGAATAATTATTAGATGGGATAAATATCAAATTAGCTTAAAAAGCAAAAAAAAAAAATTTTTTTTTTTTGGTTTTTTAGATTTTGCAATTTTTTACACTGACAGAGGAAACCTTAAAATCTTTGCACTTTAGGTATAGCATGCGTTCCAACACTTTTTTGTAAAACATTAAGAGAATTATAATTGTGTCAGTATTCAGCCCTCTAACTCTTTTCCATATGGGGTTTTTGTAACCCAAAAAAGTATCCTCAAACAGGTATTAAAATATTCCACATGAATATTAGTATATGTATGAAAATAAATTCATCAGATTTTAAAATTTATAACACTTGACAAAAACCTTGTGCCCGAACAGAGCTCTCTTAGCGTGTTAGCGGAAGCTATAAAAATTTACGCCATGGCCCACGATGTCGACCAGAAAGTTTCTACCTCTTACTCGTGGGCCATTTTGAAAGAACTTTTCCTGTCCAAAAATAGTCATTACTTTTGCCGCCTCAAACACACAAAATACGACAAACTTCCTTTATGAGGCTCTGCACCAACCACACTTGTTTACAATTATTAAATTCCACATTAATCAGTTATTCTACAATTTATAATATCATATCAATAATTAAAATTACGATAATGAAATAGTTTGATAATGAAATTCTGAAAACCCATACAAGAAAATATTAAAAAAAAAATACTGGAATAAACACTTGACTTCGCCATAGAAAAGGAAAAAAAACACACACTCTACACAAATTTATTACTTTTATTTTCATTTGGCATTAATAAATATTAAAGCCATGAATAAAATTCATTATCTTCAGAAAATCGCTGCAAAAGAAATAAATTATAAAAATTAAAATTAAGAAGAAAAAAAAAACGAGAAAACTATATTTGTATTAAAATTGAATAAATTCACAACGTTAAATGTGGGTTGGTTGGTCGGTAGGTTGGTATGCTGCAGTGTTGCCGCAGTCGTAATTTAATTGTAAACAAAATGTCACAATAAAATTAAAAAATTTTCTGTTTAGGCTGGCATTTAATCTTAAAATATTTAAGATGTAATTAAGCAATAATATTTTTTTTATGGAAGGCTGTTGGCTGAACCCTAGTTCAATCCCTGTCTAGATCCAGTCATATCAGCATCATGGATTTTTCTGATATGTCTGCGATAATACATATCAAAGCGCCCTCCTTTGTAGGTAGTTGCAGCCACCAATCGTTGGCGAAGTAAAATAACAAATAAAATAGCCACACAGCTTAAATTAAGGCGCCTACTTAACACGGGAGGCGCTGCGAATATGCTTTAAAAAGGAACAAAGGGAATTAAGCCTAAATAATAACCCCTATTCTAGTTGTCATCGTCAGCGTTACCATCATTTAAGATTAACAATTGACGACGCACGGTGCTTTGTCTCCATACAGTGAATGGGCAAACCTAGAGTTGTTAGCGTAGGAAGATGAAATTTCCTACACTTGCTCTTGCAGTTTGAGCAAAATCGGTGCAAGGACATACATCCTGAATTTTAAAATTTAAATTATAACTACAGTTATTACCAAAATCAAGCGATAATTTGTATGTATGTGTATGGGTGTAAAATTTAACATTTTATTGCTGTTAAACATTTTATGCCATTCGGGGCAAGCACATGACTATCTGCCATATATCCTGCACTGAACATTTATATATGTTCTTAGAATTATGCGTCTAAGCCCTGTTGTACATTTTGCTTTATTTGGTGCATGGACATGACTACCTCCTATATATCCTTTTTCTTCAAAAATAAAAAAACTTAGCTTAATTTAGAATGCACTGAAAATGTATATATATTTTTAGAATTATGTTTATATGCTCTGTAGTAAATTTTGTTCTATCGGTGCAAGGATATGCTAGCTACCACATATCCTTCTTCTTCAAAAATAAATTTTAACTTAATTTATGACTACAATGCACTGAAACTTTATATATACATATTTGTAGAATTATGTGTCTAAACTCTGTTGGAATTTTTTTTTCTATTCGAAGAAAAAACATGACTACCTCCCATATATCCTTTTTGTTCAAAAATAAATTTTAGCTGAATTTATGATTAGAATGCACTAACAATTTATATATATTTGTAGAATTATGTGTCTAAGCTCTGTTGGAAATTTTTTTCTATTCGGAGAAAAAACATGACTACCTCCCATATATCCTTTGTCTTAAAAAATAAATTTAAGCTGAATTAATGACTAAACGCACTAAAAACTTATATATATTTTTATAATTATGTGTCTAAGTTCTGTTGTAAATTTTATGTCAATAGCTGCAAGCGTATGACCGGCTCCCATAAATCCTTTTTCTTCAAAAATAAATATTTGCTTAATTTATGATTAGAATGCACTGAAAATTTATATATATTTATAGAATTATGTGTCTAAGCTCTGTTGAAAATTTTGCTCTATTTGGTGCATGGACATGACTACCTCCTGTGTATCCTTTTTCTTCAAAAATAAATTTTAACTGAATTTATGATGAGAATGCATTGAACATTTACATATATTTTTAGAATTATGTGTATAAGCTCTGTTGTAAGTTATATGGCATTCGGTGCAAGCATATGGCTATCTCCCATATATCCTTTTTCTTCAAAAATAAATTTTAGCTAAATTTAAAATTAGAATGCACTGAAAATGTATATATATGTACATATGTATATATATTTAGAACTATGTTTTCAAGCTCTGTTGTGAATTTTGCTCTATTTGATGCAAGAACATGACTTCCTCCCATGTATCCTTTAAAAAATAGATTTCATTTGATTTGATTTGCTTGTTTTCCAGGCTTATAATATTTTATTCGAACTTAAATTTGATTTCACTGTGAGATTTGTGAGATTTACAGAACACCTGTCTGGCTTTTATTAGTTTTGTAAAGTATGGCGATTTAAAATGGATTGATGTCCATCACATGCCTGATTGTGTTGTGTCGCTGCTGACAAGTAGTAGAAGGGTGAATACTTCACTATGTTCTTTCAAAAAAAGTAACACTACAGTTGTATCTTAATAGGCATATTGATTCGCACTAAACTTGTATGTATGTAAATACTTCTTTCAAAAGCAAAAACGGGTATGAAAATAATTTTTTTAAATCCACTGGCAACACTGTTAGTTTGGCTGAGCTTTTAAAGGCTTTTGTGTGTGCCGCAGTTCGCTTGATTATATTTAATTCATTCATTGATTCATTCGTTAACTCAAGCATTCAGCTACAAAACTCGTTCATTCTTTTTATTCGTACATTCATTAATTGAAAAACATAAAAATGTGAACATTAAATAAATAAACAAAATTTTTGTTGAAATAAATCTTAAACGCAAACAAAAAATGCCTCTACTTCCATCTAAGGCTTAAATAATTTTATTGCTAGTTTTTTGTTAAACAACCGGTATTCATATCAAACTTAAAAAACAAAATGCTACAAATGCCTGCCTGCTACTTTTGGCGAAAGCAAAAAATAAACTTAACTGCCTGCCTGCCTGCCTGCCTGCCTGCCTGCCAGTCATTGAGTGTTCATAGAGAGAGAGACACAGACTAAATAACTTAGTTGACTGTTTTTATTTGGCTTAAACTAACAACTATTTATGCTTAATAAGTTTGAGTATGACTTGTAGTATTAACAACAACAACCACTACCAATTTTGACTACTGTTGAAACTACACATTCAAAGTTGTCGCTTGTGTTTGCTCCCCAAGTCATACGGCAGAATGAGGACTGCAAGGCAGTAGAGAGTAAACCCCAACTGAAAGCTGCAATTACGAAAATCAGCATAATGTGCTGTTACGAACACTTGACTGTTGCTAAAATGGGTGTCACTTATTTTGAAAAAAAAAAATAAAAAAATAAAAGTGTTGAAGAAAAGTAAAAGAATGAAATAAAAATACGAAATATTTAAATATATCTATAGTATCCTTAAGGAAAAAAAGACTTAAATAAGGCTGGTCAGAGTGTTGTGTTACATAATGCTAGGAACACAACTGGGACGAACGACGAATTTCGTCCACGGCGACGAGTTCGCTGAGTAAATTCGTCGTGTGAAGCACAACAGCTCTTATAATTGATATATTTGTTTAATGTTTGTGCGAATAGAGAGAGAGAGAGAGAGAGAGAGAGTAAGAGCGAGAGAAATTAGTTTTTTCGTCGTTCGGCGGCGTAAAATGTAGAAATTAATCTATCGGAGAGTTCTTCACGTACGACGAATTTCGTCCGACAGCAGTGTTGTATTGCATAAATGTGTTTAATTTCTGATGACGAAATTTCGCAACGAAAAATTCGTCGTTCGTTCCAGTTTTGTTTCGCAGTACAAAGTGTTTTTCAATGCATGCCTTTTCCAAAACGTCGCACAGTTGTTCTGAATCGTTTTTTATCGACCAAAACTCTTAGCTTTTTAACTAATGAAGATTTTTGGATAGATAACATCTTAAGCTTTTAACCAAATTTGGTTTCATTAGAATCAATACAGTGGTTGTTGAGAAATTTAAGGTTAAAGTTGCATCTTCCAGAAAAAATTTCCCCACCGTATTTCGAAAAGCAGGCAAATCTCTTCATACAAAAAAAAAAACATTTTGAAAATCGGTTGACAAATGAATAAATTATAATTGGCGGTGGGGAGGGGAAGAAAATATCCCATTCGATTTTCGAAGAAACTGCAAGCAAACCCTTTCAAATAAATACAATTTTTTTAAATCTTTTGACAAATGGCGGAGTTATGCATAAGGGGGAATATTTCCCCCTCCGATTTGCGAAAAAAAATTATGGGTCCCAACTGCGCAATAACACTTAAAAAAAAATTTTTTTTGCTTATCGCTTCATAAATGACAGAGTTATACATAAGGGGAGCAAAATTGCCCCCTCCAAATTTCGTAAAGAAAAATTAAATGACCAAACTACAGGCAATTTCTTTGAGACAAATAAAAATTTTTTTAAAATCTTTTGACAAATGGCAGAGTTATAAATAAGGGGTGAGAATTTCCCCGCCCGATTTTCGAAAAAAAAATTATGGAACCCAACTGCTGCGGACTAATGCTTTCAAACAAGGCAAATCTCTTCATGCCAAAAAAAAAAACATTTTGAAAATCGGTTTACAAATGAAAAAATTATGTTTGCGGATGGGGAGGTGACAAACAGCAGAGTTATGCATAAGGGGAGAATATATCCCCCTCGGATTTCCGAAAAAGAATTATGGGTCCCAACTGCGCACTAACACTTAAAAAAAAATTTTTTTTGCAAATCGCTTTATAAATGACAGAGTTATACACAAGGGGAGCAAAATTGCCCCCTTCAAATTTCGTAAAGAAAAATTAAAGGACCAAACTACAGGCAATTTCTTTGAGACAAAAAAAAATATTTTGAATATCTTTTAACAAATGGCAGAGTTATGAATAAGAGCAGAGAATTTCCCCGTCCCAATTTCGAAAAAAAAAAATTAAAGGATCAAACTGCAGGCAACATTTTTGAGACAAAAAATTTGTTTTAAAAATCGCTGCACAAATGCCAGAGTTATGAGTGTAATTTTCGAGTATTTTCATTAAAATAAAAATAAAAGTGTTCTACAAACGGGTCGTGGCCAGTGATGCCAACTTCCTTGGCTCTAAGGGCACATCAAAATTTCAAAAAGCACTAAAAGGCGTAATTTTGAGATCTCAAAAGCGTTAAAAGCACTAACGTGCAAAATGAATGAAGATCCAAACGAGTGAAGTTTAATAATATTTTCTAAGCTATAATCTATTTAATGAAATATATCAGACTAAAAAGGTATGCTTTACACTAATAAACTAAATATTAAAGTAATTTTAAGCAATACGCAAATTTCTTAAAAGCTTTACTTAGAGCTTTTTCTTAGTTTTGGCACTAACGCTCAAAATTTGACCTTTTGAGTCTTCAAAAAGACTAAAAATAGTGCCAAAAGCACCAATTTGGCATCGCTGGTCGTGGCGGCTGCAAAAGTATAAATGATTTTAAAGAGGACACTTTCATCATTCTCTGAATGGTTTCCTTTTACTTGCACAGAAAAAAGTTTTCTCCAATTGACAACTTTAATGAAAAAAAAGCTTAAAATAATTAATTTAAAACTGAACTGAGCCAATTATACTTTTGTTTAAAAATTTATTTAATTAACAGTTTAACTAAATATTTAATAGAATCAATTAAACTTTTGCTTAAAATTTTATATAATTGAAAAGTTTAACTGACTAAATTAAATTTTTAATAGATTTTCGTTTTTCTTTCCTCCAATTAAAAAAAAATTATATAAAAAATTTAAAATTTAATTGTGTCAACAAAATGTTTGCTTAAAAATTTAAGGTTTAATTAATAGTTTAATTACTTGGGAATTATTAAAGTTGAAATTATATTAAAAAAAATTTTTAATATTAAACTTATATGTAAAGAGTCATTTTGTAGCACCGTGTAAATATTGTCGGTACATCTGCATAGTTGAATATCACAATTTCATTCCTTTAAATTACTTTATGCCACATATTTTCTAAAGTGATGACAAACAAAGTTTTACACATGTTGCATTCTCCGCCCAAGTTTTTATCATTTAAATGCTGCTGCTTGCCTGCCTGCCTGCCTGCCGGTCTTTTTGTTCAGCGGTTAAATATGCGAAAACTTGAAAATTAAAAAATACATTTTACACGACTTTTGATTATTGTCTCCTTAGAAGCTTCACACAACGACACGCTCATTACCACAAATTCATTTGCATGTAGAAGAAGTTTTATTAACTTTTTCATTTTATCTATTGACAAGTAAATTCCTATCAGAATGAAAATGAATTTAAAAATGTTGTTTAATGAACTACTTAAAATTTTTAAAGAGATTTCTGAAATTTATTTAGAATGTGAAATTTTTTTCGTTGTGTGATTTTAACATAATAATCAAAAGGCGAATTCACATAAGATGGTCTTAATTCACCAGCTGACATACTAGCTGCTCTGCTGTCAAATCAACCAAAACGTTAGGAAATATTCAGACAGCAGGAAATTTTACACTAACAAATATACAGGGCGAATACGCAGAGTAGCAAATTAAGACCACCTTGTATCAATTCGCCTTGATAATAATTGTCCTATGTTCTGTTGTCTTTGCTGTAATCAAGGCGAATTCACAACAGGTAATCTCAATTCCCCAGCTGACGATCATCTGCTAAATTATCTGCTGTCAAATCAAAGCAAAACGTTCGCAAATTTTCGGACAGCAGGATATTTTACACTAACTAACTGGTATCAATTCGCCTTGGTTGTACAAAAAGCCTAAATGGCCTAAAAGCAGATTTTGTAATTCCCGTCAAAAAAAAAAAAAAAAACTGAGAATTATCGCTGTTATGTAATCGCTCATATGTAAGTCTTATCTTCAAATGAAATAAATATTTAACCATAATTGATTATTAACTAAAGATAAAACTAAAACAATTTTCAATAAACGAGCAACTTTATAAGGAATGCAACGACAAAATAAACAAAATAAAAAAAAAAAATAACAATTTTATAAAGAATTCCAGAGTTCTTTAACCCCTTCAATAAAAAACGATAAATAAAAATAAATGAATACAAAAAAAAAGAAAAAAGAAGTAAAGCAAACAATACGAATGCGAATTGTAATTGAAAATAATATTGAATTGAATATCGAACGTATTCTGAAACATATGTCTACACATGTTCAACTGCTCCCGCTCCGTCTGTCGTTCTGTCTGTTGGTTTCTCTGTCAACAGAATGTGGTGTGAATGCTTGTAAGTGGCAATAAAACAAACAATCATATACAACGTTATGGTCGTCATTATAATGAAGAAAATAATGACGGCTGTTGTTGATGACGGCTGAATATGCGAGACTGGTGGTGGTGGTGGTGGTGATGATTGTGTTGCATGATTCGTGCAATAAAACTTCAAGTAACGACTTGAGTCCCATTTGTGTAACTGAAGCGATCAAGTCTCCCAGAAACTTGGTGTAAAGAGCTCTCGATTTTTTTCTTCATAAAATTCAAGCATTTGGCTTATAGCGGCCATATACTGCACAAATTCACTGTACAAGTCTGGCACTGTGCAGTGCGTTTGTGTAGTGTATGGGGGTGGTTGTGCTATTTACGCAGTGAACTGTGTAAATATCACAATGATTTTGATATTTGCTTAAGTTTGAAAACTGTACAGTGACCCTGTGGCTGAGTGGTAGCGATGCTAGCCTCTCAGTCCAGAGGTCGTGGGTTCGATTCCCACCATAGACCCTGGGTGTTTTCCGCAGACAAGCTAATCGCTTCGCGGGTTGTGTTAGTTAAAAAAAAAAGAAGGATGAACTTGTGTGGTGTATGTTGGAAACGCTCAGTTGTTTCGTGATTTTTTAAGAGTTCACAACAAGAAATTAGCCCAAAACAAATATTCATTGAGTTCAGACAGAGTTCATAGAATTATACAAATAATCACCAGCATTATAGCGAATTAAAATAAAAAATGCACAGTTTACTTGTATAGTGTGTGTCACAAGCTTAGTTTACGCAGTGCCAGACTTGAGCACTGAACTTGTGTAGTATATGGCCGGCATTACATAAACAGCACTTTAATTTTATAGTTTTTGGCTTTTGAGTTCTTTTCAACTGTGAGCGAATAAAGTTTCCAAGTGTTAAAATCATTTTGAGAAATAAATTGCCATAATTAAAATGAATGGTAAAAAAGCAGACTTAAATGACCAAACATATTAAAAAATGCGGCTACATAAAACAAAATGTCGAAAGAGGATAATTACATCTTGTTAAACACATTTGGAGTTAAACACTTTATTTTTGTGTACATTCTATATTGAGTATTTTTTCTTTAATTTATGTGCTCAAACAAACTGTTCTTACACAAGACATTTACGGCCTGGCCCACGATGTCACCAGACATCGTTCGATCGACAACTTGTATTGCAAACAACAATAACTTTAGAAAATTTGTTTTTGTTTGCAATACAAGTTGTCGATCGAACGATTTCTCGTGACATCGTGGGCCAGGCCGTTAATTTCAAAAGTGAATTAAAGTGTAAAGAGTGTTGTAGTAATGGTCCTTCGAACCTATGCTCCTGCTGACTAGGCAAAGCAGACTAAGTAACATATACAGCTTCAAGCGTTTAAGTTCGAAGTCTCCCTATTGAAAGACCCTTTAAAATGTGCAGCAAATTCTTATTGATAATTTAATTTTCCTCAAAATCATTATTAAGCATTACAAAAATACTCAAACACGAAAAATAACTTTTCTTAATGTGTATTTGCCATCAATATTTATATTTTACAAAATTCCACAGCCAAGTATTGACAATCAATTTAATAATCATCTATCAATGATTTGGCATATACATACATACATACATATCGCACACTAAATCGTAAACAGTCACAACAAAAAATTTACCGAATTGTTTTGTCTTTCACAAATCAGTTCACTGAACAAATAAATTTTATGTTGCAAAAATATGTTTTGAAATTGAAATGCCACTCCTGAACATTTGGTATTATTTGAGTTGTGACTGTTTAGGATTTGGTAGGCGATATGTGTGCATGTATGTTATCATGCAAAAACAAAATCAATTAGTTTAATAGAATCGCATTAGAAAATTTATCCTCATGACATTTGCTGACTTGCTGTGGCCCGCATATTAAAAGCTCTCAAAATCATGATGGAGAAGAATGCAAAAATGACATTAACAACATTATCCAAATGTCAAGAGTGATGACACCATGAGCTGCGTGAATGTATGTGGGTAGAAAGAGTTACAGGCATGTTTAAAAGTTCAGTTGCGGCAAACAAATATTTTCATAACCTCTACTTCCCTCCTCTAGTAACAGTACCTTGCTTGGATAGATTTAGAGCAAAATATAAGTTTCTAAAAGCTATAACTAATAAATATTTAGAATAGACTAGACCAAGCTAGACTATACTAGACTAGACTAGAGTAGGCTAGACTAGAGTAGACGAAGCTAGACTAGACCAAGCTAGACTAGAGTAGACCAAGCTAGACTAGACTAGACTAGACTAGACTAGACTAGACTAGACTAGACTAGACTAGACTAGACTAGACTAGACTAGACTAGACTAGACTAGACTAGACTAGACTAGACTAGACTAGACTAGACTAGACTAGACTAGACTAGACTAGACTAGACTAGACTAGACTAGAGTAGAGTAGACCAAGCTAGACTAGACCAAGCTAGACTAGAGTAGACCAAGCTAGACTAGACTAGACTAGACTAGACCAGACTAGACTAGACTAGACTAGACCAGACTAGACTAGACTAGACTAGACTAGACTAGACTAGACTAGACTAGACTAGACTAGACTAGACTAGACTAGACTAGACTAGACTAGACTAGACTAGACTAGACTAGACCAAGCTAGGCTATACTAGACTAAGCTAGACTAGACCAAGCTAGACCAGGCCAAGCTAGACTAGACCAAGCTAGACTAGACCAAGCTAGACTAGACCAAGCTAGACTAGACCAGGCTATGCTAGACCAAGCTAGACTAGACCAGGCTAGGCTAGACTAGACTAGACTATTTTTTTCAAATTCTGCGAAAAAAAACCGAATTTAATGCAAATATCTTATGGAACATTTTGGTTAAAAGGAAGTACGTGAAACATTAAATTAAATTTTAATGGGCGTACCTCCGCCCATTTTTCATATGTAAGATTGTGTGTTTTTCAGATCTCAGAGCGTGTTTTAAGTTTTGCCAAAATTGTAAAATTAGAACCGCATAAAATAAAATATTGAATTTTAATGGGAGTGACTCTGCCCATCTTGTCAAATGGAAGATTGTGTCGCTTTTATAGCTCAAGGTATGTGGTAAGTTTATTAAAAACCGCTTAAGACCACTTGAAATATAATAATAAATTTAAATGGGCGTAGCTCGGTCCATTTTTTTTCAAATTTAAAATTGTGTAATTACAAGAACCAAAGGTTTTTGCTAGGTTTCGCAGCAATTAAATAAATAGAATATGATAAAATAAAATAAAATGTGTGGGCGTGTACCGGCATACTTTTTTTTTTGCACTGGGACCAATTAGAAGGTATACCGTTTTCAGACAAAAAAAGAATTTGTACAATCAGTCTAAAATGTACCGAGTTATGAAGTAATAATGTAAAAAAAAATACAGACGAATTGAAAACCTACTCCTTTTGTGACATATTTTTTTTAGCAACGACTCTTCTTTAATTCGCTGTTTAATAATTTGATTGTGAGATCTTCTGACTTCAATTCGAGAGAATATCTTCTTTAAAGAGATTTTAGTTTACATGTATGCATTAGTTTTTGCTTCAATGCAAGCAGTTTCTATTATGCGGCTTTGCTTGCGTCTGGTCTCAGGCTTAGCTTTATGAATAATACTGCCAGGAAGTTAACATTACAAAACACTTCTTGTACTTTTCCCAAATGGGACAGTATTTTTTATTTTTTTTTCAATAATATAGTTAGTAACTCGTTGGCGTGACAATTTCTAATAAAAATGAAGCAACACATGCACAACACACGCCATCAATAAAAATAACACACGCAATTTTAAGGAATTTCTTTGCTAATGGGATTTTATGAAATAATTATTTAACATTATTATGAAAGTGAGTTACATACGTCCTTTTTGTTGTTGTCCTTATTTTATGGTTTTGTGAATGCATAATTCTTTGACAGACTGTATGCATCAGAACAACAAAAAGTTTTGCTGACCCACCAGAAATAATTGAGCGTGTGTATGTGTGTGTATACCTGTGTGCGTGTGTGTGTGTTAAAATGCTGAATTGAAGAGTGATTGAATTGCAGTGAATGTTAGCTAGTATTGTATCGTATGACATTTGATGGTCTTAAAGATGATTTGTTATGTCAAGGAATTTTTGAATCTATGGTTGAATGCTTATTGGCTGGATGGATGGATGGATGAATAAATGGCAAATGATATATGATACTTGGTGTTGCAGCTACAAATACCACACATACATACATACATACATACATACATTCATGCCTATGATATGATATCATTTGTAGCAGCATTATGTGTTACACGTTGAATGTAAACAGCTTTTGTAAATCATTGAGCGAGTGTTAAAATCACACAAGTGTGTAATTTATTTCTACAACTCAAGGAAATACAAAAACCTAAAAAATATTTCTAAACATGCATGCTTTCGTTCGTGTTAACAATTATCATTAGTTTTATATTTATATTAATTGGAAATGTGAAATGTTGTTGTGCTTAAGTGCTAATTTGTAATTAAACAAATTTATGTGGGCGGCCAAACAAACGGAGAAGTCAACGTAAATGCCGGTTGGCTCGGCTCATCACCCTGACAAAACTTATTTATGTATGTATTCAGATTGCCTGCTAAATTAGATTTTTATTAGGGAAAATTTTTAATAAAAAGGAAAATAAATTCTAAAAATAAATCAATACAAAATGTTTCTGATTAATTTGCTGTTGTTTGTTTTCTTTTTACACCAGCAATCCAAAAAAAAGGGCGTTTCGAATCAATTAGAAAGAATATTAAAAACAATAGATTTAACTAAAAGCCTTAAATAAGACTCAGACTAAATACAAATATGTATATAAACTCAGTAAAAATAATATAACAAAAAAAAAATCTAGGTGTAATTTCCACATTACCAGCAATAAACTTGCCTAGAACATTTGTATTGCAATCACTTAAAAATTTATCTGAATTTCATATAAATTTTCTGCAGATGTTGCTGCTTGCCTATGACGTACAATCTACAACAAAATATTGTTCTCTAAATTTTCAAAATAAACTTATTTAATTTTAAAACTCAAACCATGAAGAAAATACTAGAACAATATATACATATATATAAGTACTAAAAAAATGCTAATAATATCTTACCTCCAATTTTTTTTATTACTTAAATGCTAAGACTGGCTTCACACACGGCAATTTTAGCTCAGCAACTTTTTAGTTCACGGGCGAGAGAGGAAAACATGATGAAAACATTATATCATTCTCTCTCTCTCTCTCTCTCTTACATAAGCTCAAAAGTTGCTCAACTAAAATTGCCATGTGTGAACCCAGCCTTAAGTATGTGAATTACATGATTTTTGAACAATAAAATATTAAAAATGTTGGCTAAAACACATACCATATTTGTCAACATATAAAACCGAAATGCTTGTGATTTTTGTTTTGTGTACTAAAAGAATTAACTTAGAATTTAAAACAACAAAACAAATGAAAAAATCCAACTAACATCTAGAAATTAATAAAAAATAAGTAGTTCTAAGTTTTTAGTACAAAATGTTAAAATAATTCCTCTAAAAAATTTAGTACACATCTAAAAATACTTAAAATGTATTTTTAGATAATAAAGAAAACTAAAAATTAAAAAAATAACAATTAATTTAAAATCTAGCTAATATAATATTTGTACTAAAAATAATTAAATTTTTAACAAAATTCATTAACTAAATGTCTACTTAATTACCCACAATTAAGTACTAAAATATAATTTTTGTTTACATTTTAAATTTTTTAATCACAGAAGCGTATTTCGTACTAAATAATATTCAAACCAAGTTTACAAATTTTTTTTTGATTTTTTTTTAAACTAAAGCTTAATATTGGAAAAAACATGATACAATTTAAAGTTTGTGGTTAATACAAATAAATTTAGTACTTAAATTTAAATTTATTTTCGATGTACTAAAAATTTTTACATTTATTTTGCAATCTTTTACATTAATTTCTGTTGTACTAAAAGTTATTGTTAATAAAATTAGAACCTAAAGCTTAGTGTTGAGAAAATAATCATTCAATTTAAATTTTTGGGGCGTAATCAAACAATGTAGTAGTTAATATTAAATAGAAATTTTTAATGTACTAAAAATGGTTAAATGTATATCAAATTGGAAACTAGAGCTTATTATTGAAAAGCACATGATGCAATTTAAAGTTTGTAGGTAATACAAAAAATTTAGTACTTAAATTTAAATTAATTTTTGTTGTACTAAAAAAATGTATTATTCAAATTTTCAAAAAATATTATACAATTTAAAAAATTGTGGTTAATAGAAACAATTTAGTACTTACCTTGAAATGAATGTTTAATGTACTAAAAATGAATGTTATTCAAATTTGAAACTTAAGCTTAATATTGGAAAGAACATGATGCAATTTAAAGTTTGTGGTTAGTACAAAAAATTTAGTACTTAAATTTAAAAATTTTAAACGAGAGCTTAATTTAAAGTTTGTGGCTAATACAAAAAATTTAGTACTTAACTCGAAATTAATTTTTGTTGTACTAAAAATAATTCTTGCTAGAATTTGAAATTAGAGCTTAATAATGAAAATAGCATGATACAATTTAAAGTTTGTTGTTAAAATAAAAAAATTCAGTACTTACTCGTAAATTTAAATTAATTTCTCTTGTACTAAAAATTATTATTCCTCAAATTTGAAGTTAGACTTTAATATTGAAAATAGTATGCTAAAATTTTAAGTTTCTTCTTAATACAAAAAGTTTAGTACTTAGTACTTGACATTAAATTTTATAATGTGCTAAAAATAATTTGTTTTTGGAATTTGAAACTAAGGCTTAATATTTAAAAAAAAATCATTGTGCTGCTTAGACTTTGCAGATAATACAACAATTTAGTACTTAACTTGATACTAACTTCTATAATGTACTAAAAACTATTGTTTTTCAATAATGTCCTAAAAATGTATTTAATTACATTAAGCAAAAAATATATAATACATACTTAAGTAAAATGTAAAGAAAATTCAATGTAAGTTCCTAAAGAACTATTTTCAAACTGCTTTTGTAATTTGCAGGTGCATCTCCTTGCCTCGCAGTGTGAGAAATCTTTGTTCTTAAACGGCTGCACCAATTTTTATTTTATATTTTGACTTCGTGTGAAAACAAATTGTTAATTTTTAATGACTCATGCTGCGAACATCTTGTTCAGCTTTTATCGATTACAGATTTTATGTAACTTAAATGCGATTTGAAAGCAAGTAATTATAATATTGCTAATGTTTTCATAGTTTTTATTATGTACGAGTATGTAAATATTTTTAAAGATTTTTATTTTTGAAGAATTTTTTTTTAAATTATTTCACATCCATGCAAACTACTTTGATGGTGGTTGACTCTGTCTACTGGTTTTCAGTTGACGTTGCATTTTCTATTAATTTTTAAATTTTTTTTC
Organism: Tachina lurida; assembly: GCA_944452675.1. NCBI lineage: Eukaryota > Metazoa > Arthropoda > Insecta > Diptera > Tachinidae > Tachina > Tachina lurida. The sequence goes on from OX101752.1 coordinate 28,708,119, forward strand.
GCAAGTGTAATATAATACTCAGCGCTCAGTTCCTTAAAATAACGATGAATAGATGAAGCAATTTTATGTAAAAGAATATAACAAAATTACTCATTGCTTTAATGCCGATGAAATGATGGGAACGATGACGATGACGTTAAAAAGTGGAGGGTCCAGGGGAGTGTAATTAAAAATGTTTATCGTAATCATCTCATCATATCGTAACTTGACTTTTTGCTTGTTTTTCTACTTTCATTGTATGCACTTTAATTAAAATGCTTTAGATATGCATAGTGCTTTGTAATTTCTCCATTGGTTGTTAAAACAAATGTTTATGTTACACAAGAGATACAAAGTAAAAACAAAATGTACATATTTATATGTACTTATATTTTTACTATGAGTTTTGAGGGATATGAAAAAATCATTCAGCAAGTAGAAGAGATTGTAATACAAAATCAACATTGGTTTTGTAATGCAACAGTTTAATTTTGGTCAGAGCCACAGTGACACCATGACCCCTTGACCAAATTTTTAGTAATAAAATATATTTTGCAAAACTTATCAGTCTCAGTAGTTCTTACTTAGATATAAAATTTTTAGTACTTGTAGTAACTAATTCGTTCTATTTTTTTTTTAAATAAAAACTTATGCCTATATGGTCTAGTAAAAACGAAGATCTAAATATTTAGTACAAATTACCAAGTAATATACATACCAGAAACTTCTATTAAAAATTATCACACTCACACTCCCTGGGAAAAAATTTACTTTACTCTCAATAACTATTTTGAGATTTAAATTTTTAGTACTTAGTACTAAATGAAAAATCCAAAATTTTTATTATTAAAAGTGATGTTTTCTCATGTTGCCATACACAAAACTATCAGCCTTAGTACAGTAGTAATTATTTATTAGATCTAAGTTTTTAGTACTCTGAACTAATTAACATACGTGAATAAAATTTTTAATAAAAAAGAGAAAATATTTTTACAGTGCTTAATTGTTAAATATTAACATTACTTTCAACAATTATTTCTTAGAAATTCATTTTTAGTACTAATCAAAATATTAAATTTTTTATCACAAAAAGGGTTGTATTTTCTCACTCCAGCTAAGAAATCATTTAAACCTCAGTATCGGTGATGAATTCTTAAAACAACATTTTTAGTACTCAAGATTCTTCAAAGCAACCAAAAGTATCACAAATATATAGAAAATGATTATTTTTGGTAACATTTGCTTAAGAAAAATATTAACCTCAATGTCAATAGTATTGACTTAATATAAATTTTTAGTACAAAGTACTAATTTAAATGAGCAAGATGCCTTTTACAAATAATTATGTATATTATCACATTGACAATTTAAAATATGAAGTTTATGCCAAGTACTAATAAGTAGGATATAAATTTTTAGTACTTAGTACTCATTGTAACAATCAATACTTTATTATAAAAATGTGTTAATTTCTTTTAGAGCTCGCAAACATTTTGGCTTTGAACTCACAAAATGTTTCTTTGCTTAAAATTTTTAATAGTTTGTTGTTATGCTTATCTAGGCAAATATATTAACTTAAACCTAACAAAATATTAGTCAAATATAAATTTTTAGTACTTGTAATAATAATCTAATCATCAAATCAACCAATAACTTTTGACACAAATATTAGTTTTTTGTTACGTTTGCCTAGGTAAATATATTGACTTAAAACTAATAAATTATTTGTTAAATCTAACTAAAAACTTAGAACAATAGTTATTAAAGCGAACTAAAATTTTGTATCACAAATCTATGTTTTTGGAAAATATATTGACTTAAATCTAATAAATTATTTTTAAAATTTAAATCCCTGGTACTTAGTGCAAACATTTTTTAGTACAAATATTTTTTGCTAGTTGTTTAGGTAAACGTATTGACTTAAAACTAATTTTTTTTTGTTAAATTTTAATTTTTAGTACTTAAAAGAATATTATCAAAACAATCAAACTTTTTTAGTACCAATCATTAGTTTTTTTACCCTGTTTGTCGGGGTAATATATTCCCATTCCTTTAAGGAGCATGTGAACTCATATATTGACTTGAGTGTAACAATTTATTTTTAACAATTACAGCTTTAGTACTTTAGAACAATATTCATTAAAGAAACCAAATTGTTTTAGTACAACTCTTAATTTTGTTTTAGTAAATTTTGCCTAAGAAAACATATTGACCTAAATCTAAAAAACTTCTTAGATAAAAATTTTTAGTACTTAGAAGAATATTCATTAAATCATTCAAAACTTTTTAGCACTGATTTGAACATTTTTTTTCAGGTTTGTTTGGGTAAATGTATATATTGACTTAAGCCTAATAATTTATTTGTAACAATTAAAGTTTTAGTACTTAGTACAGCAACCAAAATAATTTTAGCACAAATCTGAACTTTTTTAATGTTTTTCTACATATAGAAAATCCAAATTTTTAGTTCTAATAGGAATAATCGTTAAAGCAACCAAAATATTTTTTAGTACAAATTTTTTATTTTTAGTTTTTAGTAAATTTTGCCTGAATGTTATAAATTTTTCTTAAATTAAATTTTTAGTACTTAGAAGAATATTCTTCAAAGCATCCAAACTTTTTTAGTACAAATCTGTATTTTTTATCCTGCTTGCTTAGATAAACATATTGAATTGAGTCTAAAAATTTATTTGTAAGAATTAAAGTTTTAGTACGTTGAACAATATACATTAAAGCGACAAAAATAATTTTAGCACAAACCTGTATTTTTTATGTATTTCTACGTAAACAAAATTTATATTTTTAGTTCTTAGAGGAATATTCATTAAAGCAAACAAAATTCTTTTTAGTACACATATTTTAAATCATTTGTAAAATATAAATTTTTAGTACTTAGTAGTAATTACAATACCCAAGATTTTATTATGAAAAATATTTAGCTTTATTATTTTTGTCATGGTGTCAAATTTATTTCTTTGATTAAAATTTTTATTATTTAGTACTAATGAAAATACTATAAGTTTTATGAATTTTTTTTATTTTGTTTGAGCAGCAAAAGCAGTAATTACTTCGGAATGTTTATTTTGTTTTTTTTTTGTTTATATTCAAAATATTTCCACTTTGAATCTCCCTATTATTTGCTAACGACTTGTTTATTCCTAAATAAAAAATGCACACATTCAACTATTTATTTTAGTACTAATTGCTGTAAATTATAAATTGAATTAAAATGAATGAAACAAGTATATAACAGCAAAAACTTTATATTGAATATTTTAGTCACGTACTTGTGTGATGCCGGTAGACAAATTTAGACAGCGTTTCTAATTATCATTAGTTGCTGGTTTTATTTTCCCTTAAGGTGCTTCCAAGTTAAATTTAACACTCTGCATAGCTGCAGTCATACGAATACTTATCGAAAAAAATTCATTACACAATTCAACTTCAATAGATTACGTGTGCTGTGTGGGAGGAAGCTTTTGAGTCTTGCCCTACTTTCATTAGTTGTTCTGCTCTATTACATTTCACTGCTCATTGTTATGACAACGTTGAGCTGGTGGCCTTTTAAGGCAAATTATTCTTAACGCTTAATTAATTTAACAACTACCTGCTACTTTAGTTTATATGTACTGGCATTATATTACACTCAATCATCTATTAACACGTCTTCTGCGAAACCATTTTTTTATTGGAATTTAATATTAAATGTAATTTTATTAAGACGAATATGCAGTTGTATGTGTGTGTTTAATATGGAGTTTATTCTAATGTCCCATCTTCGTTTTTTACAACAAAATTTGTTCTAGTAAAAAAGAAAAAAAATATATATTACAACTTTTTTATTATCCAGCCGTTAAACCTTATCAATCACCATCAATCATTGTTGCAAAGTGAAGAAATGAGCCATTAACAGAAATTGTGATGGAAAGCGAAAATTTTATCAAAATCATTAACATTAATGTATTTAATAAATTAAGCAATGGATATGTATAAACAAATTTATAAATCATGGAATTTTTAAAATTTTTTGCCTAGAAGTCACTTAAAAAGGCCGAATAATTGTATAGGACATTTCCATGATGTCGAACGTGACCATCATACACATTTATATAAGGAATATATATAGACAAATTTATAAATAAAGGAATTTTTAAAATTTTTTGCCTAGAAGTCATTTAAAAAGGCCGAGTAATTGTACAGGACATTTTCATTGTGTCGAACGTGACCTTCGTACACATTTATACGATGAATATATATAAACAAATTTATAAATCAAGTAATTTTTAAAAATGTTTGCCTAGAAGTCATTTAGAAAGGCCGAATAATTGTACAGGACATTCCCATTATGTCGCACGTGACCTTCGTACACATTTTTATGACGAATATATATAAACAAATTTATAAATCAAGGAATTTTTAAAATTTTTTGCCTAGAAGTCATTTAAAAAGGCCGAATAATTGTACAGGAGATTTCCATGATGTCGAACGTGACCGTCGTACAGATTTATATGATGAATATATATATAAACAAAGTTATAAATAAAGGAATTTTTAAAAATGTTTGCCTAGAAGTTATCTAAAAAGGCCGAATAATTGTATAGGAGATTTCCATGATGTCGAAAGTGACGTTCTTGCACATTTAAAGTGAAGAAAGTCATAATAAAACTGATTTGTATTCTGAAAATAAACTCTAAATTAGCTCTAAATTAGTCCCATAATTGGTGCGAAGTTTGATTTTGAGAAATTTTTCAATTTTCAAGTTAATTGCAAAAATCAAAAGCATTCGCATGTGACAAAAACATAAGTTGCTTTTGATGTGTCTTTTGAATAGTTTTAATTTGATTAAAAAAGGGTTTATATCTATATATATATTTTTAAAACTTAATTTTAATCACAGTCGCACGTGACATTCATTTTCTCCATCATGATATTTATATGGTTTCTGTTGCTCTTTTTATGAAATTATAAATAAACAAGCTTTGTAAAAATGTTTTTCATATTAACAGAAGTATTCAACTTGTTTAGTTTAACATAATAACAACAATCTCAATGAAAATATGTAACATGAATAAATAAAAAACCGAAACAATTTTAAATGAAAATAGCACAAGGAATACCAAATATAGTTTTTTTCTGAACAGGCAGTTTTAGCTCTTTTACTTCTTAACCATCGCAGCAAAAGAAGTGCAGCGCACTTGCAACTTGTAAAAGTTGCAACGCACTCTTCACTTTTTGCAGCTTTTGCAAACGTTTGCTCGGAATTTAAAGACTTGTTTGGTGCTTGTTCGTAGTTAACCATTTCTGCAATCTTGTGCCTTCAATCATTTAATTTTTTTCCTTCAGCCAACGCTTTCCGCCTCTTTCTAGCATTTCGCATTATGTCCTTGTTTTTTAATTTGTCTTCAACTCCCTTGGTTTTTTCGTCGTTTTTGCTTGTGTAACATTAAATAATTTAAGAGTATGCAGAATTTTTCTTCTGCAAATTTTTGTTTTTTAGTTTCACACTTACGATGTCGCACGTGACCAAATATACATACATATTAATTGTATTAAATATCTCTGTTTGTAATGAATATCTAATGAGCTTTCGGCAAGTACTTTCGATACATTTCTAACAAATGGGGTTTTTTAATTTCGCACGTGACCTCAAAATGTGCGATTTTGCAAAGCAAAAATTTAGAGTTGGCAATCGATTTTGAAAATTCTTATAATGGAAAGTTGCATTAGCAGCGTCATATTTTTTATTCGGTTCGGAACCGGTTATTTTATACATATTTGGTACGTATTTTTTTTCCGAAAAATCATTTTTGAGCTAATAAGAGTAATCTTCGTTTCGGGTTTTAAAACCGGTTTTTATGTATTTTTTTATACAGTTCAATGCAAGCGGAGCAGCGGGTAAAAATTTAAAAAAAATTTTTAAGACGTTTAGCGGAGTTTGGAAAGTTTTTATGTGGATCTTATTTGAAGTACATTTTTTGCAAATGAAAACATGTCAACATTCCCCTCTAACTGGGATATTAAAGGTTTAATTTTTTTTTTCAAAAGCATTTGCCAATAAATTATACCTTAAGTCTCGGAATACTGCCAAGTTCGAAATTCAACACAAACTGCAGAAATCAGTCAGAGATTCATTTCGTACTTGTCCATACTTAAATTTTATAGCACATATTGGCTATGTTTATCAATTTTATATAAAATCCTACAAAGAAAATTTTTTTGTGATATTTTAACTATTGAACTATTCTCTGTATCGATTTATCACTTTGTAAAAAGTGGGCAAAAAGTGTCCTTGTTAAGGGTATGCAAAGGGCCACAAATAAAAAATCATCTGCTATAACAGAGCTCTATTGGCGTGTTAACATGGCCCTGTTAATTTATAAAAATTAGTTAATGCATTTCAAATGGGAAATTCTAGTGATGGAGCCCACAGAGGTGTAGAAAAATGATGCCGATTTGAGGACAAGGATTTTCCAGGTTAATAGAAAAACACTGCAGTATTTTTTTCTTCTTCTTTAAGCGGGGAGTAAAATGTCAAAGACGAAAGGTGGAAAAAAATTCTCTCGCAATAGTTTCGTAGTGCAAAGAATTCACAGTGAGGGCCTTGTTTTATTTATTGTAAACAAAATATGCATATCGTTAACTTAATACAGAAAGGCTCTAAATCATTATTTTTTTGAAATCGAAATTTTTTTATTTTTCGATATATTAGAATATGTTAGAATCTATCGAATTATAAAAAATAATGGGTTAAGGCCTTTCTACATTAAGGTAATGATATATTGGTTGGCCACATACCGGATTGTATGAAGTGATTTTTCACAATTAAAATTCGCTGTGTTCAAGAAATAAGTGACAGGGCAGTTCCTGAGTTTTTTTTTTAATTTATTTTTATTAATACCATTAATACTGCATAAAATTTCATTGTTTGATGCTTCAGCATCTTTTAGGCTTTATAGAGGCCACTAAGTCAAGCTGTGAATAAAAATAAATGATTTGAAATATTTTTTTTATATATTAAAAAGTAAAAAATCTCACGAACTGCCGGGTAGTACGTTATTAATAGTGCAAATAACAGAACTACATATTTATGTTGCCTACTTACAGGCTGTTGTTTAATTAACTGTAAATAGTCTGTCTAAAATGCCGCCATTTTTTATTTAGTGTTTTCATAACACAACAATAATGAAAAAATATTTGCTTTAAAAACAAACAAGTAAATAAATAAATAAATAAATAAGAAAATTAAAAAAATGATGCAGTATCTACATCAATTCTAATTGCATTGAACTATTTTTCAAACAGCTTTCAATTTTTATTTTGCAATATAAACAATAGTTTACTTTTAGTATTTTTTCGATTTTTTTTCTTATCGTACAGTTGTGTTGAAAAAGTAATTTGACACAAATTGAAGCACATTGACCCAATTTGAAATAAAAATTTTGCACAAACAATAAATAATTTTTATTTTGTGTGTTACGGAACGGTGGCAAGTCTCAAAACATAGATACGAGTATAAAAAAGTATATTGTAAATGTGCTTGCTTGTGTGCCTTGATAGGTTTGCCGACACAAGTGATGACAACATGATATAAACCAAATGACAGCAATAAAACTAATGACAACAAGCAATTTCTAATACGTATGTACATATGTACATATGATTGTAGTGTATAAAAATTGTTGTGATAATAAAATAAAAATAAATTTGTTTGTGTTGAGTGTTGCTGACCGGCCTCTCCAAATTACATTTTTAATTGATGACAAAAATAAGTTTGCTTTAATTTTGCTTTTCATGCCTAAAATTACTTTGTAATTATTATTTGTTGTACAATCAATCAAATCATAAATAAAAAAGAAAAAACAAAACTTTACTCAATTTCAATTATGCTATGGCATACGTTCTAATGGAATAAGTTGGAAAAACTGTAGGAACACCTTGAAAGATGTTCTATTTTTCAACGACTTTAAAAAAAGAAGCAGTTATCAATTTGTCTATATTTTTTTCATGTGTGGTACTCCATAAATCCGTCATTTATAGACCGTTTCAAAAAAATATTTTTTTCTAAAAGGTTTGCAGCTTCCTTGTAATCCCATTGCCGCAAAAAAAGTGGGCGGGAACACACCCATTAAATGTTTTTCTTTGATTTTATGTACTATGTATTTGTGCTTATGGTATTGCTACGACATTTAGCACACACCTTGTTCTTTTGTAATAAAACAATCTTAAATTTGTATAAATGGGCGGAGTTACGCCCATTTAGATTAAATTTTATATTTCACGTGCGTCTGCTTAACCCATTCTCATTAAACTTAACACACCCTCCCTAAGCTATAACAATGACGAGATCTTGCATTTAAAATGTGGGCGGAGCCACGCCTATTAAAATTAAGTATTCAATTATATTTATATAGTTCTACTTATTCGATCTACTCAAAAGTTGGCAAACAGTTTGAGCTCTTAAAATGACTCGTAGTTACATTATAAAAAGTGGGCGGAGCCACGCCCATTAAAATTAAGTATTACGTATCACGTGCTTCTACTTAACCGATTCTTAAGAAACTTGGCACTTACCTCAGCTCTCAAATTGACACGATATTTCATTGTAAAAAGTGGGCGGAGCTACGCCCATTCAAAATAAATATTATATTTCACGTGCTTCTACTGAACTAATTCTTACAAAACTTGGCACACACCCTGTGCTTTAAAAATTACATGATCTTGCATTTAAAAAAGTGGGCGGAGCCACGCCTATTAAAGCTTAGTATTCAATTATATGTAGTTTTACTTATGCGATCCTTTCGAAATTTGGCAAACAGTTTGGGATCTTAAAATGACATGATCTTACATTTTCAAAAGTGGGCGGAGTCATGCCCATTAAAATTCAATATTCTGCTTGACGTGCTTCTGATAAACCAATTCTCATGAAACTTTGCGCACACCTTAAGCTTTAAAAATTACAGGATCTTGTATTTAAAAAAGTGGGCGGGGTCACGCCTATTAAAATTAAGCATTCAATTAAATGTACTTCTACTAATCCGATCCGCTCGAAACTTGGAAAAACAGGTTGGGCTCTCAAAATTACGTTGCATTTTAAAAAATGGGCGGGACCACGCCCCTTTAAATTAATATTATATTTGACGTGTTTCTACTTAACCGATTCTCATGAAACCTTGCACACACCCTTAGCTCCAATAATGACACGATCTTACATTTAAAAAAGAGGGCGGGGCCACTCCTATTTAAATTTGGTAGTCTTTTATATACATATAGTTCTACTTATGCGATCCGCTCAAAACTTGACAAATGGTTTGGGCTCCTAAAACTAAATTTTCTAGCATTTTTAAAAGTGGGCGCAGACACGCCTATTAAAGTTTAGTAGTAAACTAAATGCACTTCTATTTATACAATCTCCACGAAATTTGGCAAATAGTTTGTGCTCTTGGGATGGCATAAGCTTGTGCTAAAAAAGTGGGGTGGCCATGCCCACTTAAACTTTGTTTTATATCTCACGTGCTTCTACTTGAACGATTCTTACGAAACTTGACGCACGCTCTACAAGTGGTCATATCTTGCATTTAGAAAAGCGGGTGGGACCAATATTATTCGCAAAAGTGGGCATGCCCACGCCCCTAAAATTTTAAATTGCCTCTAAAAATTAAAATGAAAAATTTGGAAACAAATTTAAGTACTAAAAAGTTATAAATAATTTGAATTCAGTGGATCTAATTTAGATTCAACGAATCTGAATTATTTTTAACTTTCTAGTGCTTATTTTTCAAGTGCCTTCAATTTTTCTAAAAAAGATTTATTCTACGTGAGATTCATATCCTCAAAGAAACATTAAAAAAATCTTCGCAAGAAATATAAAAAAATTACAATGAAAGTAAAATTTGCAGCAAATTATTTTATTTATTTTACTTTTTTTTTCTTACGAAAAGAAACAAAAGTGTCAGAAGTAGAAGTTTGTCATTTGTTGTATTCATTAACAACCGAATAATAAACATGTAGTATCTGGTCATTATCAATGTTTTTCATTTACATTCGAAAAAAAACTTTTTATCAGTAAATAATATCATTAACGTGGGCCGCTTGTTAAGGCAATGAAAACTGACACATTTGTACCACAAATTTCAAGCCAATCCTTGTTTACACTAAAAACTAATTTTTCAAACGAAAATCATTAATATGTAACATATTCAGCGGAATTTTTTTAGTTAACATCTCGATACACCCTCGCATAAGTAATTTTCCATTTAGCACATCGCAAGTAATATTCTAATTCCCTACTTGGCCATTTTTCTTCGCACTTTTTTTTGCCATTATTTTCTTGTATTTTTCTAAAGAAAACAAGTTTTTGCTGGCAATAAAACTAAACTACTGTGCAAATAATCTATGACCGAGTATGACTGCTCAGATATATTTATATATATTTTGCAAATTACGTTTAGTAATCATAAGAATTTGTTTTAATTAAAAACAAAGTAGCCAAATAATAATAAAGGTGGCTAAGCCCGAAAATGTTGTTTTCGCTTAAACTGAAGCCGGTGGTCGGTAAAAATGGTGGGTCAAATGCTCTCGTTTTAATTTATATTTTGTTTGCTTATTTGTGAAAGTGTTTATTTGTTGAATGAATTAAATTGATTGGCTAATAAGCAGGGAAACCATAAATATGCTCTAAAAAAAGTGTTTTATGCGCATTCAATATGCACTAAAAACTTGTAAATATGCGCTTAAAAGTCAAAAAATATGCTCTTAAAAATAGAATAAATTGGTTTATTTGTAAATGAAAATATATTTTTTAATCAAAAATTCAACAACATTTGCATATAAAATAAGAAAAAAATAAATAACCAAAAAACGGAAACATAATTAACAAAGAATAACTGGGTTTGAAGTGCAGGTTAACACAAAATTACTATAAAAATTTTTACTAAAACAAATTAATTTTTATTGGATGCATAAGAATTTAACTTTAATTTCAAAAGATCACGATATCAGAATTAAGGCTTTGGAACTGTATTTTGGATAAATAAGACAAGATCTTAATTTATAATTTTTATTGAAATAAATAACAAAATATTGACCTAGAATTTCAAATAAAAATCTTTTCTGTCACGTCTTAATGAACTTTCATACATTTACAATGTTCCTTCAAGGTCTTTTCGGGGCAGAGTAAATCACACACAGCTAAATTTGTATTGCAACTAACGTCCGTAAAACTCCGTTATATATAAAAAAAATTATACACTACATGGAACATTGGAACAGAGATTTAGATGGCGAAAATTAAAAATAATTTGTAAGCATATTAACCCAGATAGCACAGGAAAAAAATTTTCTTTAAAACTTAAATTTTTATTTCGAAAATGAAATTTTAATGCGTTGCTAAAAAAAAAATTTCATAATTTTTTTTTTCGGAATGGAGAGTTTTTTTTAAAGGATGGTGGTGCCAAGCGGGTTGAAATAAAATAAATTCTATAAAGCATGAAAATATGCCCTAAAAGCGTAAATTATGCTCTAAAAGCGAAAATATGCTAAAAATATGCGTGTAAAACCGATATATGCATAAACATGCTTTAAAGGGTAAAATATGCAAAAATATGCACTAAAAATCGATGCCAAAATTCATTAAAAGTTCTGAAACGGATAAATATCTTGTCCCCGCATTAATACGTGATACAAGAAAAAACATGCAATTGCATATTTGCGGTTTCCCTGCTAATAAGTTTTTATTAACTGCTTTGTTTCTGTGGTAAAAGATTTTGGGAGTTGGGGACGAAAAGTACTTTTTATAAAAAGTGCTTTTTAAAAGGTAACTCTTAAAAAAGTACCTTTCAAGACCTAAAAAAATAACGATTCCTTTTTTAAAAAGTACCTTTTAAAAAAGTGCTGTAATACCTTCCAAAAAAGTACCAATTAAAAAGTCTAATAAAAGTACATTTAAAAAGTGCCTTTTTGAAAAGTTCCTTTTCAAAATGTACCTATCTAACACGTATCTTATAAAAAGGCACCTTTTAAAAAAACAATAAGCTTGAATAAAGTTCCTTAAAAAATACCCTTAAAATGCAGAAATAGTTTTTTTTTATAACAGTACCTTTTTAGAAAGCATATTTAAAAAAAGTACCTTATACAAAAAGTACTTTTTGAAAAAAGTACATTTTAATAAAATTACATATCAGAAAAAAATTATTTTAAAAAAGTGCCTTGAACTTCATAAAAAGCAACTTTAAGAAAAACTGCTTTTTAATTGAAGAAAAAAAGTTTCGCTTAAAAGGTATCTTTGAAAAAGTACTTTTTTAAAAAATTGCTTTTAAAAATTACATCTAAAATATTACCTGTTTAAAAATGTACCTTTTAAGAAAAATACCTTTTAAAAAAGTACCTTTTAAAAAAAGTACCTTTTGAAAAAGTATCTTATAAAAAAAGTACGTTTTAAAAAAGTACCTTTTAAAAACGCACCTTTTAAAAAAAGTAACTTTTAAAAAGAAGTACATTTAAAAAAATAGCTTTAAGGAAAGTACCTTTTAAAAAAATTACCTTTTAAAAAAAGGTACCTTTTAAAAAAAGTACTTGCTAAATTGTAAAGTTTTTTACCTATTTTATTTTTGAGAAGGCTGAGTTTTTCAGAAATCAGCTTAGTGCTGCAGTTTAAAAAAACCTATTCTATTTAAAATACAAAATAAAATTCATGATGGATTTTCTTTCCTTTTCAGATGAACGCCAGGATATACAAAAGAAAACATTTACAAAATGGATTAACTCCCATTTGATAAAAACGCAATGCACGCCAGTCAACGATCTGTTTTTGGATTTAAGAGACGGTCATCGTTTATTGGCTCTGCTCAGCACATTAACAAATACACATTTGGTAAGGAAAGAAAGAAAAATGAATCAAAAGATTAAATAAAATATAAATATATTATATATAATATAAAATATTAAAATTATTCCATTAAATATACATAATTTAATTTCATCGAAATATGTAATATAAATTTAATGCTTAGTTTTTTATCCTAGTATTTTTAAACATTTGCTCAAATGAAAAATTTATAAGTCTTGAACACCAAACTAGAAATGCTCTTTAATTTGAATCACAAAAATTTCTTTTAAAATTTATTAAATCATGGATATGTAAATGCAAAACCACACAATGATACCGACCGAAATTTTTGCTTTTAATTTATCTGTATAGTCGCAAATAAATATACTGGGAATTAGACTCTCAGTTTGTGGTTTAACTTTTGACATTTGTGGCTTAAAGGGAAATAGCCAACAGAAATATTTGAAGACACACACATAAAAAAATTAATTAAGTTTGTGCGAATTTGTGTGTGAATATTGCTGGAATCAAAATATAAGACGGATGAGAGTGTATTATAATAACACAGAGCAATTAACCAGCAATTTACCATTTATTAGTTTGCTGAGTAAAAAAAAATGTCAAAAATTATTGTTCTGGGACTCGAAGCGCAAACAATTAAGCGCAATTTAACCATTTATTTGTCTTAGAAAAAAAAAATCTTAAAAAATACAATATTAAAATGAGAAAAATATGTATGTATGTGTGTATGTATCAGTGATCGGCAATGAACCGTTTTTTCGCTATTCATACTGACTCATGAACTTTTAAATATAAGTGAGTAGACAATCGTTTAAACTCAACTACTCTGATTTACGCTTACTCACGATGACATTGATTTATAAGTATAAGTTGAAACAAAAATGAATGCGACATCGATATCATAGTCATACCACACTCACACTCATAAATCACCTCAGTTTAGAGCTGGCCATCGAGAGGAACACGCGAGAAATGTATTCGCGTATGTGTATTCCTTTGTATAAGAAGCCGATTGATGTTCGCCAGCCTAGCCTCAGATTGATTTCTAATTTCAGGAAAATACTTATACTACTCACATTGATTCAGCTCACTCTACTCATGAATATATGTTTATTGAAAAGTTTAGTCATTAACAGTTTGCAAGTAGTATACAATAGTAGTTTTTCAATTCCTGAAAAAAAGCTACAGAGAAACACATAACCTCATAATGAGAACTTTAATGTTGGTATGCGAAGTTTGCATTGTGAATCATACTTATTTTGCATCGTCCATAGGCATTGAGTTAAGGAGAGTCGAAATCAACAACGTCATAAATGAATATGATTCATAGACAACATTGCAATAAGTATGAGTGTGCATAAGTACAAGAGATTATAAGTCTTGATTCAACTCTACTCACTTTTTCACTACTCATTGCTGTTCTCTGGTATATATATATAAATTTGTATTGAAATCCGTTCTGACAATTTTCCTGTTTATATCAAATAGTAATGTCAATTTGAGTACAGATTCGGCATTCACAATAGTGCTTGCTGCTGGCCCCTGAGATATTTTTTCATATTTTTATATTTTGATCTTTGCATTTTGATATGAAATGCAACACTGCAGACAAACAATGTGCATGAAATTTAAAATATATAAGCCTAGACACAAACCGGTTGTGTTTAACAGAACTCGATCAAAAGGTAGCAGGGACGCAAATAGCATCTCACGGTGTCCTGGATCCAAGTTTAGGGTTTGGAACTTTCGCCTACATTAAAAGTTGCATTTTCTAAACAAAAGTATGGAAAAAGTTAGGAAAAAAATTTAATTTTTCAGATCAGATTATAAGAAATAGGAGCACTCAATAACTTTTCACAAGCAATATAAACTAAAAAAAATAGTAGTGGCCACCTTTTTGACATCGTCCAGTTCATAATTTTTAATTACAGTCCAGTTTAATTTTTTAATTCAGCCGTTAACCTTATCAATCACCTTATTGTGATGAAAAGCGAAAACGTTATCAAAATCATTTAACATTAATGTCTTTAATAAATTAAGCGATGAATATATATAAACAAATTTATAAATCAAGGAATTTTTAAAAATTTCTGCTTAGAAGTTATTTTAAAAGGCCGAATAATGATATCGAACGTGACCGTCGTACACATTTATATGATTAATATATATATATAAACAAATTTATAAATCAAGGAATTTTCAAAAATGTCTGCCTAGAAGTCATTTAAAAAGGCAGGACATTTCCATGATGTCGAACGTGACCATCGTACACATGTAAAGTGAAAAAAGTCAAAATAAAATGGATTTTTATTTTGAAAATAAACTCTAAATTAGCCCTCGAATTGGTGCTTAGTTTGATTTGGAGCTGTTTTTCGTTTTCAAGACAATGGAAAAAACCAAAGCATTCGCATGTGACAAAAACAGAAGTTGTTTTTGATGTGTCTATGGAATAGTTTTGATTTGATCCAAAAATGGTTTATATATGAAATTTAATTTTAATCACAGTCGCACGTGACATTCACTTTCTCCATCATGATATTTATATTGTTTCTGTTGCTCTTTTTATGAAATGATAAATAAACAAGTTAGTGAATAATGTATTCAAATAATAACAAAAATTAAACATTTTAAAAACCCCCGATATATCTAGAAAAGATGTGATATCTTCTAAACGGCTGGATCGATTTTCTTCAAACATACTTAAGAACCTTCTCGATCAAGTCACCTTTCAAACAGAAAAAACTAAATCAAAATCGGTACAGCCGATTGGTCTGTACGTGGACACGGACAGACACACACTCCAAACTTATAACACCCCCTTTTTTTTGTTCTGGGGTTAAAAAACTAAACTAATTTTAAATGAAAATAGCACAAGGAGTACCAATACATTTTTTTCAGAACAGGCAGTTCAAGCTACTTAATTGCAGTCCAAAAAAAGTCGGCGCATAGCGCTGTGAATTGACGGTAACGGCTCTTCGGATTATCCGCTAATTTTTCACTAGCAGCAGCGATATTCTCGACAGTGCGCACAGGCCTGACCACATTTGTAAAGCTTCCAGTCTCTTAAAATTTCTATATAATTTTTCCAATTCCTCGCGACGACCTTTAATCACCCCGAATATTTTCCCGAACCATCACTTTGACAGTGCAGTGAGTAAATATTTTTACCTACCGGGTCTTCGGTTGTTAAACGATTCATATTCGGAAATGGCAATCCTTTCACTAAAGAAAAATAACACTTCAGATGACAAACGCTTAACAGCTGCTTGATAGCCTTGCCAGACTGACTATTTTTAAACCATTGAATGAATAACCCTTTATTAGAGGATATTTAATTTTACTTTAAATAATTTAATATAAGTTTATTTACAAAACATTAAAACTAAGTATCTCCCCATTACTTTGGAACCCACGCCCATCTGTGGCATCCTAAATGTTTTTGCTGGGAAATGATTTAATCATTTCGTTGATTGCTTTTACATTGCGATTAGAGTTTATGTGGCACAATTTTGTTGTAGCAAAAAAAAAAATATTTATAAAATTTGCAAATTATATTCTAACATTGCAGTTCACCTTTAAACTTCAGCTGCTCTCTTGGCTACAACGCCCACTATGTTTATTCATTTTAGCTTTTAAAAAATATCAAGGATATTTTTTTTTATTAATTTTATACGCTTACATATTTTCTTTATGAAAAAAGATGCATTATTACATAAATGTTCTAGTAATGCATGGCCTGTCCTGCGTCAAACATTGTCTTTGTTATATTAAATTATATCTCACAAACTTTTAATTATATTTTTTCAGTTTTTTTTTCATAAAGTTAAGACAAGAGAAATTTTTATAGCTATGCTATTTATTGCGCGATACAGGAGTTAGGGCGTGATTTTCATAACAAAAATAATCGACCCTATTACAGTTATAAACTTATTTTTGTTTTGATTTCTTTGTGCGTCAAACATTGTCTTTGTTGTATTAAATTATATCTTACAAACTTTTAATTATATTTTTTCAGTTTTTTTTCCCTAAAGTTAAGACAAGACAAACTTTTAAAGCTATTCTCTTTATTGCACGATACAGGAGTTAGGACGTGATTTTCGTAACAAAAATAATCGACCCTTTTACAAGTTATAAACTTATTTTTGTTTTGATTTCTTTGTGCTTAAAACTAGAGTACGATAATAAACGAAACAAATTGTTTGATTGTGTTTTGTTTCGTTCTATTAAGTTAATGAAACAAAAACAAAACAAAACCAATGCCAATGATTGCTCAATTTGTTTTTGCACATGAGCACAAACCACAGAACACAGCCGATCGGCTGTAAGCCGGCTGACAGCCGCCACCGGCTACAAACAATACATTAATTTAATATAATTTATTAATGGGAAATAAATGGAAACGTTTTGAAATGTTTGCGTTGAATTTAACACAATCATATAATATAATTTTATTGCATTGTTATTTAACACATTAAGCAGCATAGCTATAACCGGGTGGCCTAAGACAACTCTCTTCTTTTTTAAACTTATGTGTATTATGACATTGTCCAGGTCCTGTTTGCGGAATTGAAAAAGTTTTTAAAAAAGTTAAAAAACTATTTATCGGAAAATGTGTTGAATGAAAAAAATCTCACATATTAAAAACGTGCCAGTGCATGCATGTCCATTGAGCCGTATGTGTGATATTGGCTTTAAAGCAATTTGTTGTTGCTCATACGCAATGAAGAATAAAAATTTTATGAGAATAAATACTAAAGTGCATATCTGTACATACAGCCATACATATTCACATTATTTATGCAGAGAAATAAATATTTTTTGTTTTGTGGGTTTTCTACCACTTGCCTTTTATTAAGGAATAAATAAAACTTTTTAAATTATTGGAAAAAAGATACGTGCCAGTGCATATACATTTACACCAAAAAAAATTGTTTTGTCATATTTTCAAACAATTAAATTTAACTTTGTAATGTTTGTTTTTCCACTTAAATTAATTATTTATTGAATCTTCAATTGTAAATTGAACTAACAATGAGTATTCAAGTTCAATTTACAATTGAAGATTCCATAAAAATCTTTGTAATGTAAAAAAATTTTACATTTATACCCAGTCCATTTCGGGATATTCGAAAACAAAGTCAAAGCCATAAAAGTGACACTTTTTCCATTTGAGTACGAGTATTTCTGTTGCTCTTAAAGAGAAGCATCATGCATTGACGTTTGCTCTCTAAAAAATTTCCCAGGAAAATAATTAATAAGAAACTATAAGATTGCAATTAACTGTAAATTTTTAATTGGTAAAATCGCATATTTCTAAGTCACGTGCGACATTAAAAATAACATTTATCACTGTGTAGAAAATTCTCGCAGAAAGCTCATCCAATATTCAAGTTTTAACAGCGATATATAATACAATTCAAATAAAAAACCTTGCTTAAAAATATATTAATTTTGTGATTGTGGTGCCCATATAAAGTTGGTCACGTGCGACATATTAAGTGTTAAATAAAAAAAAATTTAAAAATTGTAATTAACTGTAAATTGTTGTTTAAGTATAATCGCTTATTTCTATGTCACGTGCCACATTAAAAAATAATATTAAGTACACGCAGAAAGTAAATTGTTGTTTAAGTATAATCGCTTATTTCTATGTCACGTGCCACATTAAAAAATAATATTAAGTACACGCAGAAAGCTCATCAAATGTTCAGTATAAACAGCGATATTTAATACAATTATAAAAAACCCTTGCTGAAAAACATAAAAATTTGTGATAATGCTACCCATGTAAAGTTGGTCACGTGCGACATCGTAAGTGTAAAACAAACAAAAAACTCAAAAATTTTAAACAACTTTAAGTTTTACTCAGCAAAATCGCATATTTCTCGTAAAATCGCATATTTCTAAGTCACGTGCAACATTAAAAAATAACATTTCTTATCACTGCGTCGAAAGTTCACGCAGCAAGCTCATCCAATATTCAAGTTTTAAAAGCGATATTTAATACAATTCAAATAAAAAACCTTGCTTAAAAATATATTAATTTTGTGGTTGTTATACCCATATAAAGTTGGTCACGTGCGACATATTAAGTGTTAAATAAAAAAAATTTAAAAATTGTAATTAACTGTAAATTGTTGTTTAAGTATAATCGCTTATTTCTATGTCACGTGCCACATTAAAAAATAATATTAAGTACACGCAGAAAGCTCATCAAATGTTCAGTATAAACAGCGATATTTAATACAATTATAAAAAACCCTTGCTGAAAAACATAAAAATTTGTGATAATGCTACCCATGTAAAGTTGGTCACGTGCGACATCGTAAGTGTAAAACAAAAAAAAACTCAAAAATTTTAAACAACTTTAAGTTTTACTCAGCAAAAACGCATATTTCTCGTAAAATCGCATATTTCTAAGTCACGTGCAACATTAAAAAATAACATTTCTTATCACTGCGTCGAAAGTTCACGCAGCAAGCTCATCCAATATTCAAGTTTTAACAGCGATATTTAATACAATTCAAATAAAAAACCTTGCTTAAAAATATATTAATTTTGTGGTTGTGGTACCCATATAAAGTTGGTCACGTGCGACATATTAAGTGTTAAATAAAAAAAATTTAAAAATTGTAATTAACTGTAAATTGTTGTTTAAGTATAATCGCTTATTTCTATGTCACGTGCCACATTAAAAAATAATATTAAGTACACGCAGAAAGCTCATCAAATGTTCAGTATAAACAGCGATATTTAATACAATTATAAAAAACCCTTGCTGAAAAACATAAAAATTTGTGATAATGCTACCCATGTAAAGTTGGTCACGTGCGACATCGTAAGTGTAAAACAAACAAAAAACTCAAAAATTTCAAACAACTTTAAGTTTTACTCAGCAAAATCGCATATTTCTCGTAAAATCGCATATTTCTAAGTCACGTGCAACATTAAAAAATAACATTTCTTATCACTGCGTCGAAGGTTCACGCAGCAAGCTCATCAAATATTCAGTATAAATAGAGATATTTACAGCCTGTTTTTCGAAAACATAAGCTCTTTCGTTTTTATGTTTCATTTATAAACGATAACGTTTAAAATATGATTTTTATAAAACATTTTCTAAAGCTTTAGTTTTGACATAAAAAGAGCTTTTTAGTTATAACCAAAAATATAAACTCAAAAAATTATGACAGTGAAAGAATAAAAAAAATAAAATCTATTAAAAAAATTCGATGAAACATTTTAAATAAAATTCATTTTAAATTTATTTTAAATTTTATGAAAAAGTCATTCACATTTTCTCGTTAATTTAATTTTTTTGAAACTTAAAGAAAAAAAAAATATGTAGACCGATTATTAATTAATTTTACATAAGAAATTTTATGAGTGTGTAAAACTGAAAGCTCTTTTGTTGTGACTCACATGAAAATTAATAAATGCTACCAAAACGTAAACATGATTTCATTCGTTATTTTAACGAACGTATACACTTATTCATTTTCGAAAAACAGGCTGTTAATACAATTAAAATTAAAAAAAAAACTTGCTGAAAAATATATAAATTTGTGATCGTGGTAACCATATGAAGTTGGTCACATGCGACATCATAAGTGTAAAGCAAAGACAACTTAAAACTGCAAATATCTTTACATTTTTGTTAAGCAAAATCCCTTATTACAATGTCACGTGCGACATTTGTAAAATAGCATTTGCTATCACTGCGTCGAAACTCAGCGATATTTAATACAATTGAAATATAGAAAAAAAATCTTGCCTGAAAATATAAAGATTT
This sequence comes from Tachina lurida, assembly GCA_944452675.1. Classification (NCBI taxonomy): domain Eukaryota; kingdom Metazoa; phylum Arthropoda; class Insecta; order Diptera; family Tachinidae; genus Tachina; species Tachina lurida. The sequence continues at coordinate 28,728,734 of OX101752.1, forward strand.
CTGATCGTGGTAGGTATTTAAAGTTGGTCACGTGCGACGTGGTAAGTGTAAAACAAAAGAAGAATAATTAAAGAAAAGTTGTACACTTACTTTTAAATTATTTAAATTTAGATGAGCAAAAACGTCGAAAAAAAATAAAGAGAGTCACAAACGGTGTAAAGGAAAAGTTGAAGGAACAAAATACTTAAATTAAAAAAGAAATAATGCGAAATGCTACGAAAAAATGGAAGGCGTTGGCTGAAGGAAAAAATTAAATGATTGAAGAGATACTAAGTCGGCACAAGCTCGCAGAAATGCGTAATTCCGGACAAGCATAAAACGAGCCTGACAAATGCAAGCCAACGTTTGCAAAAGCTGTGAAAAAAGTGGAGAATGCGTTGCAACTTTTGCTGAACTGATACTTGAAGAAAGAAGCATTCCAGTTACATCGCAGCTGCTCTTCTTTTGCTGCCATGGTCAAGAAGTAAATGTAGCTAGAAATACCTATTTTGGAAAAAAAATGTATTTGGTATTCCTCGTATTTTTTTCATTTAAATTTGTTTTAGTTTAATACTCATACTACTTATTTTTGTTAAGTTTGTTGTTATGTAATGTTAATTTGAAAATATTTTTACTAAGCTTGTTTATTTATAATTTCGAAAAAAAAAACAAAAGAAACAATATAAATATCATGATGAGAAAAAATGTCACGTGCGACTGTGCTGAAAATTGAATTTAAGAAAATATGAATAATATTTTACACACACATCAGAGAGTTCACTCTGTAATTCGAAACGAAAGAAAATATTTTCGAATTTGTGTGTTTATAATATGTAATTTCGAAAGCATTTTCTCTCGTTTCGAATTACAAAGTGGACCCACAGTGCACAACATTTTAAAATCAGTCCACATTAAATTATTGCCTCAGGTATCACTGAAATTAGCTTTTAATTCGTTGGCCGCAAAAACAACTTTTGATTTTGTCACATGCGAATGCTTTGGTTTTTCGCAATTATCTTGAAAACGAAAAATTGCTCAACATCAAACTTGGCAGCAATTATAAAGCCAATTTAGAGCTTTAAGTTACGCTTATTGTCACAAGAAAAACATATTTTGTTATGAATTTTTGTTGCACTTTAAATGTGTATAGAGGTCACGTTCGACTTCATGCAAATGCCCATATACGTATTAAAAATTTCATATTGCTGCTCTTTAAACATGAATTTTTTTAACAGCATCTGTTTTCGCCAAACACCCACGTCTTTTGTAAACACTCGCTGCAACGAAAAACAACATATTCAGGCCATTTCACCAAAGTCTTAATAAGGTTTTGGTCTGAGCACATTTTCTCTTCTCATATTCCATCCATCATGTTTACTTTATCTTTTGCAACAAAAACAAAAATATTTCCCTTTAATAATTTTTTATTTTTTTATTTTTTATTTTTTGCTCTAAACACACAAATATGACGTTTCACGTTCGTTCATTCATTCATGATGAAACAATAAGATAGAAAGAAAGAAATTGCGGAAAAAATGGAAGCTTGGAAATTAGTTCATTCGCTGAAAAATCCTGTGCTGCAACGTTTGTTAAGTAGTTGTTGCATCATGTATGAAGCGACCTTGTAAAATAAATTGCATATTTTTGTAGTTGTATGTATGTAAGTTGACTGCAAAACATAATGCACAGCATAAACAACAACGATTATGACCAACAGTTTACACACCCCATAGTTTCGGATAACTTGAATAGGTTAGGTTGGGTTAGGTAAGGCTAGGTTAGCAGGCTGCTGGTAGGGAAGTGTGAAATTTAGAGTCCAGCCCATTTGGGTACAATACAATGATATCTTTGTGTTATCTGTGAGTTGAAGAGAAGATAGTGATAGAGGGTGATAGGGAAGGGATAGTGATAGAGAAGACAGGTGGTGAAGGAATAGATAGAGGAAAGTTTTCTTATTTTACTACTCTGATTTTTGCGAATTTTTTAATAATCCAGTGTTGCAGCGCCTCTGGTGTCAATAAGGCGTATTAAATTTTTCGAAGCTGTGCTTAGTAGCCATTTTATTGGTTATTTAACTTCACTGATGATTCTGCTACACAATGCCTCCAAAAGAGGGCGCCCTGATCTTACACTAGGATTAATATTCGCTGAAGTCGTTATAGTTAAGCGCCTTAATGAATATGCCTTCATTACATGAACTCTCCTACAACAACTGACACAAAGGGACGCTAATGCACATTAGAAAAATGGTATTGGTGGTGTTGTTATTTAAGAACTTTGTTGGTGACCGGGCTGGAACCCGCGACCTTTGCTTTTGTAGTCAACGTGCTAACTACTTCAGCCAACGCCCACCCTCACTCACCCTTGTTTGGAAGTTTGTTAAATGTTTTGTAATTTTTAACGGATAAGGCCTCCATAGTAGAACAATCTAAACCATTATGTATATTAAAATTTAAGGGCACTTTTCCGTCTCTGCCATAACCTTAAAAAAAGCTTAAGCGACATAATTTTCGAATATAATTTTTTTTTGCGATCGTAAAAAGTCAATTTTCGTAAAAAAAACGAAGTCCAAAAAAATTGTCGCTTAAGCTCGACTTTTTTTCAGTAGGCAGAATGGAAGAATTTTTCTTTACAAATTTCTACATAAAAATTCTGCTGCATATTGACCATATGATGCACTCTCCTCCGAACTGCAGGGCCTTAAGATGCAGTATATGCGATTTGTTTAGCTTTATTTACAACGAAACCTTGACTTTGTTTTCTTTTCTATTTTGTTTTATAGTTAGATATGTATATGTAAATGACTTTTTGTGCTAACATAACTAAAATTAGTAACGAAATGTGAAATGAACACCGTTTCCCATTAAATTTGCAATCTATTTTAATAAAAGTAAAAAAAATAAGCAATTCTAAATTGCAGAAAAGCAGAGTTTTTGGATCGAACTTTGGCATTTTTATTAATGAAAATTCATGACTCGGGCAAAATTTACTACCTTCCAGGATTTTTTTTTTTTTTTTGAAAAGAGAATATACCAATACTCAAGCAAGCACACTTATGAATGCGTGTTAGATTCTTTAGGAAAGAGCTAGTGCTGAGAGGCCATATGGTAAAGTGATGAATCATTCAACTTAAATCGTCTGCTAATGAACGTTCTGCTAGTTTTTATATCATCGTTGCAGCGGCCTCTGGTGTTAAGTAGCCATTTTATTAATTACTTAACTTCGCCTAGGATTAATTGTTTAAATATAGATGAAGGAGTGCGCTGTAATATCTACTACGAGTAATGCACATCAGAATAATCTATCATGTTACTATGTCTGAGAGTCTAGCTAGGAATTGAACACGGGCTCTCGAAGACCATCAGTTGCTTTTTAGTCAACATCACTAACTACTTCAGGCAACAAATAGCACCCTCAATATTCTAATAGATTTCATGTCACATTTTACTTCAGCGAAATCTGCTGTATTCCGGGGGCAAATTACGGCCTTTGATACGATTCGAAATTTAAAAATATTTCCATATAAACTCTATTGAAATATTTCGTAATTTCGTTCGATAACGAGTGCGGTAATTTGCCCACTGTATTTAAACATAATATTGTTAATTTTTCATAAATTTTATAAAATATCTTTTAAAAGCTCGCCTCCAACTTTGTCAAGCCATTACCGCTGTGATAAAGACAATTTTGTGCGATCTTGAATTCATATGGGAAGGTTTAAACTAAACTGATCTAAGGGCCAATTTCACCAACCTTATTTAAATATCAATTCATATTTAAATATCAATTTTAATTAATTTTTGTATGGAAAAATTATATTTAAATGTGAATTGATATTTAATTAAGTTGGTGAAATTTATTACCCCTAAATCTAATATAGAACTTGTTAGACAGCAAATTATTGATATAAATTTTATCTTTTCTTCTTCTTGCAATTAAAAGTTTATGTTAGGTTGAAGAGATGAGCCATTACGCTCCTGTCCGAGGACATACAGTCTCTCAAGCTTTTCCAGTTAATACATCTAAGGTGGGTAATGTCCCTAGGTGGCATCCCCAAAGTAACGGGATCTTGGCTGGGGGAAATCTGGAAAATGGCAAAGGAAGTGCTCCATTGTCTCGATGTCCTCTATGCATGCCCTGCATTCATTGTCATCCGTGGCTTCAATCCAGTACAAATTCCCAAGTAAATTAGAGTGCCTCGTTAAGATGACATTCAACTTTCCTAGCTCGGGCAGAACTAGTGCCGATTAGCACGCTCATTTCCGATTACGTCGTAGTGGGCCCACACCCATACAACACTAATGCTGTCATGTACTGCGTAATCGTTAATGATATTCTTGCGATCTAAAACGGTCTTAGAATTTACTCTTTCGGTTGTGATTGTTGTGTCCTAATTGCCGACTTGCTATCGATAACTATATATTGACCTCTGTGGCCCTAATATTCACACTGATCGATTTCAAAACCTCCTTGATCGCTCGAACTTATGCCTGGATGATTGTGTTATGTCGGGTAAGCGGAAGTAAATTTCTTCTATGAGGAATGTGCCTCTGTGGCTAAGTGGTAGCGATGCTACCCTCTCCGTCTAGAGGTAGTGCGTTCGATTCCCGCCATAGACCTGGGGTGTTTTCCCCAGACAAGCTAATCGCTTCGCGGATTGTGTTTGTTTAATAAAAAAAATAAAATAACAAAAACCTAGGCCCGTTCTTTCCCCTAGCTTCCACTGATGTTTGTTCCAGGTTTCGATTGACGCAGGAGTGTCTTTCTGGTATCAATGTCTCGCATTCAGCTGTAACCCTAGTTCCACGTACCCGGTCGTACATTTCCAAAGTCTGGTTGTATCCGTCAGGTGACGTACATATGTTCTGATGGTGTGTTATGTTGTCTTGTTCGATCCATTTCCCCATTACTTGTAGACGTTTTTGAGGAAGAGGTGCTTCGTATTTATTATGAATGTCTATATGTTGGACAGAAAGGAATGGTCTTCAATGCCCTGGTGGATGTAGTTCTTATAGCAGGAATCGAACCTTCAACGCTCCGACTACTGGACTAGTATACTGCATATTAACCAAGAGGGCACTCTACCAGACTCTGACCCGAATTGTTAGTCACGAGGGCACTCTTATCTCTTTTGAGTCAGTTCCTTAAATATCCCGTGACTTTTGGTACTTAAGTGGAAGTGGGTTATGTTCAAACCACAACCACATACGAATAAGAATAAGCGCAGACTTAAAAAACTTCTTCCTGTAAATACTCTATGCTTTTAGCTTTTTTTTGATGAACACCATCAACAAAACTCCAACAGTTTAATTTTTTATTATACATTTTTTTATCTAAAGAAATGGTGTTTCTAATAAAAACGTATATGGCCTCTAAGGCCAACATGCCAGTCAGTCAGTGAATTACTTAGTAACGTCACTTGAACTCTTTTTTCTTTTGAGAATATTCTAAACAACTATTAATCGGATTTTATTTATTTTTTTATCTGATTGCAGAAACCCGAAAAAGGTCGCATGCGTGTCCATCATATCAACAATTTGAATAAAGTATTGCAGGTGATACAGGAGCACGGTGTTAAGCTTGTCAACATATCCAGCGATGACATTGTCGAGGGTAATCCCAAATTGATATTGGGCCTAATCTGGCTAATAGCGTTAGAATTTAATGGTCAAAATCTAGTCAAATCACATTCCAGCAACGGCGTTGAGAAATCTTTGCTCAACTGGGCCAGGCACTTTTGTGAGCCCAGGGGCTTGAAACTAAATGATTTCTCCACCAGTTGGTCGGATGGTCAGGCTTTCTTAATGATCTTAGATGCCCATTTGCCGGATGTGGATTTGAGTGTTTCCTTAACGAAACATCCTTTGGCGCGTTTGAAAACAGCTTTTGATTTGGCCTACAGTTATTTCAAAATTGAAAAGCTATTGGATCCCGAAGATGTTCACACCCACAAGCCGGACAATAAGTCTATACAAATGTATGTCATGTGCTTGTATCATGCCATGGAGACAAAGAAATCTCTGGAGGAGACTGATGATACGGAAGAGGTAGACGATATGCAAGAAGTCTTGTTGTACAATGAAAAGGCCCAGGAAGCTTATAGGAATACAGTGAATATAACTGATTTGGATGAGATACCATTGGACAGCAATGAGGAGCAACATTCCGATATTAGTTGTACGACGGCCAATAGTAATACGGATTCGGTTACAAAAAGCAAATATCACAGTGATACCATTAAAAGTATTATGGATGTAGAAATGGAGCAACCCAAAACTTTGGCCAATTTTCTAATGAAAGATGATAAGTCAAGACCTCACAGTTTGGCCACCAATGTATCCATAGAAATAACCACCTATCAAGCTGCCTTGGAAGCTGTCTTGACACTGCTCTTGGAGGATGAACAAATTCTGTCCGAAGAGCTAATAGAACCCACCGATTTCCTAACAGCCAAAGCCCAGTTTCATGACAATGAACAGTTCATGCTGAAACTCACCGAGCATCAGCAGTATGTGGGCGAAGCTTTGGAAGAGGGCTCAAATTTAATAAATGAATCTCAAAAGTCAGCAGGTCTTTCCTCGGATGATCAAAACGAAATAAGACAGCAAATGGTTTTGCTTAATGAAAGATGGGAAACGCTGCGTTTAAGGGCTCTTGATGTCCAAGCCAAGATACTGATGCGTTTGGCTGAATTTCAAAGCCAACAAATAGAAAAACTCAAGACTTTCCTAACAAACATAGAAGATCGCATATCTCTAATGACGGCCTTGGGTCCCACTCTCAAAGAGGTGGAATATCAAATACAAGAGGCTCATTTACTTAAAGATGACTTAAAACACCAACAGGAACTGGTCGATAGCTTAAGCAATATGGTGGTAATTGTTAACGATGAGTCGGGTAATTTTAATGATTTGGAAGACAAACTTTCGGCCTTGGGAGAAAGGTGGTCTCATGTGGTCAAATGGTGTGATTTAAGGCAGGAGAAATTGCAACAGTACAAATGTCTAACCAAATGGTTGGATACTAGAGAACAGGATATTAAGCACATGGAAAGCAAAGATGTTACTGATTTGGGTAGTATAACCAAAAGAATGAATGATTTGAATTACTGTGCCCGAGATCTCTTAGAGCTAGAGAGATATCTAATCGATTTAAGGCAAATGGTGGCTGCTACCCTGCAGGAAGGTGATATCAAAGGAGAGCAGGTATTAATGCAGTTGGAAAACTTTGAGGACCGATTAGATGCCTTAAAGCAAATCGTGGAGGTGCAGACGGAAAGAATAGAACAAAAGGGTTTCAAATTCGGACGCGATCGAGCCTCCTATGATGATTCGCGAGCTATAAAACCGGATAAATGGATAGATTTCCAAATGATTATAAAGTTTGGGGAGGAAGAAATGGAGGAGGAAGAGGAGCATCAACATCAAGTAACAGAACCTTCTGCACCCCAGGCTAGCAAAAAGCGCAAGATAAGAAATTCGAATAATTATTATTTATTAGAAGGGAAGATTCTGGAAGCTTTTGGTTTTATCGACGACTGTGAAGATCGTCTCAGTGAGATACAAAGACAAAGTTTGCGCAATCAAACGGAGTTTTTGAGCAAACTGGATAAGGAGGTGAATTCGCGCATTGACAATACCCGAGAGCTGAAAGAACTCTACGAAATCTGCGAGAAAGAGGATGTTAGTCGCAATCTTATAATGGAGGCTTCCCAAATAAAAAGCATAGAGCAGCGTTACAAACAACTAAGAAACACTTTGGAGAGGCAAACAAAAGATTGTGTCAAATTGCTGGAGAAAGAAAAATTCTACAATAGTTTGACGGGGTTTAAATTAGTTTTAGCCGATTCTAGAGACTGGTATAAACAACATTCCAATACGGCTTCAAAAGCCGACCTCGAGCAAAGGCTAAGTGACATGGAGTCGCTAAGTATGGAGATCCAGCAAGCCAAAGAGAAAACAAATTCTCTAACCGAAGACTTAATGGAATGGAAGCAAGATTTTAATATCTTCTATGAGTCCTGGAGTGATATGAAAAAGGCCATAGTGACTTTAATACAGGACAAAGGAGGTATGGATGAGGGGCAGGAGAAACTGAAAAACCTGCAAGACTTCGTGCTTAAAGTACAGGAGACGCAGATGGTAGTGGACTCCTTAGAGCCTATGCAAAAGCGCCTGAAGCAACTTAACAACATCAATGATGATCTAGAAGCTCTCCGAGTGGACTATGATTTTATCAAGCAACGCAGAGCCGACTGCTTAACATCGGAATTCCAAGAGAAATGGCTGAAGGCTCAAGAGCAAATCAATGAAAGAATTATAAAACAAACTACCGCCATAGAGAATCTTAATCATTTCACAGCCGAATATAATGCCATAATGGCGGTGCTAAGAAAACTAGAAGCGAATCTGAAAGACGATGAGAATTTCAACGAAGACAATAAAACCATTTGCACGGAAGCTCAAAATTCCATGGAACTACGCAAAGTGGAAATAGATGTTATAAGTGCACGCAACTTTAGCGAAATTATTATCAAAGATGCTCAGCCACAACATCGAGATCATTTGATGAAACAAATAAAAGAACTCAATGCCTTCTTTGCACAAATACAAGCGCTCTACAAAGAGAATCTGCAAAAGAAAGTGCAGGTGCAAGCTCAAACGGAGGAGGTATTCGAAAGGCTTTCACAAACCGAAAAGTGGCTGGACAACCTGCACCATAATACACCCAAAACTTCCGTAGGTCAAATACAGAACTCCAACGAACTTTTCCAATACAAGACCAAATTTCAAGCACTCAAAGAGACTTGCGAAAAGGAATCGGTTAATTTTCGCGAACTCAATGAATTGGGCGGCGAGTGTCTGCTGCAGATAGATGAACTCAAATCCCGAGGAGTGGAGAATGTAGAGGGAAAGTACAATATGCTGGCTAAGAAGTTTACACGCTTAAATGCCCGCTGGACAGAGGTAACGGCTTTGGTGTATAAAAAATGTGCCCTGCTCGAGCACATTTCCACACAATTAGGCGAATTTAAAAAATTCATGGTTTCCGAGTCGGGTTATTTGGATCGTTTGGAAAACAAAATGCATTCGACGCCAGAAAATGCCGATGCCGAGGAAATCATAGAAGAATTAGACGTAAGTATAAAAGTGAAGCATGATTGCTTGATTGATATTTTTTAATGATTTTATTTTTCTAGGACTTGGAGAATGTCCTGCGCGGTCATTCTGACGATTGGTTGGAAAAAATTCAAGAAATTGGTCACGAACTAATTACCCATGAATTTATGGCCGACTCTATACGCCAAGAGATCAACACCATTGTCGAACGTTGGAACCAGCTGCAGCAGAAGGCCAAGCAGCGAGCCGAAATACTTGAACAAGAGGTAAACGAAGCCAAACAATCTGAAAAGTGTGTGGAACAATTCGAATCTTGGTTAACGCGCATCGATGAAATTCTTAGCGAACATTTGGAAAACGATGTCACCATAGAAGATTTACCCGAGGATTTCCACCAATTGGCCTTGGAGTTTAAGGAAAATGAGAAATGTTTCCAGGAAATCGATGATCTCATAGCCGAGCACCAGCGTAATGGCAAAATCGAGGCGGCCAATCGTTTGCAAGATCAATTAAATCTTCTAGAAATGCGCTACAAATCCTGCCAAATGAAACTCAATAAATGCACGGCTCCACAGCCCGCCTACGAGTCACGTTTGAATAGAGCTGTCGCCGAACTGAGAAATGTAGAAAGATCCACTTTGGTTTTGGATGTAGCGACAGCCGGTCCCTCCACCGTACAAGTGCAATATCAAAAATGCCTGCAGATCTATAGAACACTGTCGGAAATTAAGCCCGAAATAGAAAGCACTATCAAAACGGGACGCAAGGTGTGCGAAGATAAATACACCAAGTCTCCCAAACAGTTAAGCCAACGTATAGATGCTCTTAAGCATCTCTACAATGCCTTGGGCGAAAATGTCACCCAATCGAAAATTTTCCTCGAAGGTCTCATCAAACTGGCCCAGCAATTGCAAGAATGCTTCGAACTGGCCGAAGAACTAACGCGCAAATTCGAAGCTCCCCAAGAAATACACAATAGAAATTCCATTTTCTTGGAATTTGAGGGTATCTTGCAGAAATGTGAAGACATCTATGAGGAATATGCCAAGTCTTGTGATCAAGTGTGCATGGATGATACACGACAAAAGATCGACGATCTCAAAGTTACCTATTTAAAACTAACCAGTGCCGATGTGATCAAACGTTTAACGGAAATGAAATCAACCTTACAAAATCTAGACAACATATCATTGGATACTTTAAGGTGAGTGCAGAGGAGGAAGTACAAACAAAAAACAACATTAATTTTAAATGTTTAATCAAGCATAGAGGCGTTAATGTTTAAATTGCTTCTTTTTTTTTTTTTGCTTCTGCTGTCTCTCATATTGCAGGGCCATGGAACATGATTTGAAACAAATAAATGTGCCCTCTAATCCGGAAATTGAAAAATTGCAGCAACAAGTTATTGCTATTGTGGTGGTGAGTTTATAACACTTAATTTCTTATAATATAAGTATGTGTCGTATATTTAATTTATTTGTTATTTTATTGTTGTTGGTTAGTATTAAATTACATTTAATTGTTTTTGCTTTCAACTGTCTGGCTTTTAATGTGCGCTATTGTTTTAGCTTGTAGTCTGCCTGGTCATTTTATTTAACTCATTTAAGCTGCTTTAACTAACTTTAACTTTTAACTCTTAGATACTTAATTTTAATTTAAGATTATATTGGGTATTTATATATTTAAGCTAATGTTTTAACAACTTAAAGCTTTAAAGCTTCTTCACTATGCCCAAATACCTAAGAAATATTAACCACTTAAAGATTTAAAAAGCCAGTACAAAAAAATCTCAAATGAGCGAAATTAAACAATGCACAGAGGGGCCAAAGGCGGTAATTTCACGGCTAAACAAAAAAAAAAAAAGTTCAAAGTTCAAGTACCGCAAACGGAGCTTAAAAAAACTTAGGGTAACACCTTGTTGAGAAAAGGTGAAGCAAGAGATAGAGGAAAGTTTCATTCTTTTACAACTCTGCTTTTTGCACGTTTTTAATAATGCAGTGTTGTAGCGCCTCTGGTGTCAATGAGGGGTATTACATTTTCAAAGCTGTGCTAAGCAGCCATTTTATTGGTTATCTTACTTTGACGATGATTCTGCTACACAATAAGGAAGGAGGGAGCTCTGATGTTAAATTAGGATGGATTAGCATCTGCTGAATCATCAACAACTGATAAAAAAAGGACACTATTGCACATAAGAAAAAATGCGTGATCTTGCTATTTAATGATTCGAAAACTGGGCTCGAACCCACAACCTTCGCTTTTGTAGTGAACGTGCTAACTACCCCAAGCAACGCCAGCCTCAATTGTGTTTGGATGGAAATTTCGATCGATATCGAATGCCGTAATTTTCCTCCACATATTTATTAAAATGTTTTGCTTAAATTTCTAATACAAATTAACAGATTATCCATATTTTCGGTTTCAAAAATAAAGTTAAATGAAACACACATAAAGCTAAAATTTCGATGAAATAATGCCATTTAAATGACCGCCTCTAGATTGGTTGCAGCAGTTAATCCTTTTCAGTTTATTTTTGAGCACTTTTTCGCACATTGTGGGTGGTATCTCGGCGGTAACTTGACGAATGTTGATTTCCACAGGTTGGCCCTGTGGCTGAGTGGGAGCGATGCTAGCCTCTCACTCGAGAGGTCGTGGGTTCGATTCTCGCCATATACCCCGGGTGCTTTCAGCAGACCAGCTAATCGCTTTGCAAGTTGTGTTTGTTTAACAAAAAAAAAAATAAAAAAAAAATTCCTCAAATTTTTGGGGTTTATGTACGTAGATCATGCGGGCACACAAGAAAAGTTTAGCGACGTCAAATCGCATGATCTGGAAACTTTCCACTCAATAAAGCTAAAATCGGTCGTCTTTTGTGGTTCGTGGCACAGCCTTCCTCCGAGTTTAGATGTGCAAACATCTGGAATTCACTTTTGTTTTTTGTTTCGTATATCGTTACCTTAATATAGAAAGGCCCTAACTCATTAACTAATATAACATAATATACCGACGAAAAGTTTCAGGGATGGCCTGCAAGGTCCAAAGATTCCCATATTTCATTTTATACATTTGTACGAAAAGTTAAGCAATGCTTTCATTATTTCTAAAATAAAAAAAATAGACGAAATTGTTCTTTCACCTAGCCCTACGTTTTGGCTAAACCTAATTAAACAGCTGTCAAACTGGCTTTCGCTCCAAGATGATCCATATTGCTACTAAATGGCGGCGAATTCGTAGCATGTGACTATTTTTAAGTTCTTTTGTAACATATTGTTACGCAAAAATATTCGAACAGAGCTTATGTAAATGTTTTTTTTTTTATAAAGAAATCATTTGGCAGATAAAAAGAACTATCTAGAAGTATTTAGCTAAAGAAATAAACGTACACACATACACACACATAAAAGTGCTAACACATGATAGAAACAACTCTGTATTAGCAACAGCACACGGTATTACCAACATAATAGTCGTTACACAGTAACTCTGAAATTCAAAATAACGGCCAATCGAATTATCTACAAAAACACATCGAAACATTAAAATGAATTTTCCAGATTGTGCTAGAAGACTGTGTGAGCAGATGGCTTCCAATAGTAAACGACAATACAGATGGTAACGTAAGCATAGCAGCAACATCTTTATTTAGTAACACAGCTTCTTCCATTTGGCTTTACTAAGTGCACACATTTCATTACGCCATCTATAAATACATGGCGAACATTCTAGAACAGTAACCCGCAAGCCATAGAACCAGCGTGACCATATTAGCTTATTTTGAGCTAAATTTAGCTTTTTTATTTCAGATTTAGCTTTAAAATTTTCATTTAGCTCTTAGCTTATTTTTTAGCTTTTTTAAAAAACTCATTTAGCTTTTTTAGCCTTTTTTTAGTCTAAATTGCGTGTTCTCTAAAAATATATTAAAGACATAAACACCTTATAAAAATTATTTATAAATTGTACAACAATTTTATAACAGAAATGGAAAGTTGAAAAATAGCAGATAATGGCAGAATGGTTAGAATTACAATGGAAAAAGTTAAATTCATATTAGTGGTCAAAACACTTTGTGAGTTTTTTGGGTATAAAATTATTTGACTTGAGTTGAACGTTCATTCAGCGGCATCAATTAACTTAAAACAAAAACTTGAAATAGCCTTAAGCCTGGATAACACTATGTACCGATTTTCGTCGGGCCACCTCAATAAAGTCATAAGTAAAGCCAAAATGGCATTATTACTCAATTAATTCTGGAATATGTAAGTCTATATGGGCTTATTACCAATGCAGTGTGGCGCAATTATGTCCTTGTCTTTCAATTAGTCGATAAATTAGAGCAAATTTAGCTCTTTACTTATGACTTTATTCCAATGATCTGACGAAACTCGGTACATTGTGCCGATAGTGTGATCCATGCTTTACCTTAAATAGCATTAATGCACTTAAAAAAACTTTCGTATTTTAGTATAAATGGTTTTAAATTTTTGAAAAGTTTTTAAGATTATTTTGGGGAAGTTTTTGTTTTGTTCTTCATTAAATCTAAAATATAATAATTAATAAATAATTTCATTAAACAAATATTCAATGTGTATAATAAAAAAATATGTTTGTGTAATATTTAATGTTAGTTTAGCAATAAGAAACTATTGAAAAGTGATCAAAGAAGTAGAAAAAAGTTTAGCTTTATTTTCTGGCCTAAAAGTTAACTTTTTAGCTTATTTTAGCTTTTTTTCAAACGTGATTTAGCTTAATGTTATTTTAAAATCTGGTCACACTGCATAGAACAATTGTGCAGATGAAAATCACATACATGCTTATGCTCTTTCATTTAGTCGTCACTGAGCAAGCGACGAATGAAGTTGTGCACGCATGTTTTCATTTTTTTCTGGTTTTTTGTTTAGTTTTTTTGAGCACACGGAACGAAATTTAAGTTCAAATTGAATAAATTTCTACAGCAAAAAAATAATTATGTAAGCTAAGAAATATTTTGTGATAAAAAAATGCTTTTAGCAATATGCAATGCATTTTATGCTATGAAACACTTGAAAATAATAGGGAAGATAGTTTAAAAAGGCATTTTAATAGCTTTCACTGCGCTGCGAATAAATTTAATTTGGAATTTGTAGACTACATTGTTGAATGGATTATTATTTTTTACTTTTTACTTAAGTTTTTATTAAATTGCTTATTTTCAAAAAATATTCAAACAATGAATAACCACAGCATGTATCTTAAATTATATAAATGTTTTCTTCAAGTGTAAATTAATTTTACTCTCATTTTTCTCACCACTACATACATATTTTATTTTGCGGGACACTGTTCTAGAACAATGATGTCAGTTTCATGGCACAATTGTGCAAACTAAAATCACACACATTCTTATTCTCTTCCATTTAGTCGTCGATGAGATACCGACGAGAACACATGCGTAGCGGGTGTATTAATTTGTTTATAGATACAGTGAAAGAAAAGAAGTGGTATGCGAAATATATTCTATGATCACCAATGCTTTTCGCGATTTTTTATGTGTTTGATGTTGTAAAACGTTTAAGGAAAGAAATTAATATGTATTTAAAAGACATTTTGACTTTTTTTGGAGCATTTTGACTAAACTGCACTTTATATTTAAACATTAAAGACCAATAACTCGGGAAATATGGCCTGCAGCAATTTTTTTTGATTAAGTTTTTTTTTTCTTATTTTTCACATTACTATCTGATAAGCTATTTAAAAATTCTTTTTTTGAGATTTTTCAGAGTTTCCTATGAAAAGTTCAGAGCCCGATAACTTGAAAAATATGGGTCACTGCCAACTTTTTTATTTAATTTTTTCATCTTATTTTTTAATTTTCTATCATATAGGCTCCTTTTTATTTATTTTTAGCTGCTTTACTAAACTGCATTTGTTCCAAATATTTATTTTTTCCTATGTACTTCAGAGACGAATGAGACAACTTTTCTCACACATACAACTATAGTTTTATTTTTGACACCACTGTTCTAGAACCACTCACTACCTGTAGCATAAAAGGTAACCTGTGTGAGAGGAAGTCAGTGTGAATCAGATATTAGTAGAGTCAAGTCTGTAGTGTTGTTTAAATAGTGAGCGTCAGCAGAATAAGTCTTGTATGTGACAAACAGAAGGGTGGGAGTTTTGCTACAAAACAAGTTCAGTCAGTTGTGTGGGACCTGTGTATACAACACCGAGGAAGCCGTAGTGGTAACCAGTTGTGGTATATTTAAGCAATATGTGTTTGTGTATTTAAACTCTTGAATTTCGATTAGTATAAGTGTATTTATTGGTAAATAAAGTATCATTCTTAACACTAATTACTACACTGGCGTCCTTTATTCATTTGCAAATCTTCGAGTCCACGGAAAAGCGCGTTTAAAGGGTAAAAACGTAAAAATACTAAAAGGATTTACTTGTATTATAAGTGAAATTTATTTATTTGACTTATAAAAAATTTATATTTTTATTTATTTATTTTTTTATTATTTTCAAATAAGTTTTTTTTTACTTAAAGTCAGCATTATAGTAAACTTTCATATTGTTTGTATATAAAACTTAATATTAATCAGTCTATTGTATTTAGTCATCCATAATGAAACATAACATTAATTTATTTTTTGTTACTAATTTTATAGCTTGATATAAACAAATTCGCTGTTATCGCGCATAAAAATCGAATGTTTTGTTTATGGAAATCTTATTAAAAATTTCATGTGCTAAAAATATTCGCTTTCTATTGGCGTTAATGACGACTATACTCGTAGTGTACATAATAGCCCAATTCACAATCTTGTGCAAATGGTCTTGCATCGTTGCATGTGCAAAATGGTAGAGTATATTGATACTCACCACTTAACAATTCTTAGTGGTGAATATCAATATACTATACCATTTTGCACATGCAACGATGCAAGACCATTTGCACAAGATTGTGAATTGGGCTAATGTATTTTATTTACCAACATTTAAAAACCATTTTCTTCCAACAAAAAAAAAAATCTCACCGTTTTCACCATCCATATCCATACCACAATACCAACCAAAACCACCACCACTATCACCAAGTCAGTCAAAAAAAAAGGTTGAAGTCATTTTCCATAAAAACAAAATAAAAACTGGAAAAGAATTATTCCGTAGAATGGTTAAAGGCTCAATCCACATCAAATCAAATAATAACCAAATGAATTCTTCAAATAAATATTTGTGCTTGTCCCGTATTTATAGCAAAAATTTACACCACTTGGAAATTCACCTAACTCACCACTTTAATTATATTTTTTTTTCTTATCCTACATTCATGGGTTCAACTAATTTTTTTTTATTCAAAATTTTGTAGCTTTAATTTTGGCTTTTAATTATATAATTGGAATTATTTAAAATAAAAACTATTGAGCTTAACTAAATTTCTTAATGCTTTTTGTAATTTTGGGAGACTTGTAAGGTTTTTTGTTTTTTGTAACGAAATGCCTACAAAAATTGTTGTTTTTATTTTTTATACGCCCGGCTCTTTTTGCGCTCAAACTGTGATTAGGATTGTTTGAAAAGCCGCTATGATATCAAAACCAGTTTGGAGAATTTATTGGAATTATCGAGACCAAATTCCAAATTTGATGAAGACGAAGATACCGAAATAGTGGTAGTAAGTGATACAGTGCGTTTAAGAAGAGCTCGTACACCTTCTTCCAATTCCAATTCACCCACCAAGGAAGTTAGTGAGACAAATATTAACAGTGCGTCAAATGGACCACAAAAACGACAGGTGGGTTCAGACGATTTTCTTAGTGGTCAATCTTCCCAACAGCAAGTGTTGCCGGATTTGTTGCCACCACAGACCTTCCGTTTAGCTGAAACCAGTGCTCTCTTCTCACAGATCTCGAAGAATCCCCATAAAATGGAAACGGATGAGCCACCGCCCAAGCCCACCAAACGAAAAAGTGCTGATTCGCCCGCCCAAATGGTGGAAATCAAAGTGAAAAATATACACAGTGACAAAATGTCGGTGCACATGTCGTTACATGACTTGGAGCCCCAGCAGGGCGAAATTGTTGACACGGTAAATATATTGGAGTCGGTAGAACCTTTCGTACCCGAGTATGTGGAAACTGTACAAATATTGGACTTATCGGAAGATTCGGACTCGTCCATGAGAGTTGATGGCGAGAGTAAAGAGTCGAAAAGAGCCAAAAGTGTGAGTCACTCTTTGTGTGAGTCACCCACAAATTTTGCAGAGGAAAATGAAATGGACCATGAGCTGGAGTTAGAGCTGAGACCTTCCATAAACCAGACCAGTACGCCGTTTTTGAGAGTGGAAAAGCAAAGAATATCTTTTGATGAAAAACGCAAACGAGTTGAAAAGGAAAGAGATATTCTAAGAGATTCAGAAGAAGAAGAAGAAAAAGAAGGAGTAGCTCACACATCGGCTGTATGCAAACAGCCCAAAGCCAAAAGGTGGCGCCAATTACAATTGGCCATGGAGGAGTTGGATAACAGCATGGCTGAGCATGAAGTGCGTGATAGTTTCTATAGTGCCGACAAAGATTTGAGCTTTGACGTGGAGCCTCTGGTCTTCTCCGACGATGAAGATATACCAAGGTTTTCTATGGAAATGACTCAACCTTTAGACTCGGATAGTGATACGGTATGAATATTGTTAAAGAGTTTAAATTATGTTATAATTTATAAATTATAAATTCCATATACGAATTTTATTAATTTTAAACTAAAACCTTGCTCTCTCTCTCTCTTCTATTCACACAGAGTCGCATTGAAACTCCGAGCGCTAAAAAACCCAATGCCTTTTCTAGCAAAATCTTGCCTCAGTCACCTTCTTTAGATGACTCCAACATAACCTTAAAAAGTCCTTACTCTGATAAGGCCAAACCATTCGAGCATATCAGTAGCTTAGAGCAAAGAGTGTCGGATTTTGAAAAGAGCTCTAAGCATATGATGGCCAAGCTAGAGAGAACTAGAGAGAAGATTGAAAAAAGCTCGGAAGCTGGCAGGTGAGGTTTATGGCCATCATTTTCAGTTTACTATAATTGCAATAATACTTTTTCTCTTTCTAGAGCTGTGGAGGACTTGAAAATGTTAATAGCTCCGGATGCTGCTACTCTAATCTCCCAGGGAGACTCTTTAGTCTTGGAGACTCATGGCAAACAAGCTGCCTTGTCTCGCGTGGTAATGAAAAGTCAAATAATTTTAAGAGAGAAATTCCGAGAAGTTCAACAGGCCAAGTGAGTTGTGGTGCTAAGGTTTTTTTTTGTTTGATTGCTAATTTTTTTTTTTAAATCTATTGCAGACCTAAAGTTTATCCCACTTCCAGGGATAACATTAATTCACATCCCCCCCTGGATAAAGTCAGTTTGAAAGGCATCAACCTGGAGGAGTTAATCTTTAAAGGCTTAAAACGTATTAAAGATTTAATAGAGCGTCCAGTCGATCGTAAATCGGTGGAGGATTTGGAAAAGCGACTGTCGGAAATAAGTGTGAGTTGTTTTTTGTTTGTTTTTCATTTGGAATCCCAGGGTTATTGAACAATACCAGGGGGGTTACTCTCTATTGCGATGCGAAAGCAATTACGATGCGAAAGCTAAATGCGTTGATATGCAAATTTGGTACTCTCTATTACTTTCGCAAAACCTTTCGCAAAATTGCTTGAAAAAGTGGCAACACGGACATTGCAAAAGAAAATATGGCAAAGGTTGGCAGTACTGAAATGTCAAAATATGTATAAAAAACGACAGTTAAAATCAAAATTTAAGAAAAAGTGAAGTGTAACAGCTTTTAATTGAAAATAAAATAATGCATTCTTTAGCATTATGGTTTTATGAAGAAAACGTCCATGTATAACGAGTTGAAAAACGAGTCTTAAAGGTTCAATTAGACGTTACATAACCATAGCCATAGAAAACAACCTTAACGCCATAACTCTCACCATAGAAACCAATTGATTTTTGGTTTGGTTATGGCTATGGCATTATGGGTTTGTCACTTAATTTAAGCTTAAGAGATAGTTCCGGTATACTTTCCTTAAATGACCGCAGGTAAGAAAAAATCTGTAGCGGTATGTTATTAAATACATATTGCTTTATTTTAACTTTGTACAAAATTTGCGTTTCTGTATGTTCTAACGCTGTTCAACACTAGCTGAAAGTTTATAAAACTAGCCGCTGCCTTAAAATTACTTGGCCAAGGTGGATACCAACATCAAATTGGCCAGTTCCATACATTAGGAATATAGCAGCAGTCAATGTCCCGTCGCTTAAAAGAGCTCTACGTAGCGATTGAGAAAATACAAAACTGAGAGGGACCATCACCTGTGCTGGAAATGCTTAATTAATTTTTACGCATTTTCACTTGGTGTGATTTTTTAAATCAAATATGAATACATACATACAAACATACATGTGTAATATTATAAGTACTATTAGTGTCACATTTCATTATAAACAACCAGCTATATCCCTTACAGGAGCTCCATTAGAATTTAGGTCGTCTGTCAATTTTGTCCACAAATTATTTGCGGCTTATTTGCTCACATACAATCCACTAAAATTTCAAACTGTTGTTGTTTTGTTTGTAATTTTTTGGCTTTTACCCTAAAAACTACGATTTAAATATAAATATTTTGGTTTTATAAAAGGTTTATTAATCAAATTTCCATAGAAAATTTGTTTAATAAACCTTTTATAAAACAAAAATATTTTTTATGAATAAGACAGTCAATATATAAAAATTTTTTTTCAACGTACTTACATGTTTTTCTCACTTTGCGTTTGGTATTTAGCTAACGCAAGATATTTGCGCTTATGGAACGATTTTGACAGGCGCTTTCGCATTACAGAGTACGGTGATACCAGACTTACGAAATGGAAAATAATAGATGCGAAAGGTAAATGCGCAAACGCATTACAGAGTACCAATCGTTAGATTTCGTACCATTTTTCTTTCGCATCGTAATAGAGAGTAACCCCCCAGGCCCCCTTTTGTGTAGAAGTAGGATTTGTCTAGTTAATGAAGACCTTCATTCTAGTACGCGAATGCGTACTAGATGGTGCAGATTCTTATTATGTTTTTCTTGAACTGTAAAAAGGAGAATGTCAACCATATAACGCTTAAGCGCTTTTGAAAGTCGAATGATTTTCGTTTAGTAATATCAATCAATTCTACTTTTGCAACTATTCCTCTTTATTCTTTAATTATAGGTCGAAGTAAAAAATTTGGGTTTGTCTTGTTCGCTGTCGGGAACAAATTTTATCCTATTTATAGTATATTCCTAATCTCGTAAGGTTTAGAAAATAGCCACAACCTGTCAAAAGCATTAAGGATAGACAAACGCCAATTTATGGCGTTTTATTGACGTGACGTCCACAAATAATTACAGAATAAGGGAATGCGGCCTATTTTTTTGTTTTATGTCATGCCATGAACATTTTCTGACACGATATAATTATGTCAATTCATATTTATATACGGGCCTATTCTGCAAATCACGACTTGTCAAATCACGGTGATTTCAAAAAATTAATTTAAGCTAAATCATTGCTTTTGTAAAATTTCACGATTTATAACGATAGAAGTTGGAATAAAGTATTCTATTATGCATGACAAAAACAATAAAAATCCACTAACAAGTCAGCTATTAATAATTTGTTTTTGAAATCACCGTGATTTAAATCACCGTGATCTTCGGAACAGGCCCGATAACATAATATTTCTTGACATGACATAATATTTCTTGGCATGACACAATTATATCATTTAAATTATATCATAATATAAGTATGTCAAAGCATAATGTTGTTATGTCAAAGCATAATGTTGTTATGCCATGTCGTAGTCATATCATAACATATTAAAGTCATAAGATGATCATGACATGAGCTATATATATTTCTTGACATGACATAAACATGTATTGGCATGACACAATTATATCATTTAAATTATATCATAATATAAGTATGTCAAAGCATAATGTTGTTATGTCAAAGCATAATGTTGTTATGCCATGTCGTAGTCATATCATAACATATTAAAGTCATAAGATGATCATGACATGAGCTATTTACGTCAATATATATTATGTCATGGCATATACATATATGTTCTGCTACTTTTATGATTATAATTTTATGTTAGAATTATTTCTGTCAAAAAACATAACATAATTTAAAATATTTTTGTCATAACATATAATTTTGTCATGATATATATACATGTCATATCGTAATCATGTTATAACATGTTTATGTCATAAGATGTTTATGTCGTTATATCATGTCACGACATATTGAGTTATAACTGAGTTAGTCAGGACATATTTATGTTATGCTATTTTTAACGTTAAAATTTTTTTCTCATGACTTATTTATGTAATGGTACACAAGGAATAACATGCATATGTATGTCATAATATATGTGTGTTATGCTATAAGATCTTGTATTATAACATGTTTTTGTCATGACATTGTACATATTTACGTCTTGACATAATTATGTGTAGAACAATTTATCATGATATTTTGTATAGTTTATGTGTTTCATAGCGCATATGCTCCGACATAAATGTTATGACCTAATTTTAGTACATATTTTTTTAAAATAGAAGAATGTACATTCCTGAATAAAATATTTTACAAACAAGAATAGAATAACTGCAAAACTATGGTTGTCCTATCACGTTATCTATTTTAGTTTGGCCACAAGATACAAAAACTTTCAACTATGTTATGATATAAATATGTTATGACATACATAGTTACAACTACCCACAATGACCAGTAATCTAAAAAAAAATAGTCGCATATTCCAAATGTATAATTTTATTAATCATATCGTGGACCATATTTTGCCCTGCTTCTAAATTTCGCATTCAAAATAATGGGCCTTGTTACGAGTGTCACAGTACGACTTCGACTACGACTATTTTGTAATATACTAAAGAACATTGAAGCATTTTTTGTTTAATCTATTACAAAATCAGCGCAGTCGACATGCGACAATCGTAATAAGGCCCAATGTTCTATAAATTTTAGTGCGCTGTTAACTGCATAATGGGCTCTATTAAAAAATTTTGGTTTTTGTCTCATAAATTTTATTTTTAATAATAATTTTTTTAAATGAATAATAAATTATCACACACTGCAGGTTAAAAATGTTAATCAACAATATTATTTTATTTCTCGATATTTCAATTATTAGTTTTTTTTTTCAAATTTAATTTAACACACATTAAAAATAAAAAACTTCTGACTAAAATGAACAAACATTTTAATGTTCCAGCAGCATGTGTTTGTTTAATTTCAAATTGTTTTAGATCAATTTCATTCAATCAAAATCAAATACATTTTAAACGAAAACTCAAGCACTTGCACTCTTGAAATTTTTGGAAATATAATTTTTATTACGAGTATGTTTGTATTAAAATTCTTATTGCCTGCCCCTCACAACACTTTCGTGTTGCAGATTCTCTCTCTCTTTCTTTCAATTACGGACTGACTATCAATAAATTTTTGGTTAGTGTCTTAATGAGCCATTGCTATACATACACACGAGTTTGATTGATGGTTTGTTGAGGTATAATTAAAAATAATCAATAAACACAATTTTATAGTGCCTGCCTGGTACGTGAGTGTGTGGGTATGCAGGCCACAGCCGCAAGCGTGTGCCACACTCTGTGGCATACAAGTTATAATTGATTTCAATATTCAGTTTTTTTTTTTTAATTTATTTTGGTTCTATTGAAATATTTTAATGGTCAGCTAAAAATATTTGAGAGAAAAAAAAATCAACAGGCTAAAGAAATGCACAGCAAGTTGTTCTTCGTTTAAATTTCTTTAAGAGCAAATAAGAGCAAGAGTCTGGGTGGGTGGGTGGTTGCGTCTTGTGGAAATAAATGTGTGTTGTAAGCAAAAAAGATTTTCTTGTTACTTCGCACAAGAGTGACATTTTGTAGAATGAGCGCACATTCTTGCCTTTGATCTTTGTGTTAATTCTGTGTCTTCAATAACAATTAGGAAATATGTATGTGGCCCATACGAAAAGTTGGGACATAAAGTAAATTTTTTCAAAATTAAAGCAATTCATTTTAAATATATGGGTATTTCCACTGAAAATTCCAACGACACCCGAAATTTAAAAATTCTTGAAAACACATTAGCCCAATTCATAGTCTTGTGCAAATGGTCTTGCATCGTAGCATGTGCAAAATTGTTAGTATACTGATACTCACCACTTAACAATTCTTGGCGGTGAGTATCTAAATACCAAATTTTGTTATCAGTGAAAGCTCTTCAAATATTCAGTACAAACAGAGATATGTAATAAAATGAAAATAAAAGAAACCCCTTGCTGAAAAGTATAAGAATTTTTGATAGTGGTACCTGTATAAAGTTGGTCACGTGCAACATCATCAGTGTAGAAATTAGAAAAAGTCTTTATATAAAACAATTTTTGCATACTTTTAAATGCTATGAATTTTAATTGAGCAAAGACGTTGAAAAAATAAAGAGAGTTACAATTGGTGGAGAGAAAAATTGAAGGGAGATGAAATATTATTACAAAAACCATAAATTAAAAAAACATATTTTTACCAAGTTTAATGTTAATTTGAAAACATTTTCACTAAGCTTGTATTTTTGTAATTACGTAAACGAAGCAACAGAAACAACATAAATATCATGATGAGAAAAAATGTCACGTGCGACTGTGATTAAAATTGAATTTAAATAAATAAAATTAAATTAAAATAAAAACCTTTTTGAAATGTATAAATATTTTTGATCATGGTACCTGTATAATATTGGTCACGTGCAACATCGCAAGTGTAAAATTAAACAAAAAAATGTTTTGCATAAAGCAATTTGTACATGATTTTAATTAATTTGAACTTTAAATGAGCAGAAACGGTGAAAAATAATATAAATATAATAATGGAAGAAAATGTCACGTGCGACTGTAATTAAAATTAAATAAATAAAAATATTCAAAATTTTGGTTAAAATTTAAAGCCATTTTAAAGAGACATCAGGGCACAACATTCTAAAATTAAAGACAATAAAACTATGCTTAAGTTTTTGTTTCTTTTTAAATAAAGAGAGTTTCAATTGGCGGAGAAAAAAATTGAGGGAAGATGAAATATTATTACCAAAACTATAATATTATTACAAAAACCATATTTTTATAAAGTTTAATGTTAATTTGAAAACATTTTTACTAACATTGTCTATTTAAAATTACGTAAAGGAAGCAACAGAAACAATATAAATATCTTGATGGGGAAAAATGTCACGTGCGACTGTGATTAAAATTTAATTAAAAAATAAATAAAATAAAAAAACCTTTTTGAAATGTATAAAGATTTTTGATCGTGGCACCTGTATAAAAAAAATTTATATAAAACAATTAATTTGAATTTGTATGAGCCGAAATGGTGAACAAATAATATAAATATAAAAATGGAAAAAAATGTCACGTGCGACTGTTATTACAATTGAATTAAAAAAATAAATGAATATCAGGGCACAACAATTCAAGATTAGTCGTATGAAAATATTTCTTCAGTTTTTGCTGAAATCAAATTTCTGTTTTTGTCACGTGCGAATGAATTGGTTTTTTGCAATTATCTTGGAAATGAAAAGTGGTTCAAAATCAAACTTAGCACAAATTATAGCGTTAATTTAGAGCTGTAAGTTATGCTTATTGGCAAAATAAAAATTCGTGTTATTTTGCTATTTTTTCAATTTAAATGTTAAATGACGGTCACGTTTATGGTAATGTTTCCACTAAAAATCTTTTGTACAATTTATGTCTTGGTTTTTATCTTTTATTCAAAATTTAAGGTTTTTTTCTGCTATTAAGGCAACATAAAAATACTTGCTGTCATAACGCAAAATACGAGAATATAAAACAGTAAATTAGAAAACAAAAAGTAGCTGCAACAAAAATTGCAAGTCTAGAGCGGTAGCGTTGCACTTTTAAGCAACTTTTATTGCTAATAAAGAAAGTTTTCAAATATTTTTATTAGTGTAATATACCGAATAAAACCAAAATCTTTCTTAATGCCTTTTTAACAAGACCAAACCACGTTCTTCTACGTGGGAAAATCAAACATAAATTATTTACTGTATCAGTGTGCTATATTTATTTTCTTATTATTTATTGAAATAAAAATAATTTTTTAACTAAAAATAAATTATAAACAAAAAAAGCGCCAGACAAAAAGACAACACAATTAACTCAAGACAGAAATTAGAGAAAAAAAAAATAGAAAAAATAAATAAAAAAATATTTTTAAAAGCCAAGAGAAACTCTTGATATAATTTATTTTTCAACATAAATAAGAGAACTAATGGCAAACATTTTCTTGCTCCACTCGTATCGCACTGAAAACACAAAAGAAAATTAAATTTTTTTTGTTAAAAAAATTTCATAAGAAAATTTTCAAAATCAAATCAATTGAATCTTCAGTAAAGAGCAGTGTTTTCAAAACGTAACAAGAAAAACGGAATACCAAAATTAATATTTATTTAAGCGATAAAATAATTAAAACTTCTGCTCAATGCAATTTTGCTGGTTATCGCAAAAAACTCATGTGTGTGGAAATTCTTAAATTAAAAAATTTTTTTTTGCCTGCAGTTCTCTAGTGTGAAAATGTTTTGTTGAAAAATCACCAGAAATATTTAAAAAAAAAACTTTTCTTTTGTTTATAAAATAGCAACCAAAATCCATTTCACCGATAATTGTTTCGTCCATTCATTTGTGTTGCGTGCGTACGTGTTTTCCACTTAAAAAAACTTGTACAAAAAATTCTCTTTTTTAAAGTTTTATGATTTGTTGTTGTTGCTGTTTTTTCTTCCTAGTGTTTGAGTGTTCTGACATTTTCTAATTTGTTTTGGATTCCATATTTCCAAACAATTTTATTTTTTATTATCTTAATTTTCATTGAACTTTTTAATTCTTTTATAAAGGATCGTCGTGACGATTTAAAATTGATTGTTAATGCCATTGGGAAGAGTGACCAAACGCCTAAAGTCAGTGCCGCCATGATGAATGATATTGAAACGGTGAGTTTTGAGTTTGAGTTTTGAAACGAGCAAGTGTATTAAATAAAATGTTTTTGTTTTGTTTTTTGTTTATTATTTCTGCCTTTGGCAACGCTTTTTAGACCAAAAACAACTTGCAATCGCACGCCGACACAATTGAGTTATCTTTGACCGAATTGAAAACGAATACAAAAGTAAATAACACCAACAACAGTCAAGGTAAGTGACCGATTCATATTTTAATTTAGGTCTTTGTTTGTTTGTTTGTTGCACACAAACACACGGTATAAAAGGTACATTTTTTAAGGGACTTTTTTCGATAAAGATACTTTTAGGTAAATTATGTAAAAGGTACTTTCTTAAAAAGGTAAATTTTTTTAATCGATGTTGTCGAAAGCCAATTTTTTCAAACAGTTAGTTTGTTAAAAAGCTAAATTTTTTCAATGGTGCTTTTTTTCAAAAAAGGTACTTTCTTTAAATAAGGTAAAAAGTAGAAAAAGTACTTTTTTAAAAAGGTACTTTTTTAAGTACTTTTTAAAAAGGTACTTTTTTAAAAAAGTACTTTTTTAAAAAGGTATTTTTTTCAAAAAAGTACTTTTTCAAAATGTACTTTTTTTGAAATATACTTCCTTAATAAATGTACTTCTTTTAAAATATACTTTTTTAAAAAGGTACTTAGTTTTAAAGAGGTACTTTTTTAAAAGGGTTACTTTTAAAAAAAAAAATTTTATTTGTAAGACCACTTGTTTTAAAAATTAACGCTTTCCGAAAATGTATCTTTTTTTAACAGGTACTTTTTTCAAAAGTAGTCATTTTGAAGAGGTGCTTTTTTGTAAAAAAAAAGTATTTTTTTGAGCGGTACTTACTTAAAAAGGTACTTATTTTAAAATTATCCCTTTTTAAATGGAAGTACTTTTTTAAAAGGTACTTGTTTAAAAGAATTTTTTTTAAAAAGGTACTCTTTTTAAAGGTAATTTTTTTAAAAGTTACTTTTATTTAAATTATTTACTCTTTCTTAAAATCTTCTTTATTTTTAAAGGCCTTTTTAAATGTGCTTTAAAAGGTACTTATTTTAAAAGTTACTTTTTTGAAAGGAACTTTTTACAGCTTCTTTTTTTCAGAGGTACATTTTTTAAAAGGTACTTTTTTTAAAAAGGTAAATTTTTTAATAGGTAATTTTTGTTAAAGGGTACTTTTTTTAAAAGGTTCTTTTTTAAAAAAGGTACCTTACATTTCTTAAAAGGTACTTTTTTTAAAAAGGTAAATTTTTTAATAGGTAATTTTTGTTAAAGGGTACTTTTTTTAAAAGGTTCTTTTTTAAAAAAGGTACCTTACATTTCTTAAAAGGTACTTTTTTTTAAAGGTAAAGTTTTTAATAGGTAATTTTTGTTAAAGGGTATTTTTTTAGAAAGTACTTTTTTTTTAAAAGGTGCCCCTTTTGTAAGGTGTTTTATTAAAAGGTACTGTTTTAAAAGTACTTTTTTTTTAAAGTTACTTTTTTCTAAACTGTACCATTTCTAAAAAGTACTTATATTTAAAAGGTACATATTTTTAAAAGCTACTATTTTTAAAAAGGTACTATTTTTAAAAGAGTACTTTTTGAAAGGTAAATTTTTTAAAAGGTACTTTTTTTAAAAAGGTAAATTTTTTAATAGGTAATTTTTGTTAAAGGGTACTTTTTTAAAAGGTACTTTTTTCAAAAAGGTAGCTAATTTTATAAGGTGTTTTATTAAAAGGTACTTATTTTAAAAGGTACTATTTCTAAAACGGCACTTATTTTTCAAAGATACTTATATTTAAAAGGTACTTTTTTTTAAAAGGTACTTATTTTTAAAAGGAACTAGTTTTTAAAAGGTACTTTTTTTAAGAGGTACTTTTTTAAAATTTACTCTTTTAAAAGGTACTTTTTTCAATGTAGATATATTTGATTGAGATAATTTTTTTAAAGGCATTTTGTGTGCAAGGTACTTTTTAAAAATGTACTGTTTTTAAAACGTTGCTTTTGTGAAAAGTACTTTTTAAAAATTAACTTGTTTGAAAAAGTTTTTTTTAAATGTATTTTGTTATAAGTAAGGTACTTTTTTAAGAAGTTCCGTTTTTAAAAAAGCTATTTAAAAATATTAATAATGAATATTGCACTTTTTTTAAAGTACTTTTTGTGAAAGGTACTTTTACCAAAGGGTACGTTTTCTGAAAACTCTGCATTTCTGAAAAATTACAACTACGATTTGCTTATATTTATATCAAATTACACGAAATGTCTGTTATGGACAATAAACTTCCGGCAAGAACAGCAGCAAATAATAACAAAATGAATTGTTTGCTTTTATATAAAAAAAAATCAAATCTGAGAAGCTAAAGCAAAAATATCTTTGTATATTAATGAAGACTTTCAACTTTATGAAATACAAAAAAAGTGTTGGTTGAAAAAATCCCAGTTAAAAAAATAAAATAATACAAAAATAATTTCGTAGAAATATTTCTTAAAAAAATCTTGATATGAAATCTTGATGTAAAATCAGTTTTTCATGAATCTTCATGGAAATTTATTAAGACCAGAAGCAAAAAAAAAAGGAGTTTGTACTCTTAATTTTTTCTCCCATCTTTCGATGTTAGTTAAAATGTAAATTTTGAGCAACTGCAACTTTTGATTGAGTTTTAGATTGCCCTTCCCCTGCTAATTGAAACAAATGAATGCTTTTTTAACTGGATTTTCAGTCAGCTCTGTCAAGTTTATTATATTATTTTCATGATGTTGCTTTCTCCCTTTTCAATTCCAAAAATCACTCAAGCTGCAGACAGCTTTGCCCTCGTGATTTCCATGCTGCCTGCATATGCCAATAGTGGTCACATTCCCTTCATATTGGTGTGTGTGTGTGTTTGTTTTATTCATTTCAATTTGTATTGATTGTGGGAATGTCTTTGGGAGAATTTATTTGTATTAAAAACAAAAATCCGATTTCCGCTGGTTAAGCTAAATTTCAATTTTATGTTGTTGCTGCTGGTGCTGCTTCATGCTTGCTTTCCCTCTTGGTTATTTTTAATAATTTTGTATTTATAATATTTTGTTGGAGATATTAATTTGAAATTGAATTAAAACAAATTAAAAAAAAGCGTGTTAAAATCAAATATGAAACTTATACTCCACATTAAAATATACTGTAAGCAAATAAAACTTTTTTGGACAAAAATCAAGCACTAAAAAGTTGCAAATAATTTGAATTTAGTTAAATAAAACATTTTTGTATCTAAAACGCTGCCAAAACTCAAAATTTACAAATCCTTAGTAGAGTCAAAAACTGTTTTTTCCCCAAAATTTCGAGATAATCCGATAAATAAAATACAGAATGTAAATATTATTAACCACCCTGTTTCTGCAGCAAGAGTGCTTGTCTCTGCTAAAAAGTGTCTGCACTGTACTAAAACATTAATTTTGATTAGCACTATAACATTTTATAACAGTTAACTGTTACTGTTACTGTTATATTTCAACAGAGTAGTCTGTGACAGTTTTTTTTTTATTATTGGGCTGGTGCATGTCTGTGCTAAATTTAGCAATGTTTTTGCCTTGTGTTTTGTTTAACCTTCGAAGCTTTTTTTAGACTTATGGAAATGCTTTTCTGCTCCTTTACTGAACTTGACACTGAAAACTGAGTAAAAAATATGTTTATTAACAGCTGCTTCTAACTCATAAATATTCAAATGAACAGCGGGCACCGGAAAGAACACAACCTCTTGGCGGTAAAAACAAATGTACGCGGGCGTAATTAAAAGAAAGAACAACAAAAAAAAGCGGCAAAATTATAAATGCATTAAATCAAGTTTTAGATTTAATAATGAGTGCAAATGTTTTCAAAAGAAGAAAAACAAAACACCTTGCATAAACTAAATGAAAAGAAAATAATTTAAAATGAAAACAAAAAAAAAATGTAAACATGAATATTTAAATAAAAGAAATTAAAGGTGTCGGTTAAAAAAAAATCAAGAGTGCAAAAGTGAGGAAATTTTATGTGATGATAAATAAAATAAAATTTTGCCGGTTGCATGTTTAAATCATAAAATATGTTTGATTTGTAAATAATGCACTCGTACTGATGTGGTATTTAAAAAATGATAATTAAGGAAATTTAAAGACGGGTTAATTTTTTATTGAAGATTTCATTCATTAAATTGTAAAAGGCATTTCGGAAAAAGATTTGAAAAAAATTTAATTCACAAAAACTATTTATTTAAGGCGTATGTATTATGACTAAGAAATACTAAATATTAAAGAAGTTTGATGAAATTAAGAAAAAAAATTCGCTAATAGAAACTTCACCAAAAATATTAGAATATTTTCGATTAAATTTCTAAAACTTTTCTTGAAATATCGGCATGGACTCTAAAAATTTCATAAATTTTTAAAAAATCGAAAATTTTCCGACAAACCTGGATATGAATAATTCAGTAAATAGAACATGAGAAAAAAATTATTTCGAAAATTTAAAGTTTATGGAAAACATCGAAATATCCATAATTCACTTTACGAATAAGCAAAAAGAAAGTTGAATTTTGCAAAATAAAACTTCATAAAAATATTAATTTATTTTCTTAAATCAAGAAATAAAAATACTAATAAAATATTAGCGCAATGTTTAAATTTTATTTTTAATAGGAATTTCATTGAAAATCGTAATAACGCAAAACAAATTTGAATCAAAGCAAAATTTTATCTCTCAAAAAAGGTAAATAAATATTTTAACAAATTTAAAGAAGACAAAAATATTTATGCAAAATATGAATTTAATTAAAAATTAAAACATTGTCAAAAGCACAAAATTGCACTCTTTCTCAAAACGATTTTGATAACAAATAAAACGAAATAACAAATATTTATAAAATAAATCAAAAGTTTGTCGAGAAACATAATTATTTAAAAATTGGCTGCAAAATCAAAAATTTATTACAAAAAAAACCAAATAAACTTCTTTCGTATATTAATATCGAATTCGTATAGGCGTGTCAATGCACACTTTTCTTACAATAAAGTCGTATAATAGTGAAAGCTTAACGGGCTTGCAAAAGTTTCTTTAGAAGCATTTGAGTGAGTTTAATTTAATTTTTGTGCTGCCCCTAATCACAAAATTATAATTTTAATTGTTAAACAAAATAATAATTATTGTCTTACATCCGCTGTTTAAGTTAAATTTAGAGCTTTTATGTATTCCCAGACATCAAGCAGAATTTTGTGGGGACTCTGTTTATAGAACATTTTGATCCATTATATCCCGGTTTAAGAGTACTTTTTCTTGCTTTTTAAAAAGAGAGAAACGAGACCCATACATAGCAGACTTAGAGCGTTAAAATGTTCTACAAAAATATTAATTTCAAGATTTTTACATAAAATTGCTCAACATGTCTTCTACACAAAAATAAAAAGTTTCAGATTTGCCGATTCGCCAGAATATTAAGCCAAGAAGGGGACTTTAAATTTCAAGCGCTGAATCGTCAAATAAACATTTTTTTAACTCCTTTCCGATAATGCGTGTTTAGCAACTTGTGTTGTATTTTAGTTTATGACCTTTAAATTACAAATAAAACATAAAAGCTCTCAATCCTTTCAGAAATATTCCTTTTATATTATTTAAGGGCCTTAAAATAGAATTTCTTTATATCATTTTCGCAACCAAAGACCTCAAAGCTGCTTAAAGCCTAAAATTATGCTTTAAATATACCCACAAGTGATATGCCTAGAAATCGGCTTTAAATTGTCATGGCGCTTAAATATGATACAACAACAAAAAAAAAACGAATTGCCTAAAGCTTAAACAAATTTCATTAAATTTCTGTTCATTATTTCCTTTCCCTCGCTCGCTTGTATAGACTGCTTTGTAAAATACTCGTAAACTGTTTTCAATTCATTATTTATAAACACTTGCATGCACTTGTATTTGGGTTAAAATTACATTAAAGGAAAAGTTAAAAGAAAATATTGTGTGTTTCCTAAAAAGCAGCAGACTTAATTAAAATAATTAAATTTTATTACATGGGAAAAATCATCAGCAATTTAACAGCCAGCAACATGAAAAATTAATGTGGCAAAATATTCAGTCTGCATGATGAATCTGTTAAAACACACACACACATACATTGTTGTTTGTTGTTGTTGTCGTTGTTGCCTTTATTACAAGTCAATGTCCTGTTTGTCAAAAGACTTAGTACTAAAGCGTGCATAACAAATCAAAATGCAAGAAAAAAGTATGTAAAAAATAAAAGGAGTTTTAAAAAAGAATTCAGTTTCATAAAGTACAAATGACTCCTCTTCAAGAAAAAAAAAACGGAAAAGAAAAGTGATGAAATAGGCTCAGACACAATTGCCTATTAAATAATGCTCAAGTGTTTCCACCTGTCACATGTTAAATGTATATGAGAGTTGGCGCAATTACCAAGTCTTATGTTTTTGTTCAAGAAAATTTTGAGTATAACAGAAGCTTTTAAATTATACCAAGTGGGAGATTTATTGAATTTCATGTTTGTAGAGCCTAGAGGTCTTTGCACAGTGGCCTTAAACTATATCTAAATAAAAAACTCTGCGCTCTGAAAAAGCTTCCAATAAATTTTTAAATTCAACATGAATTGGCTTAGCAGCCCCATCAAAAGACGATTTTTGCTCATGAAGTCAACGTGACTACCTTTTCAAATATGTTCTATTATAGATTTGAGTAAATACATCACTATCAGCTTTCAAAGATCTATATATCTGTGGTCTCAAGCCAAAACAGCATAAGTCGAGAAATCATAGTTTCGAGAAAAACCACTTTTAACGTTTGAACTTTTTTTCCCCATATAATTTAAGGCCACTGTGCAAATACCGTTAGGCTCTACAAACATGAAATTCAATAAAATCTTGCAAGTTGCAAGTGCAAGTGCAAGTTGCAAGATGCAAGTTGCAAGTGCAAGTGCAAGTTGCTAGTTGCAAGTGCAAGCTGCAAGTGCAAGTTGCAAGTGCAAGTTGCAAGTGCAAGTGGCAAGGGCAAGTTGCAAGTTGCAAGTGTAAGCTGCAAGTTGCAAGTGCAAGTTGCAAGTTGCAAGTGCAAGTTGCAAGTGCAAGCTGCAAGTTGCAAGTGCAAATCGCAAGTTGTAAGTTGAAAGTGGCAAGTGCAAGAGCAAGTTGCAGGTTGCAAGTTGCAAGTTGCAAGTGCAACTTCAAGTTGCAAGTTGCAAGTGCAAGTGCAAGTTGCAAGTTGCAAGTGCAAGTTGCAAGTTGCAAGTGCAAGTTGCAAGTTGAAAGCGAAACCGGGTCTTTCACAATTTCAAATATTCGAACTATTCGAAAACCAGTTTCTGGAAAAAGTCTAATAATCGATCACCCTAATGTGGTAGGAGTACTTTTGCTGCTCCCACCCAGGTTTTGTGGCATTCATTTACTTTTTGTTTCAACACGTTTTTATTTAGAAAGATTTCCTCCCCCTACCAAAAGTGATATGTATTTAAAAATATGCCTCTCATTCTAGAGATGTGTTATGAAAGCCCAAAGCAACTTACAGGCATTTAGAAAAATTTTTAATGCAAAAAATTCTTACACCTTAGATTAAAGGGTGCGGCAATTTTGCTTTAAAACAAGTGTATGTATTTGTTTAATTAGAGAGAAATGATAAAAGAAATATGAAGGAAGTAAATGGATCATATGATGCCAAGCCGAACACCCTTCATCTGAATCACAGAGCATACCACGAGTTGAAGAAAGTGACTTATGAAAGAAGCTAAAATTAGCTGATATGTTAGCAAGGGACAAATGCAGTTATTCATTTGAATTGTTTTGAAATTTCGTTTATAATGTCGAATCGGCTAATTTACCCTCTGGTGTAAACGTAGCATATTTTTAGTCGTTTAAAACTTGCAAGCACATTTTACAATTCAAGCACTTCCACAATCGTCACAATTTGTGGCGAACTGCTTGTCAGTCAGTTTTTATATCCATCACACAAGACTACAACTTCTTTTCACTTTATATTTATTATTATATGTGCTATATGGTATTCAGTTCATATTTCATTTTATAGCATACATTTAGGCTGCTTGGACACACACAAAACACAAACATACATGTGCATAAGTGTGTGTTCTTTAAATAGCTGGTCATAAAGAAAAAAAAATAAAGAATTTACTTTTTATACCTGGCTTTTGAAAATTCTCACTCAAACACACACACACACACACACACACTTGCACTTGCATATGTACATTACTTTACTTTACCTTTACTGCTGCCATTCACAATAAATCCTTGCTGGTATTCAAGGTTTTGTTTGGCAACACATCTTAATCCTTATGCTTAATAATACACGTATTCATTTAAGAAATAGTAAAAGAAACTGAAACAACTAGAAAAAAAAGAACATTTTCATAAAGGAAACATGATGATGTTTGGTTAACAGCTTAAGTTTTCTGCTTCTTTTCTTTTGTTTTTTTTTCTGCTACTTCTTACCAACATTAAGATAAAGAGAAATAAGAAAAAAATCATAAAATAAAATGTTTAAACAAAAAAAAAAAAAACAAGCTAATATTCAAGGACCCACTGAAAGTCTAAAAAAAAAATGAAGTATGCTGAAGTTTAGTTTTGCTGGAAGAAAAATAAAAAGAACGCACTGAAGTGAAAGTCTTAAAGTCTTTGATTTAAAATTTTTTACAAACCCATAATTAATTGTTGTGACAATAATTTTAAAAGTTATTGGCAGTTTTATTTAATTATAACAACATAAGATTGCAATATGAACTCGATATTCAACCTTATTGTGAATGGCGTCATCGATGTCATATCAAGACGACAGTAAACATTTTCACTTGTCAATAAAAACCAATTGTTACCGATAAAGAGTAGAAAAGTTGCAATATTTACTGTCGTCTTGATGTGACGTCGACGATGCCATTCACAATAAGGAAGATTATGTTTGCTTTATTTAGAATGAAGAATTTCTTTTTTTTAAGGCCTTAAATTATTTTTTGTAAATTTTTATATTTCAATAGGGCATTTACATTGTCTCGAAATCTAGTACTTACCAGATTTCGAACTAAATATATCTGCTTTTTACTAGAAGAATCTACATAATTTGTCAGTACATATGTATGTAGAAAATCTACTCAAAATTTAATATTTTTATTTATTTTTTACTGCACTGTACAACATATTTGTATAAAAGATGAGTGAATTAGCTACGTTCTGCTTAAAAAGGTGTGTGAATTGGCTACATTGCAGTTGTTTGGTTGCAGTTTTGAAAATTTCTCAGCTAATGGTTTTTGTTTTGGATAAAAAAACTTGCTGTAAACGGTATAGATTTTCATTAATAGGGTATTTACATCAGCACAAATTCTAGCATATTTTGATTAAAATTTTTATGAAAATCTATACCCTTTACACCAGCTTTTTTTGACATCTATCAAGATATTTTTTTATTCGAAACAAAACCCATCAACTGATTTGTTTCCAAAACTACAACTGCATTGTAGCCAATTCACACACTTTTTTAAGTAGAGCGTAGCTAATTCACACACCTTTTGTTGTACAGGGTAGTAAATAATAAATAAAAACATTAGATTTTTATTAGATTTCCTACAAATCTACTGAAAAATTTGATTTCGTTTTGTATGAGAAATCTGGAAAAAAGCAGCTTGATTTAGCTGGAAATCTCGAAAGTACTAGATTTCGAGACAGTGTAAATGCACTATAAGGTTTTAATTGAAATCTGCTTGATTTTGTGCCCTATAAGGGATTTCTTAAGCAAAAAAATGTTTTATTTAACTGAATCTCTAAATTATTTTTAATTTTTTAGTGCTTATTTTTGAAGTCTTTTCAGATATTGTTTTTAAGCTTTTAGTGCCTATTTTATATTTTTAGAGGCGTGGTTGCGCCCAAGTTGGCAATTATTAGTGTACGCCCACTTTTTTAAAATCAATATCGTGTTTCTTTCAAAGCTCAAGGTGTGCGTAAAAAAATTAATATATTATTTTATTTTAAGCTTAAATGGGCATGACCCCGCCCATTTTTTCAAACACAATTTAATTTCTTGCTACAAGCCGAAAGTGTTTATCAAGTGTCGTGGGTATCGCATAAGTAGAAGTACATCTAATTTAATATTAAACTTTCAAGGTCGTGGCCCGCCCACTTTTAAGAGTTCAAACTGTTTGCCAAATTTCATAAAAATCGGTTTAGTAAAAGCAAGTGATGTATAGTATTAATTTTTAAAGGGCGTATCACCGCCCACTTTTAAAAATGCAAGATTAATAAAGTTTCAGAGCTCAAAGTGTGTGCAAAGCTTCGTAAGAATTAATTAAGTAGAAGCACGTGAAATATAATATTAAATATTATTGGGCGTATCCCTGCCCACTTTTTTGAATGTAAGATTCTGTCTTTTTCAGAGCTCAGGGTGTGTGGTAGGTTTCGTGAAAATGAGTTACGCACAAGCATGTGAAAAGGAATATTAAATTTTAAAGGGGGTGGCCCTGCACACTTTTTTAAATCCAAGATTGTGTCTTCTTGAGAGCGCAAAGTGTGTGAAAAGTTTTGTAAAAATCAGTTAACTAAAAGCACGTGAAACATAATAATAATAAATTTTATTAGGCGTGGCCCCGCCCACTCTTTTAAACGAAAGATTAAGTATTTTTCAGAGCTCAGAGTGTGTGTCTAGTTTCGTAAAAATCAATAGAATATTAAAATATAAAGGGCATGACCCCGCCCTCTATTCTGTGTATATTTTAGAGCTTAGGGCGTTTGCCAAGTTTCGTGTCTTAAAGTAGAAGCACGTGAAATATAATATACAATTCTAATGAGCGTAGCCTGCCTGCTTTTTTAATTTCAGTTTGTATTTTTTTTAGAATTCAGGGTGTAAGCCAAGTTTCGTAAAATTCGCTCAAGTAAAAGTATGTAGTACGTGAAATAATAATATTAAAATTTAATGAGCGTTGCTCAGCCATTTTTTTAAATTTAAGGGTTGCTTGTATTTAAAGCATAATATTTTTAGGACATATACTTATTTAAAACATTTATAATTTATAATGGATTCCTTGCTACATTTACCAATTATTCCTTTTAGCTATTTACTATAAATAGAATTAAAACAAAAAGTTATGATTATAATTCTTTTCTTTTTGTTTATTTTTCCTTTTACCCTAATCACCTTTCAAATGTTTAACTTTAATTGACCTCGTTTGGCCACTTAAACATTAGAGCGAACGAAGATATTAAACAACATACAATGTATTACGAAAAAGTAAAAAAGGAGGAGAAAAATACAAAAAAAAAACTTTTTAAAGCCTTCAGCAGTGCCGTACTATGTCTACATTAGCAACATAATTTTCTTGCTCATTGAGGGCAACATTATAAACAATAACATTGTTAGTTCATTTAGTACCTTGCGGTGAAGCTATTTTGTGGTTAAGCTTTGGCTGCCTTCGAAGCTTTGATATATAAATTCATTCCTTTAATGAAAATAACATACAAAATAGTTGTTGCATATTCGTACAGCAACTACAGCAACTACACCAACATAATTATCGGTCTGTTGCAAACTCATCTAAAGCCAAAATGTATGCTAAAGCTTTAGGAATGCTGAAAAAGTATGCTTTATGTTTTTATTTATATTTGAAATCCTAAAAGTAGACTACATTTTTTTGCTTTATATACATATTTAAAATTTTCTATGGTTTGGAGTTGTTTATAAAACTGTCTGAGTGGGTGAAGATTTTTTTTGTTGTAATTTTGGCCGGTTTTGGCATTATTTGTTTTTTTTTATTTTAAATTATAATTTTTAATTTGCATTTTTATTAATTGCAGACTATAACGACGAACCGAGCGGTACTGGCGCCTTGGCTGGCAGCTTTGACAAGTCAGTTTTACAAATATCCGATTGGTTGACGTGGGAACAAAACATGATTAAAATACAAAGTGTGCCAGTCCATGACGTCGATGAGGTACGCATGGCCATAGAAAAGCAAGAGGTAAGTTTTATTATAGTCATTCATGCTGCCTGTCTGCCTGCTACACATGTTTATTGTTAATGCCATAACAATTGTGGCAGCAGCTACAACCTTAAATTGGAAAAAAGCTAACGATCACAATTTTCCTTGCTAACAAATGTGAAAATAATTCTTTACAGAAAGTTTTACGTGAATTGAAAATGAAAAAACCACAACTTAATGAATTGGTGCATACGGCGGAAGTATTGAAGGGAGACGTAAAACGCCAGCAGTTGCAAGAGAAAGGTAAGTGGAGCATAGTATTTTTTCAACATATAAGCACTTTCACAGGAATGTCAACTTTATGTCACGTGCGACACCAACAAAAAATGCTTCTTAAAAAAAAACAATAGTTTTTTTTTACTTTATATATTTGTGCAGACCATAAGCAGCTATATTTTATACAAGTTTAATAGCTTGCTGTCGCACGCGACTTTCCCCTGAAAATACCCATATCTTTTCTCACCAAACAGTGGAGTTACAATAAAGCGCTTGCACGAATACAACTTGACATTTTGGGTATATATTTACTTATAACGATATTGTTTAGAACATGGTGTTATTTTTATAATTGTGTCTCAAAAACCTTTGCAATATACATATACATATATTTGTTGCGTCATATATTTGTTGTTGTAGCGCCCAAAGTTTTACACATTCTGTGGAAATTTCACGTTCGTAGCTCCTCTAGTAGCTCATCTCGTTAAAACAGCCTGTGACAGACAGACGGACGGACGGACGGAAATCATAGCGAAAACAATAGGATTCCTTTTTTGGTGTACGGAACCCTAAAATTATAAATGAAAAAGTAATAATTGATTTTTGATCCACTTTGAAAAAAAAAGAAAAATAATTTTGAAAAAAGTTGTGCGTTTAAAAACCTTCAAATATATTTTTTTAGATTACAAATTTTTTTTTTCGGTGCATGTCTGTACTTTCTTTTTATTGTTGAAATTTGCATGGTTTTCCGTTTATCATTTTAATGACAAATAATGAATAAAAATCACAAAAATGTTTTCTTTATTGCCTTAATATTTTCCTTGCATTTTTCTAAAAAAATATATATGGGCATTTCCATATCAGCGTACGTGACATTTGCACGCCTACAAAGTGGAATAGATTCTGAAAAAATAGAGGTAACTCAAAAACATTTTGTTGTTATGTTCCATTCAGGGCGTACTATATGCGAAAAAAAAATTATTACATTTGGAACCCTGTTGTCCAAAATATCAAGGAAAATAAGGGCATAGCGTACGTGACATAAAACGGAACTGATATCAAGGTGCATGTAAAAGTATACGAAAATCTGCGAATTGTGAAGTTTTTTTTCTTGTTTTAAATTTCTTACACGAAGCCAACTATTTTTTCTTTATTATCAGTAATTTTGAAATAAAAAAGACTTTTGGCTGATTTTATAATGAATGAAGTTTAATAGCGTACGTGACATAGCGTACGTGACGGATTTTTCTCTTATAATATTCTTAAGTAAAAATTTTTTTTTAATCTGTGGAAATAAATAATAATGGCTTGAGTCGAAATTTCGTGTTTTGAGATATTATGGGTT
Source organism: Tachina lurida (assembly GCA_944452675.1). Classification (NCBI taxonomy): domain Eukaryota; kingdom Metazoa; phylum Arthropoda; class Insecta; order Diptera; family Tachinidae; genus Tachina; species Tachina lurida. The sequence continues at coordinate 28,768,444 of OX101752.1, forward strand.
TTGTCTAAAATAAATTGTGTTTGGTTTTTATATAAAATTTTTAGATACCGAAAAAAATGCACAATTATTTATAACAAAACTGTTAATTTTATAAAAAAAAAGAAACGATTTTATTAGTTATTATTCGTTGTTTTTTAGTTAAGATGTTATGAAAAAATCCATTGCCAGAAAAATAAAAACTAAAGTGAACTTATTATATTGAAAGGCAAAATAGTTTTTATTGATAGTAAGTCGAGATAAGTGCTTTAGGTTAAATTGAAAAATACGGAAAACCTGAAATAAGATAATTTTTTAACCCCCCGTTGTCACATGCCAGTAATTACTTGCAAGTAGTGTATATATATTACTAACGAAAATCAGGAGAAATGTAAAAAAAAACCCAAAAATTTTTCGAGTGGCTACACAGCACGGTGCAAGTTCATTTTTAAAATGTCGTCAGCAAGTAAAGTTCTAGCAGAATTGGAGTTAGTGCAGTGTTGCCAAGTATTCAATATTTTAATTTAATTGATTGTGAACATATTTCTTTCATTAAAACATGAAATTTATGATCAAACTTAGCTGTAAAATTAGCCTTTGCGTAATTTCTCAATATAATTTTTATATATACAAAGAATTAGCTATAATATTAACCAAATTAATGAAATAAGTCGTTACTCGGCAACACTGTTTTTCGTTTTGTCACTTTACTTGCGACAAGTGTAAAAATTTACTTGCTACATACATAATTCCATTGCAAGCTGACTCGCAAGTGGCAAAAGTGTGGCAGTGTTAGTGAAAAAATGTGAGTGTATTGAGTTTTTTTCACTTGCACTTGCATGTGACAACGGTTGTAGAAACAGGGAGTTATATTTAACTAACTCCCTGTTTCTACAACGCAGACGGTTGACTTGAGTATAAAATTTGTATGGAAAGCACTCATCTTTTTGAGTGATTTTCATACCAGCAAATAACCTTCCGTTGTCACATGCAAGTGCAAGTGAAAAAAACTCAATACACTCACATTTTTTCACTAACACTGCCACACTGCGTTGTAGAAACAGGGAGTTAGTTAAATATAACTCCCTGTTTCTACAACCCAGACGGTCGACTTGAGTATAAAATTTACATGGAAAGCATTCATTTTCTTGAGTGACTTTCATACAAATTTTATAGACGAGTCGTTATTATTGAGTTATTGAACTCAACTGTATACAAGTTTTGATGCTCAAATATTTTAATATTGATGTAGCTACCTTACAAAAATTAAGTTGAGTTAAGATGTTATGGCTTATGTATTATTTTCCAAGAAGACTTAAGTTAAAATATAAATGGGTTTAGTTTAAATGATAGATCTTGAAGAAGAGAATAAGAATATGTAATAAAATGAAAAAGCACTTATGTCAACTTAAGCCATTATTATATATTGCCACAGAAATTTATGCATACAAAAACTTAAAAACAAAACAAAAATATGTATTCAGTGAAAATAGCAATAAAACAAGGAAGAGTCAACTTCATTTCTTACTACATACTGTTTACTTGGGCGCTGAGTTTTCGCCGCCATCTTATACAGGCATGTTCTGGAAATCACAAGTTTTCAAATCTTTTGTGATTTTAAAATCACAATTGTGATTTGATGGTGTTTTGAATATCACAAAAGTTTTAAATTTTCTGTGTGATTTTACTCTTTAAAAATAGAAGAAAACAGCTGACGTTTTGTTTTGTAAATGCAGTATCACAAATGTAAATCACAAAGCAAATAACAACATTTTTGCAAAATTAAGAGTTTTAAATTTTTTCATAATTTCATAAATTCTTTCGTAGAAAATTGCTCATTTTACTATAAAAATCAATAAAGAAGATATTAAGTTATTCATTTAATTAATCTATTGAGAATTTCAAAATAAAGTGATTGAAAAAATTACCAGGTGATTTAAAATCGGCAGGCATTTAGGTGACCGATTTAAAATCACAAAAATTCAAAAAGTTATGTGTGCAGAACACCTTTCTTGTATTTTCAATTCACTTTCACAAAAAGTGATTTTCAGAACATGCCTGATAATTATCAAGTTAACGCTGATACATTTGATTGCAATTTTAATACTTACAATAGCGTACGTGACAAACTTTAAATGCTTATAAAATTTTTATTACACTAAATTGAGAAAAAATTTTGAACAATATTTATTTGCGACAATTATCCTGCTTTGAACTTTTATTTTGAAACAGTTGCGACCGGTAAAATTCAAATGATATAGACAAATATGGTTTTTGCACCGCGTACGTGACATTAGAATAGCATCCAAAGCAAACCAAAAAAATACCGCTTATCGAACTCTAAATTGTCTCTTTCCTCATGGATATTGTTCATTGTTGTTGTAACATTAATTTTAAAGTATAATTGTTATGTTACAAATACCTGAATCGAGTCGCTAGTTAAGAAAAAATAGGTGATTGCAGTATCATAACATTAATCAAAGAGATGGTCAGTTTAAACTGCTATTTTTGCTCTTGAAAATTTTTTATAAGCTATTAATACCTCTGCATAGTAAATTTTGAGTGATTTTTTCCTCTTTGACAAATTTTAAAAACAATTTCAAGGTTTTTTAATTTTTCAGTCGTGGTTGTCATTTTCATGGAAATGCCCATATGTATATATACATATGTATGTATATATTAGAATAAAAAAGCGTTACAAAACAAAGCAAACAATGACATAAACATGCATGTAAACAATGACACAGACATGCCTGCTCATGAAACAAAAACAAAATAAATCTAAATAGCAACAAAAACAACAACAAAAATAACATTAAAGAAAGAAATAACATAACTTACACACACACACACACACACACATACACAACCACACATAAAATCATGGAAATAGCATTGCAAAAACATTATCTAAACAAGAGAAGACGTTCTTGAATTAGGGTGAGAGTGGGTGAGAAAGCAAGAAAGAACGAGCGAGCGAGCGAACGAACGACAAGTGTGTGCAAAGTTCAAAAACACAAGTTTGACACTTGAAAAGTGCACAAACGCAAATAATGCAACAATAACAAACACAACAGCAACAACAACAAATAAAATAAAAATAAAGTGCAATAATAACAACAGTGCTGGGCATGCAGTGTTGCCAAATGCATTCGTTTATTTAACGGTTGCTACTAAACATGTGCGAGAGTAGACAACAAAGTGTTGTCGAAACAGATTGAACAGAAAAATATGCACAATACTAGTTGTGTAAATGAGAGAATAAAAGTAGATTTGTATCGAGCTCTTTCAATAGGTCTTTTTAGACAAAAAAAAAACTATGATCAAACCCAGGTAATTTAAATGGGTTTGTTTTTGTATATTAAACAAATTTTCATTTCACGCCTAATTTATTTAAAAATTAATGACGTTTTCTTTCTGCAAAAAGTGCAAATTTTTTTCAATTTTTATTAAGAAGCATTAAATTTAATGCTCTTTTAAAGAAAAATTTTACCTTCTTTAGAGATAATATAATAATTTCTAATAAAATCTCTATTCCAAAGAACCATTTTATTGCGTATTTTCATTGCAAAGTGCAATAAATGTAACATATTTTCCTAGAAAAGAAAACGCCATAATACTCGTATAGTTCTACCCTCCTAAAAAATTAAAAATGAGTTTGAAATGTATTATAATTATTTAAAATTTTTCATTAAAAATGTTCCTAAAATTTAAATTCATTTTATTTTTTTTTTATGAATATCGGGTCTAGAGTTTTGCCTTTTACTTTGCTCAAGTTTTTAGGCGAACTTATTATTTCTGCGGAAATAATTTTTTGTTATTGAAATTTTCCATTTTTCTATTATAAGATTAATTAAAGTTGAATTAAACGAAATGTTCGTTTTTATGTAAATAATCCATTTCTATACGATTTTTAAGTTTTAGAAATTTTTATTTTTCCTTAGTAACAAAAAACATCCTGCCAAATTGGCACGACTTACATACATACATACATACATACATACGTACATATTTGCCATACTAGCCCCCTGCTAAAGCAACAACAAAAACAAAACAATATCAATATTTTCCTTTGCCCTTTTCATTTACTCACCATTCACTTACTCCTCGCAACCTTTGAAGAGTGAGAAACATAAACACTTGAATGTTTGCTCGTACAATAACAATAAACGATGATAAAAGTGCCAACAAGAAAAATAGTAGAATAATAAAACAACAACAAATGTACATACAAAGAATTTGTAAAAAGGAAAGGGAAGGAAACAGCGTTTAAAATATAAAAAGCAAGTTTTCTCTCATATGGCTGAAGGTTTCTCTTGATATTTATTTCACCTTTTTTTTTTTGTTGCTGTGTGTGTGGTTTTCCATTGCGTATGGTGAATTTGTAATTTTCTCTTTGCAAAAAAGTGTCTGCCTGAATTAAGGTGTGTTTGTTTTGATAAAATTTAAATAAAAATTTTGTAATTGAGGAAATTCACCCTCTGAAATACTTTAAAGCCAAGCATTTAAATTATAAATATATTTGATTGAATCTAAATCTAATCCAAAAGGTCTTAGGTATTAAATTGCAAACCGCTATTCATAAACTATTGTTAAAGTTAAAGCATGCTTTAAACAGGCAATACAAAATTGCTACCTTAAACCAACATTAATTTTTAACAACCATTTATTAATACCGGCATTGTGCTTGATTTAATAAGAAATCACTCATATTGCGTTACTTTGGTACCCAAAATAAACATGACAGAGACTAACAGAAAATAAAAAAGCATTCGTTTGGTTCTAGCCATTGCTTAAAATCCAGTCGAGCTTGTGCTAGTCAAACAAACAAACCTGGTAAGATCTCCGCTGTCAGGCCTTTATTTGATTCAGTCAATGGCCATGATCCCAGTTATTAAATATTTTAAACACTTCTGGCCTTTGTTGCTTCAAATACTGAACTGACTTTGTTTGCTTCACAAGTTTCTAAGAATTAATCTCATGACTAGATTACACATAAAGCTTTATTTTGAATAAAAATTTTACTCGAATAAATTTATTCGAACAAATCTATTCAAATGAAACAGGCAAATAAGGATTCACACGTTTTTAATTACAACTTGCATTAAATAGTTAAAAAAAATTTGCTTTAACAAAATTAACTGATACAAAAATTACATAAAAACATTCGGTTTTAATTTTCAATAAAACAATTATTCGACTTCACGATTAAAAGTACTACAATTTTTTCATGAATATTAATTTTTACTGAAAATGCAAGTTTAGAAGAACAATAAATTTTATATTAAAAAAAATTCCAGCAAAATATTCGATTAAAATTATTCGATTAAAATTATTCGATTAAAATTATTCGAATAAAATTATTCGAATAAATTTTTCATTAGTGTTATAAAAAATATTTTAAATATTTGAGACATTTTTAGATTTAATTGAACTGTAGTGAATTTTAATCAGAAATAATTTCTTAATCAGGCTTGAGTTCAGTAATTTCAATTCTTATTGAATGAAATATTTTTATTAATTAATGTGAGTATCTAAAGAAGAGAAGAAAAATTAAACTACCCTTTTAGCTGGGGGAAATACCGATATTTTTCTGTGCAGACACGCACTTCATCAGCACCCATGTCTATCTACTGGGGTAGAGATTATTATTAACATCAGCTATTTAACTTAAATTTCTATGAAATGGAATATGAGAATTGATTGTGTATACAATTATTGATTTACCTTTGGCAAACACATTTGTAAGTATCACTATTCATTTTCTGTTTTTCCATTTTCTATTTAGGTTAGCGCGAAGTTATATCACTCTACCTATGTATGTTTAACTATTCTTACTTATCTTTTACGATCATCACATTAATTATTTTTACTTATTCGATGCACCATCGGTACTAGTCTAGTCTACTACTACTACTCACATTAATTAATAAAAATATTTCATTCAATAAGAATTGAAATTACTGAACTCAAGCCTGATTAAGAAATTATTTCTGATTATTTTAAATATTTTAAATAAAAATATTTTTTTTAAACTTGCTCAATGAAATTAATCGAATTAAATACTAGTAAGAAATAAAGGCTTCTATCATAGTTGTCACATTTCGACTTTGACAACGCCACTTTGGTTCTAGATTACAGAAAAAAATTTTGCGTTAATCTTTAATCTATTGGATACACTTCGTAGTCGAAGTTGAAAAATGCCAACCGTGATTATTTATTACTCTAGTAAGTTTAATTCGATTAATTCAATTAATTTCACTAAGCAAATGATTTATTCGATAATACTTTTGTTATGGATAAAAAACATGTACATGTACATGTAAGACCAAATATGAAAATTTTATTCGACTAATTTTATTCGAATAATTTTAATCGAATAATATAACATTAATACAAAATTAAGGGGATTGAGAAAAAAAGTTTCGATTAAAAAATTTATTATATGAGATGAATCGAGTAAAATATTGCAACGAATACTAGTACATTTCCTTCAAATAAAATAAAAATTCGCTCGCAAGATTGCTAAAGTTTTTTTTCAAGTTATTTAAACACTAGAATAAATATTCACCCTTATTCTAATTGTACTTTAACACAATACCAGAAAATTGGGGCTTGTTTACTCGTTCTAGAGAAAAATTTTGTGCTACTGGCAATCTATTTCCGTTCCCTAAGGTCTAAAAAATAGCACAAATCTGCCAACAGGAGTCAGTTGTTTTCGCCAACGGATACACAAGCCTTAATTTTTTGGTGTTGTGTTAAAGTGACGTTGATGTCGACAACTAGAATAAGGGTGATTATTGTGTTATTATTGGGTTGCCTCATGCGGGTATGAGCGTGTGTTCGATAAAATCCTACCTTTAACTATTTTTAAGTTGTAATAATAGCCCTAAAATTGTTTGCTTGTTTTAAATGGTTAAGCACCATTTCGCACCTGCTTAAGAAACTCATCAGTAGGCTTCAAACCATAAATAAGCTAATAAAATTACGCTAAACAAATATTCGGAGTGATGGCTATTAAGATTATTTTTAAATTATGTGGAAAATTTTAAAAAAATTATTGCTTATTTTATCTTTCAAGTATAAAAAGAATTAAACGAATAAAATTATTCGAATAAGTATGTCCAGTTTTCGAATTAATTATATATGTATGTATGTATATGGCTATAGAAGTATAAATTAAAAAATTTAATAAAAGAAATCTGCCTTTTAGATAAATAGCATAATTATGCGTTAAAGAATCAAACGATTATTCGAATGATTAATATGATTATTCGTATTTAAATGAAATATTCGAATGAATGTGCGGATTCTTTATTTTTGTTTATTAATTATAATAAAACACTTAAAAAATTTCTTTGTGATTAAAAATTTTGTTCGATTAAAACTATTTGAAACTCAAATATTCGATTAAAATTATTCGAACTAAATATGCGAGCAAATAATTTTGCTACCATAAAAATTAAAATTTTTCCACAACCATAAATTACAGCATTGATTTAAAAAAATTTACTTTTAGATAAATTACTTTATATTTTTTTTCTATATTCGTCAAACAATCAAACAATTATTCGAATGAATAATAATTGTATTTAAATGAAATATTTAAATGGGTGTGCGGATTCTTTTTTTTTTATTAATTATAATGAATTATGTAAATTTTTTTGGATATCAAAAATTATTCGATTAAAATTATTCGAATCAAATAGTCGCTTAAAATTATTCGAATTAAATATGCGAGCAGAAAATAATGTCACAACAAAAATTCCAATTATTTCTAATAAAAAATTGCTCAAATATAGATATGTAATCGAATAAAATTATCGAATAAGTAGTCGGACTTTGTTTAATTAAATTTTATTTTCACTATTTGCATTTTTTTAAATTTCTTTTCAGTGATATAAAAGAAAAATAAAACCGGTAAAACGTTAAAAAAAATACATAAATTATAAAGTGGTTATTCGATTAAAATTATGCGATTTAAATATTCAAGTAAAATTACTTGAAATAAATATACGAATAAAAATTAAAATTTTCATTTCAATTTTACTCTCTATATTTAATTAAAGCCCATCTTGCCATTCTCAATTCAACTGAGTCTGGGTGTCGAATCAAATAAATCTTTGATAACTATAAATGAGAAAATTGAAAAAAAATCTCTCTTGTAATTAATTTTCTTTTCTGGAAAAATATGTTACACTTATTACACTTTTCAATGAAAATTCGCAATGAAATTATTTTCTGAAATATACATTTTATTAGAAATTATCGCATCATTCGTTGCAAGCTTAAATTTTTTCTTTAAACGAAAGCCAAATGGTATTTTTTTAAATAAAAATTTAAAAAATGTTACACTTTTTCCAGAAAAGAAAACGCCATAAATAACATATTTATTTTCGTTTTTATTTTATCAAACAATAAAACGATTATTCGTATGATTTATATGATTATTCGTATTTAAATAAAATATTCGAATGGGATTTATTTTTTTATTACTTAAATTAAAAAAAACTTGTGATTAAAAATCTTATTCGATTAAAATTATTCGAATCAAATATTCGTTTAAAATTATTCCAATTGAAAATATTCGAGCAAAAAGTTATGCTACGATAAAATTTTTTCGCAAAAAAAAATTGCTTAAAGTTAATCGAATAAAATATTCGGATTTTTTTTAAGAAAATTTCAGTATTCGGTTTTTTTTAATAAAAATAACTATGTTGCGATAAAAATTAAAATTCCTCGGAAAAAAAATTAATGAAAATTAATCGAATAAAATAATCGATGAATTTGGTAATTTTTTTTTTTAATTTCTTTTCACTATGCACATTTTGATTATAAAATTTATTTTCAGTAACATGTAGAAGAATTAAACCTAAAAAATTTTCTTCGTAGATTAATTATAAAAGGAATTTATTCGATTAAAATTATTTGATTTAAATAAGTATAGGAATATACATCATGATTTTTGTTTGAATTGTTTTCTATAACTTTAATTTAAGTCGCTATTACCATTCTCAACTCAGTTTGGTTGTCTGAGAGTCAACACAACTTACCAATTGGTATTGCCATTCGCAACCTAAATAATGGCTGAGTTAGTTGTCATTCACAACACTAAAATATAATTGAGTTGTGTCAAAGTTGGCTTTACTTGCGGTTAACCCAAACTGAGTGGAGTTGAGTTGAGAACGGCAATGGGGGGTAAAATTGTGATTTAAATTTAAAATTTAATTTTAGTGCTTTATTTTGTATGGATGTGTTTTGTTTTTCCAATTTAAATTTTTTTTTCACATAAAATTGGTCAACGCTTTAGTTAATTTGTTTTGAACTTTTTTTTTTGGTGAAAACATGTTTCCGATATTCGCTCCTCAGTTTGTGATGAAAAGTTCATGTATTATAAATGAATTTCATTTTGCACTATTGCAATTAATTTGATATCACGCTATTCAAATGGCAAAAATAATTTTTTAAACACATTTTCAAGTGTGGCTATTAATTTTCAAATGCCTTTTTTTAAAGCCTTTCTACTACATAAATATATTATGTTGCATGTCAAAAAAAAATTTGCATGTTTTGACATTATTATATTTATAATTCAATCTGCTTCTTTCAATCTATGCATATAGTATACGACGTATGCTTTTGGCCTCTTTGCCCTCCCTCTTGCAAATGTCATTTAATAAAATGTTGCAAAGAATGGCCATGCTTGATATCCTTGTACAAAATGTCATTTGTAGCCTGACAGTGCAATCAAAACTCGTGTAGTTTTCGTTGTTGTTTTAAGGACTTATTTACATTTTAAATACATGACCACTCGTGACGCTGATGATGATGCTGACGATGATGGTGATGATGATGACGATAAGAGCATGCGATACCATGTTACCACATATTGACTATCAACATGTGTTTGAATGACATGATGATAATACAATGAAAATAACGAATTTGAAAAGAACAACAATAATAATAAAAAAATATTTTATTCGATTGAATGCTCTAATAACTTTGGAAAATTGATGAGATATGCGATGCATATCTTTTAAATTTGCAGAAGAGCATAAATTAATATGGAAAACAGATTTAAATGCATGTTAAATTTGTTAATACTTTCGCGTTTTTTTTAGGGAAAATTAATAATATTTCTTTTGGATTTTTTTTAACAAATTGTATGAATAAAATATTCAAAGTCCCTGCAAAAAAAAAAAAAATTAGGGAACAAAAATTACACGAATAATATTGCATAAAACTTCATCGATCTGAAACTATTTGATTAAAAATAATGTTACTAAAAATTATTCAATGGAAAGCTACTTGCATAAAAATTATAAGAATTCAAATACAGGCAAATCTCGGTATAACGAAAATCCGATATAACGAACGTCCAAATATTTTACATTAACAACCTTATATAGCGAATAATATCATAATTTTATACTGGATATAACGAATGATGAAGAAAAGATCGCAAAATAATTAAAAATTTAGTTCTACTTTATACAGCGAATGTTTTGATAAAGGTGTGCCCTGCATAACGAACGGCAAAAAAATATTAATCAAAATCTACAGCAGCATTTTTCCAAAAAAAAATTTTGGTACCGTTAGTTTGTATTTGGTAGCTTATTTCAAAAAAAATTGCCCTCATTCTTTTTGTTTTGGACTACATCATGTCTACAGTAATAAAAGTTAAAATAACACTTGAAAAAAACTTTGCGATATAACGAGTTTTTCGATTTAACGAATGGGCCTGACATTATAAATAAATCTAAGCTTCATTACTCATAATAACATTTTTTATATAAAACTATTAAATGGCTTGAATATTCGAAAAAAGTGGTCCGAATAAAATTTTCGAAATAAAATTATACGAACTAGTTCTTTTTCATTGTTCTTAAAATTTTTTTTTAATAAAACTGAATTGAATTGCTTGAATATGCGAAAAAAAATCGAATAAAATTATTCGAGTAAAATTATTCGAATAAATTTTTCCGAACAAAATAGAATTATTCGCATTAAATTTTTTTAACGAAATTATGGAAAAAAATAATCTAGAATGAGTTCACCGGAATATCATTCGAATAAAACAAAAATTGCTAGAATGAGTTTCAATATATGTAACAATAATAATAATATTTCGAATAATTATAATCATACAAATAAAATTTATGTGAAAAAAATTTTTTTATATAAAACTATTGAATTGCTTGAATATTTGCAAAAAGTTATTTGTTAAAAAAAAATTTCCAAATGAAATTATATCAAGAAAATAAAATTATTCGCATTAAATTTTTCTAACGAAAACTTTGAAAAAAAAATTGCTAGAATGAGTTTCATCGGAATATAATTATTCGAATAAAATTTATATGAATAAAATTAATTATTTTTCTTTATTTAAAAATTTTTTTTATATAAAACCATTGAATTGCTTGAATATTTGCAAAAAGTTATTCGAATAAACTTGTTCGAATAAAATTTTCCAAATAAAATTATGTAAAGAAAATAAAATTATTCGCATTAAATTTTTCTAACGAAAACCTTGGAAGCAAAAATTACTACAATAAGTGCCATGGGAATTTAATCATTCGAATGAAATTTATTTGCATAAAACTATTTCTTTTTCATTGTTCTTAAATATTTTTTTTTTAATAAAACTGAATTGAGTAGCTTGAATATGCGAAAAAAATTGTTCGAATAAAATTATTCGAGTAAATTTATTCGAGTAAAATTATTCGAATAAATTTTTCCGAACAAAATAGAATTATTCGCATTAAATTTTTCTAATGAAAATATTGAAAAAAATAATCTAGAATGAGTTTCAACGGAATATCATTCGAATAAAATTTATGTGAATAAAACTAGTTATTTTTCCATTATTCTTAAACATTTTTCTTTATTAAACTATTAAATTGCTTGAATATACGAAAAAAGCTGTTCGAATAAAATTATTGGAACAAAGTTTTCCGAATAAAATTCTCGGAACGAAATAAAGTATGCAATTTTTTAAACGAAAATTTTTGGAACAAAAATTGTTAGAATGAGTTTCATCGGAATATAATTCGAATAAAATGTATATATGTATGTATGTAAATAAAACTAGTTAATTTTCATTATTCTTGAAACTTTTTTTTTGCATAAAACTATTAAATTGCTTGCATTTTTGGAAAAGTTGAAATAAAATTGTCCGAGCGAATAAAATTTAATTATTCGTATAAAATTTGTCTAACGAAAAGTTTTTGAAGGTACATTGTTAGGATTAGTTTCATCGGGATATAGCTATTCGAATAAAATTTATATGAATAAAACTAGTTATGTAGTTTTCATTATTCTTAAAAAAAAATTTGTATAAAAATATTAAATTGCTTGAATAGCCGGAAAAAAATGTTCGAATAAAATTTTCTGAATAAAATTATCCGAACAAAATAGAATTATTCGCATTTGAATATACGAAAAAAGTTTTTCGAATAAAATTATGCGAATAAAATTATTCGAACAAAATTATTCGAGTAAATTTTTTCAAATAAAATTTTCAGAACATAATATAATTATTCGTATAAAATTTTTCTAACGAACTTTTTTGGCACGAGAGTTGTTAGCGTGAGTTTCATCGAATAAAATTTATATGTATGTACATATGTATAAAACTAATTATTTTGCATTATTCTTTAATTTTTTTTGTAAATCTATTAAATTGCTTGAATATTTGAAAAAAGTTGTTCGAATAAAATTAATCGAGTAAATTTTTCCGAATACAGAAAATCTTTCGAACAAAATAGAATTATTCGTCTGAAATTTTGCTTACGAATATTTTTGAAACGATAATTGTTAGCATGAATTTCATTGGAATATATATAATTATTCGAATAAAATTTATATGAATATAAATATATATTTTTATTATTCTTAATTTTTTTTTGTATACAACTTGAATCTTCGAAAAAAAAGTGGTTCGAGTAAAATTATTCGAATGAAATTTTTCGAATCAAATTATTTGAACAAAATTTTCCAAAAAAAATTATCTGAACAAAATAGAATTATTGGTATAAAATTTTTGTAATGAAATTTTTGGAACGAGCATTGTTAGCATGAGTTTCATGGGGATATGATTATTCGAATAAAATTTATATGAAGGCAACTACACAATATTTATATACATACATATGTATGTACATAATATGTAGTTATTTGTTCAAAAAAGTTCTTCGAATAAATTTATTCGAAAAAAATTATTCGAATAAAATTTTCCAAATAAAGTTATCCTAACAAAATAGAATTATTCGTATAATTTTTTTTAACGAAAATTTTTGGCATGAGTTTCATTCGAATAAAATATACTATGTAATATGTACATACATACATATGTACCAGTATACGAATAAAAATATTTTTTTCATAAAACTTTTAAATTGCTTGAATATTCGAAAAAGCTTGTTCGAATAAAATTATTCGAATAAAATTGTTCGAATAAATTTATTCGAATAATTTTTTTCGAATAAAATTCCCTGAAAAAATAGGATTATTCGTCTAAAACTTGTGTAACGAACATTTTTGGAACGAGCCATTGTTAGAATGAATTTCTTCGGAATATAACACTGTGATACAAAAGTTGAGAAAAAAAATATTCAGGGATTCTAATGTACCAATTCTATTTTGCTGGAGTCCATGGATGACGAAAATAAAGTTGGGTTTTTTATGGCACTTCATAAAGTGATTTTATAACGGTAAATGTAGTGAAAAACGGGGTTTCTTAGATTTTCAGTTTTAAACAGGTGTAACTTCTTTGTTTCCCAACGGATTTCTTTTAACTTTTCGTTGGTTAAAAGGATCAAATATTATCTTTAAACCAAGATATATTTTTTGTAAATCGACTAATGAATGGCTAAGTTACAGTCGTTGAAGTGTACAAAAAACCCATTAAAAAAGTATTCTTTTGTAACTCATAAGCAACTTATGGCCTGAGGAAAACAAAAGAATACTTTTTTAATTGGTTTTTTGTACACTTCAACGACTGTAACTTAGCCATTCATTAGTCGATTTACAAAAAATATATTTTGGTTTAAAGATAATATTTGATCCTTTTAACCAACGAAAAGTTAAAAGAAATCCGTTGGGAAACAAAGAAGTTACAACTGTTTAAAACTGAAAATCTAAGAAACCCCATTTTACACTACATTTACCGTTATAAAATCACTTTATGAAGTGCCCTAAAAAAACCAACGGTATTTTCGTCATCCATGGACTCCAGCAAAATAGAATTGGTACATTAGAATCCCTGAATATTTTTTGTGTAACACAGTGTAATTATTCGAATAAAATTTATATGAATAGTATCTAGTTGTAACAAAAGATGTTCGAACATTATTATTCGAAACATACGATTTTTGTAACTAATTTTAAAGTAAAAAAAATTATTCGAATAATTTTATTCGAATATAAATATTATTCAACCTGATACAAACCCTAAAATTATTTACCTTCACATAAGGGAATTTGTTTTTTTTTTTAATTAAAGTATAATGCATTTTATTGCCTTATTCGAATAATGGAAAATTCGAATATCTTTAAATCGATTTTTATTATATCTTTGTGTTTCGTATAGCAACCTTTTTCAATTATATAAATTTTTTTTTTTCGTTGCTGATTTGCGAGGAAATTTATGTGGATTACGGAAAAAAAATTTTATTCGATTAATTATTTTATTCTTAATTGATTTCTTTTGTTTGATAACATTAAGCTCCATAATTTCTTGGCTTTATTATTATTATTTACCATTTTTTTTTTGAAATATTTCAAAACTTCCTTAACAGATTTTTAGTGCTTTTTGCTGCTTCTTATTGTTTCTATTGTTAATTTTATTTTTGTTCGGGCTAAAACTATTTTTATTTGCTAGACACAATAACTGTATTGTTATTAAGACTTTAGTTGAGTTGAGATTTGTACTTTATGGTCCTACAATCTCGGTCTCCCAGTCACACGGCTTAATGTACGACTACTGCGTTTATATGGAGTTGGATGTGTGTGTGTGTTTTAATAATTAAACAAAAACAAAATCCTTGTGTGTGTGTGTGTAATTCTTTACGTCTACCACAACTACAGTAGTGTTTGTTAACCAAACAATAGGACAATGTTGTAGCCTTCATGTGCATTCGCTTCTTCTTGTTATCACTTTATGGTTTGAAAACACATACAAACGCTTACACGTACATACTTTCATTTCCAAACACATTCAACTTGCTTGCTTTCTTCATATCTTGTTTTTCAAAATTATTTTCATTGTTTCTGTTTATTTGTTAACCACAATTTCATTTGTAGTCGTAAGTTACCAAAATTAAAAATGAAGTTCCGAAGCACACATGTTGTGACATGACTACACAGCACGATTATTTACTGCATTGTACTTCTCGTATGTCGTGTTGTTTGCTGTCAGCCACCAGCAGTGGCACAAACGTGGTAACACGATATGACGCAATAAATAGTTGAACAGATGAACAAACAGATAAAAAAGCAAAAATATAAAAAGTTGTTTAAACTTACTTAGAGACCTTTCCCTGCCATTAGTCTGGCCATTAAAAGGGGCTGCACCTACTTAACCTTAAAATGTTTTATTGAAGGCCTGTTTGGTAAAAAAAAAGAAAGTGAACGAACTGTGTGAGTGTAGAATATAAACATGCTACAAATCTAAGAGTGTAATTAAGGAAATTCTCTTACATATAACGAGTTTGACAATTTCTATGTTTGAGGAAGCTTATCAAAATGTTTAAATTTATGGGCTTGAACTTAACACACATTTTAATCTTCCGTGTAAGTGAAACGGCTAAATAAATTATGAAAAATTTATATATATAATTCAGATCGTGTTTCCGTGAGTTATTCAAATATTTTAATAATTTTTCAAATTCTCATTTAATTTTTTTTTTTTTTTTGGAAAAAATAACGTGAGCGCAAAGGACGAAAATTGCTCTAGCAGGATACACAAAATATCACCAAAAAATACAAATTCCCCAAAAAATCTAAATCACATTAAAAGTAAATCCGCATTTAATGACCAGCCAATCGTGATTTGAGTTAAAAAGTGGACAACAACTGCACAAAATATTGAAATTTATATAAAAACAAACTTTAAAATACATATGGGCAATTCCACAGAATGTCACGTACGATGTACTTTTGAGGAGCGTAAGTAGCTCTACCTTTTAGTAAACTTTAAGCAAAAATTTAGCTGCATTGATCTGAAGCTTACAAGCTTAATTGATTGGTGAACGTACGTGACATCGTATCTGACATTCTGTGGAATTGCCCATATCTCAAATAATCAAAAACCACGGGAAATAAAAAAAAAAATTCTTAAAAATTTTAAAGATTTCTCAAAAAAAAAAATAGTTCATAATTACAATAGATCCCAGTAAAAAAAGACAGTCCAAAAAAGTCATGAAAATGTAGAGTTTGCGAGCTGGAAGTAGTGCAAATTTCGATCCGTTCTAATGATTTTTACATAGGGTTGTCATTGCAAGAAGTTCTCTTTTTCGATGCCTGGTCACCGAATTGGAAGCGATTTTAAGAAAAATTTCCTTTTTTGTGTTCTATGATAATATTTTCATCTAGGAAAAATGGTAAATAGTTACCTATTTCACCAATTCGTTTCTTTTTATACGAATTTAAGCCCGAAACAGTGTTTTTATGTAAATTTAAGTAAATTACTTTTACATTTTAGACTAAAATTAGTTCATAAATTTCTGTCAAAAAATCGATGATTTAAAAATTCTAGTGATTATTTTCTAAAACTATGGAGGAATTACAAGGTTTTGTATAACTAAAATAACCTTATAATTGGTTTTCTGCTAACTGTCGGCATTTTAAAAATATCGATTTTTTGGAAGCAATGAAAATGTGGTTCCTTCAGAATGACTTCCAATTTTTTTTACTGGGATGGTTCAAAAAAGTATTTGGCAAATGATTTTTTCTTATTTGATAAATTTTGTGTTTCTGTTTTAACTTTTGGGGATTAAAAATTCCTTTTTGGGAATTCTATCTTTTTTTTGTTTATTTTATAATTTTTTTGTTTGAAATTTATTTTGGGAATTTTAGCTTTTTATTTATATACATTTTTTTTATTACTTAAAACTTATTTTTGGGATTTTTTTATTTTTTTTTTTTGAGAAAAATATTTTTGATTAATTTTAAACTTTGTTGCTTGAAACTATGATTTAATTAATTTTTTGGTAACTTAAATTGTTGTATACAACTTATTTATTTAAATTTATTTTTGGACATATCCCATTTTTTCTTATTTGATCAATTTTGTGTTTCTGTTTTAATTTTTGGGGATTAAAAATTCCTTTTTGGGAACTCTAGCTTTTTTTGGTTTATTTTATAATTTTTTTGCTTGAAACTAATTTTTGGAATTTTAGCGTTTTTATTTATGGACTTTTTTTTATTTTTTTTTTGTGTGTTTTGGTTTAATTTTTGGGGGTTACAAATTTCTTTTTTGGGAATTCTAGATTTTTTTTGTTTACTTATTATTTTTGTTTTGTTTGAAACTTATTTTGGGAATTTTAGCAATTTTATTTATGTATTTTTTAATTTTTTTTTTAAATTTATTTTTGGGGATTTTTAAATTTTTTTTTGGGGAAATTTTTTTTTCATTAATTTTAAGCTTTGTTGCCTGAAAATTTGGTTTTAAAGTTATTTTAAGAACTTTTTTTTTGCATTAGATGAAATGGAATGTACTTTTATATATACTCGTACCTGTATTGCTTTTTTTCTTAATAATTGGGGCCACCAATGAGCCAAACCTGTTCAGAATTCTAACACTATGTATACACATTCATTTTATAGTGTTTTATTTTTTCTTAATTAATTTTTCTTTTCTTTCGTTTACACTTTATGAATACATGATAAATTTCTTTCATGTTCAGGGATTTATAAGTTCAACTAATCAATAAATTACTTCTATCGCTTACTGCCTTAACAGCAAGGCACTTTGCAGCAACTAGCAACAACAACTTTAAGTTTTTCCTCATTTTCCTCTTTAGCCACATTACAGAAATCATGATAATAAGGCTTATTGTTTTGTTAGACTGCTAAAAAAAAGTTGGTGGTTTTGTTGTTAATTTTTTTTTCTACATACTGCAGCTTATAGTTAACATAAAATATTTTACAGATTTTGCTGGCAAACTTTTTCCTCAGGTTTAGTTTTTCATTTATTTTATTTTTCTGTATTCTAAATGAGTTTTAATTACTCCGTACTAGCCTTTGGTAATGTTAAAAGTTGAACAACAACAAAAAAAAAAACTGCTAACAATTTTTGTTGCTTAAATGCAACATCATATGGCGCTGAAAAATTTGTTTGTTTGCAAAAAAAGAAAAAGGAACCCCTTTAACGTGAGTCTGACGAAGGAAACTGAAGCAAACTAATGTGGGAAAAAGTGAAAAAATTATGCCTCTTAACCCATAATTTACCAATTAAAAGCAAAATAAAGTGTGTTTACGCTGCAGGCTTAAATACTCCTCAAAGTCCTGCAGTTATAACAAAAAAATTTTGCTAAGTGAAGTATGATGTGGTATGGCGTAATTTAAGCATTTTCCCTACATTATTTACTGAAGTATTCTCAATAGTCAGTCAGTCACTCGGTCTAGCCTGCCCAGTCATTCGTAGCCTCTTGACAATCTCTAGCATAAGAGTGAAAATGATTTTTTTTGTCTATTCTTTCTTTATTTGAATAAATAGTGTCAATGAGTTTGTTGTTCACCAAGTGTAAGAAACTTTAATAAAAAAAATTTATAATTAAATTTCACAGTTATTTTTGTGACTCATAATTATTTCTAATTCTTTTTTGTTATAAAAGATTGTTGTTAAACATTTTTCATTGCATTTTACTGCAGCTGTGATATGCTTTGTTTAAAAATGCAAACGAATTTTTGAGTTGGTTGCTTAAAGATGTTAAAAACTTAGCGGGATTAGGATGAAAATCTTTAAACATTCCATAAATAATGAAAATATGTTGAGCAACATGTTTCGCAGCATCTTTGAAACATTTTGAAGCCGAAAGTCTAAAATAAAAACCATGTTCTAAGTTATTTTTAATTGAAAAAAAAACAATGCCCTCAAGCTTTTATTTCAAGAACAAAAATATGTTGCAAAGAGAATAAGGTTGCGTGTGCAAAAAGTATCTAGCAACATTCATGCCACATATAACATATCACATATCTTTCGTAGCGCAACTAAAAGGCAAATATATATTATATTAAAAAATTATGTAAAAAATAGGCAACATTTCACGGTTCTATTGTCCGGCTTGACCAGACACTGTCTCATACGCAGGCATTGTTAAGGGGCTAAGAATCGAATGCAATATCTTTGACGAAGAGGAAAATGTAGGACATTTTCTGTATCATTATCCTGAATAAGCAGGGAAGAGAATAGCCGCCATGGGCGCTCTTGAATTCAGGGAACTATCTGACGTTGCCAAAATTTAACTGCAACTTTTGCGTTAACTTATTAAAAATTTTTTGCGCAAGTATTTTTAGCGACATATTTATAATCAGCAGCATTAATTATATATTTAGCATTAGTTCCAATATGCAAATCAAGAGTTAGAATATGTTTAGCATCATTTAGCAAGTATTTAGCAACCTTTAGCATATAATAGCCATACTCAGAATATATTAATCCTAATCTTTAATATGCTTAGAAACATTTGCAATATGTTTACAAATATTTAAAGTATTGAGTAACCTTTAAAAGACAATTAGTAACTATTACAATGTGCATAGCATCATTTATAATACGTTTAGCAACGTTTAAAATATATTAGCAATACTCAGAATTATTAGAAACATTTGTAGTATATTTACAAACATTTTAAATATTCAGTAACATTTATAATGTAATTAGCAACAACTATAATATGGATAGCAACATTTAGAATATATATAGTATCATGTATAAACTATTTAGCAACCTTTAGCATATAATAGCATTACTCAGAATATATTAATCCTAATATATAATAAGCTCAGCAACATTTGTAATATGTTTACAAACATTTAAAGTATTCAGCAACATTCATAAGGCATTAAGCAACAATTATATTAGCATAGCAACAGTTAGCATACGTTTAGCATCGTTTATAAACTACTTAAGGCCGTTTCACACTATAATACAAGTATTAATACTTTTGTGGAAAATGCAACTCTGACATGTTGAGTTGTTGTTGTCTTTTGAAATTTTTGAAACAGAAATTAGATTAGGGATGCATTTTCGTCAAAAGTATTAACACTTGTATTATAGTGTGTAACGGCCTTTAGCAGTCATTAGCATATAATAGCATTACTCAGAATATATCTATCTAAATCTTTATAATGATTAGCAACATTAATAACATGATTACAAATATTTAAAGTATTCAGAAATCATACTTTAAGGCATTTACCTTATGTGGAGAAACGTTGTCATAACATCATTAGAAACATTTAAAACTGATTTAAAATCTAGCAAAATATGTATAATTGTTTGTCAATATCTAGCATTAACTTAGCAACAATTATTTGGTGCAAAACAATATTTCTTTAATGTCTAGAAACATTTAATAGAACTTTAGCGCTTATAAATACTTGGAATATATTTAGCATCATTTAAAAGTTTTTTTTGATAGCAAAATATAGAATATTCTTAGCCCTATATAGAAAATGCATAAAGACATTTAGCATATAATTAGCAACATTTAGAATATGTCTTTACATATATATTTTACAATTATTTATCATAAATTTACTTTATATACAGAAGTTACACAACAGGATACATTAGCATATATTTAGTATATATTTAGCACATATTTAGCATATATTTAGGAAATTTAAAAGCATCCTTTGAAATAACAAAATATATTTGGCAATATTTGGAATATATGTGACATCAATTGGAAGACATATCTTTTGGGATATTTCGCTTATGCAGAGAAACATTGTTAGAACATTAAAAATATACTTAAAATCAAGAGAATATAGGAATATGTATAGCATGAATAACAATTTTAGTACTTGTTTAAAAATATATAGCATATGCCTAGTAACAATTCTTGGTGGTAAGTAATCTTAGCCTTATGTCTAGCAACAATTTTTGGTGCTAAAGAATCTTAGCTTTATGGATAGCAACATTTATGAGAACATTTGTAATGTATTTAGCATGATTTAAAATTTTATTAGCAAAATTTAGAATATGCTTAGCTGAATTAAGAAAATTCCTAGAACATTTAGTATTTGATAAGCAACAATTAAATGTTGTTAGAAAATGTTTCTAGAAAAGTTAAGAATATGCTTAGCAATATTTGTAAAATTCCCAGCAGCACTTAGCATATGATTAGCAACAATTAAATATTAGAGAATATTTTTAGAAAAATTTAGAATATGCTTAGTTGAATTTGGAAAATTCCTAGCAACATTTAGCATATTATTAGCAACGATTAAATGTTGTTAGCAATATTTAGAAAATGCCTAGCAACATTTAGCATATGATTAGCAACGATTAAATGTTGTTAGCAATATTTAGAAAATGCCTAGCAACATTTAGCATATGATTAGCAACGATTAAATGTTGTTAGAAAATGTTTTTAGAAAAGTTTAGAATATACTTAGCAATATTTGGAAAATTCCCAGCAGCACTTAGCATATGATTAGCAACAATTAAATGTTAGAGAATATTTTTATAAAAACTTAGAATATGCTTAGTTGAATTTAAAAAATTCCTAGCAACATTTAGCATATGATTAGCAACCATTAAATGTTGTTAGCAATATTTAGAAAATGCCTAGCAACATTTAGCATATGATTAGCAACGATTAAATGTTGTTAGAAAATGTTTTTAGTTTATATTTAGAATATGCCTAGCAACATTTAGCATATGATTAGCAACACTTAAATTTTATTTTAAAGTAAATTTTAATTTTTTTTTTTGTAAAGCAATTACTTAATGACTCTTTTTCTTAAATTTTTTATACTTAAATATTTTTATATAACACGGACTTGTGGTGACAAAATTTGCTGCTGATGTTTTGTTTTAGCAGCTGAAAGTTGTTAGTAAAGAAGACTTATGTTATTCTTATTCTTATTTTTTTTTGTTAGCAAACAAATAAAGAAACTGCATGCAACAAATTATCTAAAGAAAACCATGAGCAACAACATAAGCAACAAGTTTTATTTCAATACAAACTTTTATTAAATAAATCAAAGCATACTTATGGGATCATATTCGGTCGGTCTGATGAATTATAAAAAACAGTGTTATATTCTGCAACAACATTTTTTATGATTTTATTAAAATAGTTTAGTAAAAGTATTTTCTCATTTACATACTTTACTAAATATTTCATCGTTGAGCTGGACAGAGTCTATGTTTTGAGGTTTATTATCAAAAATGTGCAGTGCAGTATGTCACATGTCATGCGTGATTTTTTTTAAGGCCAGCAGCCAGTTCAACAACAAATTCATAAATCATGATATTTATAGTTAAATAGTTTTAGCGAGAAATTTAAATTTATTGAATATTTTTATAGTATACATCAAATAGTTTTAGGGCGTCTGAAAAAATTTCTATTCTTAATGTAAAAATCAGCCCGAATAAAAATATATTCTTATTCATCTGTTTAGGTAATGCTTAAAATTTTTTAAGTTTTTACTTGAATATTTTACACACAATTGAAATTGAAATCTGCAATCAAATATTTCTTAACATATTCTCTTTGTTAAATGTTAATTTATTCTATCAAAATCCTACCAAAACAACCTCATCAGTAACTTGTTTTGTTTGCAAACAAACTTTCATTAAAACTCAATTAAATTAATTACATTTCATTTCGGAATTTAAATATTTCAAACCTTGCTTGGCTCAATGAAGGAATGTCTATGAAAATATTTACATATTAATTACATAATAAAACATGATGATGAGCAGCGACCTTTATTATTTTTCATATATACATACATTCAAACCCCTTTTTGTGACACCCCTCAGCACTTAGTTTTTGCTTGTGAAAAATCTATTTGT
Organism: Tachina lurida; assembly: GCA_944452675.1. Lineage (NCBI taxonomy): Eukaryota > Metazoa > Arthropoda > Insecta > Diptera > Tachinidae > Tachina > Tachina lurida. The sequence goes on from OX101752.1 coordinate 28,791,458, forward strand.
CGAGGAAAGCACAGCACAGCACATTTCGAAGAAGGGAAAATAAAGCTAAAGGATTTTGCAATAAGGATGGGTCAGTATTAAAATTGAATAGAAAAAGAAAAGTGTTGCATTTATTTGAGAAAGTTCAACCTACTTTAATATAAATAAATAATTCATATGGAATAAAAATCTCCGCCAACTATTTCTGGGAGATATTGAAAAATTTGCCCGATTTGCATATAAAATATCTGCTAGATTTAGTGTGTATCTTAGTGATCAATTTATCTTGTTTATGCTCATGCAAAATATTTATTTCTGGTGAGGGAAAATTATGGTATTCGATATCGTACCAATAATAAAATTTTGTCGCACAAACTTCAACATCCACCAGCCCTTAATACAAAACCTCTTTGCATTTAACAAACGGCAGCAACACCAAGCCGGCAATAGCAATTTTATGGTTAAATTTCCGCTACATTTGCTCATTACACACACACACACCTACACATAGTTATAAACACACACACACACACACATACCTTCTTATGCATTTAAATAAAAACCAGCATAAGAATAACAATAACAAAACCAGTTTCAACATAATGAATGCATTTTAATTTATGAGCAAAAACAAAAAAAAAGTTAAAAAAAAAATTTATATGAAATGTTTTTAACATTAAAAGAAAAAAATAAATAGACAGAAATTAAAGCCTATCGGTTAGGCGCATGAGCACCACTATTGCAATTATGAGAAATGTTGAGTGAGAGAGAGAGAGCGGGAAAGAGCAGTGAAAAAATTAGCCACAGAAAGAATGGAATAGTGAGAGAGTGCTAAAGAATTATTTATAATACAAAAGGGAGGGGAGGGAGTGTTGCAAAGGTTTCGAAGAAGCAACTGACCCTTAAAAGAAATCCTAGTACGAACCAATTTTGTATCAAAATTCTGTTCTCTAACTATTATTAACATGATTAATAAATTATCCTAAGGAAGTTAAGAAAATAAACTATTTTTTTTGTATCTTAACACTAAAAATTTTGGGCCTTTGAGCCCTTAATTTCATAATTTTTTGCTTAAGAGGCATTTAAGAATATAAAAAAAAACAAATTTTTAAAGAAGTTTTTTAAAAAATTCCAGCTTAAAAGGCAGCTTTTAAAAAACATATTTGTGAGAATTCATAACTAAAAAAAAGGATTTTTTAAAAACAATCTTATATTTAATATTATTATTTGATGAAAAAATCCACTAAGCGAACGTTCGTGGTTAATACTCGTAAGTACCATTAGCGGTACGAAACAGATTAATTTACAAATCAGGGCTGTTATAAAAAGGACGTTTTCAAAAAGTTTCTATTATAAAAGTACTCTTTAAAACGGAACCTATTAAAAAAGTACCTTTTAAAATAGTACCTTTTGAAAAAGTACCTTTTGAAAAAGTACCTTTTAAAAAAGGAACTTTCACAAAAGTACCTTTTCCAAAAAGTACCTTTTTAAAAACTACCTTTAAAAAAATTACCTTTAAAAAAATTACCTTTAAAAAATATCTTTTAAAAAAGTACCTTTTGAAAAATACCTTTTTAAAATTACCTTTTAAAAAAGTACCTTTTGCAAAAGTGCCTTTTAAAAAGTTCGTTTTAAAAAAGTACCTTTTGTAAAAGTACCTTTTAAAAAAGTAACTTTTGTAAAATTACCTTTTAAAAAAGTATATTTGGTAAAAGAACCTTTTAAAAAAGTACCTTTTAAAAAAGTGCCTAATGAAAAAGTACCTTTTATAAAAATACCTTTTTAAAAGGGCACCTTATTAAAAAAGTAGCTCCTTAAAAATTACCTTCCAGAAAAGAACATGTAAAAAAAGTACCTTTTAATATAGTACCTTTCAAAAAGTACCTTCAAAAAAGTACCTTTTAAAAAAAGTACCTTCAAAAAAATACCTTTTAAAAAAAGTACTTTTTCAAAAAAGTACCTTTAAAAAAATACTTTTAAAAAAAGTATTTAAAAAAAGTTCCTTTTAAAAAAGTACCTTTTAAAAAGCATCTCTTAAAAAAATCCTTTTTTAAAAAGTACTTTTTAAAAAAGTACCTAATAAAAAAACCCTAATAAAAAAGTAAATTTTTAAAAGAGTGCCTTATTAAAAAAGTCCTTTTTAAAAAGATCCTTTTAAAAAAAAAGTATCTTTAAGGAAGTACCTTTTAAAAAGTACCTTTTAAAATAGTACCTTTTGAAAAAGTACCTTTTGAAAAATTACCTTTTGAAAAAGTACCTTTCGAAAAAGTACCTTTTAAAAAAGAAATTTTCACAAAAGTACCTTTTCCAAAAAGTACCTTTTTAAAAACTACTTTTAAAAAATTAACTTTAAAAAATATCTTTTTTATAATACTTTTTTAGAAAAGTACCTTTTAAGAGAGTACCTTTTAAAAAGTACCTTTCAAAAAAGTACCTTTTAAGAAGCACCTTTTGAAAAAATTCCATTTTAAAAAAGTACCTAATAAAAAAGTACATTTAATAAAATTACCCTATTAAGAGTACCTTACTAAAAAAGTAGCGTATTAAAAAAGTACCTTCCAAAAAAGTTCCTGTCAAAAAAGTACCTTTTAATATAGTACCTTCAAAAAAGTACCTTTTAAAAAAAGTACCTTTTAAAAAAAGTATCTTTAAAAAAAGTACCTTTTAAAAAAAAGTACCTTTTAAAAAAGTACCTTTTAAAAAAAATACTTAAAAAAAATATTTTTAAAAAAGTACATTTTAAAAAAGTACCTCTTAAAAAGCATCTTTTAATAATTCCTTTTTAAAAAAGTACCTAATATAAAAAGTACTTAATAAAAAAGTACATTTTTAGAAGAGTGCCTTATTAAAAAAATTCTTTTTAAAAGGCCCTTTAAAAAAAAGTAATTTTAAGAAAGTACCTTTCAAAAAAGTACCCGTAAAAAATGGGTTTTTCATTAAAGTACTTTTAAAAAATTACTTTTTAAAATAGTACCTTTTTACGATAGTACTTTTTAATGCAAAAAAGTACTTTTAAAAAGTATTTTCTTATGCTTAGAAATATATACTGAATAAAAAATAGTTGCTCTGTTTGTTCCTCCCCTTAGTTTTCTATACATGATAAAATATGGCTGAGGGTATGCGTTGTATACATGAACTGATAAGAAACTGATAACAAACATATTCATTCATTCAGTCTCTTCTTTGGTGGAATTTTATGTTTCTTCTAATAAAAAAAATTACACAAAATTTTTATTACTCTTACCCACCCAAAACAATACAATATAAAATGCTCAGAGAGGTGTGTTTCCTTAAGGGTGGCTTTTCCTTTGTTGTTTAGTGTGGTAGAAAAAGCAAGGTGATTATTTCCAAGAGCAAGTTTTAAGGAAACATAAACAGTTGTAGTTTGTTAAACGTAACGTCGTACATTTATGGGAGATTTTTTCATAAGGAAAATTTCACCGCAGACTTGCAGACGTTGCTCGAAAAAATATATAAAGAAAATTTTATAAATAAATTAATAAATAAAATTGTTAAAACGGTTGTGATTTGTAAAAAACAAAAGTCAGTGAAAAAAATTTATTCACTAAAAAATATGTAATAATGTTAAAGAGAATATTCTCTACAGTGAAGAAAAAAAAATTAAAATCCTTCTGCTTGAAGAATTACCTTCTTTTTTTTTGGGGTTTCTACTGCTTTTTCAAATATTTGTGTGTGTATTTTTCTGCGTAAATCAATAAACCGGGAGGGTGGCTTTTTTTTTGTTGTTTTCGTATGCTTGACAAAGCCGCCTGTAAATATGTTTTAAATTGATACTACGTATATAATAAATATAATAAGATATTAAATTATATAATTAAATAAAAATTAAAAGTCATAAATTTTTATATAAAGTGTTAATTAAAGTGTAAACGATTATTTATTGAACAAAATAAAATAAATAAAAAATAATTAAACGCCTTAAAGTCTTTAAAGTTCTTTAACAAAATCTTTATTTAAACAGCATACTTTTAGGCTTATTTGTGTTCCGATTTTTTCCGGCTCAAGGTTAAAGTTTTGTTTGAGTTTGTGCTTCTTGTTTTCATACTTTTTATATTCATTTTAGTTTTTTGTTTGTTTTTTCTGTTACCTGCCAGATTGAAAAGCTCTTTGCTTAAACACTATTTGCTTTCATCATAAAAATTTATAGTGCTCTAAGGACTAAAAGTGTCTGTGTGAATTTTGCTTTTTTTTGTTACTTTTTCATGCTTTCGAAAAAAAAACAAATCACCTGAGCATTTAGTTTTTAATCATTTTTATGATTTTATTTTTGGTTTTTTATTTTGTTGATAAAAGAGCCAACAGCAGCCACTTATTTGGCCTGAGTTGAAAACTTTTAGCGTTTATTCATTACAAAAGTCCAAATGAAACTGTGAGTGGAAAAAATAAAAATTCAATAAAAAAGTACACACACACCTAAAAAGTAAATGTCTAATAAAAGGCAACTTTTTCAATTGCATACTTTTAGATCAATAAAGATGTTTATTTTCAAAGCATACTTCTAGGTGAAACACCAATTTTTTTCTATTATTTATTGAAGTACAAAGAAAAAGTTTAAGTTAAAAACTGCGGCTTTATAAAGGGTTTTTAAAACAAATTTTGTAGGGAAATATGTTTGATAAACCCTTAAGAAAGCCGGAATATTTTTGCTTTTGTAAATATGTAGTGACTTTAAAATCTCGAGTGATGAATTTTTTATTTGGAATGAAAATATTAATTGGCCTTATGTAAAGGCTAAAAAAAACTGTTAAGCAGCTGTTGTAGAGTCATGGCTTAAATACGTATTTTTTTCTCTAGCCCATAGTGCAACAGAATAAAATTTTTTCACTTATAAATTAAGTAAGTTTTAATTTAATGAAAACACAATTTTCTTTAAAATAAATAAAAAAAAATTTGTGCCACGCCCGTATAATAATATTTTACTTGATTAAAAAAGAATTTTTTTTTTAATTTAAAAAATTTTTTTTTTAAATTTTTATTAAAACGTGTGAGTGTATGACACTCACAGAATTTAAAAGGGAATAGATCTAAAACTAAGATCAAAAATTCTAGAAATAAAAATTTAATCGCACCCTGAATATGGCCAACAAAGTTGGTCGAAATATCGGAAAATAAATAAAAAACAAAATCTAATATAAAAGTAATTTTATTTATTTATAAAAACGGACCTCAAGCCGAACACATATACACGCAAAATTTTTATTAAAACATTTTTTTTTAATTTTTTCATAAAATATTTTTAAATTTAAAAAAATAATTTTTTACCGGCCAAATTTTGGTATCTAGAAAAAAACTGCGTTAAAATTTTTTTTGTCCAGACAAAAATTTTATCAGAAGTTGTTCTATAAATTCAGTTGAAAAATTTTTTGGTTTAAATAATATTTCTTTATTGGGAAAGTGGGCAGTGCCACACCCTTAACAAAAAGTTATAATTTAAAACTCTTTAAAAAAATAGTAGCCAGGAAATTGTACACTTAACTCAATCCAATATTACATAGATAAGACGAAACTTATAATGCGTTTAAGGGTTAATTTTTTGCATTTTAGCAATTCGTGTTACAAAGTCTCACAAATGCAGGCTTTATTGCTTTAAGCTGAATTATGAGTTTTTGTGCAATTAAAAAATCCTGGAACAATTTTAAGGCAAATATGCTTTCCAGAATATTTTAATACGTAATATGGGCATTTAGGGTTAAATTTTGTCCCGTTGTTTTTTTGCCGAAAATACAAAAACGATCCACACCAGGGAAGACTCAGAAGGGTAAAATAATGTAAAAACATGTTGCTTGGAGGATTTCATCGCTAAAATAAAAATTAACCCTTAAACGTATTTCAAGTTTGATATGATTTCTGGTTTTCAAGTTTAATTTAGAGCTCCGATGTTTTTAGAGACTCTTCGTAGAATTTCATGAAACATATTTTTCTAGAAGATTTTAACCCATAATATCTTCTGCAAGGGGTGCAGAATTGTAACCTTTTTAGAATAAAAACGACCAAAAACGACCCCTACGCAGAAGAAATAGAGGATTAACATAATCTACATAATTATTCCTTGGGAAATTCTACATAAATCTACCCAACACATTTCATACCTACAACTCAAGTGTAGATAAATAAAAAATTAACCCTTAAAATCATATTAATCTTGAAATGATTTCTGGTGTGTCAGTTTAATTCAGAGAGAGAGAGAGAGAGTTAGATGGTTAATACTTTCCACGAAAATGTTCCTTCCTTGGAGGGTTTCTACATAAAACTACCGTACATAGTTCATACATAACAAGCAAGTGCAAATAAATAAGGAATTAACCCTTAAACGAACTTTAATCTTGAAATGATTTCTGGCGTTTAAATTTCATTTAAAGCTTCGATGTTTCTAGAGACTCTTAGGAGAATTTTATGAAGAATATTTTTCTAAAATGTGCTAACCCATTATATACTCCTTTAAGGGTGCTTATTTGAGCCCGTTCTAATAAAAGGTTAAAAATGTTAAACAAAATTGTTAATTGTGGGATTTTACATAAAATTACCAATTCGAATAGTTTCAATATAATAAATTTGAATGCAGCCATTTGTTTCGGAGAAAATTCTCTACCCTCTTTCTCTCTCTCTCTCTCTCTCTTAGTACGAGAGTTGTTAAGAAACATACAACTTTATATATGAATTTATATATTTACTTTATATTATAAAGACATTTATTACGTATAGAAATTTTAGAAGACCAGAACCAGATCTTATAACATATCGCTCGTTTACTTTAAAAATTTAATATAAATATCTTGTTTACTCAACTCTTGAAAGGAAAATAAAATTTTCTTTTTCCAATAAGTTGTGTGTAAATTGAAAACTTCAAACTCGTTTTCTGCAAAACTTATTTTTTTTGGAGTTATAACGTTGGTTGAGTTACCCTGATCTAATTAGTTTTTATTGTTTTTTGAAAATGTTCATAAACTGCATTAGTTAGATCAATATTGTATTTATATCCAAAATTTAATGATTATATAGGATAGTGAGCACCAGCCTAAATGTGGCAACATATAAAAATAAATTCCGTAAAGTGATACTTCGACTCCCACACGAAGGGTTCCGTACGGACATTACATACTTATGTAATACTATAGGAACCTTAACCCATATAATCGAATATCTTACCTGATGTAGACATTCAAGTTTTGGCGCTTTTTTTCGTTTTTTCTTAAAATATATTTTTTGTTTTTTGCCCTTTTCAGTTTTGGCCTTTTTAAGTTTTGGCGATTTTTTCATTTCATCGTTTTTTTTTTTGGTTTCTTGGCAACTTATTTTAGTTTAAGAAATTTTTTAGATTTGGGGCTTTTTTCGTTTTTTGGATATTTTTTGTTTTCGGGAATTTTTAGTTTTCGCCTTTTTCAGTTTTGGCGATTTTTTCATTTTAGCGATTTTTTATTGGTTTTTTGGCGATTTTTTTTTGGATTTTTGGCGATTTATTTTAGTTTCAGAATTTTTTTTTATTTATAGCGCCTTTTTTCGTTTTTGGGAATTTTTGGTTTTGGCCTTTTTCAGTTTTGGCGATTTTTTAGTTTTAGCGATTTTTATTGGTTTTTTGGCGATTTTTTTTGGGATTTTTGGCGATTTATTTTAGTTTCAGAACTTTTTTTTTTAGTTTTGGTGCCTTTTTTCGGTTTTTGGGAATTTTTGGTTTTGGCCTTTTTTAGTTTTGGCGATTTTTTCCTTTTTGGCGAGTTTTTAAGTTTAGCGATTTTTTTTTAATTTTGACGATTTATTTTAGTTTAAAAAATTTATTTTATTTTTGTCGCTTTTTTCGTTTTTGGGATTTTTCGGTTTTTGACGTTTATTAGTCTTAGCGTTTTTTCGTTTTAGCGATTCTACGGGTTTTAGCGATTTATTTTAGTTTTAAAGATTTTCTTAGCCTTCGCTATTTTTTTAGTTTTTGAGACTTTCTTCGGTTTTTGGCGTTTTTTCATTTGAGCGATGTTTTTCGGTTTTTGTCGATTTATTATAGTTTAAGAGCTTTATTAGTTTTGGCGCTTTTATTGTTTTTTCGTTTTGACAATTTTTTGAATTTTTAATTTTAGCATTTTTGAACATTTTAAGAGTTTGCCTCTTACGGTTTCGAAGATACAGCAAGTTGTCAAAATTACATTAAGTGATAGAATACCCTTTAATTTTGATTAGTTAAATTTTAGTGTCAATTGGCGTAGACTGCATGAAAATAAATTAACTTTGAAAATTTCAAGTGTCTGTATATTACATTAGGATCTCATTACTACATTTCATTATTACATTAGTATTTCGCTTTAGAACACCCTATAATTTTTAACTTTGATATATTTGTTGTTGTTGCGGTTATATTTCAGGTCCGTAGCTCTTGCGGCTCTCGTGAAAATAACCTGTGACAGATAGACAGGCCAAAACAACAGGGTTCCTTTTCAACTTTGGTGTACGGAATCCTAAAAGTTTTCCCAATATATGTACACAAATATGTACATACATAATGATAATATAAAAAATGGCGTATCTCCATTTATTTTCTAAATCGTATTTCTAACGTTTTCTGATAGCCAACATCCTCCTTAAAGAATTGAGTATATTACAATTAAAAATAAAAGATTTATGGCCACTAAAAAAGTAATTTTTGCATTTCAATACCTTAGGTTTTATTCGGGTTCCCTTCTGTAAAATACCGAAAATTCGACTTACTGCTTTCTTATCTAAGCCACTAGATATGTATTTATGTATGTATGTATGTATATATCTATTCAAAAAGTTCTTCACTTTGCGAAAAAAAATACAAAATTCCATACTACAAATTTAGTTTTAGAACCCCCACAATATTTCTACTCTTAGCTCATTAATAAATTAAATTTATCGTCCTTACAAAATATTATCTTATAAATAAATTTAGCAATTTCTTGCTCTATTTGGCTGTAAATAATCTTCTATTAACCCATATTGTTTTTCTAAACTAATAAATATTCATATAGATGATATTATTATTTTTTCAACTCCTTTTTATTTAAAGTATAGTAAAGACTTATAGAGATAGAGAGAGCGAGATAGAGAGGCTGTTACAAAATTTTGCTTATGATTATAATTTGCATTTAATATGCTTAGGCGATGCCTTTATACAGTGAAACAACTATAGCATAACTTTAGGCAGGAGTTAGCAATTTTGCTAAATATATGCAAGCATTAACATTTATGCATACAAATTAAACGAATACTACAATATAGTGGGACGGACTATATTGCTGTTGCTTTTACTATTTTGTTTATTATGCCCAGGGGCTGTTTTCTTTTGCCAATTTGTACAGCCACCATCATTTGTGTGATGGCACACATTAATATGCTGATGACTATAACAATAAATATTGCATATACATTAGGGGCCAAAGCGAACAGAAATTATGTATTTTTGCAAAACGTATCTACTATTACAAAAAACAAAAGGAAAATCAATTCTCGGTAAATAGTGGTTAAATAAAAATGTTTTAAATTCTTCTCTATACAAAAAGTGCAAACGTGGGTGGTTCTAAAATTACTCAAAGTACCAAGAAATTATTTTAAAAAAAATTTTAGTTAAGCGCCATCGTCTAACTATGAAAAAATTACAATATCGCCTTGTTCATATTATTAACCTGAGTTAAATATTGTTTTTTGTTATTTATACAATAGGCTAAGTATCTTCAAAACCACCCTCGCATTTTAAATTATTTTCTAGACAGACTTAATAAACTATGTACACTGTATATTTCTTATACCAGCCATAAATAAGTTTCTTTGAAAATTCTTTTAACTCACCTGCTGTCTGGCTAACAGTTATTTTTTATAGCCTATCCAAAAGGGGTTTTTAATATTTCTTTAAACAATTTACCTGGGCTCCACTTAATGTTCATAATCATGTGTGTGTGCATGAAATTTTTAGCAGTAAAACTTGTTCCTTATATATTTCTGCTGTATTGTTGTTTTATTATTATTTTGTTGTGGAAAATAAAGTTGTGGGCAAAATTGTGTTTTCTTTGTTGGCAAATTGTGTGTTCTTAAAGGAGCATAACTATTTTAAATGGCAAAAGTTTCCGGCTTTTATTTATTTCATTTTCTTTGTGGTTATGATTTGAAAAGCTTTTGATTTCAATATATATATTTGGTAAAAAAAAATAATCGCATAAAGAAAACCTCCTAATGTTTTGAGTGAAAACTAAAGTTCAGGGAAAACAGGTGTGGGAATATGACACAAGCTTAAAACAATAAAATATCTTATGAATAATAATAAAATTGCCTTACAAAAACAAGAAAAAAAAATAAATTATTTCTTTTAAGGCCATTTTATGCTGCATTTGCATTGTCTCGAAATCTAGTAGATTTGGTTTGAAATCCTTATGGCTTAGGCTAAACTTTTTTGTATTTTTTTCAAAATTTCGTATCCAAGACAAAATCCTTTGTCTTAAATGTGTCTGGAACTGTAACTCGAAAACAACTCACTTAGCTCATTCACACACCTCCTTCAATAGAAAATTTTGTAGAACGTAGCTAATTCACTCACCTTTTATATAAATATGCTGTAGAGTTTATTAGATTTTGAGTAGATTGCCTACAAATCTAGTGAAAAGCTAGATTTCGTTTTGTATGGGGAATCTATTAAGAAGCAACTAGATTTAGCTCGAAATCTCGTAAGTACTAGATTTCGAGACAATGTAAATGCTCTATTAAATAACAAAAATAATTATTTAAATCCTTTTCCTGCTAGTTTGATTTTATTTTGCCCCAGTTTTCTTAAAATAGTTTTTATTTTGCAGCAAAATTCTTAGAATTCAATTTTAACTTAACATTTTGTCTTGCTGTGGAGCAATAAACTATTTTTAATTGTTTTTGGATGTTTGCAATGTTTTTTTTTACATTAATTTGAATATGTAACATAATAATTCTTTATTATTTTTATTCTTTTTGCTGACATTTTAAAATAATGTCTCCTGAAATTTCATGCTAAAGTAAATAAAAAAATAAAAATAACCTGCTGCCTGCTTTAGGGGATAAATGCTTTCTTGCATATATTAAGTATGTTGTGACTAAAATAGACAAATGTTTGAGTTTTAGACAACTAAAGTGAACATGGAAAAAATAAAATAAATAAAACAACTAAATTAAAAGATTTCTTTTGAATAGCAAGACGGTTGATACATTTTGTTAAGCAAAGCTTATGCAACGCTATCCAATCCGTTGTACACTATTTAAAGGAATAAAAAGGTTTCAAATTGAGTATGAAATTTTTTTTTAGTTTTTGTAAAATTATACTCGCATATTCATAAAATTTAAAATGAGTTTGAAATATATTTTATTAAAATTTTTCTTCAAAAATTATCTTAAAATGGATTTCAAATACATCATATTTTTTTATTATAAATATGGGGGATATATTTTTTTGAAGATGCTACCCCCTTTACTCTATTTTTTACTAAAAACAAAATTAAATTTCAATTCTTATTATTTTTTTAAGCCTGTTTTTAATAAAATTTCACTTAATTTTCAGTTGCATATAGCTAAGGTTTAAATTAATTTGAGAATGGTTAAAAACTGTTGCCTACTTCTCGCAGAAAATAGAGCTTCATGAAAATGTCTTTTTCCGAGCGTAGTTTATCTTAATAACTTTACAGCGTGTTTATTATTCGTTACACTCTCTTATTTCCAAAAGTATTTCTATTATTATCTACACATTTAACTCCAGAATTCGTATGTTAGTGCCATAAGTGCTTCCATACACAACGCACAGTGGGTTGGCTTCAGACATTTTTGTGCAGAAAATATAGCGTGTGGTATATTAAATGATTGAAAAAAAAAGAATTCTATCAAAAATGGCTACGCCCACCGCCATCCGACCTGTAATCCAAATCGATTTTTTGACATACAGTTTTTCCTATGCAAGCAAAAGTCTTCAAATTTAGTCCACACACTTTCTCGAATAAAAAAGGATGTATGACGGGTTTCATAAAAATCGGTCACGCCAACCGTCCAGGTAATAAAAATCGATTATTCCAGAAAAATTTTTCCTATATAAGCAAAATTCTTCAAATTTTGTATATACACTTTCTAGAATAATAACAAAAATTTAAAATTTTAAAAACCCTTGATATATCTAGAGAAGATGTGATATCTTCGAAGCGGATGGACCGATTTTCTTCTAACATAGTTAAGAACCTTCAAGTCACCTTTCAAACAGAAAAAACTAAATCGAATTCGGTCCAGCCGTTTGGGCTGTGCGTGGACACGGACAGACACACAGACATACAGACACACACTACAAACTTATAACACCCCTTTTTCTGGTCACGGGTTAAAAACGAATTTCATCAAAAATATTTGAAATAAAAACCGTAAATGTTCATTTAAAGGCACATTTTGTAAAAAAAGTTCGTTTCGAAACGTTTCAAGTTTGAAAAATAAGAAAAATTCGTTTGATAAAATATTTTTTCCATACAAATTTCAAAAAAAAAAGAGTTTATATTTACAAAATCTAGCATTTAATATCTAAATATTCTCTATAAAACCTCTTCATTCGATTTTTGAAATTTAGTGGTCGAAAAAAAAAGTTTCCCATAATAGAAAAAAAATCCCACTGTGCAATGTAGCCATATCTATATAAGTATCACAAAACTTATTGCATACTTACCGGCACATTTAAGAGTTTTTTTTTAACGCAATTGCTATAAATTGTTGCATACTTATGCTTGAGGACTTTTCTTAAATCTTTATTCGTGAAAACTTAAAAAGAATTTAATTTTAATATTTATTTTTCTCTTTCAAATTAAAATAAAGCATATTACAATACAGTTCAGTGATTTAAGATATTTCTGTAAATAAAGAAGTGCATTTAAAAATATTTTATTAAATGAATTTTTTGTAAGAAAACGAGTTGGCAGCAGTCCAAAAATGAACTTACTTTATGCGTATATCGCATTGTTTAGTAATTTTTTGTTTGTTTTAAAACGCATTGAAATATTAAAGAACATATTCAAATATAGTTGCATACTTATGGGGGGGGGGATATTTTGATATAAATCAAATGTCTTTGTTGAGAAATATGGTTATAACTGCACAATAAATCAATAACTTTCAATTCATTTTCTTTATTAAATAATTTTGTGTATCAAATTTTTGTTTTCTTTCATTTAATATACACAAATTTGAGCATATATTTAGTCATTATTATTCGTTCAATTCTTAAGCTCAGTCATATGGTTTGTGATTAAAAAAATAAACCATATTTGCTTATGCCCTTGTGAACAGACAAATTTGAAATTAACATTAATTTAATTTGAAAGCAAGCAATTTAACCGTGTGTGGGAACTTAATAAATTCTTACATTTATAGTAAAATAGTATTGCCTACTTTAGGGAGTATTTATAATTTATTTGTATGTTTTGAAGCCATATGGTTTGTTATATCTTCTTTTTATACATTAATTTTACTTATTATTCTTATTTATGGTTTTTACAAAGTTCATTTTTTAATAGTTTATAAATAAATTGTTTTTTATGCAAAATTTTTAATTCTTCTGAAATACCTTTTGCATATCTAAAAATCTTAATATTAAAATGCACTACAGGCGTATGTGTATATTTCTTCAATTGTTGCACACTTTTATGTTTGTAATTATCCACTAATTTATTATAATTCATATATTTCTTCTTCCTCTTCTATTATAACTTAAGACTTTGGCAACAATTTTCCCCTAATTTCTTATAAATAAAGCATAAAAATGCAAATTCTCTTGATTACTATGAACACACACACACATACACATACACACACATACACACATATATACAGGCGCATTTTGATAAAAATATCAACAGTCTAGTCTGTCCCTGCTTAACACAATTTGTATAAAAAATAAAATAAATAAAAATGCTGTAACATGCATGTTGACGACGATAACAAGAGGGTGCTTTCATAAAATACTACTCGTACTAAACACATAAGGGTTCATAAATATTATGTTTATAATACAAGAGAGGAGCATAGCAAAAAAAAAAAAAAAAAAACACGCAAAAATAGTGAAATAATATATAATAAAAATAATGCAACAAAGCAAAAAAATAAATACAAACAGAAAACACAGAGAAGCACGAGTATAAAAATCTGTTGAACTCCCACCCGTAGGTTGCCGTAAAAATATTAAAACAAGAAACACACATAATAGGAAAACAAATACATCCAATCCAAGCAAAAATAAATTAACACACATGCACAGCAGTGCTGCTGCTGTGCAACATTACTTTTTATGTACATTACGACGCCAATTCCAGAATTATCTGTGACATTGTTGTAGAACAATAATTTCAAATTGTTACCGAATGTTCTCTTTAATGCCCCACACCTTGATATTATATGCTCGAATACACTAATAATACAGTATTTAACACCTTTCATGTTAAGACAAATAAAGAAATGTAGTAAAGTATCTGCATGTAGACTTCATAATTAGTTATAATTCACCATAGAGAAAGAACAGGGCTAGAAAATACATTTGACAGTTACTCGTAATTAATGTCTCATTTCCCCATTAATTTAATCATTTTTAAACATTTATCATTTGAGACAGCCTAAGATTTCAAATTATACTCTGTGAAGGGATCATACCTACCAGGCATTACACATATCGTGCCATAACCGCAAAAAAAATCTTAAGCAACATAATTTTCGAACTTGATTTTTTTTTTTACCAAAATCGATTATTTGCGATTGTAAAGAAGAACAGATATGCTGATTTACCCGTTTTTAAACTTTTAGAATTATATTTGGACCTTCGTTAGCTAGTACGTTGATCCTTCGTTTCTATTTGACTTATATAATTCAAGAACCCTCCTCGTACAACCTTTTGAAGCTGTTTGATTATAATTTTACTATATACGGCCCAAAAGTATGCAACATAAAGAAATACAAGTTAAATGTTATTTAAACAAAAAAGCAAATGCCGGCTTTTAGCAAAAATAGGTGGTGAATATGTTGGGTGGATTTGTTTTTTTTTATTCACTAAAAGGTGAATTGGAAGTATGGTTTGGAAACAATTCTCTTACTCTCTCTTTTGGGATTTAGTTAAGCATAAACACGTTGCTTTTCCCGTTGAAAGTTGTTCATTATTATGCTCTCTTTCTCAGTTCCTTTAAGTAGATGTTTGTGTGTTCTCATTGTATTTTCTTTTAATTTGCAAAAGTAGGCAACCAGAAAATACGTGTACAACCAGCTAAAGCCCGTTTTTTTGTTGTATTTATTTAACAACCATCTATAAATGCCGGTTTAATTGTAAACGTTTTATTTAATATGTTTACAATTTGCCATGTGATTTTTTTTCTTCTCCATTGGCTACAGTCAAAGGCTGATTGTTGTATAGTTATGTGTTTTTGTATTGAATAGTTCGAATGAGCCTACAAACGCTTTGTATTCATTTAAAAGAATTCTTTTTGTGGCACAGCAGAAAAGAAAAAAATAAATAAAAGGAATAAAGTGTAAAGGAAAATTAGTACAACAAAAATAAAAATAATAAAAAGAAATGATATAAAAGCAATGAATGAAAAACACCTTTTTACCAAAAATAAAATAAAATAAAATGGCAAAAGTGTCAAGTGTGGATTAAATTGTTTGCGTTTCTTTTCATAAGTGGTGATTTATTTTAATTAATATTTACATTCATATTATTTTTGATGTGGCATTGATTGCTTTCATTGATTAATTCTGTACGTTTAATACAAATGTGTATTTTTAGCCTTAATTTGGCTAAATGATATTTTTTTATATTTAAGACTGTATATCGGCAGTTGAAAAATTGAATGATTTTTTATTTTAGAGCAATAATTGTTAAAAATAGAAAATATGTATGTAGCTGAAAAATATTTTTGTTCTTAGAAAATCTACAGCACGAAACTTATTAAAAATGTGGTTTGGTATTGATACTTTTTTAATTTTCTTGAAAAAAAAAATGATTTTCGGAAATTCGAACATAGTTTCGAAAATTCGAACATAGCTTCGAAAAAATAATTTTTGGTCTAAAAAGTCACCTATCAGTTTGCTTTTTAATAGCGAAACAGTATTTTGTATTTTTCGGCCTTTTTAAGTACATTTTTACCCAGTAAAAAAAGACACTCCAAAAAAGTCATGAAAATGTAGAGTTTGCGATCTGGAAGTAGTGCAAATTTCAATCCGATCTAATGATTTTTACATAGGGTTGTCATTGCAAGAAGTTCTCTTTTTCGCTGCCTGGTCACCGATTTGGAAGCGATTTTAAGAAAAATTTCCTTTTTTGTGTTCTATGATAATATTTTCGTCTAGGAAAAATGGCTAATAGTTACCTATTTTAACAATTAGTTTCTTTTTATAGGAATTTAAACGCGAAACAGTATTTTCATGTAAATTTAAGCAAATAACTTTAAAATTTTAGACCAAAATTAGTTCATAAGTTTCTTCAAAAAAATCGATTTTTTAAAAATTCTGGTGAGTAATTTCTAAAACTAGAGAGGAATTACAAAGTTTTGTATGACTAAAATAAACTTCTACTTGGTTTTCTGCTAACTATCGGCAAATTAAAAATATCGATTTTTTGGAAGCAATGAAAATGTACTTCCTTTAGAATGACTTCCAATTTTTTTTACTGGGTAATATTCGAAAACTAAGTAGAGCATTTTTTTGTATTTACACTATTATTTTTTTTGATTTTCTTTAAAAAAAAACTATATCCGAAAATTCGAACATATATTCGAAAATTCGAAAATGTGTTAAAAATATATTTTTGTCTCAAAACTCACTTATAGGCGCTTATTATGAGCAACTTTCGATTTTGTACTGTGTTCGAAAGTATTGTTCGAACGAATTTTCATTTAGTATTATGACGAGCATTTGACACAGAATGTCCTTATTGTGAATATCACTCAGAGTGATTTTTAAAATTTGCAACAACCTTGCCTAAAAATTAAAACTAATCGTGTTTAATAAGGTTTTCATCTTAAAGTATTTCATCGAAAATTAAATTCTGTTCGATAGGAAATTCGTTGCTCAACGAAATTTTCGATGCTCACAATATGAGTTGAACATTCGATTTTCGATGTTCGATAGCCAGCGAAGATAAAAAATCTAACGCAACTCATAATAAGGGCTATTATCTTGCTTTTTTTAATTGCGAAGCATTAGTGTTTTGTATTTTCGGCCTTTTTAAGTACTTTTTTAATATTCGAAAACTACTAAGATCCTTTTTTGTATTTATGGTATTATTTTTCTTAATTTTCTTGAAAAAAAATAATTTTCGAAAATTTGAACATAATTTCGAAGATTCGAAAATAGCTTCAAAAATATTTTTTGTCTAAAAACTCACTTAGTAGCTTGCTTTTTTAATAAAGAAACAATATTTTGTATTATTTTTGGTCTTTTTAAGTATTTTTTAGTGTTCGAAAATATCTAAGTACTTTTTTTTTAATATTTTAAACCTCGCTTTAATTAGCATTAAATAAATGCATATGTCTGCATATAGAATTGATGTAAATTTAAACGTTTTTACATTTTTCGAAAATAAATTTTTTTTTCTAAAATTTCGATTTTATTAGATCTTTATTTACTTAAACCCATGTATGTACGTATTTATTATAAATATTGTTAAATTTTCTAAGATTTCTTAAATTTCGGTGAAAAAAATAGTATTCGAAACTTCGAACATGTTTTCGAAATTCCGCATAAAATTTCGAAAAATTGGTTTCTTCTTAAAACTTATCTATCAGCCTACTTGTTAAATAACGAAACAGTATTTAGTACTTTATGGTCTATTGAAGCAGTTTTTCGGTATTCGAAAATTCAATGTCTTCAAAATACCTTTTGTTAGCATTACAAACCCATGTACATAAGTAAATAGAATTGATATGATATTATATAAAATTAACTTAAATATTAAGGTGCTTATACTGTTCAAAAATAAAAAAATTCGAAAATTTCGATTTTATTCGAATTTTATTTATAGCTATACCCATACATACATATGTATGTTCTTATTAGAAATATGGTATAGTATAAAATGTGTTTTGAATTTTCTTGAAAATTATAATTTTCGAAAATTCAAACATGTTTTCGAAAATTCGAACATAATTTCTAAATTTTTTTTTCAAAAAACCCATCTATCAGCTTGCTTCTTTAATACAGAAACAGTATTTTGTACTTTTTTTTTGGATTTGTGTATATTTTGCATATTCGAAAATTCAAAATCTCGAAAACCGTACACTACATTACATGCAAATCTATGCATAAATAAAGCATTCATATAATTAAAAATTTTTTTACACTATTTTCGAAATTAAAGATTTCGATTGCATTTAAAATTTAATTAGGCTTTCAAAGTCCCACTACACAAAATTGTGTTGAATCTTTTGTTTTTTTTTTTTGTATATGAAAAAATTTAGTAAATCCTTTTAACCTTATTTTATGCTTTCCATAAATTAACTCGCTTTCAGTTTTCTTTGAAATTTCCTTGTAAAACTCTTTACCAACTCCTTATTTTATTAGAGTACCTGGTACTTAAGCTACTTTTTTATACAAATGTTCCCTTAAGCCATAAAATTATAATAACATTTCTAAAACACTTTTTCTTCTTGTTCGAGTTGACAATTGAAACACCTGCTTTTATGAAACTTTGCATATGAAAACAAAAGTTAAAGATAATTTGAATATAATACATAAAAAAGAAAAAAAAATTAAAGGAAAATCTTTGATTGAAGCTGAAATAAGAAGCTAGAAAAACATTCAGAGTTTGATTAAAGAAAAGCCTGAAAGTATGCTTTAAAATAATAATTTTTTGCTAATCCCGTAATGTATGCTTTAAAAAGGGAAGTGTTAAAAAATATGAAATTAATTAAAAGTGTGCTTTGAAATAATTAAAGCAAAAGTGGAAAATGTGTTTTTTCTTTCTAATAATTAAAATACCGCAACATTTTATGTGTGCACTTAAAATTCTTAAAACAAGAATAACAACAACGATAATTAAAATTCATGTGATTATTATTTTTTTTCAAATAAAGTGTTAACTTCTTAAAGTGTTATTAAGTGGCAGTTGAACCCCAACGATTTAGTATCGTGTGCTATCTAATGGTGCATTTACATTTAAATAGGCATTAAAAATATTAAAATACTTAATATGTGAACTCCTAAAAATATGCTTTAAAATGTTAAAACTCGCAAAAGCTGTGCAGACCACGTGTTTTCAGCAAACATATCAATAAATTACAGAATTAGAAAAATAAAAAAAATTCAAACGCACAGCGAATTTAATTTAAAAAGTAGACAAAAAAAAAATCATCCCGAAATGTCTGCCAAGTCCAGTGATAGTGATGTGCCGAAAATGGCACCTGAAATACCACGTTTAAATTCTGAATTAGCCGCACAAGCCGCCCTGAGAGCACAACAAATTCTACGCAAACAAGCCTCTCAAGAGGAACATCATATGTTAAATAATAATCCTGCCGCAATTTCTGCTGCTGCTGCTGCTGCTGCTGCGAGTCATGTAAAACTTCCCATGCAGCTGCCGCCAAAGCCATACGGTGCTCAGCCACCGCCTCTGCCGCCACAACACAATAAACCAGTTCCTGCTGTACCGGCTCGCGCGGTCGATAGAGCCCAACCACCGGAAATACCACCCAAACGTCATAGTTTAAAAAGCTTGCCAGATGGTTTTAATTTACCACCACCGGGCAGACAGCCGCCCCCTTTGCCCAAAAAGCCCTGTTCAGCACAAAGTTCGGCTCAAAGCTCCACGCAAAACAGCGCACAAAACTCACCCTTAGCTATGGCCAAATTCAAAGAGAAACCTCCCGTACCACCTGAAAAACCAGAACCGAAAAGATCTTCGAATCCCTTCGATATGCCCCTGGATAAGAATGTGCCCTCTCCGGCTCCTACGCGGGCCAGTGATTTAAAGAAATCTGCTAACGCTTCCTCTACTGCTACATCCTCTGCAGGGTGTCTTTCGCCCACAGATGATTTTGGCTCGGAGGATGCCTTGCGAGGCATAGAAAGCGGCATACGCAACATGGAAAGAGCCATGCAAGAGCAAATGAACTTGCGCTCCTTTGAGGTTGCTCAAAACAACTTTGATTTACAATTTAAGGCTGCTCTGAGCACTGGCAATCGTCATATATCCGCTGTTAATATCAGAGCCGCAGCCTATGAACGCAATTTGTCGTTGGATGAAAGTGCAGTGGCGGCCCAAACTGCCGCCGCCGCAGCCCGACAGTCAATTGAAGAAATCAAGCAACTGCGCGCTCAAGCTCTGCAGAATTCCTCCACTAACAATCTCAGCCAATTGGAGCAGTCGCAACAACAAGCCATGCGTTCCACCATAGAGCATCACATGCGTTCCTTGGATCGTAATTTACCCCTGGAATTACAGTACAGTCGTCATAGGCAACATGTGCCCTCCGTTAATGCCGCAGCAGTTGCTGCTGCTGCTGCTGCTGCTGCCGGCATCACTACAGTACAAGCGCCGCCACCAGCCTCAGCTTCTGTTGCAGCACCAGTTGTGGCTCAAGGTCAAACGGGTCCCATGCCTCTCAGTTCGGAATTTAGAGAGCACATAAGGCAACAACTTTTGGGCAATATACCGGGCACTGTCGTCCACAATACCGGCCAAAGTCCCGGTTCCGCTGCTGCCGCCGCTTTACTCCAACATCAAGCTCAATCCAGGGCCGCAGCTGCTGCTGTGGCTGCAGCCCAGGCTGGAGTCGTGGGGGCGCCAAACCCTGTAACAGCCGCCTTAAGCCGAGAAGAAATGCGCATGCGTCGACGTTCCTCACACGATGAGACCCAAATGCCTCAAGCTCCAGCTATACCGGGTATGAGTGAAAGAGTTCTTTTTGTCTAACAATTCTTAATTACTTTTTAAGTTTTCTCCTGTCTGGTATCCAAGACGGATTCATCAAATGTGACGCAAACCGAACTGTCAAATGCCTTGTATATGCACTTGAATATTCCCTACACAATTCCCATCGTCTTGGGGCAAATTAAATCATTCGATATCGAAAAAAATTTCAAAGAATTTCAATAGAATTTTAACGGAAAAATTTTAAAATTTTGTTTTGGTATCAAATGATTCAATTTACACGATTATTAAACGTGAAGTGCTTAGGGTTTGACAGTACTGTTCACATCGAATTGGTTTGGATTTTAGAGCTGGGTCCAACTCGTTCACATTTAACATATTTAAATTACATTGGTTTGATCATAGGTTTGTGTCTAAAATAAACGACTGAACGAGTTCGACCCAGCTCTATTGGATTTGCATAAACTTTAATGAAATATCTTGGATTAGTCATCCTAATAATATTTCGAGGCTTTCTTCAATAGAGTCACAGGTAAAAAAACTTATTTTGCAGAAAACGAGCTTGAATTTGTATTATTTTTTCAAACTTTATGAAGAATGATATAACTATAAAATAAACTTAAAAATCAAGTTTATGGAGTTATGACTCTATTGCAGCAAATGCTCGATTTGTTTTCTTATTTTACTTAGATCTTTTGATTTTCAACTCCGTTTTGTATTTAATTTGTTGTAAAAATTTATTCGACTGTTCAAAACATGGCGAATAGAAAACAGCTGATGATTTGTTCCCTTTTTAAACTGACACATCGTCAGATGGCATCACTGGCTAACTCAGCAAAGTCAATAGGAACAGATTGGCTTTGAATGCCAAAATAATCTTTTTTATGTCTAAAAATTATCTAAATCTTCCAAAGGGTACCAAATAGGTATAACAATAAAAAACATCGAAAATTCTGAAAACATCGAAAACAATGAAAAACGCTAAAATGTCAGGTTTTTACGTCAAGCTACTCATACAAAAATATTATCAACTTAAAGATGTTACAACTAAAAAAATCTAAAAATAAAAAAAACATCGAAACTTTTATAAAAAAAAATCATGCCATACTTATGGCAAAAACTATTTATGTACATATTTCATGTACAAGAAAATGAAATTTTTTTATTAAAATTTTAAAAACATCGAAAACATTCTCAAACTCAAAAAACATCGAAATATCATGTTTTAATGCCCTGTTTCTCACAAAATTAACTTAAAAATTTGGATTCAGAAATTTAAAATTGGTACAACCTTCTTGTAAAAAAACATAGAATATAGACTTAATTCTAATTTTAATTTTCATTCATTTTTGACATATGTAAGTCTAATAGAATGCTTATGCAAAAACCACTGTGCAAAAATATTTAGGCTTAGAAAAATTAAAAAAATTCACCATAGTAACCATAAATGAAAAAACATCGAAAATAAATTCAAAACATCGAAAATTTAAAAACATCGAATATCTGAAAAAACGTTAAAATGTTGAGTTTTCACTTCAAGCATCTCATAAAAATATTCACAACTTGATAAATTAAAGAAAAATCAAAAAGGAAAAATTAAAAACCATCGAAACTCTGCTATATAAAACGGTCATGGCGTACTTATGCTAAAAATAATTGAATATTTTTTATTAAAATTTGCAAAACATCAAAATCATTCCCAACCACTGAAATACCATGCTGTCACGCTTCTCATAAAAGTTATTAACTTTAAAAGTTTTAATAACGAAAACATTGATTTTGTAAAAGAATTTGGAAAGAAAAACATTGCAGCTTTTTGTTATAAAAAGCCACAGTATGAAAATGTAGTACAAACATTATGAAAAATTAAAATTCAACACCTTACTGCAAAACAAAATAAAACATAGAATTTTTTTTATCCAAATCTTAGGATTGCTTATAAAAAAATCTTTATATGAAATATAAAAAATAAAAAATGAAACGTTGAAATTTTAAAAGTATAGAAAAATTTCAAAACATCGAATATTTTCAAAACATCGAATGTTTTCAAAACATCGAAAGACTGAAAAGGCATTGAAATACTCCGTTTTAATGGCACACCTCACACAAAATATTAGTAATTTATAAAGTTTGAAATAAAAAGTAATAAAAAAAGTAATAAACATAAGAAATTATTTTTAATTACAAATAATTAAAAAAAAATTTTAAAATAGAAAAATTTGCAAAGTCAGAAAGTTTCCGGAACTCAAAATTCGCAATACGGTTACATTGTATGTATGTATGAAATATTAAAAATGGAATATAAACTTGTTGAAATTTAAAAAAAAGAGAAACATCGAATATTATTAAAACATAAAAAATCTGAAAAGGCATTGAAATGCTCCGTTTTGATGGCATACCCATCAAAAAATATTCTTAATTTAAAAATTTTTAAATAAAAAAAAATATTTGTAATTAAAAATACATAATTAAAAAAAAATAAAAAAATAGAAATTTTGCAAAAAAAAATTAAAATTATTGACAAATTATAAAAATATTGTACAACAGTCTTAAAATGAAAGAAAAAAAATCAAAATGCACGAGAATATCAAAAAACATCGAATTTTTTTCAGATGTAAAGAAATCCTAAAATACTCTTGCAAAAAGCGATTAAATTTGTTTAAATAATTTTAAATTAAAAAAAATCTAAAATTTTTAATACATCGAAAGTTAAATAAAAAATAAGCAAAATTACTTTAACCTTGATAGCATAAAACCAGCTAGTGATTTCATCTTAGTTATCTCCCTCCCTCTCTCTCTTTCTTACCCCATGTGTTTCCAAACCACAATCACTTTAGTTTAAGTCCTTGTTGTCAAAATTTTCTTTCTCTCTTTATATTTAAGCATGTGTTTTGCCAATTAAATCACAAAAGAAATCTACTATATATATCTTTCCTTCTTTCTATATTAGAATTGAAACAATTTTCCTTAGCACCGCATTGTTCAGCCGATTTGGACTATATGCGTTGTTGTCTGAAAGGTAAAATTAAAAACAAACAAAAGTCTTTTTTTAAAACTCACTAGCAAAGTTTATTAAAATAAATAAATAAATAAATAACACTAAATTAATTTAATAACCCGTTTAAAAATAATAAAACAAATTTTAATTTAATTTTCTTTCTTTTTTTTGGTGTTACTGCAAAATTTAACCCACTACCACCCTTCACGCCCTTGAAGAATAAAAAAAAAAATAGCAAACCCAGAAAACCTTCACCGCCAATGGGTTAAGCCTTAATATTATTTAACCCTTTAAAACTTTATATTAAAAAAAAATCAAAAAATTTTTTGTTAAACACTAATCCAGCATGGGCCTTTTTAAACATCACCCAAGTTAATAATTTTTACCTCTCAAGGAGTTTTATTTTAATGCGCAAAATATTAATTTAATATGTATAATTTTTTTTCTACAGGGTGCTCCATTAATATGTTTTAAATGCCGTTAATCTAAATACCAAACCCTGTATTAAGCACTTTCATTAATAGATTTTCGTTTTGAATTAAAATAATTTAAAATTATTGGTTTTTGTTTAATACTTTTTGTGATTTACCAAAAAAAAAAAAAAATACAAAAATTACTAATTTCTATATAATTTTTGTAATTCAAAATTTACAGTTACTCGCTTGCGTGAGCACTGGGATGAGACCTCACAGTGTGTGCTACAGAGAGCGGCCCAACTAAAAAACATGCTCAGCGATTCTCAGAGGTAAGTGAAGAAAATTCTCCTAAACAAGAATTAGTTTCGGCTAGAGCTGGGTTCAACTCCTCCAGTCGGTGGTGTTAGACACAAACCCATGATCAAACTAAACTTGGATGGAACTCATTCAAAAGTTAAATTTTGACACAAACCAATGATCAAACTCGTGTAATTTAAATGGGTTTGGCCATTGGTTTGTGTCAGAAACGATCTACTGAATGAGTTCGATTCAAGTCTAGATCAAACCCATTTTAATTACATGGGTTTGATCACAGATTTGTGTCAAAAACGACCGACTAAATGAGTTCGACCCAAGTCTTGACTGCAGGAGTTGGACCCACCTCTAGTTGCGACCAAGTGAAAGATTCAACACCTAAGTAAGCCAAGACACAAACCCATTGAATGAGTTTTGTTCTCTCAATTTTAAAATGAATATTCGATAAAAAATAATATGTATATTGATTGGATCATAAAATCGGGAATATAATATTTTTATAAATATTATATTTTTTATCATACTCGTATTCTTTTCATAAACTTAATTTTTTCTAGATACGAAGCAAAACGTTTGGAACTTGAGAAATGGTTGCAACGTATGGAAGCCAGAGCTGAACGCATGGGCACTGTAGCCACAACGGCTGATATTTTGGAAGCACAGCAAAAGGAACAAAAGGTAAGCAAGTTTGTAGAGCACAAGAAAATAGCTAAATAATTGAAGGAAATGTGTAAATTAAAGCAAAAAAAAAAATGGTTTTTATTAATGTGATTTATTTTATTTTTAATTGAACTAGAATGCATTTTAATCAGGAATAGTTTCTTAATCGAGCTTAGATTCAGTATTTTCAATTCTTATCAAGTGAAATATTTTAATTAATTAAATTAAAATAGACTTTAGTTTGGGGAAATAAAAAATTCCGGTATATCGCCCAGCTAAAGTCTAACTTAATTTTTCTTCTCTTTAGAAAATTACATTAATTAATAAAAATATTTCGTTCTATGAACATTTAAAATACTGATCTTAACCCAGATTAAGAAATTATTCCCGACTAATTTATTTATTTTGTGGGCTCAAAATAACATCCAAAAGAAGTTGAATTTGAAAAATCGTTTTTACATATGACATATGACAAAGTAATACACAAATTAAAATAATTCAATTATCCATTAGTAACTCGAAAATCGTATTTTTTGAGTTATGACGTTTTTCAAGCAAAAGTTTTATGTACAAAATGATTCGTTCGAATCATCGAAGCATAAGCATAAGATCGAATGTTGTGGTGAAAATAAATGTAATTTATTCCACTAGTGGTGAAAGTGGTTGTAGGTTTTGCTAAACGAAACATTTGTCATAATTCACAATAACTGAATTTACAGCTAAGCTAATTTAGTACATACTTATCTTGCTCATCAACCACAGTAACTCATAAAAAGCGCAGTGTTGCCAGGTTCAACAAAAGAAAACTACCTTAAATTTGCTCTCAAGGGTAGATTTTGTAAATATAAACGACTTTCGTTTTGAAATTTGTATAAAAAAATATATTTTGAAACGAATTTTGGCTATTTTTCATAAAAACTTTAAACGTTTAGAAACGAAGTTATTTATGTACAAAGTCTGCATATTAATCTCCAAAAAAAAAAACCCCAAAATATTTTGTTTACTTTCCGTTTTTAGTATTTAACTTCATTAATTTTACAATTTTTTAACAGAAAAATGGCAACAATAATAAATCAGTATTGAAAATCTTTAAAACATTTTCGACATACATATTTCGCATTTGGCTCTCACGGCATTTTGATTTAATCCTTAGTCTACATTGGCTATATGCTGTGACTCAAACATTTTGTGACTCAAACATGCTGCGTAAATGGTATAGTTTTTTTTTTATAAATATTTAAATTAAAGCCTACTAAATTTAATCTTGTAAGACTGTGTCTTTAATGTGTCCGGTTAGACTTATATATATCTAGGTTTTAAGTTTCATCAAAGTAATTGAAAAGATTCGGAAAGGCGAAAATTACCCTTCTGGCCCCTTGGTCCTAGTTTTATAAATATATGTGTGTGTCCGTTTACAGGTAGATGTGACTTTGTTTTGAATTTCATAAAAAATTTGTTGAATAGTTTCGTAGGGCTAATACATCTTGGTCCTATTTAAAAAAAATATATATAAAACCCATATTTTTTAAGAGTTTCCAGGAGTTCGTCTTATTATTTATCAAACAAACAAAGTTACTTTTAGACAGACGGGAGGAGGTACTGCCTGAAGAGCACTCACGTTAATAGAGTGCTGATTTTCTTTTGAGTATAGAAAACCTAAAAACTTTTGCATTAAAAGATCTCTTCTGAAACAAAAATAAATACTCGTGTAGTTATTCTCGGTACGCCACACAAACCACTTTAGGATCTTTTCTATTAATTTTCTTTTTATTCCTTTTTTATGCTATATTCAAATCGGTCAAATCGTTTTTGAATTTTATGTAACAGCGATCTATTTTAATATAAATACAGGAGTCTAATCGTCGCTTTCGATAACGAGCTGATTTGATTACTTTTTTTCAGTTTGAAATTATAACAATAAAACTATTGGATATGGAATGCCATAATCAGAAACTGAAAAAACGTGATCGAATCAGGGGGGTTATTATGTAATTCGGTTCGAAACGAAAACTGTTCAAATTTGTATGTTATTAACATACAATTCGGATTACATAATAACCCGCCAGCTTGTTAGCGAAAGGGGCGATTAGACCCCAGATTATTAATTTAATATTACTTCTAATAGTATTTAATATTTCTTTTAATATATGGCTGTTTTTTTTTAATTTTCAGTCCTTCCACGCTGAACTCCATCAAAACAAACAACAATTTGAGATTTTCAATCAGCTGACACAGAAACTGATTGCTGTCTATCCGGCCGATGATACCACCCGTATTAAGAAAATGACCGAATCAATAAACCAGAGGTATGTTGATATCACACTTCTAACAGAAAAAAAAAGATTTATTAAATTAAATTTTAACTCGTTTACAGATATTCTAATTTAAATAACGGAGTCATCAATCGCGGCAAACAATTACATGCCGCCGTTCATAGTCTTCAATCATTTGATCGTGCCATGGATCAATTTTTGGCATTTCTATCCGAGTCGGAGTCATTGTGTGAAAGTGCTGAAGCTGAAATAGAACGTAATCCGCTGATGTTTAAGGTAAGTTTAGGCATTACTTATTATTAAATTAAAATGTTAAATAGGCATGAAATCTTTAGCTGACTGCGAAGAATTTTTTTGCAGCAAGGGGGAGGGGAAAACTTGTTGAAGTTCTTTTTTTCCTTGGCCATAAAAGTTATGGAAAATTAAACAATTAAAAATCATGGAGAATAAACAATTTTTTTTGTGGCATAAATCTTTGAACCTTTTTTTTGCTTCCTGTTTTTCTCCTTTCATACTTGCCTTGCCATTCATTTACATTGTAAATTTTTTATGGGCTCGAAAAAAAATTGTTAATTTTTTTCTTGCTTTCTTTTTTCTTGTTCCTACATTGATTTCTTTTTGGCTTAGCAGACCAATTAAACAAGAACAAAGAGCTAAAGCTGGATAACTCTGAACATGTATGCGTACAGTGAGGGAAATTTGTTTAAGGTTAAGTGAAATTGGGTCATATATTTGAAGGAAAAAAACAATTTGCTTAATAGTACTTAAAACCAATAAGCGATTAGATTCGAAATTTATCACAATGGACCCAAATGTTTCACCGAGTGGAGGTGCGGTATAGTTCGGATTTCTTTTTGTACCACTTTCGATTAAAAATTACTTAATTTTAAGATATTCCAGCAGTATTTTGAACATGCGAAGTGGTATTTCAACGTCTCTGGATTTCTTGTGGCTGAAACCTGCTGCTTGCAAACATTTTGCAATCGCTTTTCGAATGACTTCCATTGATTTGACAAGTTCTTATTGGGCTTGATAGCAATCTTCATACTCTAATGCCCCCACTTCATCATCTTCGAATTTTTTTTTTTTTTGCCAACATGGCTGTTGCCTTGCCTTGTGTATAAAAATCATTTTATAATAAAAAAAAAATATTTAATTCTAAGAAAGAAAAAGTTAAGCACAAAAATCGCCGACAATTCATACTTTGGGAGTTACGCATCCTCAATCAAGTCTTTGCAGATCCTTCGGCATTTTCTTGATAAATTTTTAAGTCAGTGTAACAATATGACTATCAAGCTTAACTATCAGAAGTACAAAAACTGATAAACATTTTGTTACGATTAACCTTTTTAAGGGTTTGAGTTCTTTTGATTGATAAAAAAAAATAAACAACACACACTCCCTTTTTTTTATTATTGACAAAATGTCCTTACTTAATTAATTAATTACATCTTCTCTTTGTTAACTACTACACGTTGTTGTCTTTACTTGCAACGCTGCTTACTTCAAGATTACTTGATTCACACTGACTTGTTCTCATACACAGCGCACCACCTTTTATACCAATAAGTATATTTCTAGAATGTTTGTCACTGTCTCATAGATGGCGTGTTGAAATGTTGTACAACAAACTTTAGCAAAGCCAAATGAAATACTGCATTATTGCAGTTTTCTGTTGGTAACCAAGTGACCGAACCGTATTCTCAAACAATCTGGGAAATTAACATTTACTCTTTCTAGAAGTTTGGGGATAATTATATTGACCGTTATTTTGAATTTCGGAGTTGCTAGGTAACGATTTTTTATGCTGGTAATACTGTTTGCAGAGTTGTTTCTATCATGTTGTATTTTAATCTATTTTTAAATTTCGTGACAATATTTAAAAAAATTAACCTGGGAATTCCCAAAATTTCTTCAACGTTAAAAAAATATTTTCTTCTGGTATTTAATTTTCAGTTTTTTTTTTGCATAACAAAATAACTCCAAAATCTAAATGAAATTATGTATTCCAAAAAAAATTAAATAAATTCCAAAATTGTGGGAGTTACTTCATATTGCCATAACTTCCAAAATGTATGAACAATTTTGAGAATTATTTCACTTTTTTTTTGCGTATTTGTTTTAAGCATCATTTCACACATCCCCACTTCCTTTAGTCAAATATCCTCTACAGTTTTATTTGCTATGTGGGTGCTGGCTTTCCTCTTAAGAGTTATACGCATATTTTGCATTAAGATTAACAAATGGTATAATGCATTCGGCATATGTAACATGTTGCATATGAAGCCAAACCATTCATTTGATTGCCAGCGCCGCAGTAAACAAACAAAATTTCTAAGGCATTCCAAATTTATCTAATGAAAGTACGATTGCGAGCATTGCTTGCATTCATAGTACATGTGTATGTCTCGTACACAACCACTTGACTGACAATAGTAATAACCATAATGATGAGCAAGCATCCCTATTCATTTTCAAGCATTCCATTATGCACTCGTGTGCATACGCTGCGCTGCCTGCTGTCTTGCCTCAACCGCTTACTTAAAGTTATCACTGACTTTAATTGCATTCTCTACAAAAATTAAAAAAAAGAAAACAAAACAAAAAAATTTAAGTGCGTTTTGTTTTATTGGAACAAATTATTTATAGATCAATAGATAATTTGTTAAAAATTCAATCAATAACAGCACCCGCATGTGGTTTTCATTAATAAAAACATTTCTTGATATCTCTAGAGAAAAAAATATTTAAAACATTTAAATTCTATCAACTTGAAGCTTTTATTGGAAAATGATTTGCTTAAACTGAAAACACTTAAAAGTTCATTTAGGTTGAGAGATATATGTGTATTTTTTTTCATCTAAGTATGTTTTTCAAACCCGCTTATAAATTTGAAAATTTTATATTCTGCTTCGTCGACATGTCAGAGTTTAAATGATGCAGAAGTCTTGTGTTATTTTTGAGTTCAGTTTCTTAAATTGTTTTCACATTTCTTTAATTTACTGATTAAAAATAAAAAAAATTTAACTTTTTATTGCTTTTTATATAATTTTTTTCTTATAAACCAAAACAAAAAATATTTTCGAGAAAGTACCCTTTTGAAAACTACCTTATACCATATGAACTTAAGAAAAGTACTTTTTTTAACAAATAATTAAAAAAAAACTTAAAAAGTTTCCAACAAAAAAGTATTGCCTTATTATTAAAAAAGTAGTTTTTAAAAAGTATCTTTTAAAAATGTACAATTTATAATAAGTATTTTTGAAAAAGTACTTTCTTAAAAAGTACATTTTAAAAGATTACATTTTTAAAGAAATTAGCTTTAAAAAGTACCTTTTAAAAAAGTACCTTTAAAAAAGTACCTTTTAAAAAAGTACTTTTAAAAAAGTACATTTCAAAAAGTACATTTTAAAAAGTACCTTTTAAAAAAGTACCTTTTAAAAAAGTACCTTTTAAGAAAGTACCTTTTAAAAAAGTACCTTTTAAGAAAGTACCTTTTAAAAAAGTACCTTTTAAAAAAATACTTTTTTCAAAAAAGTACCTTTTCAAAGAATACCTTTTGCAAAAAGTATCTTTCAAAAAAAAGTACATTCCAAAAAAAAACGATCTCATAAAAAAGCACCTTTTAAAGTTAGTCTCTTTTAGAGCCCTTATTACAACCTTAAGTTAGTTAAAGTAGAATTTTATGGGAGGTACAAAAAGGTTTTCATTATCACAAATTTAATTTAACTTACCAAATAGGATGGATGACCTTGACTTTAAGTTATTGTTCACTTTAGGTTAGAGTAAAATTGTAATAATGTCCGATAATATCCTACTTTCAACTAACTTTAATTTGTAATAACGGCTCTTAAAAAGGGTACATTTAAAAGCATCGCCTTTGAAAAAAGTACCTTCTAAAAAATTAACGTTTTAAAAAAGTACCTACCAAAAAGGTACCTTTCGAATAAATGCCTTAAAAAAGTATCTTTTAAAAGAAGTACTTTTTAAAAGTAGTAGCTTTAAAAAAGCAGCTGTTGAAAAACGTACCTTAAAAAAAGTATTTTTCAAAAAAAGTACCTTTTAACAAAAGTAGCTGTTAAAAGAAGGATCTTTTAAAAAAGTACCTTTTAAAAAAAGTTTCTTTAAAAAAAGTTTCTTTAAAAAAAGTTCCTTTTAAAAAAGTACATTTTAAAAAAGTACCTTTTAAAAAAGTTCCTTTTAAAAAAAGTACCTTTTTAAAAAAATACCTTTTAAAAAAAGTACCTTTCAAAAACAGTACCTTGTAAAAAAAGGAATTTTTCAAAAAAGTACCTTCTAAAAAAGTACCTATTAAAAAAACATTTTAAAAAAAGTACCTTTAAAGTACATATTAAAAAAAGGACATTTTAAAACAAATACCTTTGAAAAAAGTACCTTTTAAAAAAGTACCTTTAAAAAAAGTACCTTTAAAAAAAGTACCTTTAAAAAAAGTACCTTTTAAAAAAATACCTTTTCAAAAAAGTACCTTTTAAAAAAGTAAATTTTAAAAAATACGTTTTGAAAAAAGTACCTTTTAAAAGAGGTACCTTTCAAAAACAGTACCTTGTAAAAAAAGTACTTTTTCAAAAAAGTACCTTCTAAAAAAGTACCTATTAAAAAACAACCTTTTAAAAAAAGTACCTTTAAAGTACCTATTAAAAAAAGGACCTTTTAAAACAAATACCTTTTAAAAAAGTACCTTTTAAAAAAGTACCTTTTAAAAAAGTACCTTTTAAAAAAGTACCTTTTAAAAGAATACCTTTTGCAAAAAGTATCTTTCAAAAAAAGTACCTTTTAAAAAAGTACCTTTTAAAAAAGTATCTTTTAAAAAAGTACCTTTTAAAAAAGTACCTTTTAAAAAAGTACTTTTTAAAAAAAGTACCTTTAAAAAAATATGTTTTGCAAAAAGTATATTTTAAAAAAAGTACATTTCAAAAAGTACCTTTTAGGAAAAGTAGCTGATAAAAAAGCACACTTAAAAATAGTACTTTTTAAAAAAAGGACCCTTTCAAAAAAATTTTCTTATTGAAAAACTCTCTCCTAAAAAATATCTTAAAAAAGTACATTTTAAATAACTTTCCTTGTACGAAAATTAAATTTTTAAAAAAGTACACTTGAAAAAAGCCTTTTGGAAAGAATTCCTTTAATAAATGAACCTTCCGAAATCGTACCTTTGCTCAAAATTACATTTAAAACAAGGTGCTTTTTAAAATTCTCTTTAAAAACCAAAATTTTAAAAATAATCCTATCAAAAATTACCCTTTAAAAACAGCAGTAACTTACGTTCTAAAATAAAGCTTTAAAAAAAGTGCTACAAAATTTAATTACTGCACCTAACTTAGAAAGTTGTTCTAAGACAAAATTCTGCGCGCTAACTTTGAGCTTTAATATAAGCTTATGCTATAATGACTATAACTTATATGATTTTTTTAAGGCCTCCCAAACATATTTGTATGTAATGTTTCTCTTCATAAAAGCTCAGAATGCTATTAAACTTTTAAAATAAACTTGAAAGCTACTTGTTCTAAATAATTATACTTAATAGTAAGGACAATCACTCTGATTTAAATAAAAGCTGCCAAGGACCCTGCTATTAACCAAGTGCTGTTCTGTTATTTAAACAAATAAAGCCTTTTAAAGCTCTGTTTCCAAAGCCTTTTCTAACACTTTTCATAACAATCCCCTGGATACTTTAAAAAGCTTTAGGACATTTTATACTCGACTCTCTCATACGCTTTCTAATGCATACACACAAAACCATGACCCTTGACATTTTTTTGGGCTCGGGTACATATTGTTTTGGTGGAATAAAAAAAAGAAAATGAGCAAAAATTTTATGACGGTGTTGTTTACATTTTATTTTAGTGGAGTTTTGGCGGGGTTGTGTTGTTTATCGTTATTTGGCTTCGTTTGTTATTGTTATCAGCCATCATTCGAATACCGGCTGCTGTCACGGTACAACATGCCGGTGCACAAAATTCGTATCTGCTGGTTTTGTCAAGAAAATATTTTATTTTGAGAAAATTTCTTTTAACAACGTGAGAGAATAAACCCGTTTAGTAAATTTTCTCAACACGCAGATGCTGTGTGTGTGTGTGTGTGTGTGTGTGTGTGTGTGTGTGTGTGTGTGCAAATGAAAGATAATGCCGGGAAATGTATTTTAAATTAAAAAATGCATATTTTTTAAAAAAAGGATTTTTTAAATAGAAAAAAAAATTCCCCACGAAAATTTCTTGATTGTATATACATTTTATAAAATGTATTATTTCTAAAATGTATTTTGTAAAACGTTGCTTTTTGTAAGAAATAATTTTTGTAGGACATAATTTTTTGTAGAACGGTACTTTTTATAAAATGATACTTTTCGTAAAAGGTACTTTTTAAAAAGGTACTTTTTAAACAAGGTACTTTTTAAACAAGGTACTTTTTAAACAAGGTACTTTTTAAAAAGCGCACTTTTAAGAATAGGTACTTTTTGTAAAATATATGTAATTTTTGTAAAAGGTGTTTTCGTAAAAGGTACTTTTTGTTAAAGGTACTTTTTGCTAAATGTACTTTTTGCTAAGTGTAGTTTTTGTAGAAGGTAGTTTTTGAAAAAGGTACTTTTTATAGAAGGTACTTTTTGTAGAAGGTACTTTTTTGTAAAATATACTTTTTGTATAAGGTACTTTTTGTGGAAGGTACTTTTTTGTAAAAGGTACTTTTTGTGGAAGTTACTTTTTTAAAAGGTACTTTTTGTAAAAGATACTTTTTGGTACAGATATTTTTTGCTACAGATACTTTTTTAAAAAGTACTTTTTGTAAAATTTACTTTTTGTCAAAGATATTTTTCGTAAAAGGTACTTTTTTAAAAAATGTACGTTTTAAACAAGGTACTTTTTAAAACAGATACGTTTCGTAAAAATTACTTTTTTTATAATATGATTTTTGTAAAAGGTACTTTTTGTTATAGGTAATTTCTAATAAAGGTACTTTTTGTTAAAGGTACTTTTTGTAGGAGGTAATTTTTAAAATATACTTTTTGTAAAATATATGTACGTTGTGTTAAAGGTACTTTTTGTAAAAGGTACTTTTTGTAAAAGGAAGAAATACCTTTTTGGTAAAGGTAGTTGTTGGTAAATGTGTAAATTTACTAAGTGTCTCGACCAAAGAAATATATGACTTAGAGCACTTTCATAATTAAGGGCACAAATTTACTTTTTTTAAAAGGTATTCTTTGCAAAAGAAAATTTTTGTAAAAAGTCCTTTTTGTTAAAGGTACTTTTTAACAAAGGTACTTTTTGCTAAAGGTAGTTTTTGTAAAAGGTAGTTTTTGTAGGAGGTAGTTTTTGCAAAAGGTACTTTTTATAGAAGGTACTTTTTGTAGAAGGTACTTCTAAAATATACTTTTTGTAAAAGGTACTTTTTGTAGAAGGTACTTTTTTGTAAAAGGTACTTTTTGAAGAAAGTACTTTTTTAAAAGGTACTTTTTGTAAAATTTACTTTTTGTCAGAGGTGCTTTTCTTTAAAGGTACTTTTTAAAAAAGGTACATAAGGTATTCTTTGCAAAAGAGACTTTGTAAAAGGTACTTTTTGTTAAAGGTACTTTTTAAGAAAGGTACTTTTTGTTATAGGAACTTTTTGTAAAAGATACTTTTTTTAAAATGTTATTTTTTAAAATATACTTTTTTAAAAGATACTTTTTTAAAAGGTACTTTTTAGAAGGTAATATTTTAATAGGTACTTTTTTTTTTTAAAGGTACTTCCTATATAAGGTAGTTTTTTTTTCAAGGTACATACTTTTTTTTAAATGTACTTTTTTAAAAGGTACTCTTTTTAAATGGAACTTTTTTAAAAGGTACCTTTTTCAAAAGCCAACTTCTTGTTGTTGAGATACTTGTTACAAATATTATTTGATATGTTATAAAAGATTAATTTAAAAACAATTTTTTTCACCTACAAAATTTTATAAATTTTTCTTAAGTCCTGCTTTTTAATTTTTAATTAATTGAGGGGCTTAATATTGTTCCAGTTTTTTGGTACTTTTCTAACGGCTTCTGCAACCCTGAATGCATTTTTATAACAAGTGTACATTTTCCATATGACAACAAGAAAAAAAGTTACACAGATTATGGAAGAGAGCGCGAGAGTAACAATGATGAAGATGATGATGATGAAACATTTGTTAGTGTGTGTGTGTGTGTGCATGTGTGTGTGCGTGCGAGTAAAATTTTAGCTTTATTTGAGATGTTAATGCGTTATGGAATTTAGTTTGTATTTTGAAATTCTAGGGGTTGCATGAAATGAGCAAAAAGGCACGGAAAAAATTTATGGCGTGAAAAAATCAAACGGAATCTTGTGTAAAAAAATAGAAAATTAATTAAAGAAATAATTTGTTTGTTTAGTTAAAAAAAAATTTAAATAAATTTAATAAGCCATAAAAGTAACAAAGAAAATGTAATTTAAAATATTAAATGAAAATATATTAATAATCTATAATCTTGTTAAAGAACTAGAAATAAATTATAAATTTAAAAAATTCCCCTGGACGTGAGAAATAAAGCCTTACTTATCAAGCCTTTGAAAGTGAATTTTTGTTCTTTCTTCTTTCGAAAATCTCTAAAGCAATTATAATAAATGAAAAGTGAATGTTTAGTGGGAGCAATAAAGTTTTCTGTGCAAAATGTTAAGTGAAAGTGTGCTTAAGTAAATAAAATATAAAATTAAAGCATACTTACGGGCTTCAAATGTTATTTGCTAGCAGCATTCAGGCAATTCGAAATAAACAATTGTGTTTGTGTGCTGTTAAAATAATATTTTACGTAAAGCTGCATATGTTAACGCGTTTGTTTTGCGGTTGTGTTACTTTACTGGCTTCAAACGTTCGTCCGTCCGTCCATCTGTTTGCTTGTCTGTCGGCGTGTATGGACTTAAAGTGAAGTTGTTGTTGTCGTTATGTTATGCAGTTTTATAGTTAAATACAAATGCATACTCGTACATATATTATTATAAAATTGTATGTGCAAATACACCTTTAGTTGCATACTTAATCAGAGCAAATACTCGCACACACACACACACACATGCACACGCACACACATACATAGAGACACTTTTAAACCATAAACGTAAATTTTGAAGCAACATGCATGCCGAACGAACAGTGCTTGTGCACACTCACATTCAGGCATACAAACAAACTTTTGCCCATGCACATACATACATAATATTTGCTTATGCTTATAAGTATTTACATTTGTACATATGCAAAATATATTTGTTTATTTGTGCATGTATTTAGGCGCATTAATGTGCATGTGTGTTTGCGGGTGTGTGTGTGTTTGCCTGCAATTTTGTGAAAATTCATTTAAAATGCATTTTGTGCAACAATTAAACACAAATCAGTGGTTTTAAAATTCACTTTGAAAATTTTATGCGAATATAAAAAAAAAACTTTAGTTTATTCAAATACGAGACTACAAGTGCTTTAAAGATATTCCGGCGCGTGTGTGGGTTTGTGTGTGCAAGTATGCGTAAAGAGCAAAAAAAAAAAAAGGAGGCGGAAGGAAGTGTAAAACATCAACCAGACCACAATTAACATGCAACAGCAAGCAGACATAAATTGAAAATCTGTTTTAAAGAAATTTATTTGCATTCAATTCTATAAAAAGAAACAAAAAAGATTTTTTTAAGATTTAAAAACCCAGTGTATACAGACTTTTTAAGAAATATTCAAGTGTTCGGTGAAATTTAACAATAGATATATAATAAAAAGGAATTTCAAAATAAGAATTCTTCTTTAATTAAATTTAAATAATATAAAATTAATATCAAAAACTTTATTACCAAACAGAAGTGAAGAAGCTCTCAAGTGTTTGGATTAAATAGTCGTATATAATTTTTTTTTCTTCTTACAAATAAGCAAGTTCTTTATTTTATCGAATTTCTAATCTATTTTTACTGTACAAAAGTGTATTATTTGAAGCCTTTACATACACATATTAAATTTTGTGTTGAATTCTTGAGGATACGATTTTCCTTCATGTTTAAATTTTTTTTATTTCTTTAATAAAAAGATCTGCATGGACGCATTTTCCGAAGTAAATTTGGTTCTAATTTACTTTTTGTGAAAAGTACATATTGTGAAAAGTAATTTTTGTAAAAGGTACTTTTTGCAATAGGTACTTTTTGCAAAAGGCACTTTTGTTAAAGGTACTTTCTATAAATGGTACTTTTTGCAAAAGGTACTTTTTGTGAAAAGTACTTTTTGAAGAGGTACTTTTTGTAAAAATACTTTTTATAAAAATAAATAGAAATATTTGTAAATGAAATAGAACTTTTTGTAAATGATACTTTTTGTAAAAGTTAATTTTTGTAAAAAATGCAAAATGTAAAAAATACTTTTATAAAAGGTACTTTTTGTAAAAGGTACTTATTGTAAAAGGCACTTTTTGTAAAAGGTACTTTTTGTAAAAGGTACTTTTTGTAAAAGGTGTTTTTTTAAGGTACTTTTTGTAAAAGGTTTTTTTGTACTTTTTGTAAAGCGGAACATTTTGTAGAAGGTACTTTTTGAAAAGGTAATTTTTGGAAAGGGTGTTTTTGTAAAAAGTACTTTTTATAAAAGTAAGTAGAAATATTTGTAAATGAAATATAACTTTTTGTAAATGGTACTTTTCGTAAAAGTTCGTTTTTTTAAATTTTGCTGTTGGTAAAAGGTACTTTTTGTAAAAGATACTTTTTGTGAAATATACTTTTTGTAAATGGTGCTTTTTGTAAATGGAACTTCTTGTAAATGGTACTTTTTGTAAAAGTTACTGTTACTTTTCTTGAAGGTACTTTTTGTAAAAGTTAATTTTTGTAAAAGTTATTCAGGGCAATCATGAATAAAATTTTGCGTGAAATTTCTCCCTTTTCCAATTAAAATTTTTTGTTTTCCATATTATTTGCCTATTAGTTGGAATTGGTCTCTGGGAAAAATTTCACGTGGAATTTTATTCATGATTGCAGTGATTTTTTTTGAAAATGCTTTTTTTGTAAAATGTTGGTCTTGTAAAAGGTACTTTTTTAACTGGAACTTTTTGTGAAAGTTACTTTTTGTAAATGGTACTTTTTGTGAGAGGTACTTTTTGCAATTTAAACTTTTTAAAAGGTACCTTTGGCCTACTATTTATAAAAACAACTTTTATAAAAGGTACCTTTGGTAACTGGTACTTTTTTTATAAGGACCTTTTTGTAAATGGTACTTTTGGCCTATTGTTAATTATTAAAAACTCTTTTTTATAAAAGGCACCTTTGGTAAATGGTACTATTTGTGTAAGGAACTTTTTCTAAATGGTACTTTTGTCATATTATCTATAAAAAGTACTATTTATAAAAGGTGCCTGGTAAATAATACCCTTTCAATTGACTTTTTTTTGTCAAAGGTACTTTTTGTTAGATATATGTTTGTGCAAGGTACTATTTTGCTAGGTATTTATTTTGAGGAACTTGCGTTAAAAGTTATTTCTTGTTTTGCAAGGAACTGTGTAAATTTTAGCATTAAAGGCATTTTAAAAATACTAATACTCCGATTTTTTTAAAAATAATAATTATTTGTTATAAAAATGAAAAAGAAGAAAAAATATCTTGGACATTTTTTTTTATTAAGAAAGCTACAGCCTGTCCCACGATGTCGACCGAAAACGTGTGATAGATTACTATGAAAACGAAAATAAATTTTCTTAATTAATTGTTGTTTTCAACACAAGTTGTCGATCTACAAAGTCATTTACTGTCGACATCATGGGCCAGGCCTTTTATTTTTTTTTTGTAGATTCGAAATAGATTTAAAATATTAAAGATACTCGTATTTTTTAAAGCTTCCACACCCTTCTAACTCCCCAAAAAAAAGATAGTGTTAATTATTTAACATTTTTTTTTTACAAACGATTGTCTTAATCTCTTTAAATTATCTTAGAAAGGTTCCACTTTTACTCTTTTAAAAAACAAATTCGCTTTCGTTCAATAAACCACTTTTCCTCTTAAAAACTCATGAGCCGTGAAAGAAAAATGAATTAAAAATAAATAAAAAGAAACCTACTCATATTTTCTAATGACCCTTCGTCAGTTAATATTATTATTTGTCAACAACCAAAAATTCGAAAGAGAAGACCTAAATAAATAAATTCAAATAGTGTAATTCTTTTTTTAAACAATTTAAATTCCAATAAAAGTCGGCCACCAA
Organism: Tachina lurida; assembly: GCA_944452675.1. Lineage (NCBI taxonomy): Eukaryota > Metazoa > Arthropoda > Insecta > Diptera > Tachinidae > Tachina > Tachina lurida. The sequence continues at coordinate 28,831,155 of OX101752.1, forward strand.
ATCTACAAAAAACCCACGCACTGCATAACATTAAATATTTGAAAGAGAAAAAAAATTGATTTTAAAATTCGTTGAAACAATAAAATTTAAATTACTTAAATTTTATATGGAACGATCTTGGTGGCTTCTTGTAAACTTTTTAAGAAGTTGATTACAAAAAAAAAACGTTGACTGCATTCGAAGTCCAAGTCTATGCTACTGACATGAGATGAATTGTTCGCCGCATTTAACTACTTATCACTAGATTTATTAAGGAATTGTAAATTATTCGAGTTCAAATATTGAGAAAAAAAATTTTGTTACTCGATCAAAGTTAAATGAGTTTACTTATCTCTCCGATTAATTTTCGGAAAAAATTTTAAATTTTTAATCGATTATTAGAAAGAGTAGCGTGTACCAATTTTATTTAAATAATGGAAGTATAAATGAATAAGATATTGAAAGCGAATAATTGAAAAAAGATATAATTATTCAATTAATCGAATTAACTAGTTAATCGAATAAAAATATTGTTATATAAATATTCGAATAATTTAAAAGGCGTATTTCAGTAACAGTCTTTTTATTTTATTATTCGAGTAATTTAACACGATTTAAATTTTATTCGATTATTCGAATGAGTAGCGGATGAAAGAGCTAAGTGAAGTGATGGCATATAATATAAATAAATTATGAAATTTCCAAATCATGTTATTATGCGTGTAATTGAGCAAAAATTTTATTACACGCCTAATCTAAGAAATTTTATGCACTATTCGATTAATCGAATAAACAAAATATTTTATGAGGATAATCAAATAAGTATATTTTTATTTTACTATCCGATTAATCGTATAAATTCCATGTCTCATTTCATTGTTCAAGTAAACGATTTCATTTGAAGTTTTAAACGATTATTCGGGTAATTGAAAAATATGAAGCTCTGCTCCATTCTTGGCATAAATAGCGAAAGAAAATATTGTATTCAAATAAACTTCAAATAAAACTCGAATACAAAATGTATAAAAGTAATCGAATAAATAATTGATAATTCAATTAATCGAATCAATTTTATATTTTATTCGATTAATCGACTAATACGATAAATTTTAAGTTTAATGCCTTTAATCAAGTAATTGCATAAATTTTAAGTTTTATTCGAATATTAAAATGCATAACAGGCAATACATTTTTAATCCAACTCGAATAAAAGTTGTGTGCGAGTAATCGAGTAAATCGATCCATCAATTAGTTAAAATAATACATTTGAAGTTTCATACATTTATACGATTAATTTAATACATTTTAAGTTTTGTTGAAATATTAAAATGGTTAGCTGGAAAGAAATTCTTGAGCTAACTCGAATAAAAGTTGTAGGTCAGTAATCGAATAAATCGGGAAACAATTATTTAAAATAATAAATATGAAGCTACGTGCTTTTATTCGATTAATTGGGGGAACAAAAGATATATCTACTCGTATAGAGAAAATACTTAAGGCGAATCGTCAGTCAGAACAAAGCTGATAAATTCTAAATTACGTTCGATTATTTGAATCAATAGCAATTAATTTTAAGCGATTAGAGAAATGAGATACCAATAACACATGAATAAAAGTTAACAAGAAGTCTTTCCTCGAGTAATTTAAGAATTTTTCAGTTTCCCGGTTATATTTGATTATCCGAAGGCATGGTGGCAACGAATAAAAAAAATTTTTATTCGAATAATGGAATAAGATACAATATAAACCTAAAAATAAGTCTTTCTGCGAGTAACTGAATGATTTCTCCGTTTTATTTTGTTGTTGGAGTATTTGATTTTTCGATAAATTGAATGCATTGCGAGATATATTCGATTATTCGTAGGAATAATGATAACGAATAAAATAATTTTATTCGAATAATGGAGGAAAACATAATAAAAATTAAAAAAAAAAAATAATCTTTCTGCTAATGATTTTTCCGATTAATTTTATGGTTAGAGTATTTTTATTAATCGGTAAATTGAATAAACCATATTCGATTATTCGTAGGAAGAAATTTTTATTCGCATAATGGAATAAAATACAAGAAGAGTTTTAAAAGTCTTTCTGTGATTAACTAAATAATTTTTTCGTTTTATTTTAGTGTTGGAGTATTCGGTTATTCAGTAAATTTAATAAAATTCGTAATATATTTAATTATTCGAAAGCGTGGGGGCCGCGAATAAAATTTTGTTATTCGAATATGGCCATCAAATTCCGAAAAAAGTAAAAAAAAAATATATTACTAATCGAATAAGTTTCGACATATATTCGATTATATTACTGTGCGATTAATCGATGGTTGTGATTCGAATAAAAGGCGAATAAATTTTTTTATTTGTGCAAGGAAATATAAAAACAAATAAAATGCGAATGAAAGTTGAAAAATTTCTTTCAATAAACTTCGAGATATATTCGATTACTCGAAAGCATAATGGCCACGAATAAAATAATTTTATTCCATTAATGGAATAAAACTCCAAAAAAAACTAAAATAAAATATATTTGAGTAATCGAATAAGTCTCGAATCATATTCAATTATTTTACTGTGCGATTAATCGATGATTGTGATTCGAATAAAAGGCGAATAAATTTTTTTATTTGCATAAGGAAATATAAAAACAAATAAAATGCGAATGAAAGTTGAAAAATTTCTTTCAATTGAATAAACTTCGAGATATATTTTCGATTATTCGAAGGCATAATGATAACGAATAAAATAATTTTATTCGAATAATGGGGTACAATTCCAAAAAACGTCAAATATATCATATAAGTAATCGAACAAATCTTGAATTATATTCGATTATTTTACTATGCGATTAATCGATGATTCTGATTCGAATAAATGACGGTTAAACATTTTTTCTTGCATTTAATTCAATAAAATGCGAATCAAAGTTGAGCAATTTCTTTCAATTGAATAAATTTTTGAGATATATTCGATTATTCGAAGGCATAACGATAACGAATAAAATAATTTTATTCGATTAATGGAATACAATTCAAAAAAAAAAGTAAAAAATAATATGTAGGTAATCGAATTAGTCTCGAGTTATATTCGATTATTTTATTATGCGATTAATCGATGATTGTGATTCGAATAAATGACGGTGAAACATATTTTTCTTGCATTTAATTCAATAAAATGCGAATCAAAGTTGAGCAATTTCTTTCAATTGAATTAATTTTTGAGATATATTCGATTATTCGAAGGCATAACGATAACGAATAAAATAATTTTATTCGATTAATGGAATAAAATTCCAAAAAAGGCAAAAATAATATATAAGTAATCGAATAAGGATCGAGTTATATTCGATTATGTTACTATGCGATTAATCGAGGATTGTGATTCGAATAAACAGCGAATAATTTTTTTTTATTTTTCTAAGGAATATAAAAAAATAATAAAAAATGGAATACTTTTGTCAAAAAGGAATCGTTTAGATGCAGCAAGGTACGAAGTCTGACTTCTGCCGAAACTGAAGCATGTTATTTATGCCTTGGATTTTTAGAGTTTCTAATAAGATTTTGTACAGATTTACAAAAATCCATTAATTAATTTAATAAAGTCTTTCTTCGTTAAATAAAAAACAAACTAAAAAAATAATATTATTTGTTTCTTGTGGAAAAAAGAGGCCCATGAAAGTTAAATGAATTTGTAATATATCACTTTATCTAACAAAATTTTTTATGCGTATGTTTGTACTCTTAAGAGATAAACGTTGTTAGTATTAATTTATTTATTTATTTGTTTTTATTCATTCTGGAGGGTTTAATCGTTGATGATGATGTGGGTGTAGAAAAGAAAGAAAAAAGTCATTTTTCATTATCAAAAACGTATGCATGTGTTGTTGGTTGGTCGGTTGGTTGGCAGGTCTGTGTGCTCTAGACCGTTTGGGGTTTTAAAATTAAGATAAAATTTACATACGCAGTTTGATTTAGATAAGATAAGATTGTATGTCAGAGTTTGTAAATGTCTGTTTTGTTTACTTATTCTTAAAAAATATTTTTTTGGGGGAAATAATTTGTGTTCTAATGGCTGAGTGATGTGTTGTAGTTAGTGTCAGAAACAAATTTGTTGACAAATCTTGAGTAAAGAATTTAATTTCATATGGGTAATTCCATTAGCACGGGTGTGACCGTGATACTAAGATATCTTGTTATATAATTAGAAAAAAGCTGGAGGTTCCCAAGGATTTTAATCTTAAAAAAAAATGTTTACTAAGAAGTAGACGCTCAAAGCACATAATTTCTGCTCAAAATGGTCATCAAAAAGATGTGACGGGTGTGACCTTACAAATCTCAGTTTCTACAGAATTATTACTTTTAGTGTATACTCGTATTCCTCAAAATATTCCGTGAAACGCATACAATAATTTTAGTGTGATAAAATTTTCTAAAGGAAAGTTCACACTTGTGCAAACATTTGAACAAAAAAGTGTAACCACTAAATACTAATGAAAAACCTTCTGATTCAGACACTTGTTTATTAAGTTAAACAGTCTCATACATAACTAATAGAGACTGCCATAGAGAGCAAAATTATTGGAAACTGCTTAACTTAATAACAACGTATCTGAATAAAAAGGTTTTTCAGTGGTATTTAGTGGTCACCTTTTTTTTTTTGGTATAATGTTTCCATATGTAAGAACGTACATTAAGTTTTTTTATTGTATTAAATACTTATTGCATGGAGAGAAGAAATTTTTGTTAAGAAAAACTTTTTCCAAAATTTGATGGTTGTGACCTTTTTAAGTGACGGTTGTGACCTAGCATAAAAACTTACAGAAAAGTTCAATGTCACCAAATAGAATTTTGATTCTTGTGTTCATTGGAGGCACCGGAGACTCTGAGGCTCTGTTGAAACAGTTGTTTAATAACAGGAATTTTTCCTGATGACCTACAAGCAAGGTTACGTTTACCTTCAGTGGCTGCCTTTTTGTTTAATGAGCGTTGTGATTTTTTATACTTCATACTTCTCTTATTATTTCTTCTTTTCCTGTGCGCTTCTCTCTCTCTCTCACTCTCTCTCTAAATCTGAATGCACTTCACAGTTTTCTTTATTTCCTTAAAGTTTCTTCCCTGGCTCCATTTTCTATTTTCGATAACATTCATTGAAAAAATATAACATTAAAGTTGGTGTGACGGGTGTGACCCAATAGTTTCTTTAACTAGTTTTAAAATGCCGTTTCGCAAAATTTTATTATATTATTAATAGCTCTTATTTAGTTATTGTTGGAAAATATCAAGTAGCTATTTTAGAGAAAAAGAATTTAATTAAATTTCTCAAGTTTCTACAGTGACGGCTGTGACCGAAAAATTTAATATATCAATTAAACCACAAAACTCTCATTAAAAGACATACAAAATTTAAATTTCAACAAAAATCCCACAAGATTATAGTGTTTTCAGAGATAACAGCTTTTATTAAAGACGACGTGAGTGCAAGTGAGTAAGATTTTCAAAAGTTTGATCCAAAAATTTAACGTTATATATAATATAAATCATGTCATTGAAATATTGCCAGCCATTACTCATATAATGAACGTGAGTCATGCAAGCTCACTCACGACCGCAAGAAATCACTTATGTTAGTGTGTATGAATGTGAGTGGAAAAAGTTAATTGTGAGTCCACGTAAGTGCCAGGAATATGATCCAAAAATTTTACAATAGCAAGCGTGATTTATTATGTTTTACATCACGTCTTTTAAAAATTTGCAAGCCATCCTTCGTATAATGGACGTGAGTCATGCAATAAATCACTTAATTGTGTAGGAATGTGAGTGAAAAAAGTTTAGCGTGAGACCACGCAACTGCCACGAAGTAAAAATTTCAGAAATATGAGCCAAAAATTTTACATGAGCGAGCGTGATCTATTATATTTTACATCACGTCATTGAATTACTGTCATCTATTCCTCATATAATTAATGTGAGTCATGCCAGATTACTCATGGTGGTTATTCTGTTTTTTTTTAATAGATAAGTTAAGTGGGTATGAATGTGAGAGAAATTTTTTTTAGCGTGAGTCAACGTGAGTGCAAGAAAGCTAACAGTAACGAGCGTGTACTTTAATATTTTACCTCACGTCATTAAAAATTTCCAAGCCATACTTCATGTAACGGACTTGAGTCATGCAAGACCACCCGTGATCGTACTTGTTTTGCAATAATTCGCTTAAGTAATTGTGAATGTAAGTGAAAAAAGTTAAGCGTGAGTCAAGGTGAGTGCATGTGAATGCAAGTGACAAAAAATTTTCAGTAAAAAATTTAAAATTTCAACGGTAGCAGAATAATTTCAAATATAATTTTTTTTAAATTGATAAAAATGGAAAAATATGTTTTATTTTTAATTTGTCCATACTTTTCATTCTCATGCTGACATCCGTTTAACGATTTTTATTAAAAACAATTAAGTAATTTTTTTCCTGTGCAGGGACGTTTTTTAGGGAATTGCCCATATCTTCTTTAGATATAAAGAATTTGGGGCATAAAGATATTAAATGAGCAGTTCACTTGCAAGTTTATAAATATTTATGTATGTAGTTCTATTTTCTTTAAATCTTTAAGCATTAAATTTGATTGCCAGCTTTTCCACACCTTACAACTGCCTGATGCCTAAAAGTATGTGAATTATAATTTGTTATTAACTTTTTGTACAGATTCATAAATCCCCAGATAAAATATCTTAACCATAATTTTTGCTTATTAAACAAGTTTCCATAAGGAAAATAAAAAATCCCTTTAAATATAAATTTCAAATCTAATTTAACTCAACATACATACATACAGACATATGTACTTATGTAAACATATACGAGTGTATGGGTAAACATACACATGCATGCATATCAAATTATATTCATAAATGTATTATAGCAATAATTTAACCTTTCTTGTACGAGTTTAAAGCCCACAAAAATATATTTTATTTATGCTTTAGGGGTTATGAAAATTATGTTGTGTATTTAAAAAGTCAGTTTCATAGTTATTTACTGCTGAAAATATATATATTACCCTTTTGTATGTCTGGCTTAAGGATCATCATGTTGCTAAATAATGCTACTTAGCTACAATACAACACTAGTGCTTACTAACACTGCTATAGTTTTAATGCTGCTGCTGTTGCTGCTGCTGCTGAATCTGTTACTTTAATTCCGCCCCACTGTGTGTTGAAGATACTTGAGGGAATTTCATTATTTGCTGCTACTGCTGTTGTACGAGTATGTACAGGATATCAAATCTTTTTCTTTTATTACTTACAATCTGAATGGGGATTGTGCAAAGCGAGTTTTTCTTCTCTGTTTTTATTGTGTTGTAGCTGTCGCTTTGTCTTTGTTGGATTTGTTATTTTCGTTTGGGATTTATTTTTTGGTGTTCATAATCTGCTCTTTTCAACGTATTAATTTTTTTCTTTTCTTAAAGCGGAATAGTTTAACTAAGAGTTGTAGGGAAGCTACTTGATAAAAAAATCTCACCAGATCACTGCTATACACCAATTTAATTGAAGCACATTTACGATTTTTTATAGTTGTTTTCGGGCCAAACCCACGATATCGCAAACGTTCAACTTGCCGCACACTTACATTTGAAACAACAACAAAATATTAAAATTTGTTTCTGTTTTGAATGTAAGTGTGCGACAAGTCGAACGTTGTCGATATCGTGGGTCAGGGCCTCTTGAAGACATCGACAAGCCAGGCTATTATTTTCAATTTTATCTCGGCCGTAAGAACCAAATTACTTAATTTGGCGTGAGCCTGAATAAGCCATTCATTATAAATTTTTCTAATTGCGTGAATCGTGTTGAAAAAAATTCTCCAAAAAAAATGTTCTAGCGACAAACATTTTGTCTAAAAAGCCTAAAACCAAAACCGATTCCGAATTTGATAAATTCGGTAAAGTCCGTCTTTGACTCGCACACGAAGGATTCCGTACGTACGGTGCTTGTTTCCTTATGGCGATTTTTTCTCTAGGTTTTTGGTGATTTTTTAGTGTAGACACTTTTTTAGTTTTAGCGATTTTTTTTAATTTTGGCGATTTTTTCGTTTTGGCTATTTCTTTCGTTTTTGACGTTTTTTTTTTTTACTTAACATATTTTTAGTTTTAGCGGTTTTTTAGTTTTGGCGTTTTTTTTTCGTTTTGGCTATTTCTTTCGTTTTGGCGAGTTTTTTTACTTAACATATTTTTAGTTTTAGCGGTTTTTTCGGTTTTTGGCGATTTTTTTTAAATACAGGCAAATTCCGATATAACGAATCTTGCTTTAACGAAATTTCGATGTAACGAACGTCCAAATTTTTTACATTAATAATTTTATATAGCGAATACTATCGTAATTTTATACTGGATATAACGAATGATGCGGAAAAAGCGGAAAATAAAAAACAAAAACTTGTTAGGAACATATTTCTAACATTTACTTCTACTCTATATAGCGAATGTTTTGTTAAACGTTGTGGTCTGTATAACGAACGGCAAAAAATATTAAACTAAATCTACAGGAGCAATGTAAATGCAAAAAAAAAAAAATTATTGGATCATGTCTGTAGTTATAATAATTAAAATAACACTTGAAAAGAACTTTGCGATATAACGAATGGGCCTGACATTATATCGTTCGTTATACCGGGATTTGCCTGTATATACATATTTTTAGTTTTTGCCAATTTTTTAGCTTTAGCGTTTTTTTCGTTTTGGCGAATCTTTAGTTTTTTTTCTCCGTTCACAATTTCTTGCGAAATACTGTCAAACTACATGTAAAAGTATTTGCGAAATAAATTCGCAAAATTAGTACTCTGTTCTTATTGCGAAAAATACGTAAAATCTATATGGCAACATGTTTTTCCATGCAAAATGACTCTGGCATCATTTTAGTTTCAGGTGGCAAACAACATGAGCACGGGTCTAATCGTCGCTTTCGAAAACGAACTGATTAGATCACGTTTTTTTAATTTGAGATGATGGCATTTGATATCGAATGCCATAATTTCGAACTGAAAAACGTGGTCGTATCAGCTCGTTATCGAAAGCGAGAAATTTATAAAAAAAACTGCGAGTTGGGCTCGCAAAATAATTAATATTACTGAAATTTTTCACAACCTTGAACAAGACTTTAAAGTTTTTTTTTTTAGTTTTGGCGTTTTTTTCGCTTTGCCAATTTTTTCGGGTTTTGGGGTTTTTTTTTCGTTATTTTAAATTGATATTTTTTTGTTTTAGCAATTTTTTAGTTTTGGCGCTTTGGTTCCGTTTAGAGGTTTTTTTTTAGTTTTGGCTTTTTTTCATTGACAATTTTTTCGGTTTTTGACGTTTTTTTTTAGTTTCGGCGTTTTTTTTTCGTTTCGAAGATTTTGTCGGTTTTTGGCGATTTATTTTAGTTTTTTTTTTGGCAATTCTTTTACATTTTAGCGATTTATTTTATTTTCGGTGATATTTTTCATTTAAAATTTCTATTTTTATTTCGGCAATTTTTCGTTTAAGACGAATTACATGATTTTTTTTTTATTTTTCTCAAATATCAAGCTCATGCAATTATAAATTAACTCTCCGTGATAATATTTGCAACACGGCATGGAGGATTAAATAAACTTTTTTCGCACACACAAACACACACACTTTCTTAAATGTCACTCACACACAATTATAAAAGAAAATTTCAATCAAAGGTTTATTATAACCGGGTCATTATAAAGTGCAAATATTTTACCTTCTTAAATTAACCTTATTTGGTAAACTAAGAAAAAAGAAAAGAAAAACGTCTTGTTATATTTTTTTTGAAGTGTACAGACACGTAAGAATGTGTGGGACGGTATGTGTAGGTTGAAGGAAAAAATAAGAACTCATACTAACTCACACATACTAACTAAAACACACTTACAATTCGTCCTACATACAATCAGTCAGTCATTCATCTTCTTTTGGTTGGCAAGGATTGAATGTTTACTTGACTCAAACAACAATGATATGTAAGATTGGCTGTGGGTATGTAGCAGATACTTATGTGTACGTGTGTCAGTAGATTTCTGTGTGAATATGTGTGTATATATTATAAGGTTCATAGATGGTATTGTGTGGCAGCGCACATGCTTAACCCAACAAACACAAGTGTGAGCATTTGAAAGCAGGGCTTTGTTTGATAGCAAACAGTAATTTTGCAGTTATTATTTCATAATACAAAATAATTTCAAATCTAGCCCTGGCTGGAATGAAAATTTGATTTGAGTGTCCTTTGAGAAATTCTTTATTTCTCAAATGTATTCTCTAGGCCTTTTCTTAATAGTGGGTTATAAATAACAACGAAGCATAAAGGCAAATAATTCATTTAGATATTCTTGATTTGTGCTAATGTGATAAAGAAAAAAATAAGCAAATATTAGAGATTGGCTTGAAAATTTTTTGCTTGTGGCTTGCGAAATATTCGAGAAAAAAATACCATTTTATTTAGTTAAATTATTATTTTTTAAGCTGGGAACTTTGTTATTACAAGTTTAAAAAATTAAAGCAAGTTCGAGAAAATTTCGAGAATAGTTTGAGAAAATTTGTAATCATAACTATTCAAACATTTACAGGGCTATCGGTAAATGATCAGTGAAATTGATAAAAGTAAGATCTTTTATTGGAAATGATCAGCAAATTAAAATAAAAATAATAGTTTCGTTGAGAATTTATTTGAAAAACATAATAAAATTTTATTTTTATTAATACTAATTAAATTTTTTTTTAATTTTCTAAAAATTAATTGAAAGTTTGCTGATTATTTACGAATGAGACGGATTTCTCCAATACCAAATGGTTGCTAACTTAAAACTCTCTTAACTAGCATTTACCAATATCGCTGCTTGTTTTTCTCCAACTATATCAACAATTTTTTTAATTTTTAAATTTTCAATACCAAAGTTCTCAATTGAAAAGAAATAATTGAGCTAAATGAAATAATTGCTTTATTCACAAGCTTTGTTGTATTGTTTGAAGTTAAACATGAAATGAAAATCTCTGAGCAAAAACAAATAATTTCTAATTTCGAAAGATTTTGTGTAAAGATGTAATAATTTCTTGTTTTTCTCAAACTATTGCAACTTTAATATTTGAACTTAAATTTCCTAAATTTGCAATACCAAAGTTCTGAATTTAAAAGAAATAGTTAAACTAAATACATTATTTGCTCGATTCACAAGCCTTGTTGTATTGCTTAAAGTTGTATTTGAATAGAAAAAAAAAACAATGAAATATTTTGTTTTTTGAGAGATTGTGTTTGAAATTGTCTTTTCCAAGACAAATTTAAACCATACAACATGGCTTGTAAACTGGCAAGCAATAGTTCTTAAAAAAAATTCTCGAACATTTCTCCAACCAGAAGCAAATAATTTTCAAGTCAAACTCTAACGTTTTATTTCTTCTTTCTCGTCTTAAAATAATTAAAAAAAAATATGTTAATAAATTATGTGCATATGTGCTTCATAATTATTTATAATTCAGCACTGAAAACTGGGCTAGAGTATACATTTGAGATATACTTGTAATTAATTTCTCAAAGGATACTCCAAACAATTTTAAACATTTATCATTTGAGACAATCTAAGATTCCAAGTTATTCTCTGCTATGAGATCAGGCCTAAAATTTTATTAATAGTTTACTACACATATCGTGCCATAGCCGCCAAAAACGCTTAAGCGACATAATTTTCAAAGTAAAATTTTTGATAAAAATCTATTATTTGCGATTGTAGATCATCGATTTTTGTCCAAAAAGAACGAGGTTTAAAAAATTTTCGGTTTAACTTTTTTTTTGGTAATTGTGGATCGATATGTGTGTGAGTCATAAAGTCCTTCAAGTAACATTTGTGTCATTGTTTTTATTACCCTGCCTTCTTCTTTTTTTTTTGCTGTCACACTATTCATTGACTTATACAAACAGTCTACAATTGTCGCTACCTTTACGTGTTTGCTTCTTAACACAGTTTTTCTCGTCCTTTTGAATGGAACTATCCGTCAAAGCTACACACACATTCCTTTAACCCTTGGTTAATTTATAAATGTCTGTTATACACAGTAAAATTCGGTTATAACGAATTTTGTTAGTTTTTTTTTTTTTGGTTATATACAAAATGTTGGAAATAATCACTAAAAGTTTTTGTGTTTGCAGAAAACGTTTCCCTATAATTTTGTTTATTTGCATGCACTCGTTACAGCCGAACTTCACTTTATTTTGATTGTAGGTATGGTTAAGTTTATATACGTGTGTGAATGTTATCCGATAGTTGTGCTAGTATTACTTTTCCAGCCCAGCTAAAGAAATGGAATTTTATACAAAAAAAAGAAAAAAAAAATTAAATGAAATAAAATTGGCCAAAAATGAAATAACAATCAATAAAAATCTTTATTCTAAAAATAGACATCACACGATATATATATATATATATATATATATATATATATATATATATATATATATATATATATATGAATGTCAGGTTAAATGTTCTTTGAACAAACTCCAATGCTTAAAAAATCTGATTAATGATACAATAATTATTTATTTCACTGTACAGATAAAGAAGAAATTCATGTGAAAAAATTATTCGAGGAAACTTAAACGGCAGATAATTTTTTTTAAAGCAGGAAATTAGTAATATCTTTTAATTATTTCATCTTAAAGTGAAAAAATACTTGTATAAGACTCATACAAGATTTTTTTTAATTATTAGAAATTTATTTACAACCCAAAAATCGAAAGATATCAATAATTTTTTAAAGCATATTGTATGGTGAAATAGTTCGGTCAAAGAATTTCCACTGAAATAAAAAGCTTTTCACAATACAAATTTTATGCCGACTACACATTAGATATGGCATTTTGTGACATCGCAATAGTGTGTACTAGTGGCAACGTTTGTCATTGGTGAACGGCATTTTACACATTTTAAAAATGACAACACAAAAAATGCGAGATGTGTTCTCAGCATTAGTTCTAGACAATTTCACTATACATTTTGAAAAAATGTCCTCATTCAGCACCAAAGAGAGAGACAGTGGATACGGCGGGTAGTGCTTTTAGCAAAATTTAAGAAAGAAAAAAGCCAGCAATTATTGAACAAATTTAATATACTTCATTCAAACTTTCTTTAGAAAATATTTTACTCCTATCAATTCTCAACCGACTTGAATAATTTAAATTTTAATTTTTTTTTAATTAGTCCAAAAAAGACTGTGTTTTAAATAAAATTCTGCACAAAACAAAAAAAAAATTTTAAAAATGTAAGACAATTTTTTTAATTTTTAAAATTTTTTTTTCAGCTTTAGCAGTTCTCAACCGATTTGTCTGACTTAAATCTTATTTTAATGCTTATAAAGTAAACTTTTTTCATAAAATAAAAGAGCATTAGTATTTTAGCAAATGCTGCAAATATTAAAGAATATTTTTTTTTAGTTAATTATTATTTTTCGAACTGTATTTGTTTCTTAAATTCTTATGAATTGAATTAGGCTACTGTTCGTAACGCTTTTTAAGCCAAATTACATGTGATAATATTTTTTTTGTTTTAAACCAAATACTGCACAAAACGCCGCAAATGTTGAGGAAAAAAATTAAAATAAAAAATTTTTGGTAATTGCTTTAAACTTTTTTTGGTTTTTACCTATTCTTAAACGATTTGATTGACTAAAATTTTGTGTTTTAATTGCAATTAAGTATGTTTTTACAGTAAATTAAAAATGTAGGTTCCAAACCAAATGTTCCAAAAAAATTACTAAAATGTGCGAAAAATTAAAAAATTTTTTTTCGAATTTTCTGTAAAAAATTTTTAGCTTCACCAATTCTCCACCGATTTTATAGACTTACATATAGCTTATATTAATAGTAATAAAATCCACTTAATAAATTAAAAAAGAAATATTGTTTTAAGCAATTTGCTCAAAAAGATTCCTTAAATGCCAATTTTTTTTCCCAATTTTCTGTAAAAAATTTCAGCTTCACCAATTCTCAAACGATTTGTTTGATTTAAATTCTTATAAATTTAACTTATTTAATAAAATAAAAAAAAAGATTAGTACTTTCGCAAATTAAATGATTTTTTTTCGAACTAAAAAATATTGTTTTACTAATTGTTCAATGATATGTGTGATTTATATTCACGTCAAAACTATGGCTGTTGGCCGTACCTGACGCACAATGGGTGGTGCCAAATCGATCTGGATTAACATCTAAGGGACGCTGCTACCGCTACATCAAATATTTTTAATTAATTCTTGTAGACTTTTTATTATTGTACTCTTTTGTAATATGGCCATTGATTTTTGCACAGTCATACTATCAAGTGGAATGTTTAGTATACAGAATTTTGTAATTCTTAATTAATTCGCCATCTTGGATTTTCAATAAGCTTATCTTGTCTTAAATAAATTGAAAGCTTGTGAAAGTTTATCTTATCTGAAATAAATTGAAAACTGTTTTCCAGTTCATCATCCTGACGTTTGAGGTTCCGTTTTTTGTCACAATTACTGCTGCGAAATTCATACAGTGTTTCGACTTTACATTTTGATTAAAATTATTTGATTTGATGTAACGATAGCAGCGCCCCTTAGATGTCAATTTAGGGGGCGAATCCCGGCATTCGATACGACTGGTAATTTAAAAATACTTCCATATAAACTCTATTGAAATATTTTGAAATTACGAGCAGTATCGAATGCCGTTATTTGCCCCCTGATCAATTTGGCACCCCACCCATTGTGCGTCAGTTACGGACAACCGTCATGTTCAGATATGAACAAGTTATAATTTTTTTTTTCGAATTTTCTTTAAAAAATTATTTTGATGTATTAATTTTTTTCAATTGCACGCTTTTAAAATATTAAGAAAAAATTAATTTTGATTAAATTTATTTATTTTAATTTCTCTAAAAAAAATTAAAAATTATTTTTTTAACCGATTTTAATAATTTAAATTTTAATGTACGATTTAGGAAAAAAAATCTCCAAAAATATAGAAAAATTAAAAAATATTTTATTTTAATATTTTATTTTCATTTATACGAACTCATTTTTAGATTTTTTGAATTTTTTCCACACATTTTGCCATTGACAACAAAAGAAATTCACAAAGCAATAAATTTTGCAATGATTTCTGCTTTCTTTTTAAATTACACAAACAAACAAGTTGAAAATGATCGATTTTCTTTTCCTCATCTAATAATTGATTGTTTATTTGTGCTTAGCTTTTTTTCCCCCATATGCTTTGCAATGTGCTCATTATGTAAAAATTTTACATTCCTATTTGGAAATTTGGAATTTCGATTGTTATTAGAAAAAACAAAAAAAAAAAAAAACAAAAAATTTGAAATAGAAAAACACAATTGGTTTGTGGTTTTTGTGTGTGTTGATTTCAACAAATAAAAATCGAACAAACAAACTATTGGCATTCAATGAGAGAGAGAAAGAAAAAAGAAAAAAATTCAAATGATGACTGATGATTGGCATTTGATTTGTCAAAGCATTAATGTAATAGAAGAGAAATTTTTCATAAATAATAAAAATATGCTTTTATTATTCGAAACCTTACAGCAAAAAGCATATGAATACTTTGTTTGGTCAAGGCACAGAGCCTTTTATACAGACAAATCGTCAAATAAATATACATGTTTTTCATTTTGCCTTTTAAATATTTTAATTGTCGCTTGCTTGTAAAAAGGTTGTGAAAACTGATAAGTGGATTCAGAATCGAATAAAGATGTTTTATTGGGATTTTTTGTTTGGCTTGTGACTTTTAAAACTTATTATGTTTGTGTACGTAATTCTCAATAATAGGGCATTTACATCAGTATAAAATCTAACATATTTTAATTAAAATCTTTATGAAAATCTATACCGTTTACATCAGCTTTTTGACATTTTTCAAGATTTTTTTTATCCAAAACTAAACTCATCAACTGATTTGTTCCCAATACTACAACCAAACAACTGCATTGTAGCCAATTCACACACTTTTTTAAGCAGACCGTAGCTAATTCACTCACCGATTGTTGTACAGGGTAGTAAAGAAGAAATAAAAACATTAGATTTTTTATTAGATTTCCACAAATCTACTGATTTCGTTTTGTATGTGAAATCGGGAAAAAATCAACTTGATTTAGCTCAAAATCTCAAAAGCACTAGATTTCGAGACAGTGTAAATGCACTATAACCGCTTGAGAATTTTTCTATAACACTATGAACCAAATACGGCTCATGAGGGTTCGGTTTAATTTAATTTAATAAACAAGTGAATAAATAAATAAGATATTTTGATTTATGTGTACTGAAGAGTTTCTTAAGCAGGAACGAAATGCGTATAGACGTTGCTTAACCAGCTATCAACAACAAAAAAATTCTTTATATTAATAATAAAAATAATTGGCTCCTCGAGTACGATACGAGTATTTTGAGAAATAAATTTTTCCTATAATAGAGCATTTACACCTGCACAAAATCTAGCAGATTGTAATGAAAATCTTTATGAAAATCTATAACGTTCACACTATCCGCTTTAGACATTTATCAAAGTTGTTTTATCCGAACTGAAAACTTTCCAAAACTACAACCAAACAACTGCAGTGTAGCGAATTCACACACCTTTGTAAGCATACTGTAGCTAATTTACTCATCTTTTTTTGTAAATATATATATATAAATAAAAATATTAGATTTTGAGTAGATTTCCCACAAATCTAATGACAAAATAGATTACTAATGTAATAGCGCATTTACACTGTCTCGAAATCTAGTACTTTCAAAATTTCGAGCTAAATCAAGCTGTTTTTTTTTTCTCCAGATTTTCCATACAAAACGAAATCTAATTTCTCAGTAGATTTGTAGGAAATCTAATAAAAATCTAATGTTTTTATTTATTCTTTACTACCCCGTATAACAAAAAGTGAGTGAATTAGCTACGGTCTGCTTAAAAAAGTGTGTGAATTGGCTACAATGCAGTTGTTTGGTTGTAGTTTTGGCAACAAATCACTTGATGGGTTTTGTTTTGGATAAAAAAAAATCTTGATAAATGTAAAAAAAAAGCTGTTGTAAACGGTATAGATTTTCATAAAGATTTTAATCAAAATATTCTAGACTATGTGCTGATGTAAATGCCCTATAAATGCCCTATTAAAAAAAAATTAATAATAAAAATCAAATAAAATTCGTTTGAAAAAATATTTATGCAGGATTTTATTACAAAAGAGCAGAAAGTTTTCAATAATAAATCATGCCGCTGCATGTACTGATTAATTGATTTTATTAAACTAGATTTATGTTGCATTTTATTGCCCTTTATCTCAGACGAAATTTTTTTACATTTAAATTACATACTTACAAAAATGGTTCAACTCTGTTTTTTTTACTCCACTTTATTATTTATGTAAAAAGAAAAAGTTTTATATATTAATTGGCTTGGTACAGTCAAAAACAAAAGTTTTCCACTTATGTTTTGGTTTTTGTTTTGTGTCTGTGTATGGTGTTTTTTTTTTATTGAAACATTTTCAACAAATTAATTAAGCAAAGAGCAGGGATTTAAAGGAATTGAAGTGTGGACTATCCCTGGTTGTAAGTTGCTGCTATACAATTGGAATTCGAAAAATAGGAATCATTGGGCAGTTTGTTTGTTAACATAAGCCAGTTGTTTGTTAACATCAGCTATTTAACATGAATTTTTAGTGAAATGCAATACGAGAAATGTTTATGTAATGGTTTGCAACAAAACCGTTTAGCATATACACGAACCTTCTAGCAGAGACAATAAATAATAATTGTTTTAAATACTCACAACTGCGACGTTGTCTTTTCGTCCATAGATCAGACGACACAATTCTCGAACAGAATTGGGATAATTTAAATATAAAATTTTTGAAATTAGTGCATGAGCAATTTGTAAATTATGTTGCGTTGAAAAGTTTTGTGTCTCAAAAACGATTGCATTCCCTTAAACAACTGGCAAATATGTGAGTGATATAAATATATAAAACGCTAGTTGCTGCAATTATTAACAGTTTGAATTGCCAGTGCTGTAACTATCATTTATTTGATATGAAGGCAACAAAATAAAAATTAAATTACAACAAGTTCTGTAGTACGAGTATTTAACTCGTTCGTTTGGCTGGCTGGGCTTTGACTTTGGCCAGAACTACTTCTCTTCAATATGGTCTGTTGACTTTTATGATGACTATGAGAGAAATGTCAAAACAGAACACACAACTAGGGGCAAACTGCAACATAAGAGTGGTGTTGAGAGTTATTTTAGCTTTTTTTTTGCTTTCTTTTGTATGTTGCAACTTGCTGTGTTGTACATACAACACAGCCTCTATGTTGAAATGTGTCTGACCACTAAAAAAAACATTTTTTTAGTATATTTTACCAGAGTTAGTTGTGGTCTTGTTTTTGTTTTGTGTTGATAGTAATTGTCATTTTGTTTGTTGTTTTTTGCCCGGGAGGAGTGTAGCAAATGGAAAACATGCCATCGTCGGGATGTCAAGGGGGTTTTGTTTGGTTCAAAAAAAAAAATAGAAAATAAAACAAATTATAAGGATATTTGCTTGTTAGTAGCAACAAAAAAAAAAAAAAACAAACAGACCTTTAACCAGACAATGTTGTTGTTTTTTTTGCGCTATTTTTCAACAGTCTGGTTGCACTAATGGTTGCTTTATGGTTAAAAAGCTGCAGTTTTTTCTTACAACTCCTTGTTCGTTACAAACTCTATAGCATAATAAAAGAATCCTTGAATTAAAAAAAAAGTGGAAAAAAAATTCTACTTGAAAATTTTGTTTTTTCTGTTTTTGCTACAAAGTTTGAGAAGCATGTTGTGGCACAACATGATGATTGTTGATTTTATTGCGGGTATTTTGACACTGTCCGATAAACCGATGATTTGTAGTTTGTTCTCAGATGCTTCTATTTTTGTTGTTGTTGTTGTAGTTAACTTGGGTTAGTTGTTTTCGTTTATCGAAAAAAAATGTTAATACAAAAAAATACTTGAATCTGCTCTAGAAAATAAAAAAAATATATTAATTAATTAATAGGACATTTAAACCTGCATGAAATTTAGTAGATTCCAATTAAAATCTTTTATCAAAATCGTCCATACTACGTTCTTTTTTCTAGATTTATCAAAATATCTTTTACCAAACAAAAACCATTGAGTGAAATTTTTCCTAAACTGCAACCAAATGATTGCAATTTAGCCAATTCACACACCTTTTTAAGTACATACAGATTTTTTACTTTTTAAACGACTTCAAAAAAAAAAAAAAAGGAGGAGGTTATCAATTCTTCTGTCTTTTTAGGGTTCCGTACACCAAAGGTGAAAAGGAAGCCTATTGTTTTCGCTACGCTGTCCGTCCGTCTGTCCGTCTGTCACAGGCTATTTGCTCGAGAACCGTAAGAGCTACTAGACTTGAAATTTGGACGCTACAACAGCAGATGCACGAGAATTAAAACTTAAAGGGTGTTCCAAAACGAGCTACGAAAAATTTTAAAATGCCATGTAATATACATACAATTGTATGTATATACACTTGAAATTTTGTAAAGTTAGTGTATTTTTATACAGACTACAACTACTAAAATTTAAAAAAATCTAAATTAAAGGGTGCTCTATCAGTTAATGCAATTTTGACAACTTGCTGTATCTTGGAAACCAAACTCTTGAAATTTTCCAAAAAGTTAAAACTAAAAAATCCCAAAATTATAAAATCGCCAAACCGAAAAAAATCGCCAAAGCAAAAAAAAGGGCCAATGAAAAAAAAAATCTAAAACTAACATAAATCGCAAAAAACCGGAAAAATCGCCAAAATAAAAAAAAAATCGCCAAAATAAAAAAAAAACGCAAAAAACCGAAAAAATCGCCAAAACGAGAAAAAATCGTTTAAACTTAAAAAAAAAAACGCCAAAAAAGGCAAGAAAAGGCATATTAAAAAAATTCTTAAAACCGAACGCACGGAACTCTTCGTGCGCGAGTCAAAGTCGCACTTTACTGATTTTTTTTTTATATGTTCAATTAAAAATTGTTTTTTATATGTTGATTTATAAGTTCGATATTTCGTTAACCTTGTGTTAACTTCTTCAGAATATTTCTTATTTTTGATTTTTTGATATTTATGCCCTAATTCTGTTCGACGAATGTATCGTCTTGTCTATGGACGAAAAAAAGAAGCAGTTTTGATTCTTTAAAACGATTATTATTTATTGTCTATGCTAGAAGGTTCGTGTATTTGCTTTATGATTTTGTTCTAAACATTATATCCAACACATAGTTTTTCATATATTTTTCAAACTATTGTATAATAATTTGATTGAATTTTTATGTTTTAAAAACATGGCAATAATATTTATATTTTTCATTGTCAAAGACAACAACCATTTTTGAAGAAAATAATTTAGAGCCTTCAAAGACAAGAACTCAGAAGCATTTTCAAACAAAAACGTCCTAAATCTGCTTACTGAATTAGGGCATTAATTTTTTCTTTTATCAATTACAATAATATTTTTATAATTCTAAATATCGAACTGATAAATTAAAATATAAACAGACCTAAAGCTCAAGAAAATAGTTTAATTGAACATATTAAAAAATAATTAATTAATAGGACATTTATAGCTGCATGAAATTTAGTAGATTCCAATAAAAATCTTAATCAAAATCAGTAAGAAGATTTAGGACGTTTTTGTTTGAAAATACTTTTGAGCTCTTGTTTTTGAATTCTCTTCTCTCAATTATTTTCTTCAAAAATATTTGTTGTCTTTGTTAATGAAAAATAAAAATATTATTACCATGTTTTACAATAGTATACAATACAATAGTTTGAAAAATATATGAAAAAAATATGTGTTGGATATAATGTTTGGAACAAAATCATAAAGCAAATACACGAACCTTTTAGCAAAGACAATAAATAATTGTTTTAAAGAATCACAACTGCGGCTTTTTTTTCGTCCATGGACAAGACGATACAATCGTCGCACAGAATTAGGGCATACGTTTTTTTTGTTGACATTTTTCAATAAATCTTTTCCCAAACAAAAACCATGGACTGAAATTTTACCTAAACTGCAACCAAATAGCTGTAATTTAGCCAATGCACACACCTTTTTAAGTACTGAGTTTTATTTTTTAGTACAACTGAGAAGATCTAGTGACGGAGTTGATTTTGTTTTGTAAGGGAACTCTACTTTAAATCTACCAGATTTTGCCCTAAATCTCGTAAGCATTAGATTTTGTATACTATACATTTTCATTAAGAAAAATATTTTAAATAATTTATACATTGAATTCCAATTTTAGCCGTTATAAAATTAAAAAAAAAAAGCAACAAAATCTCTCTGTCCGTTCTTCCTCGCAAAATCTTAAAAACTTTAAGTCCTAATGAGCAAATGCTTTTAATTTTACTAGCGAATATTTAAAAATATATTAATATCGCATTAAAGATGGCAGCAGTTCACTGGAAAAAGGCACAATTAATCGTGCATAAAATCTTTATTATCCATTCCAATATGTAAGCAGCTTACCACAAAATAAAAATGAAACTGTGTAAACACCTCAAAAAAAAAAAAAAAAAAAAATAAGGAAAAGCTAAACCAAACAAAGTTCAAAAGTTAAATATAACTTTTAATGCTCTTTTCTTGTTTTTCTTCTTACTTTCATTCTTTCTTTCTCTGGCCAAAGGTATTACGTAAGCCTTTTACAGTTTATTAACTTTTTTGTGTCCACAGGAAATATCATCAAAGATTCCAAGTAGAAAGTCTTTAACAAAAATAATCTAAATGTAGAGAAGCAAATCTAAGCAAAAGTTTGACTTGCTGGAAAAATCATTGCTAACACAATTGATTCTTTTAAAACTGTTGTAGCATGGCAACAAATTCCTAGTTAATTGAAACACAATAGATTTAAAATCTTTAAATAAAACCCAAACCCCCAACACAAATACACACCCATAAACACTCACACACACACATGCATACCCTCCCAACAATTCCAAAAATGAAAATCAAAGGTGAGGGAAATAGAAATCTTAAAACATTTAAAAACACCTTTTTGGCCATTTGGCAATCGTTAAAGAATGTCGAATAATAAAAAGAGAAGTTTAAAGCAACAGCAAAGATTAAAAGTAACTACCAATTGATATGCAACAACTTGCTTGTGTTGTTAGCAAAATTTTAAAATAAAATAAACTTTAGAGGAAAAAGAAGTTAAAAAGTAAACGGCAAACTTTGTTGATTCTGTTGTGCTTTTTCTCTTTTATTTGTTAATTTGTTAAGAATTTCAAAGAAAAAAAAAAGAAAATTAAAAAAGAGAATTAAAACTTAAAAAAAACCCCGATATATCGAGAAAAGATGTGATATCTTCTAAATGGCTGGACCTATTTTCTTCAAACATAGTTAAGAACCTTCTCGATCAAGTCACCTTTCAAACAGAAAAAACCAAATCGAAATCGGTCCAGCCGTTTGGTCTGTACGTGGTTACGGATAGACACACAGATACACAGACACATACTACAAACTTATAACACCCCTCTTTTTGGTCGGGGGTTAAAAATACTTTAAGAGAAAATGTAAACAAGTTCACACAAGAAGAAAATATTTTGTTAAGAAGAAAAAAATCTACTTCTGTACTTAAGATTTTCTTTTTAATACCACCAAACTTCTTAAAAATTTTTCTAATAACATTTAAAAATTAAATTTAATAATTCTGCCAAGAAAAAAACCGACTTCAATGAACATTTTTTAAAAAAATTTATGGGGTCAAACTGGAAGTGAACTCTTCAAAAAAAAATTTTTTTTTGAAAATCTCCAACAGGTAAAAAGAAGTACGTGCAATATTTAATGAAATTTCAATGGGCGTATCTCGGCCCACTTTTTCAAATAGAAGATGGTGTGTTTTTCAAAACTCAGGGTATGTGCTCAGTTTTGTAAAATGCGGTAAAACAGAACCACTTACAAATAAAATATTAAATTTTAATGGGCGTGACTCCACCCATTTTTTTTGAATAGAAGCTTGTGTGTGGAACTCAAGGTGTGAGTAATGTTTCGTAGAACTCGGTTAATATTATAATAAATTTTAATGGGCGTAGCCCTGCCCATTTCTTTAACTTTAAAATTATGTAATTACAAGAACCAAAGGTTTCGCAGTAATCAAATAACTAGAATATCATAAAATCAAATAAAAAACATTTGTGGCGCGTCCCCAACCACATTTTTACAATGGAACAAATTGGAAGCTATAACCTTTCAGACTAAAAAATAATTTTTACAATCGGTCTCAAATGTACCGAGTTATGAAGTAACAATGTAAAAAAAAATACAGACGAATTGATAACCTCCTTCTTTTATTGAAGTCGTTTAAGAATTAAATTCAATGTTTCATAATAAAGTAATTTTACTTATAAGTCCCAGTCCAGACTTGCAATTTTTGTTGCAGCAACTTTTTATTTTTTAGTGCAAAAGAGCAAAAGAGGAATACAAAAAGTATATATTTATATTTCAACACTCTCATGCTAGGAAAACAACTGGAACGAACGACGAGAATTTTTCGGTGCGAACTATCGTCATAAAAAATAAAACACATAAGTGCATATGAAAATGAACACAACACCGCCGTACAACGAAATTCGTCGTGCGTGACTTTTTCAAAAAGGTACTTTTTTAAAAGGTACTTGTTTTATAATATACTTTTCTTAAACGATTTTTTCTAAAAGGAACTTTTTTAAAAGCTACTTTTTTAAATGGTACTTTTGAAAAGGTACTTTCTTAAAAGGAATTTTTTAAAAAATAACTTTTTTAAAGGAACTTTTTTTTAAAGGTATTTTTTTAAAGTTACTTTTTTTAAAAGGTACTTTTTTAAAAGGTACTTCTAGTAAACGTTATTTATTTTAATCGTTACTTTTTTAAAAGGTTGTTTTTTTTAAGGTACTTTTTTAAAAGCTACTATTTTAAATGGTGCTTTTTTAAAGGTACTTTCTTAAAAGGTACTTCATTAAATTGTACTTTATTTTAGTTTTCCGAAAGGAGGTACTTTATGAAAAAGGTTATGGTCTAATTTTAAAAGGTACTTTTCTTTACTCTATTTAAAAGGTACTTTTTTAAAAGGTACTTTTTTTAAAAGGTACTTTTTTTAAAATTTACTTTATTTAAAAGGTACTTTTTCAAAAGGTAATTTTTTAACATTTACTTTATTTAAAAGGTACTTTTTTTAAAGGTACTTTTCTTAAAAGGTACTTTTTTTAAAAGGTACTTTTTTAAAAGGTACTTTTCTTAAAAGGTTTATTTTTTAAAGGTGTATTTTAAAGTGTTTTTTAAGATTCTTGTTTTAAAAAGTACTTTTTTTAAAGATACTTTTTGAAAAGTTTTTTTTTTAATGTACATACTTTTTTTAAAATGTACTCTTTTTAAATTTACTTTATTTAAAATGAACTTTTTTTTAAATTTACTTTATTTAAAAAGTACTTTTTTTAAAGGTGCTTTTCTTAAAAGGTACTTTTTTAAAAGGTACTTTTCTTAAAAGGTTTATTTTTTTAAAGGTGTATTTTAAAGTGTTTTTTAAGATTCTTGTTTTAAAAAGTACTTTTTTAAAGATACTTTTTTAAAAGGTACTTTTTTTAAAATGTACATACTTTTTTTAAAAGGTACTTTTTTAAAATTTACTTTTTCAGCAGATACTTATTTAAGAGTACTTTTTACAAAAAGTACTTTTTGTAAATGAGATTTTTTAAAAGGTACTTTTTGCTAAAAGGTACTTTTTAAAAATTTGCTAAACATAGCGTTTTAAACTAATACTTAAACGAAGGCTTCGAAAACTAGTAAATATTATAGTAGAGCTGGAATTCTCAGTAAGTGCTACTTGGCCATTTTTGTGAAGAAAATAGTTCCAATCGAGAAAAAAACGACTACATGCCTTTTGAACCCATGTTTTCGATTTGGTAATATGTTATTTAATCAATGAATAAATATAGGAATTTAATAAATTAAAGTAGGTTAAGAACATTTGAAATGCAAATACACACTAAACAAAATTTAAAATTTCCACAAAATGTAAACGTGAAGCTAAAAAAAAGAAATAAAAAAAATTAGAAAATGAAACCCCTTGGAAACTATTAAGCAAAATAACCTTTTCCCAAAGAAATACTGCAAAAGAGAAAAATTGAAAAGAAGTACATAATAAAAATAAAAATTTTTAAAGCACACACTCGTGCATACAAGCAGTTTATACCCAGCAGTTCTGAAGATGGGCAAATTATTTTTTCGTATATTTGCCATACTGAGACTAACAATATTTCTACTTACGATTACTAAAGATTTCGTATGTATAAAGAAGTTAAAGTTTTGGGCTTTTCGCTTAAAACCTAGATAAAATATAAGAATTTGGTCAACAATTTATTGGAACTGCTGGGACTTGTGAAAATTGCCAAAAAAAAATTTTTTTTTCTAAAAAAAATATATTGAAACCTTAATAAAACTTAACATTTCTCTAAGAGCTGCATTATGCAGAAGTAAACGTGTATTTGGTTTGCCGTGTTCATGTAACACAAACTACATACAAGCACTCTGGCTGGGTAAACCTGCTAACATGTATTTATTTCACTGTAAAGTGTATTTTCTTTTGTCGCACATTAAGTAAGGGAAACCACAAATTTCCGTCATCACCATCAACATCATCATGACTTTCCTCACTTTATCTTTTAACAGCAATAGAGAACTTAATAAAAGGCCACTCCATCCACATCCATGTACTCGTATTTGGTATTTGTACGACAGTAGTGCAGTTTATTAAGCGATAATATAGTAGTGTGAAACATAATAAAGTTACGGAATTCCTTTGGGTTCACTTTACTAATTGGTTCTACTAAAAATTGTTGTTATGTCTTAATACAATTTAAACAGTTGTTTCCTTTTAGCCATCGCCGACACAGCATATTCATTCTTATTGAGTTTCCTTCATCATTAGCGGTTTTTAGTTTCCATTGCAATTGCATCAATAAATGAACGGTTAGCATGAAAGAAAGCGTGAGGGAATAATTTAGTTCGTGCTACAGGGACAGATAAATAAATGTTTTCTTTTTCATAAAGCAACACGGAAAAGAACTGTGTTTTTTTTAGAAAGTAGGGCAAGGGACTTTGATATAATGTACTGGAAATTCTCGCCTTTAAACAATTCTATGAAATTGTACCTTATTTTTGACTAATTTAAACTTTGCTAGTGTTGCCCCGAACTTTTTTATAATATACTTTTTTAAAAGGTACGTTTTTTAAAAGGTACCTTTTTAAAAGGTACTCTTTTTAAACGGTGCTTATTTGTTACTTTTAGAAAGTACCATTTTTAAAAAGTACTTTTTTAGAAAGTACCATTTTTAAAAAGTACTTTTATAAAAGGTAATTTTTTAAAAGATAATTTTTTAAAAAGATATTTTTTTAAAAGGTACCAATTTTAAAAGGTACTTGTTTTAAAAAGTACTTTTTTATAAAAGGTACTTATCAAATGGTACTTATTTTCAAAAGTGTTTTTCCTAAGTTACTTTTTTCAAAAATTACTTTTTTTAAATGGTAACTTTTTTAAAAGGTACTTTTTGTTTAAAGTTACTTATGTTCAAAGGTACATTTTTTAAAGTACATTTTTTAAAAGGTACTTGTTTAAAAGTTAATTTTTTAAAAGGTAATTTTTTAAAAAGATATTTTTTTAAAAGGCACCAATTTTAAAAGGTACTCTTTTAGAAAGTACCATTTTTAAAAGGTACTTTTTTAGAGAGTACCATTTTTAAAAAGTACTTTTTTATAAAAGGTACTATTTTAAAAGGTAATTTTTTAAAAATATACTTTTTTAAAAGGTACCAATTTTAAAAAGTACTTGTTTTAAAAAGTACTTTTTTATAAAAGGTACTTATTTCAAATGGTACTTATTTTAAAAAGTGTTTTTCCTAAGTTACTTTTTTCAAAAATTACTTTATTCTTAAATGGTAACTTTTTTAAAAGGTACTTTTTGTTTAAAGTTACTTATGTTAAAAGGTACATTTTTTAAAGTACTTTTTTTAAAAGGTACTTACATATTTTAAAATGTAAAAAATAATTAGAAGTAACTTTTTATTAAAGCTATTTTTTTAAGATACTTTATGTAAAAAGTACTTTTTTCGAAGTATTTTTTTAAAACCTACTTTTTTTAAAAGGTACTTTTTTTGAAAAGTTCTTTTTTTAAAAGATACTTTGTTTTAAAGGTGAATTTACTAAGAGGCAATTTTGCTAAAAAATGTGCTTTTTTAAAAAGGTACTTCCTTAAAAAAGTACTTATTTTAAAAGGTACATATTTTTTTAAAAGTTACTTCTTCGAAAAGGTACTGTTTTAAAGACATTTTTTAAAATGTACCTTTTCTTTAGGTACAGCTTTTAAAAGGTACTTTTTTCAACATATACTTTTTTAAAAGTAGGTAATTTTTTAAAAGTTGGTAATTTTTTAAACGGTGATTTTTTTAAAAGTAGATAATTTTTTAAACGGTACATTTTTTAAATGTACTTATTTAAATTTACATTTTGTAAAAGGTAATTTTTTAAATTATTTTCTTAAAAAGTACTTTTTCATAAGGTATTCTTTTAAAATGTACTTTTTTAAAACGTACTTTTTTTAAAAAGGTCTTTCTTTTAAAATGCGCTTTTATTAAATAGTCCTTTTTTGAAAGATAGTTATATTGAAAGGTATTTTTTTAAAGGTACTCTTTAAAATGCACTTTCTTTAAAAGATACTTTTTGTAAAGGTACTTTTTTCAAACGTACTTTTTAAAAGGCACTTTTTGAAAAATGAACTTTTTTTAAATATAATATTTAGTTTTCTTAAAAGGTACTTTGTTCTTAAAATATAACAGGTACTTTTTTTTAAATATAAGAGGTACTCTTCTTGAAAGGTACTTTTTTAATAGCTTCTTGTGTTAAAAGGTATTTTTTAAAAAATTACGTATTGTGAAAGATATTGATTTTGGAATTTTGAAATGATTTGCAAAATTTGTTTGAGATTTGTTTTATTAAACGATGTTTCATTTCAAATGCCTTTGAAAGCAGTTATATGCTACGAACACAACTGGGACGAACGACGAATTTCGTCCACATCGACGAATTCGTCGGTAAGAGTTCGCTGCGTGAATTTGTCGTGTGAAGCACAATAACGACGAATTTACTCAGCGAATTCCTCTCTTATATTTGACAAAGCTGTTTGTTGTGCTTGCAAAGACAGAGAGAGAGAGATAGAGAGAAAATTAGTTTTTCGTTGTTCGTCGGCGTACAAATTAGAAATAAATCTATCTCAGAATTCGTCACGCACGACGAATTTCGTTGTACGGCGGTGTTGTATTCATTTTCATATGCACACATGTGTTTTATCTTTTATGACGAAAGTCCGCACCGAAAAATTCGTCGTTCGTCCCAGTTGTGTTCCTAGCAATAGTCATAAAGTATCTTTAGTTTATTTTTTAATTTTTTCTTTTTGCCGTAACTTGTAATATGCGATGATATTTCTTGGCATTATATTTCTTTATATAGTTTTTTGATCCTTAGACATTGTTTTCCGTTTTGCCATTCTATGTGAAACAAAAGGTAAAAAGATATCCAATTTATCTTGGCCAACAGCAGACAGACAAGAACAATAGAACATCTTAGATGATGATGGGTGATGGCTGCTTGTTTGCTTCATCATCGCACTTCATTGTGTCAACCCATTTTTGGTCGTGCATTTTGATATGAACCATATTTTTAAATTGTTTTTTTTTCTTCTCTTCTATCACATCTACTGAAAGCTTGACAAAGTGTTGAATATTGTTTGAGTGTTACAAAAGTTTATGGCAGATCCTTGTTTTTTTTTTTTTTAAGAAAACATTTTTACTTCATTCTTCTTTTATTTTTCTTTTCCATTGTATAAGAAACATGAATTTTTATTTAATTTATGCACATTTTTCTAGTTTTTATATTTTTTTTTCGAAGTCTGCTTTTTAACAATTGTAAAGTCTTATAACGTTCAGTGCTGTTGTTTGGCCATAAAATATTAATAAAAAAATCGTTTCTTTTTCCGTTTGTTATTTCTTTAGACATTGTGTGCTTAATTTTCTTTTTCCTGTGGTTGTTTTTCCTGAGTTTTCCTGAATTATTCTCTGCTTCACTTATTTATTTACACATATTTTTTTCCTCATGTTTGCAGGAAAACAATAGAAGCGAAAACTTAAACGAAATTACTAGCGCAAGAAAACTTTCAAGTTAAATTTATAATTTTGTTGCATATTTTACGGGGTTGATTCTACATTTATAGCAAATCGTTAAACTTAAGTTTAATAATTTTCGAAAAATTTAAAAATGTTAAACTCTAGTACTGCTGTAACCACCCTCGTTATATTGTTGCTTTTGTTGTCATTTGTAAATGTGTTCTGAATTTCTTTTTTTTCTAACGTTTATGCCCCTAAAATCATGCCATAAATTATTACTTTTTGCTTTTGTTTTTTTTTCTCCCATTTATTTTGTTGCTGCTGCCTTCTGCTCTAAAAGAAAATGTCACTTGTTATTTTTATATGTATATTTCTTTTCTCTTTTTTTCAAATTTGCACATGTAGTTTCTTCTATTACTATTTTGTGAAACCTGTTTTTGTTGGTTTTTTATTCAGCACATCCATACAGTTGCTGAATTATTATGCTTTTTAGGGTTCCGTACACCAAAGGTGAAATGGAACCCTATTGTTTTCGCTACGCTGTCCGTCTGTCCGTCTGTCCGTCCGTCCGTCTGTCCGTCACAGGGTATTTTCTCGAGAACCGTAAGAGCTACGGACCTGAAATTTAGACAGAGTGTGTAGACCCTTGGCCGCTACAACAACAAATACATGAGAGTTGGAAATTAAAGGGTGTGCCAAAACGAGCAACGAAAAATGTTAAAATCCCATGTAATATACATACAATTGTATGTATATGCACTTGAAATTTGTAAAGTTAGTGTATTTTTATACAGACTACAACAATTAACACTAAAATTTAAACAATTTTAATTAGAGGGTGTACCATCAGTTAATGTAATTTTGAAAATGTAATTTTGATAACTTGCTGTATCTTGGAAACCGTAAGAGCAAACTTCCTGAAATTTTCAAAAACGGTAAAACAAAAAAATCTCAAAATTATAAAATCGCCAAACCGAAAAACAATCGTTAAAATCAAAAAAAAAATCGCCAAAAAGAAAAAAAGCACCAAATTAAAAAAAATTTCTAAATCGAAAATAAATCGCGAAAAATCGAAAAAAATCGCTAAAATGAAAAAATCGCCAAAATGAAAAAAAATCGCCTAAATGAAAAAATCGCCAAAATGAAAAAAAAATCGCCAAAAGGAAAAAAATTGCCAAAATGAAAAAAAACGCCAAAATAAAAAAAATCGCAAAAAAAATAACCAAAATGAAAAAAATCGCCAAAATTAAAAAAAATCGCCAAAAAGGGGAAACAAGCGAAGAACAATAAAAAAAATTTTTCAGCTGAAAAAACGTAACAAACACTGTATTAAAAAAAATGCTCAAAGCCCAACGTACGGAACCCTTCGTGCACGATTCAAAGTCGCACTTTACTGAATTTATTATTTAGGCCCTTTGGTTTCCGGCAAATCATTTCCTTTCACAATTCTACCCTGCCATGTGTTGAGGATATTTTATCTTTGCTTTTGAATTGTAAATTTAATGCTTTAAGTCCTTTTTGTTGCTGTTGTTGTTGTTTCTTCGAATAATTTGCAAAGTTGAAATGACAGTAGTATAACAAAGGCATTAGAATGCAAAAGCTATGAAAATATTTTTCATTTGGAACAGTTTGGAATAATTTGCTTAACAAATAAAATCTGTTTTAGGTTCATGCAACTGAAAGACTTTTAGGTTTGACAGTTAAATGCAGGTCAATTAAAAATTTATGGATTCTCTTCCCATAGCTATTCTAAAATGGTTTGGCCTAAGAAAAGAGCAGGTGCTTTAAATATTTTAAGTAATATAATCGTATTAACATAATTATTTTGTAAAATTTGAACATTTATTATATTTATTTCAATATAAATAATTTTTTGAACTATCAACGGGCCTTTAAGGTCATTAAAATTTAAATAAAATTTTACTTTAATTTTTAATGTCATCTGAAGTTTCCTAACTTTTTCAGGGATATACATTACTTTTATATATACTCGTATTTATATTTTTTTCTATTTTATTTTAGCTTTTTTATTATGTTTGATATTATTTTATTTTCTTTAATTTTATTTTATTAACCCCCGACCAAAAAAAAGGGCTGTTATAAGTTTGTAGTGTGTGTCTGTGTATCTATGTATCTGTATCCGCGTCCACGTAAGGACCAAACGGCTGGTTTTTTTTGAAAAGTGACTTGATCAGGAGGGTTCTTAGCTATGTTTGAAGAAACTCGGTCCAGCCGTTTAGAAGATATCACATCATTTCTAGATATATTGGGGGTTTTTACAGTTTGTTAGGTTTTCTTATTTAAATTAATTTAATTTATTTTATTTGCTTTTAATTATTTTTATTGGTATATTATTTTATTTAATTTATAACTTGTCTATTGGCGGAAAAAATTCGCAGTTGGGATTCTTTAAGACAATTATTATAATTAGTGTCTATGCTAGAAGGTTCGTGTATTTGCTTATTCTGTTCCAAACATTATATCCTCCTATCTATTGTATAATTTAGATCAATAAAATAATACCCTCCCTTTATACTTGAAAACTGTACACTTCTAATTTACTATTTTCAATACCCACTGATTCTCAACACATCCTTTTTGTCAATCTTGAGTAAAGCAAATATACATATATATTTTTTTTAGTTTTGCTTTTGCAGCTGTTGAACTTTTAGTCACACGTACATACCTTCCATAAGATTATGTAGTTGTTGTAAAAAAAAAGGAAATAAATATCAACAACGACATCTCACATAATCATCGCCATCATTCTCATGGCAAATTAAGTGAATATAGTCTGCACTTATTACTACAACTTCAAACATGCAAGGAAACAACTTGCAAATTACAACAGAAAAATCTGCATAGAATTTTTCTTTTCTTTTTTTTAATTTCATTTAGCAGCTCTAAACTAAATTTTTCCACACACTTTAGAAAGTATGCAAAACATTTGTATACAACTCAAAAATCTGTCAGACTCAATGGTTAAATGGCTGTTAGCTGTGCAGATTTAGGTTAGAAAGATGTTACTAAAATTTTCCTCAGCCTTTGGGTATGCTTTACTTTCTGTACCAATTGCCTTGTCAGTTCGAAGCTGAGACTTACACACTCGCAGGGATGTGCAGTGATTTGTAAAGTTTTTTTTTGTATTCTCCTAAAACTATGCTATAATTTTTGTTGCTAAGAAAATAACAGGTAGGCAGGTATAGCATGTTTACTAGATTATATCGCATACCATCTTCATATAAGTAAAAGTGTTTTAAATTCCTTTTTCTATTCATTCTTAAGGTTTTGTCTAAATTATACTAATGGTTTGTTGTTTGTTGTCATCATCAGACATTTGTAGCTGTCAGTTAGGGATAACAACAACAACAATAACAGCAGTAGCAAGCACAAAAAGTTCACCATCAACCAACCCATTGCTCGGAGTCATGCCACTTATGCAAGAAGAATTTCTTTTACTAATACAAAACTTTCTTTTGCGAAGTTTAAAACGAAACAATTGTTTTTTTTTCAAAAGTGTCGAATTAAATTCTTGAAAAATATTTACATAAATATATAAATATTTTTTCAGGTAAATATTCAATATTATTCCAAAGTTTCGAAATATGAAATTTTAAAAAAGAGATTCAAGAAAAGCTAAACTCACGTGAATTTCACTTAAAATAAAAAAAAGTTATAAAATCAACTCTGCTATAGAAAAATGGCTGAAATCGGTTAATTTTTCTATAGAAAAAAGGGGACGGAATCCGTTAACTTTTCTATGGACAAAAGGGGACGGAATCCGTTAGCTTTTCTATAGAAAAAAGGGGACGGAATCCGTTATTTTTTCTAAAGCGAAAATGGACGGAATCCGTTAAATTTTCTATAGAGAAAAGTGGTCGGAATCCGTTAACTTTTATATAGAAAAAAGTTCACGGAATCTCTTAACTTTTCTATAGAATAAAGTTGACGGAATCTGTTAACTTTTCTATAAAGAAAAGTGGACGGAATCCGTTAACTTTTCTATAAAGAAAAGTGGACGGAATCCGTTAACTTTTCTATAAAGAAAAGTGGACGGAATCTGTTACTTTTCTATAGAGAAAAGTGGACGGAATCTGTTAACTTTTCTATAGAGAAAAGTGGAGGGAATCTGTTAACTTTTCTATAGAGAAAAGTGGACGGAATCTGTTAACTTTTCTTTAGAGAAAAGTGGACGGAATCTGTTAACTTTTCTTTAGAGAAAAGTGGACGGAATCTGTTAACTTTTCTATAGAGAAAAGTGGACGGAATCCGTTAACGTTTCTATAGAGAAAAGTGGACGGAATCTGTTAACTTTTCTATAGAGAAAAAACTCGTTAACTTCTATATAGAAGAAATTAGACGGAATTGTTTAATTTTTATAAAGAAAAGTATATGCAATTCTTAGTTTTTTCTATAGAAAAAAGGAGCCGGAATCCATAAACTTTTGAATAGAGCAAAGAATCCAAAATCGTATCCTTTAGTGTTTCTTTAAAGACATAGAGAGGAGCTGAGATGCACGAATTATTTTGGGCTGAAAAAGTTCTTGGACTGTGATAAAAAAAGCTGAATTTCAAATGTTATAAAAAAAGAATTTTAAGAAAAGTTAAACTTGAGGCCTTTTTTCGAAAAAAAAATTAAGAATGGACAAACTTTTTCTCAAATACTATTGAGAAAAATAATGAAATTATGTAGAATTCATTTTCTACAGAAAAAAAAAATTATTTTGTATAGAAAAAAATATTCGAACTCTTAACTTTTCGAAAGGCTTAAAATGTTTAAAAAGTTGTTCATTATTTGAATCTGGTATTTATTTCTTTTATTAAATATACAAAATTGTTTAAATTAAAACTAAACTTGCGAGTGTCTATTTGCTTTAATATGCTGCTAATATATTTTTTTTATTTATTTATTTTTATTTTTTGTAAATACATGTGTATATGGAATTTCAATTATTTTCCTGCTAAAATTCATTTGAAATTTTTGTCTTAGAAAATGTGTGCAATGATTGCTTTGTTGTTATTTATTCTTTAAATAATTGATTTCTTGTTTAGAAATGTTCATAATATTGTAGATTTTTC
Organism: Tachina lurida; assembly: GCA_944452675.1. NCBI lineage: Eukaryota > Metazoa > Arthropoda > Insecta > Diptera > Tachinidae > Tachina > Tachina lurida. The sequence continues at coordinate 28,865,419 of OX101752.1, forward strand.
ATAGTTAAACAAAATGATTGATGTAGACTGTTCTCAGTTTATTTTTGTTGTTGCAAAAAAGAAAAAAAATTAAATAAATAAACAAAAATTGAAGTAAAATAATTGGCAAACATTGCATTGTGCAAGATTAAAAATGTAGAAAATGTTTTAAAATTTAAAATTTTGTTTTTTTTATTACTTTTATAATTAAAATTTTGTTTAACTATGTTAAACATTTTTCTGCTTGTTTAGATTGAGGAAGTGGACTTAAAAATTTTTAAACAGGTTTATATAAAAGTTGCAAAGGACCATTAGCATTAAGTTCATATAAGAAGTCCGAAGGACCATGAGCATCTGGTTCTTCTTAGGAGCCTTGTAGGCAAAACATTTAGACGTATCAGTTGTCATTTGGTGTTATCATCTGGCTATGCTAATATGCTTCAAATATTTATTTTTAGAATTAATATTTATTGCCAAAGCTTAGCTGAAGTTAAGGTTCGTTGTTTTGAAAAAGATGAACCAATTTGCTTTTATTTTTTATATTATAATGTTATATATTTTTTCTTGAGTTACTTTCTTAATTATTGCTTAAAACTTAAAACATCATCTTCCATTGCTTAAATTGTAAACGGACGATATAGTGTGGTCCTTCGAGCCACAAAAAAAGTTTTAAATTCACTGTTTTTAACAGCACTTGAGAGCTTCACTACTTCTACATAATATTATAAAACATATTGCATAAATTTATTCCCTTAAGTTTAAATTAAAATCTTTATATAAAAAATACTCCAGCAGAAAGAAATTGAAAAGTGTAGTCTGCAAACAAAAAATATACTTACAGAAATGTTACAGTGCGTTAGTGTGTACGTGCCTGTGCTTCTTGTCTTGTATGTGAAAAATGCCAATCAATAAGTGCGATTAAAGTTACGTATAAAATAAAAATTGAACACACTCAGTCCATGAAAGGACAAGGATGCCTGAGTATAATAAACTTAATAACAATAATTGAACTTAAGCAACAACATTTTGTATAAAAATGTAAACGTAAATGTAAATGTTTATGTGTGTGTGTGTGTGTGTGTGCAACACATACATACAAATACCATCACGCTATGATAGTGATAATCAAGCAATTGATGGAAAAATTGTTGAACTGTGTTGTTACACGATTTAAATGTGGTGGCAAAGTGTTTATTTCTTCTTATGGTTTCGTTTACAATCCATGTGTGTGTGTGTGTAGATGTGCCTTTGGAAAAATAAAAAATTAAAAATAAAATATAAAAATAAAATGTTGCCAGTTATTGTCTTTGTTGTTGTTGTTGGCAGATGGTAAATGTGTCTGCGTGCTGCACTTATTTGTGTAAGGATTTCGATTTTATGATTATGTGACAATGACAACAAAAAGTTGTTTAACAAATAGCAACTCGAATAGTAAATGTAAAAGGAATATATACAAAGAACAACAACACCAACAAGAGCAGCAGCAGCAGCAGGAGCAGGAGCAGCATAATTCAAGTAAATCGTTGCCAGTATCTTCAATACGAACCAGAGCTACAACAACGACAGCGAGAACTATACAATTTAGCAATAATGCCAAAATGAATGGATTTCGCATCAGTGGCTTTCCATCTGCTACTATTAATGGTGGCCTTGCCACTTCTCCCCAGCAAATAGGTTCTTCTACGGCAGCTCAACAGTATCAACAACAACAGCAACATCAACAACACAAGCCCGCCAATAATACAGCTTTAGGAGGAAATACAAATAAATTAAGCCCAATTGTAATGGCAACCAGCAACAATATTGAAGTAACATATGCCAAACCATATCAACTAATGGCATCTGCCTCCACAAACAACATGTCAGCCAAACACAAAGACCCAATGACAACAACAACTCCGAACGGTTGTCCATTAAACTACACGCTGGATGAAGAACTGGACTTGCATATAAAAGAATCGACAATAAACATAACAGGCAATTCGGCCATGAGCATGTTGCAACCCTCGCCGCCTCCCCTTACCACGGCTGTAACGGCAAGTGCCAATACAGCTGCACCCATAGCCTTGAAGGGCAACAATCCATTTCTGAATAGTCCTTCGCCAACGGAGAATGTTAAGACAACAACAGCTTTTAATTTTCAGCAACAGCAAGAAATACCCGAATATGCCGAACCGCAACGTTATCGTTTAAACAAACAAACGCAGCATCAAGCCGCAGCTGGAAATCCTGGCTATGCAGCTGCTGTTTTGGCTACACCAACATCACAGGGAAGTGTTAATGTGCCTACAAAGGAAACAATTATGCAACAGCTCACATCACCCTCGTCCTCAACCTCCTCCTCATGTTCATCGGGATTTGTGGATTATTCTTCGAGCCAACAGCAAATGCAACTGCAACAGCAGCAATTACGTCAACAACAATTGACACTGCAACAACAACAGAGATTATTGCAATTAACTCGTCAACAACAGCAGCTGAGGCAGGCCGTATCCATGGTAAATTCTACTGCCTCCACTCCCTCGTCTTCTTCATGCACATCCGCAGCCGGTCACATTGTTACAACGAAATTCTGCGAAACAACGAACACTAACAATCATAGCAACCTTGATAAGGAGGCCATATATGCCGCCTTATTACAGCAGTACAGGCAAAGTCCCATACAGTCGTCAGTTTCGGCAAATGCTCAAAATAGAACCCTAAAAGCTCAAAACAACAGCTCTTCTTATTGCCCTCCTGTTCCCTTGCACAGGAATTTGCCTAATCAAAACCAACAGCCTTCTAATGGTCCTCTGGTACCCAGAAGATCCCACAGTACCCCAAGGCCCTTAAGCTCAAATCTAAGTAATTTGACAAACAGTAATACGGGCCCGAATCTTTCATTACCAAGTCCTCACAACGCTGTCAGTACACCCAGACCTAGAAGCTTGGAACGTTTTAATAATTTGCCAGCTCCTAATGCTAAGCCCACTGTCTCGGTATCACCGTATCAGCCTCCACCTATACCTGTGCGAAGATTTGTCCCCGGTAGCCAACCAAAGCGCAATGTGGGCAGTCCCCAACCTTTGGAAACGACCACGAGCAAGTTTCAAGGCAAGAAGAGCACCAGTATAGACAACATAAGGCAACATGCTATGAAGCCGGTGGAAACGGCACTCAATACCGGAACCATGAGACATTCCGTAACCTTTCATGGCCGCCCGGTGGAACATCAAAACCTCGAAAACGGTTTTAGTGTGGAAGACTTAAAGTCGAATTGTAATCAATCACTTGCTGGCAATTGGCAAAAAACTGAGCGTCCCATGTCTTATGCTTTTGGCGGTGCTGGTCCTGATCAGGCCTACTTGGAAAATCAGTTAAGAGCCTATTCGGAACAACTAAGAACTATAACAGAAAGTGTGCGCAAGTACTCGGAGCAAGCTAAGCTTCTGTCCGAGCTAAAACGCCAACAGCACATGGCCAAACAGCAACAATTCGGCAGCACTGCCAGTGTGAACAACTCTCAAGCCAATTTGGAGCCAACGGCCGGCGGCCAGCAAATTTCCATGTCCAAGTCTACAGGGAACTTTTCTTCCAGCATGATTTCCCAAGAAATCGTTAGCAAATCCCTGGCTTCCCTTAACAATCAAACAGCGGAGACACAATCGCCCTCTACGCAGCTTAAAATGTTTTTGGACAACATAAGAAGCTCCATGAGAACGGAGTACAAGCAAAATATACCCGAAGAGGTTTTAAAACCCATCAAGGAACCCAAACCGAACTTAAGTGCACAAAAAGTTGTACAGACTGCTACCATGAAAAGAAACTCCTTACACGAGGCAGTAGATAAAAAGAGCTCTCCCATCAAACAGGTGGTGCAAAAACCTCAGGAGACTACGGACACGCTACCCACACCGTCGGACCAACTCAGATTGTTCTTGGATGCCATACGTGCGAATAAAATACCCGAAAACGATGAGAAGCCAAAGATAGTTAATTCGCAAACCCTGGACTCTTTTATAACCAAGCCCTTGCAAATGCCCGATGTAACATCCGGCACTCCCGGCAACAATGCACCACCTACACGAAGAAGACCGAAATCCACTATTTCAACCACTTCAGTCACATCAGCGGCTTCTTCAACCACCCAAGTGGCCGCCACAACAGCTTCTTCAACCAAACTAGAACACTCCCTAACCACCTCCGAAAGTTTCCACCTAATCTCCGACAATCTGCGCCTAATGAGTGAGGACCTGAAGGCTTTGAGCCCCAGCAAAGTGGTGGTCAACTCTCACAGCTCGGGCAGTCTCAAGACCTTGGCCGTTCCTTCCGAACTGCGTGTGCACAATGCCACTTCTCCCTTAGCAACTTCACCCACCATACGCCACAATTTTCCCACTTCCACTAGCAACAGCTCCATTTGCAGTCTTGCCAATTCGGTCAATACCACGAATAATACATCTGCCTCTTCCACACCCTCTACGGCACCGCTCATGACCGATTTCAATGAAATCTTGGATAGTTTTCAGCAAATGGCTGATAAATATAAATCAAAAGGTTCCTATGACTATTTGCGCAAATGTTCCGAGGCATTGCGTCAACATTCCCAACATCTAAAGCGTATGCAACAGCAGCAGCAACAACAGCACCAGCAGCTGTCTAGCATTAGCAACAATGGTTTTCATAATAACAATCTAAACGAGGATATTTATGCGTGTGCAACAACTCCGGGCAGCATACGAGAGGCTGTACAAAATTTGCTTATGCAACCACGCAACGGTTTTCAAATACTCGACGATAGAATGCGTCTGTTTATCGACATCATCGATAGTCAGGATAAATTGAGTCAGGTAAGTTGTAGCCTTAGTTATGTATGTGTATTAAGTGTGTGAGTGTGTGTGTGTGTGTGTTTTGTAGTGCATTGTTTAACTAGTTGTTATTGCTTTTATCCTAATTATTGTTAGTTGTGCAATGAGAGTTTTGCCAATTGTATTTGTATTCGTTAAGTTGGAGTGCACTTTCAGAAATCGTTGCTGTAATTAATGACTAGCAATTAAGATTATTATGCGCAAACATGTGTAGGTGTATTTATATAATAAACGGTATGATTTATAATTTATAGAACCAAAACAAATTAAGGTTGTAACGCGTGATGCTGGCAAAATCGAGGCAACAAAAGATATGTTTATGTGACGTAGACTTAGGCCGAACTCATTTAGTGGGTTGTTTTTTAAACACATATTAATTACCATGGGTTTGATCAACGGTTTGTGCCAAAAATGATGGACTGAATAAACTCGACACAAGTCGTATGGGCCGCCGATTAGAGAGTTTAATAGACTTGGGTCGAACCTGTTCAGTTGCTCGTTTTAGACACAAACCTTTGATCAAACCCATGTAATTTAAATGGGGTTTAGTCTTGTATCGAACTCTTTCAGTAGCCCGTTGAAGACAAAAATAGAGCTGGCTCCAACTCGTTCGAACTCGTTCAGATACAAACTAGACTTGGGTCGAACTCGTTCACTAGACTTGGGTCGAACTCGTTCACTAGACTTGGGTCGAACTCGTTCACTAGTTCATTTTTGCCACAAACCAATGATCAAACCCATTTAAATTACATAGGTTTGATCATTGGTTTGTGGCAAAAATGAACTAGTGAACGAGTTCGACCCAAGTCTAATACAAACCTTTGATCAAATTTATTTATATATTTTTTTTAACACACTACACAACCCGCGAAGCGATTAGCTTGAATGCCGAAAACGTCCAGGGTCTATGGCGGGAATCGAACCCACGACCTCTGGTAGCATCGCTACCACTCAGCCACAGGGACACCCAACAGCAGTACCCAAATTGCATGTGGTTGATCAACAGCTTATGTCTGAAACGACCAACTGAATGAGTTTGAATGAGTCGGACACTGCTCTGGACACAAGCTTGTGATCAAACCATAGGTTTGTGTCTAGAATTGGATGCAACTAGAAATCGTTCACTATTTCGTTTATAACACAAATCTAGGTTAGGTTAGGTTAGGTAGGGGTGGCAGTCAGAAAGCCGGACTCACTAAGACCGTTTTGGTCCATTGTGATAAAACGGAGACTCTGCTTATGCGGAGTCTCCACCGTCGAAGCATCCAGAGCTCAGTAGACTTGGGTCGAACTCGTTCACTAGTTCATTTTTGCCACAAACCAATGATCAAACCCATGTAATTTAAATGTGTTTGATCATTGGTTTGTGGCAAAAATGAACTACTGAACGAGTTCGACCCAAGTCTAGAGCTCAGTATAAAGCTACTGATACGTTGAAGTTCAACACTAGCAACGTCAGAAAGTTCCCTGAATTCAAGAGCGCCCATTGTGGCCATTCTCTTTCCTGCAAGTCCAGGACAGTGACAAAGAAAATGTTCTATGCTTTCCTCTTCATCGATATCTTGGCAGCTACGGCAAAAGTCGTTGTGTTCAACCCTTAGCCTTTGTGCATGCCTACCTATGAGATAGTGTCCGGTTAATACGGATACTAGAATCGAGATTTGTTTCCTATTCTTCGAAATTAGGTAATCCGTACCTTTTCTATTTAGATGAGTCCATAACTGGCTTGTGATCACGCAATCATTTCTAGTGACCCACCTTCTATTTGTTTCGTCCTTTGTCTTGCGCCTAAGTCTGAGTTTGCAAGAGAGTAGGGGTAGACCTACACATTCCAGATCCGGTGGAACCTGTAAGGTTGTCCCAATTCTAGCAAGCTCGTCAGCCCTAGAGTTCCCCTGGAAGCCTCTATGCCCCGGGATCCAGATGATCCTAATATCAAACTGCTCTGCCATCTCATTTAGAGATGATCGGCAGTCGAGGGCTGTTGTTGTCCTTAGAAGCGGGGATTCGAGGGCCATAATAGCTGCTCGACTATCGGTGTAAATATTAATCAAAGTCGTTGAAGTGACATTCGCTCTCAACCAATTCGCAACTTCTCTTATAGCAAGGATCTCTGATCTATGATCAAACCCATTTTATTTCGATGTGTTTGATCTATGATTAGATTAGGTTTGTGTCTAGATAAGGGTCAAACTCGTTCGAACTCGTTCAGCTTAAATTACATGGGTTTGATAATTGGTTTGTGGCAAAAATGAACTAGTGAACGAGTTCGACCCAAGTCTAGTTCAGCTGATCATTTTAGACACAACGTTCGATCGAATGGTTTGTTCATACAATTCTGTTAAAAATTAACTGGTGAACGAGTTCGATCCAAGTCTAGCACAAACGGACGTTTGACGTTCTTTTTGAACTAGTTTGAGAGCGTTTGAATCAAAAGTTGTTTCAAACTCATTTAATTTACATTGATGCTTTTGACCGGAGTTGTGTGAAACTGAACGAACTAATTTAAAAGGAACTGTTGGACACAAGTCGTATCTTGAACAGAAAATTTATATGAAAATCAGTTGTGTTTTTAAGTGATTTTCATACACATTTTTTTAACGTATCGACTGCTTGGCTTGCGGAAACATGTTGTTAGTCTGAACTCATTGCAAAAGAGGGTTGACTTTTCCCTTTATTTTGCTTATTGTTGCTGTGATTCGGTATGAGAAAGGATAGAGTTACATCCGTATACATTTTAAGAAAACTTGCCCAGGAAAATTTTAAACCTCTAATTTCTCTTCACACTGGCCTCTTTTGCCCCTTTGAATAACGGGACAATGATGGAGACAATTTATATTAAGGGTTAACCTATTTACAAACATGGAACTCTGCACCGTGTTACTTTGACAAAAGGTGTCAAAAAAGCATTCGAAAACAGTTTAATGGTTAAAAGCATTCCACAAAATTTGACGCCATTAAATTTTACTATAAGTCTTTGAATAAATGGTAGTTGGAAATTCTAATGCCATAATCTCAAACTGAAAAACATGATCGAATCAGCTCTTTACCGAAAGCGTCTATTAGACCTCTGGACTTGGCTGACAAGATGGTGCCATATGTCACACACCACGTGACATAATGGACCAATTGAGAGGCGCGTTCGGTGAATAGTTTATTTAACGTTTGTGGCCGGTCAGTTAGCTATTTAACGCCTTTAGCCTATTTTTTAATAGGGATAAGTTAAGGCTCATGTCTATAGGAACAAGACCGCAATGGTTCACGCATTGGAAGACAATATTGAAGAATTTATTTGTGAAATACTGGGCGATATGATGGATAAATTATGCCAAAACTTTACCCAACTTATGAACAATTTCAGACATATCCGCGGTCAACATTTACATGAACTCATCTTTAAAGATTGAATTATAAAGATCGTTCTACGGACTCCAATAAAGATTTCATGCATTTCTCTAAATTGTAGGGGGGTTTTTTGTTTTTTTTTAAATCAAATCCGAAAGTTCTTAAAAAAATCACCCTTTATAAGTCAAAACTTTAAATACATTTAAGGGTTAATTTCGTGCTGGCATTTTAGGGAGCTGAAGTGTTCAGTGTTGTTATCCAAAACTTACGAGAAACATTGTAATTTGGGGAACATTGTAGTACTGTTGTAAAAATGGAGCAGACTATCATCCCCTTAAACAAGTTCCGTAAACGAAGTAAACGTTCCGCGTTAAAACCCCAGTAATTTCAGTTGGTTGTACTTAATTAATTTTTTTTAAACATGATAAAATCAATAGCCCTTTTTTGTGGCTTATTTTGAAACATCAATTTTAGTAATTAATTTAATTGCAGATAAAACAAACCACAAATATTAAAATTTTTATTGCTAAACGCTTTTCACTTACATTTAAGTGTTGACACGCTGTAACCATACCACAAATCACTCTCTAGCTGCGTTACACGATGATTGACAACAGCTGACAGACAGACCGACAGACGGACAAACACTTGTTATTTTGTTATCTTTTCCCAGCACTTGAACAAACACCTCTTTGGCATTTTGTAGGTGTTTTGGAAAAGGCGTTTGTGAAATTAATTCAAGTGTATTTAATTTGCTTAAATACCTGCAGATAAATTTACATTCTCAAGTGATTTCTCTAGGTAGTTAATTTTATTTGCACCCCTTTGAAAAATCTTAAAAGGAAAAGACAACGTTCGTATTAGATGAGGATGAGGAGTATTGTAGAAGCAGCAGGTTGGTTTTTCATAAAATTAATGACGAAAATTTGTACATTTGATTGAAGCCTGTAATTGAATGTAATGAAAAATTATGTTTAAGGGTTAAACACAACAACATAACAGGGCAATTAAAATTGGAATTTTGAAAATCATTAATAAGGTTAATCTGATACTGTCACAGCTGAAACCCGGTATATCTCGCCTACTGCGCAAATTGTGTTTATTTATAGGTTATTTATTTAGTTGAACTGGTTCACACCATACAAAATTACTCCCATCTCTGGCCTGCTAAGTAAACAAATTTGAAGTTTTAAAATCGTTTAGCAATCGAAGGAGTTCAGATGTAATAAAAAAAATATACATACAACGGAGTTGATGGTTAAACTCCTTACTTTCTCGTTGATTAGAAAATCCAAATAATAGAAAATTGTCTTCAATTGTAAACCCATTTCAAATATCAAGCAACTGTTTCTGCTACTGATAACTGATATTTATTTCCTTTCTTTAATTTCCTGAAAGTGTAGAACATTTCTTAACTTTCGGTAGGCGGCAAGAGAAGAAACCACATCAACATTTATAAGTACGAACAACAACAAAAAGAACAGAACGAATTGTAATACGAACTACTCGGAATTATTACTGCCCCTTTTTCAACCTAACCTAACCTAACCTAATACGAACTACTGACGTTATCAAAAGCTATATTGAGATACTACTGACTGTTCTTCTTCTTCTTAAAGCTTTCTGTTATGTATAAAAAGGGCAATGCGTCTGCTAAACAGTCAGTAGTGTGTAAACAAAAAAGTTAACATCATGGTATTCCAGCACAGAATAATTTAATATTGTGTGTTTGAAAGCTGTAAATATCAGTGTTGATTAAATAAAGTCGTCTAATTTGATAAGAATTGTACAAAAAATTAAATCTACAAAAAATTAAAAAAAAAGGGAAAACGTAACAATATGGGTTCTTGAGGCCAAGAACGAATCAAGTTCTAAAGCGAAGCGTATTCTAGTGCGAACGTTCTGCACCGATCTAAACAAATGGTAGTCGGGCGGAGCAAGATCGTGATTATAAGGCGGCTGAAGCAAAACTTCCCAGATTTTTTAAATAGTTGTTTTAACTAGCCGACCATTGTTATGATGGAATATTACGAATTCATGTCTGGCAGCATATTGAAAAAGTTTTTGTTTAAATACTCGCTTTAAAGGAATCAGGTGTACTCGGTGCAGGTCCCCTGTCATCGTTTGGCGTGATTTCAGTCGGTCATAATAAATGACAGCCTGCTGGTGCCAGCACATACGAAGCACTACCTTGGCATCATGTGTATCAGCCTTTGGCGTTGGTTCCCCTGGTTGGCTGGTCTTAAAATACGATTTTTTTTGCACTTGGGTTTGTCGTAATGCTTTGATACAAAACTGACTTCTTTTAATGGCCTTTAAGAAGCATTTCGTTCATTCGAAATCGTGTTTCTCAGCTTCAGCAAGTTTGATACCCATTTTTCTCGCTTTTAGATGAATCTTGCTGCTTGCAAATATTTTGAAATCACTGCTCGAGTCACTTGCAATGATTTCGCGAGTTTTTTTTTGGGCTTAACAACAATCTTCATGGAGTATGGTGATTAATGCTTTCAACTAATCATCTTCGAAGTTTTTTGCTTGGCCGGGACGGTCTTTGTTTTCGGAAGAAAAGTAAGACCTGGGGGTCTACTCTGTAATTCGAAACGATAGGAAATGCTTTCGAATTTGTATGCTTATAACACGTAAATTCGAAAGCATTTCCTTTCGTTTCGAATTACAGAGTAGACCCCCTGTTAATACTTGGAGGAGACTAGTTGAAGGGCGTACATGGCGTGAAATCGAAACTTTAGCATTAGATAAACCAAATTTTAACTTGGTTGTTGAGGCCCCCCTATCTTCCACCTAGGAACAATGGGAATTAAATAATAATAAATAATAATCTTCCAGTACTGTTAAATCAAAATGAAGAATCATGTTGAATCAAAGTTATTTCAAGTTGAAACAACATGAATGATATGTACTGAAATATAAATAATACCAAGAACAACTCACACAGCTGAGCATAACAGTGAATTGTTGCTATGAACAACCAAGCAAATGAACACCAACACATTTAAACAACATATTATTTATTCCTAATAAATTTAATATGATTTCCAATCAAAATGTTTGCATGGTGATTACGCATTGGTATTTTTTTGTTTGTGCACACTAATGCATATCAAAGAAATATGTGATGTTGTTATTTACGACTTTATGGGTGACTGGGCTCGAACCCAGTACTTCAGCCTCTAGGCCAGCCTGTCTTATATACATATTTGCCCCTGTTAATTTTATGTCTCTAAAGAAGGCATCCTTCCTCAAAATACCAAATATGGGAATTGTGGTTAATAATACGTATTGTGCCATAAGCGCCAAAGAAGCTTAAGCGACATAATTTTCGAGGTTTATTTCTTTTGACAAAAATCAATTATTCATGATTGTAGGTAATCGATTTTGGTTAAAAACGTAGTACAAAAAATAAATAAATAAAAATATGTCGCTTAAGATTTTTTGGCGGTCATGGCTCGGTATAATTTTTATGTAAAAACACACTTTGTAACTTTTTTTGAACAACACCGCATTTCAATCGATATCTTGCGTATGGCAGCAGGAGTGTATATGTATGTGTATATGTGTATATATGTGTATAACTGGGTTCGTATGCTTTTTGATTTTAAACAATTTCCTTCATCAGTTTTAATCATTTACCTCTCTACCTCTACCTGTCCCATTCATTGGCTTCAAACATTTATTGGCTGTCGTAATCTCATTCCAACCTCATTTATTTTGTTAAGGTAAAAGTGTTAGAAAATACTTGTTGGTATATGTAATATTAATCCTTTGAAATGTAGCCATTTAGGGAAATTGGTTTCTCTAGATGATTAAATTATATTAGAAATACAAATTTCCATACTCTTACTCTGGCAATAACTATTACAAGTCTTAGGTGGAAAGTATAAAATTTTTCGTTATCTGTTCACTTACACATATGCTTAGATAAAGTATTTGAGTTTTTAGGTGTTTAATTATTAATATTGTTTTTTTTAATATTCCCCACTTCTATCAAATACTGGCTGTTTGCCATCCATCTGTTGGTTGGCTTAAAAAGGATTTCATTTTGGTTTATTTGCCAAGTGTTTTAGCTTGTTAGTTATCATTAGTACAGGCTTTAGTTATTAGAGCGGTAAATTAATTAAAATACACATGTAAAATTAGTAGAAATTTTTTTGGAAAATATTCGAATATTTATTATTTTATATGGTAATTATTATTATTTTTTTAATGTCATAAATGTATAAATGGGTTAATGGCCAAATCGCAATTAGTTAAACACAAACCAACTGCTTCACGATAACACCGAAAAATATGAAATAAGAGAGAGAGAGAGAGAGTGAGTGAGAGAGAGAGAGAGAGAGAGAGAGAGAGAGAGGAAGAGCAACAGTAAAAGAGAATAACCCAGAAAAGTTCTATAAATAAATTATCCAACAAAACGGTTTTAACTAAATCAACAACTATTCTTTACAGTAAAAGTAACTAGCCAAATTTATAAGATTAAGCTTCGTTACCTTTTGCAAATAACTTTTTCTACAGTAAAACTAACAACTGAATTTGGTTAAATTAACCTTTTTGTATTAGTATGGCTTTATTTATTTTTTTAACTGTTAAATTTGCCAAGAAAATAGTTATTTCAGCTACTTTGCAGTATAAGTTTATCAAATCAGTAAAACGTAAAAATAACAACTAAAATTGGTTAGGTTAACCTTTTTCTTTAACTAATACGAATTTATTGATTTTTAACTGTATATATCTGTTAAATCTACCAAGGAAATAGTAAATTTCCAATATTTTGCAGTAAACATTTAATAAATCAGTAAGCAGTAAAATTAACAACTGGAATTGGTTAGATTAGTCTGCTTTAACTAGTATGGACCTATTTATTTTTAACTGTATAAATATGTTAAATTTACCAAGAAAATAGTTAATTTCAGTTACTTTGCAGTATAAGCTTAACAAATCAGTAAACAGTAAAAATAACAACTAAAATTGGTTAGATTCATCTTTTTCTTTAACTTATACGAATTTATTTAGTTTTTAACTGTATATATCTGTTAAATTTACCAAGGAAATAGTAAATTTCCAATATTTTGCAGTAAAAACTTAGTAAATCAGTAAACAGCAAAATGAACAACTGGAATTGGTTAGATTAACCTTTTTATACTAGCATGGATTTATTTATTTTTTAACTTTATAAATCTATTAAATTTACAAAGAAAATAGTTAATTTCAGCTACTTTGCAGTATAAGTTTATCAAATCAGTAAAACGTAAAAATAACAACTAAAATTGATTAGGTTAACCTCTTTCTTTAACTAATACGAATTTATTTATTTTTTAACTGCATATATCTGTTAAATTTACCAAGGAAATAGTAAATTTCCAATATTTTGCAGTAAAAACTTAATAAATCAGTAAGCAGTAAAATTAACAACTGGAATTGGTTAGATTAACCTTTTTGTACTAGCATGGATTTATTTATTTTTTTAACTACATATATTTGTTAAATTTACCAAGAAAATAGTTAATTTCAGCTACTTTGCAGTATAAGCTTAACAAATCAATAAACAGTAAAACTAACAACTGAAATTGTTTAAATTAACATTTTTTTACTAATATGGATTTATTTATTATTTTAACTGTATATATGTATTAAATTTACCAAGAAAAATAGTAAATTTCAGATATCTTGCAGTAAAAACTTTAAGAAATCAGTAAATAGTAAAACTAGCAACTGAAATTGGTTAAGTTAACATTTTTCTTTAACTGATATGAATTTCTTTATTTTTTAACTGTATATATCTGTTAAATTGACTAAGAAAATAGTTAATTTAGCTACTTTCCAGTATAAGTTTAACAAATCAATAAACAGTAAAACTAACAACTGAAATTGCTTAAATTTACCTTTTTTTACTAACATGGATTTATTTATTATTTTAACTGTATATATGTGTTAAATTTACCAGGAAAAATAGTAAATTTTTTTTACTAGTATTGATTTCTTTGTTTTTAAAAAGCAGATATCTTGCAGTAAAAACTGTAACAAATTAGTAAATAGTAAAACTAACATGAAATTGGTTAGATAAAATGTTTACCAATATGGATTTATTTATTTTTTAATTTACCAAGAAAATAGTAAATTTTAGCTATTTGACAGTTAAAACTTAACATATCAGTAAACAGTAAAACTAGCAACTGAAATTGGTTAGATTAGCCTGTTGTTAGTAATATGATATTTTAACTGTATATATCTGTTAAATTTACCAAGAAAATAGTAAATTTCAGATATTTCACAGTAAAAGCTTAACAAATCAGGTAATAACTGGAAATAATAAAACTGGTAGTTCAAAAATGTAATAAGAGGGGGACCCTTACCCACGTGGTGACCCTTACACAACCGGGCATCTTTACTCACCTAATTCGATTACGTTAAATTCAGTTTTGCTATATATTTTTTTTAAGTTTAAAAATAACTAAGATTAAAAACTTGGCTAAAAGTTCCTAAATTCCCACTTTTCTACAATTTATTAATTTTTAATTCGATTACATGAACGTATTATGGATGGACATGCGTCCTAAAGAAATTGTTGGCAAAAAAAAATTTTATTTATGGGAAGAAAAAAATTTTTTTTTAACTTTTATTTTTTATTATTTTCAAAAAGTTTCCTTAGGACGCATGTTCATCCGTACATGTTTCTTCAATTGATATCTAGCGATATAAAGGTCAATAAATATATGGTAAAAACTGGGAAAAATTGCGATTTTTAGGTACTTTTAACCAAGTTTTCAATCTTAATTATTTGTCTAAACAAGAGCTAGCCTAAATAAATCTTGAGCATCATTGGATTCACCGTACTTTAATAGAGTTCCCCGGCTTGTTACAAAAAATAAGTCGCCGATTCGAGCGCAGTGTAATTAACAGTTACTTAATTGATTGTTAAAAAAAATCGGCTTGAAATTCTCGCTAGTCTTACATGATAATTCTTAACATTGAAACTTGGTTATTTCAACCAAAAAAATTATTATTTTGCAACAACAATTTTACAATTATTAACAAAAAAAGTAGTTTTCTTATCTAAATGGCAATAAAAAACTTTTATAAAAACAAAAAATAACCAATCTCAATTGGTTAGATTAACCAGACAAACTTTGTTAAATTTAAGCTCCCACATCAATTTGCATTAACTGTAAACTTGAGAGCACACTTTTAATTTTTATTTCAATAGCAACAAATTCCAACAACAGTTGAACCTTGGCGGTAAATATAATTTCTGAAAATAAATATTTAAAGCATTTAAAGCCAATGCTTTTATCAATATGAAACATCAATATAAATTTTCCATATATATGCTCTAAAATCTCCTCATTAAACAAATATTTCAAATAATTTTTTTCCATTAAACAAAACGGAAATAGTAACAAGTTTTATTATTTTTTAATTTATAATTTATATTTACAGTAAATTACAGCAAATAGATTCTGTTTGTTGAGTATGGGCTGGCGTAGAAGTGCAAGGATATTTGAACGAATCATTTAGCAATTCATTGCCCCAATTTATTCTCGTTCACTCATCCAGTGTTCGCTCAAAACAGTGTAACCCAATTGTATAACAAATAAATCGGATTTTTAGTAAAAAGTAAAACTATCAATATCCAAAAATCCCCCCGCCCCCAACTCACAACCTTTAGACTTGCTTGTTGGCTGTCCTCTCTCTCTCTCTCTGGACAGTTTTAATTTTGCAAATACCAGCAGATATTTCGTAACATTATTTCTACACAATTGCTTATTTTCCTAATGCTGATTTGAGTTTCATCTCCAGAAAACAAAAAAAACATATCCATGAAACGAACTCTTTATTAATGGTCACATCATAAATCATGATTAGCTTTCGTCTATGTACATGCAACAAACCCAAAAAGGTTTGTTTGCTTGTGCATTTTGCCAAAAATTCAAAATTCAAACTGTAACACTCTGTCATTGTCATTGTCATTGTGATTGTCTCAAAATAACTCGCAATATGATGAAAGTACTCTTGTTATTGTGTTTCTTTTTGTGAGTGTCATCACTCTTCATAAAATTCATGAAAATATTGAAGTACTGCATTTGAGGCTGATGCCATGATGATGCCATCACTCAGTTTGTTTGGGCTGCAGGCTGTAGGAATTGACATGATATGAAAGGAAATGGTAAAATAAGACTGGCTTTTCGAGAGTTACTTTTTATAACAGTGACTTATAGAAACCAGTTTTTCAAAAAAGTACCTCTTAAAAATTAACCTTGTATCTTGTAAAAATATTTTAACAAAAAGTACCTTAGAAAAAAAAACACCTTGTTTTAAAAGATTTTGGTTCTTTTCATTACCTTTAAAAAAATACATTTTACCAAAAGTATTATTTTGAAAAAGTACTTTCTACAAAAAATACCTTTTTTAAAAAGTACTTTTTATAAAAAGTACTTTTTATAAAAAGTATTTTTTGCAAAAAGTACCTTTTACAAAAAGAACTTTTTAAGAAAAGTACCTATTACAAGGTGTACCTTAAACAACAAGTACCTTTTACACAAAGTACATTTAAGAAAATCTACCTTTTACAAAAAGTACCTTTACAAAAATTACCTTTTAGAAAAAGTACCTTTTACGAAAAGTACCTTTTACAAAAAGTATCTTTTACAAAAAGTACCCTTTACAAAATGTTCCTTTTAAAAAAGTTACCTTTTACAAAAAGTATCTTTTGCAAAATGTATCTTGTGCAAAAAGTACCTTTTATACAAAAAGCATCTTTTACAAAAAGTATCTTTTACAAAAAGTACCTTTTACAAAAAGTACCTTTTACAAAAAGTACCTTTTATAAAAAGTAAATTTTAACAAAAAGTAACTTTAACAAAAAGTACTTTTAACAAAAAGTTCCTTTTACAAAAAGTTCATTTCACAAAACGTACCTTTTACAAAAAGTACCTTTATAAAAAGTACCTTTTAAAAAGTAGCTTCTAACAAAGTAGCTTTTACAAAACGTAGATTTTGAGAAAAGTACTTTTTACAAAAAGTACCTTTAACAAAAAGTTTGTTTGACTAAATGTACCCTTTAGCAACACTTTGAATAAAAGTACCTTTCAAAAATATACTCAAAAAAAGTAGCTCTTAAAAAAATACCTTTCAGAAAAGTACCTTTAAAAAGCTATATTTTCATAAAGGACGTTTTAAAATAAGTACTTTTTGTAAAAAGTACTTTCAGTAAAAATTACTATTCGAAAAAAGTACCTTACGAAAAAAATTATTTTTGAAAAAAGTACTTATTTAAAAAAGTACCTTTCGAAAAAAGTACTTTTTGAAAAAAGTGTTTTTCATTACCTTTAAAAAAATACATTTTACCAAAAGTATTATTTTGAAAAAGTACCTTTTACAAAAAATACCTTTTTTAAAAAGTACTTTTTATAAAAAAGTGTTTTTCAAAAAAGTACCTCTTGAAAGATGTGCATTTTAACAGAAATATTCATAAAAATTATCTTAAAAAGTAAATTTTATACATATTTACATATGGGTATTTCTCCGAGAAAATCCTCTTTTCTGTCGCGTGCGACAGCAAGCAATTAACCGTGTGTTTCTAAACAACGCGACTCGATTTTTCTTAAAATTTTACCTAACGTAGAGCTGCTGACGGCCCACACAAATATACAAAGAAGTAAAAAAAAAGTTTAATTTTCTTTCAAAAACAAGCATATTTGCTTGGTGTCGCACGCTACAAAAATGTTACATTCCTGTGGAAATGCCCATATGCGCTTTTAAAACCGGGGCCCTAAGAAATTTTCTTTAAAAATTATTGCAGCAAATTTAAAAAAGTAGCTTTAAAAAAACGTATTTGAAAAACCATTGCAACAGCTTATTGATTAATATTCGCTTCAGTTGATTAATTTGCTTGATGCTCTATTTTTCTTTCTATTTGTCTGGAGGCATCTTTATCATTCTGCTTTTTGATTAATTTTACTGTTTTTTAAGTTTTTCGAAGTATGTATTCATGTACGTACATATGTAAGAGCTCAAGGACTTTAATATTTCTACCTTTATCGTTGCTTTTGTATGTTTTTTATTTTCTCCATAAATTTCGTTTTTCCAACTGATGTTTAGAAAATGTTTGCTTTTGGTTTTCAGCAAAGCAAACAAAATATGCAAAATATTTTTTTTTTTGGTTTTTGCAAGTAATTTTATCTTTTGAGCTGTGATAAATTACTGAGAATTTGTTTACGGTTGCATGTTAATATTTTGTGGTAATTTGGTTTAATTTTTTCTACAGCTTCATTTCTCCCAACCAACTACATAATGAGTCTGCTGCCTTCAAATAATTACAAAAATTTGTCAAGTATTTTGAAAATTACAAGCAGGAGTTTTGGGTTATGCAAAGGATTTTTAAAATGATTTTGAAGCCTTTGGGGAAAAAAGTGTTGCAATTTTACAATTATGCATACATGTATTTGCATACATTCTGTAAATACACACATTTATAAATATTTCTTTGAAAGATCCTTCATAATTAAGTGAAAATAATTTTAACATAAAATCTAGATCTTCTTTGTAAGAAATTAAATTCCTGTCTTTTTTTATAATAAGTCTTCTATAATTTTTTAACTGTCAGCTAAGGTTTAATTGCATAAAAATATTTTTTTTTAAATTTATGTATATATTTCTATAATGAATTTCCCTTTTATTCCTTTTTTAGGTACGTCTAATTGTAGCGATTAAATTTCAACTTATTCAGGTAATTTTTAACAGTTTTTGACTTAAGTGGACTTATCACTTTAAGAAATATATAAAAATTTTAAAAAGTGTGTGCATTATAAAAAAAATACTTTACAAAATGTATTTTTTGAAAAAAAGTATCATTTCAAAAGAGTATCATTTAAAAAAGGGACTTTACAAAAAAGTAACTTCAAAAAAGTAACTTATCAATAAAGTACCTTTTCACAAAAGTATGTAAAGTGAAAAAAGTGAAGTTTCAAAAAAATACTGTTTTTACAAAAGTACATTTTCAAAAAAGTACTTTTTCCAACAAAGCACATTTTCAAAAAAGTACTTTTTGGAAAAACACATTTCAAAAAAGTATTTTTTCCAACAAGGCACATTTTCAAAAAAGTATTTTTTAAAAAAAGCTCATTTCAAAAAAGTACTTTTTCAAAAAAGTATCTTTTAAAACCCTATCTTTAAAAAAAGTACCTTGTCATAAAAGCATATTTTCAAAAAAGTTCCTTTTGAAAAACGTACCTTATTAAAAAAAGGATATTTTCAAAAAAGTAAAATTTCAGAAAAGCAACTTTAAAAAAACGATTCTTTAAAAAAACCATTTATTTAACAAACTATCTTTTTCAAAAAAGTGCCTGTTCAAAAAGTATCTTTTCAAAAAAGTACATATTCAAAAAAGTACCTTCTCAGAAAAGCAACTTTTAAAAAAGGTATCTTTTAAAAAGTATCTTTTAATAAAATTACCGTTTCCAAAAAGTACGTTTTAAAAAAGGTAGCTTTTCAAAAAAGTACCTTCTCAAAAAACTACCTTTTAAAAAAGTTACTTTTCAAAAAAGTTTCTTTCAAAAAAAGTACCTTTTAAAAAAGTTTCTTTCAAAATAAGTACCTTTTCAAAAAAAGTACCTTTTCATAAAAGAATATTTAAAAAAAAATTCCTTTCAAAAACGTACATTTAAAAAAAAAAACATCTTTCCTAAAAAGTAAAGTAGTAAAGAGAAGTAATTTAAAAAAATACAGTTTCACAAAAGTACTTTTTCAAAAAAGTATATTTTAAAATACGTACCTTTTCAAAAAAGTGTCTATTAAAAAGAGTACCTTTTCAAAAAAATTCCTTTACAAAGAAGTACTTTTAATAAAAGTATGTGTTGAAAAAAGTATATTTGCAAAAAAGTACCTTTAAAAAGGTACCGTTTCAAAAAAGGTACTTTTTAAAAAAAGTACTGTTTCAAATATATACCTTTTTACAACGTACTTTCTTAAAAAGTATCTTTTCAAAATGTACTTTTTCAAGAAACTACTTTTTTAAAACTTTTTTAAAAGTATCGTTACGAAAATGTATTTTTTCAAAAAAGTACTATACAAAAAGTACCTTATCCAAAATGTACCTTTTTAAAAACAGTACCTTCTCAAAATACGAGTAATGTTTTAAAAAAGTACCTTTTCAAAAAAATTTTTTCAGGAAAGTACCTTTAGAAAAGGTATCTTTTTAAAAAATTACCTCTTAACAAAGTACTTTTCAAACAGAATCTTTTCGAAGATATATATTTTTCAAAACGTACCTTTCCAAAAAATACTTTTACGAAAAAGTACGTAACTAAAAAAGTACCTTTTCACAAAAGTACTTTCTTAAAAAGTATCTTTCTAAAAATTAATCTTTTCAAAAAAGTACTTTTTTTTAAGTATTTTTTCATAAAAGCACTTAAAAAAAGTACCTTATTCGAAACGTACCGCATTAAGGAAGCATTTTATCAAAAAATACCTTTTCAAAAAAAGTATCTCACCAAAAAAGTACTTAAAAAAAATTCTTTATCCGCAATGTAAATTTTTTTAAAAAATTTTTATTTTTAAGTAGGTACCTTTTAAAAAAATTTTTTAAAATAGTAGGTACCTTTTAAAAAAATTTTTTTCAAAAAAGTTGCTTTTGAAAAATTTGTTTCAAGAAAGTACCTCTTAAGAAACGTATCTTTAAAAAAAGTACCTTTTAAAAAAGTACTTTTTTAAAAAGCATCTTTTCGAAGAAGTATGTTTTCAAAAACGTACCTTTCCAAAAAAAGCAATTTTTTAAAAAGCTACCGTATTAGAAAAGAATTTTATAAAAAAAAACTTTTCAAAAAAGTATTTAATAAAATAAGAATATTCTTAAAACTATATTTTTAAATACGAGTATGTATGTAACCTTTCAAAAAAGTACTCTTTTTTTTAAGTACCTTTTCAAAAAAGTATCTTTTCAATAAAGTAATTTTTACAGAAAAAAGTACCTATTTTAAAATTCACTATATAATAATGTATATTTGAACAAAGTGCATTTAAAAAATTATATAACGATGGCTTAATATAAAAAGGGCGTATCTAAATTTTTTTCGAAATCGCGCTTTTAACGTTTTCTGGCAGACAACGTATAACTGCATCCTCCTTGAAGATATTGGTACGTTACAATTCAAAATCAAGGACTTATGGCCACTTCAAAAATTATTTTTGCATGTAAATGCTTTAGTTTTTCTGCAGTTTTTTGCTTCTCTTATGAAATATCAAAAATTCAACTATCGATATGTAACATTGAGGAAAAATATTAAAAAAATACCTGTCGAAAATAGTACCCCCAAAAGTACTTTTTTAAACTTTTCTATAAGAAAAGTGTGCTGTGACGTTTTTTATGCCATTATTTGTCTATCGTATTATCAGTCTTTTAACTCATAATTCCTCTAAGAAGCCAGGTTTATTGTAAAGCAATGGAATGATATAAAAGCCAAGGACTCTAACAAAAGAGAATTAATTTAATATTCCTTTAAACGTGCAATCACACATACATATGTATATGTACATATGCCTCTAATTACATACGAGTACATTCTTGTAGAAGTATTTTTACACTTAAGCTTGTTTCGCTACCGCTGTTAATATGAATAATTTTGTTTGTAGTCCTCTTGCGCTTTACGGTTTAAATTTAAACTTGTTAAACTTATTAAATTTGACCATAATGGTTGAATGCCCATGAATGCATAATTGTGTACATATACATATTTAATCAACTCATACAATTACAGAAATTTGCAATAAGTTTTCTTGTTTTTCAACCATAAAATTGCCTAAAGAGCTGTCTGTCATCATGGCCGAGTAAATTTTATTACGCATACATACATATGAGTGAATGCATTATCCTGATGTTGAAGAAATGAGAGCGGAGTAGCAATAAAACTGATTAAAGAAATGTGGAGAAAAATAAATCGCGTTAATAATGATGATAATGTTAATAATGAGGGAGGCAAGTTTGAAGCAAAAAAAAAAACAATTTCTTTAATGGAAAAAATGTTATACTTATTGAAGGATTAAAGCGATTTTCGAGGAATAAAAATGCTGAATCCTTAAGGGGTGGGGTTGAACATATGGAAAATTCTGGTTTTATAAATTTAAGAATATGAAAAAAAAATCGTGCTTCAATGAGTGTTGCAAATGATTTCAGTAAAAAAAAGTTAATGTTGTGCAAAAGTCCTTAAAAAAATCACTAAAAAATTATGCTGCTGCTAACTTCAAGCTATAAAAAATTAAAAATTGTTTGCTGCTGCATACTTTCAAAAGCCATGCAAATTATTGCAAATTTGTATAGCCTAACTTAAGGCAAAAAAAAAATCACAACTTAAACTGAAAACTCACTTAAAATATCAGCAACAGTTTGTGCTGTGCAAAAAAAAAAAAGAATTACTTCCTCCTTGTAATTTTCACAAAGAGAAATTAAAACATCAATTTCAAATAAAAAACTGCTACTGCAGTCAGCAAAACTGAAAACAAAGCCAGCATTTAACTGATGACTTGGCAAAAATGTGGGTCAGCAGCAAAAAGAAAGAAGGAAATTTTCTAAAGCAAAAAAGGATAAAAAAAAGAAATCTGCTTAAGCAAACATTACTTAAATAAATTGCATAGAAAAATACACCTTTTAAACAAAAGCCCATTAAAATTTAACTCTTAGCTTTTTCTTTTTGTTTAAATCATTTTTTATAAATATTTTTAGCACGTTATGGATTTAAAGATAAAATTGTTGCAATATGTCTGAATGGCTTTAACTTAACTCTTCCCCAGTTGTATAGAAAAATCAGCCACTAACCGCCTGCATGTATGCTACAAATTATTTCAAAATTAGAAAAAAAGGAACGTGCGGTAGTTGTTTTTTTTTCATACTTCTTTATACCTGCAAGTTTTGTATAGAGAAAATTAAATACTTTTTACCACGCAAGGATAAAAAATTAAAATGGAAAGTCGTACCAGTTATACTTATGGAAATCATATAATGAAAGAAACAGTGGGGTGAAAAAAAATTAAATATTTATGTATATGTAAAATAAGAAGACTTACGTCTGCTCTATAAAATATAAATAAATAATTTATAAAGCTTTTGACAAGCAAAATTAAGGCAGTAGTAGCACTGAGTAAAAACAAGCAACGTTTTAGCGCCAGTTATGCTGGCAGAGGAGCTTAAATAATGTTCATGTATGGCTTGTTTAAAACTTAACCCCTCTCGATTTGTTATTAAAAGGGCTTCACTTACCCCGTCCGCAGCCCTCCCATTTCCTTATGGCCATAATGGAACGACATAGGAAACCATGCAAAAGTTGCATTTTAGGTCTAGGCAGTGCTTAGCGCTTTTATGTTTAATCTTTCCAATATTTTAACCCTATAACTCTGCTTCTTATGGGCCAATTTCAACCCTTTGCAAAAACAGGGGTAAAAACTACCCTGAAACGACAGTATTACAGTCTAAAAAGTTCCACAAAACTATTTCCTAGAAATTTCTATTAAAAGTTTTTAAATACAGCAAAGCTTGGCTTAATGATTGGAAATTACACAAAACTTGAAATGCTTTTAAGGGTTAATGTGGCACCTATTGACGCTTTTTTTTTTGCAGTTTTAGATAAACTTCTATAGAGTATATTCTTGTGTAACTGTAACTAACCAAAGGGAGAATGTGGGCGTGGCTCCGCCTACGTTTTTAAATCGATATTATGTCATTCCAAGAGCTCAAACTCGTTGCCAAGTTTCGTGGGAAGTGTGCAAGTAGAAATATGTATAATTTAATACTAAGCTTTTAAGGGCGCGGCTCTGCCCACTTTTGTAAAGTCTAGATCGTGAGTTGGGGGTGTGTACTAAATTGAGCAAGAATCTGCGAAACAATATTAAATTATAATGAGCGTGCCTGCGCTACTTTTCGGAGCTCAATATTATGCCATTCCAGGAGCTGATAATGCTTGCCAAGTACATATAATTTAATACTCAATCTTAAGGGGCGTGGCTTCGCCCACTTTTCTAAATGCAAGATCGTGGCACTTCCAGAGGTCGAAGTGTGTGTTTTAAGTTTCGTAAGAATCGCTTAATTAGAAGCATGAGCTATTTAATATTAAATTTTAAAGGGCGTGGCTACGCCCCTTTTTTGAATTTGTAATTTTGTGATTACAAGAAGGTGTGTGCCAATTTTCGTAGCAATATGATAAGTATAAGTATAACATCACAGAAATAAATTTAATGGGCGTGCTCCCGCCCACTTTTTTTGGGCAATGGCACCAATAGGTAGCTATAGCCTCTTTAAAACCTGCTTTAATACATCAAAAATGATTATTTTTGCAAACTGAAAATATCTTCAAAATGTCTATAAATCTTGCGTTTGTGAAGCGGTGCGCCTTAATATATCGTCAGCTGGAAAGTAAAACCACATAATTAACAAGAAATAAATAAAATAGAAATGGTATTTTAAATTAAGTATTGCATACTATACATTGAAACACATTTTTTATACACATTTTAAAACCTTTAGCCCGCAATTATACGATTTTGAGCGAAATCGAGTAGATTTCCCATACAAAACAAAATTTTCTGCATCACTAGATTTTGTCAAAGTCAGCCGCCGGTGTATATAAAAAGTTGTGTGAATTGGCTACCTTGCAGTTGTTTGGTTGTAGTCTTGAAAAATGTTCAGTTAAGGGGTTTTGTTTTGGATAAAAAACCTGGTTAAACGTAAAAAAAACTTTGTGTAAACGGTATAGATTTTCATAAAAATTTTAAATAAAATCTGCACAAAATTTAGTGCAGCTGTAAATAATGAATAATTTTGTTTTTGTTGTAGTCTCTCTGCTATAAAATTTTAAAAAGTGTAGTTACGTGATTTTGCATTTCAGACTGTGTGTTAAGTTTAATCAAAATCGATTGAATAGTTTCGGGGAAGCTGAAATCACCCCTCTGCGCCCTATTGGTCCTACTTATAAAAAAATATGAAGCCTGTGTGTCCTCTTAGACATAAATGTGTCTCTATTTAAAATATAATAAAAATCGCTTGAAAGGGGGCAGATATTGCCGCCACGCCCTCTTGGTCCTACTTTGAAAAAAATATGTAAGTTTTGCGCAGAAGGGATATCGTAACCAATGAGGTTCTATCGAGGTACAATTATTGCTAGTTGAAAACTTTAACCAATACCCCGCCATGGGGACGTGAAATACCGCCCACTACGGAAATTTTTGTTCCTAACCTAAACTTAACTCTTCCTACTAAGGAAGACAAAAAATAAATATTTATTTTGATATTTTAGTTTTATTTAACGTGTGTCAAAATGAAATGTATACGAATATAAAAAAATTTATTTCTTGTTTTCAAAATAAAAAAAAAACACTTCTTTAGGGAATAATTCTGTAAAACGAAACAAAGTTTGTATGTATGTATATTTTGTAATTTAAATCTTTTCCATAGAAAATTTGTTAACGAGTTACAAAATTAGACCTTTAAAATCGGTCTAAATATTGCGGAGTTATTAAGCAAAATACAAAAAAAAATCAAGAGCAATTGATAACTTCCTCCTTTTTGATTAATTTTTTTTCAAATAAAATAAAATAAAATATTTGCTATAATAAATCTGAAATAGTAAAATTGAAAATTTAATATAAAAGAAAATTTATTTTAATATTTTTATTTTAGCATGTAGTTTATTTTATTTATTTTATAAACCAACTCCACAGTGTTGCCTCTTGCTGTTCATGCTTTCAAATCGGCTGCATTTGAATTAAAAAAATATATATCAAATGCACACATAAAACTCAGCAAAACTAAAGTTTACCGCGAAACCCATGATAGTGTGGTTTGTCCCACACACACGCACACACACACACCCATACATTAACACCCACTGAATGACTGACTGTCTGACTAAAGCCAGTCACCTTTTTCTCATCATATCTCTGCTATTTTATTTACTGATAAAAAAAATAAATTTTTTAATGCTCTACAACCTTTTTTTTGTTGTATTTCATAAAAATGTGGCAAAAAAAAATAAATAATTAAAATATTCTTCTGGCATAACAAACGAACCCATGTTGCATATTAGTGAAAGTATTAGCACAATGCATTTTTACTAGTTTTTGCTTTATAAATCTAATCTCAGCATGAATATTTACGTATTTTGTTCATTTAGTTCTAAAAAAAAAACTCTGCTTAAACTTCCAACTGCTCTTCTGTTTCTAATAATAAAAATAACAAAAAATAAAAAATAAGTTCACTTGTTTGGTTTTTATTAATACATTTTTTTATATTTTCCTGTTTTTATTAAGCTAAAAAACAAAAGCATTGCTGTACTTATTCTGTTACTGCTAAAAGTATGCAATAAAAAATTTTTATATATACATTTTTATTAAACTTTTTTTAGCTATTCTTTTATTTTCTTGTTGGTTAAATTGTCGATGGCTTTTTTTTAATACACATGCACATACATATACATATATAAATATATCGTCAGCTGAAACGCAAAACCACTTAACTACCAAAAAAATTCAAAATCGCATTTTAGGGCCTAATTTTGTAAAACCAAAACGCTTAGCGTTGACAAAATTTGTATAGAAAAATCTGAAATACAAAAACAAAATACATACAAAATTTATCAATGCTAAGCGTTTTCGTTTTACAAAATTAGGTTTTTAATTAATTGCGGAGTATTATTTTGAAACACGTCTTCCTACTAGTTTTCAAACCTCTATCATAACAATTAGCCGAGTGAAAACTGAAAGAAAAAAAAAATACTTCAGTCACTTCATAATATTGCTTAAATTTTTCTCTCTTCTATCTATAAAATTAAAAAGAAGTGTAATTTTCTATTTCAGCTAACGAGATATTTTTTCCCAGTATTATTATTATTATTTGTAATTTTTTTTATTTTTGCCTAAAGATTTTTCTGCGTAATTTTTAGATTTATATAGTGTAAAACTCTTTTGTTTTTATTTTTTTCCCATTATTAAAATGAAATATGCGAATATTAAAAGCATAACTAAATATGGAAAGAGCAACAAAAGGGTTAAACTTACACACACACACACACACACACACACACACACACACACACACACACACACACACACACACAAATAACTTCCATTAGAGCACGAAATATATATTTTTATTTTCGCAATTATTTGATTGTAAGTAAAAATTTTAGAATTCTAAAAGTCTGTGTATGCATTACGCTCGCCAGAAATTTATAGCATATTTTACGGGTGGAAGTAAATAAAATTTTAATGACAGCACTAACACAGAATGAATAAAAGTAGGCAAAAAAAAAATAAATATTGAAAACATTTTATTTTGAACGAAGTATGAATAAATGCAGCAGCAAAACGATGAAAAAAGGAATTTTCGCTTAAAGCTTAAAGTAAAGTAAATACGAGTATAATTAATTCAATAAAGTGCATGGAGTCGCACACAACTCCATATGTAATAATATAAGAACCTTAGACTATATAAACGAATAAAAAATTTTAAGTAAACGGTAGTCATTTTTCGGTTTTAAAATTTTTTTTATTTTTGGCGCTTTTTCTTAATTTTGGCGCTTTTTTGGTTTCTGGCGATTTTTTTTAGCGTTTATGTGTTTTATTTTCGTTATTAGCGGTTTGGCTTTTGGTTTTTGGTTATTTTTTTAGTTTAAACGATATTTTTAAGTTTTAACATTTTTTTTTTGTTTTTCCGATTTTTTTCTGTTTTTGACGTTTTTTTTTAGTTTTGGCGTTTTTTTCTTTTTTGCGATTTTTTCGGTTTTTGACGATTTATTTTAGCTTAAATGATTTTTTTTAGATTCGACGCTTTTTCTTAGTTTTTTTTTGCGTGTTTTCGCTCATGACATTTTTCCGGTTTTTTGCGTTTATTTAAGTTTTGGCGTGTTTTTGTGGTTTTTTTTGGCAATTTTTTGCATTTAAGCTACTTATTTTAGTTTAAACGTTTCTTTTGTTTTGGCGCTTTTTTTTCGTTATGGCGTTTTTTTCCCTTTTAAGATTATTTTAATTTTTAAGTTTTTTTGAGTTTTGGCGTTTTTTTTTGTTTGTGAGAATTTTTTCGGTTTTTGGCTGTTTAGTTTTGTTTGACTGATTTTTTTTTGTCTATGCGTTTTTTTCGTTTTGGCGATTTTTTTCAGTTTTTTGCGATTTTTCTTAGTTTTGGTGCTTTTTCTTAGTTTATGAGATTTATTTCGGTTTTAGCGTTTTTTTCAGTTTTGATGTTTTTTTTTGTTTGTAGCGATGTTTTCGGTTTTTGGCTATTTTAGTTTAAACTATTTTTTTTAGTTTTGATGCTTTTTTTTTGGTTTGGCGAATTTTTTATTTTCGAAGCTTTATTTTTAGTTTTAGTCTTTTTCCCCTTTTGCGAATTTTTCAGTTTTTGGGGATTCTTTTTTATTTTTGAACTTTTTCGTAGTTTATTGTTTTTAGGTGTTTTTTTTATTTTTGGTTTTTTTGTTTGCGGCGCTTTTATTTCGGTTTTAGGCGTTTTTTTGGCTTTGGCGCTATTTCTTAGTTAGCTTTTTTCGTTTATGAGATTTTTTCGGTTTTTAGCGTTTTTTTTTGTGTTGGCTTTTTTTAATTGTGGAGATTTTTCGGTGTTTGACTATTTATTTTAGTTAAAATTTTTTTTTAGCTTGGCGCTTTTTTCGTTTAAGCGTTTTTTTAGGTTTTTGGCGATTTTTTTTAGTTTCGAAGCTTTTTATTAGTTTAGGCGTTTTTCGTTTATGACATTTTTTCAGTTTTTAGCGCTTGTTTTAGTTGTGGCGTGGTTTTTTTTCGTTTGTAGAGAATTTTTTGGTTTTTGGAGATTTTTTCGTTTTGGCGATTTTTTTTAATTTGAGTTTTGGCGTTTTTGAAAATTTCAAGAAATTAATTGCCCCTTACGGTTTCCAAGATACATCATGTTGTCAAAATTACATAGTCAAAATTACATTAACTGATAGCATACCCTTTAATTTTGATTTTTTAAGTTTCAGTGTCAAGTGGTGCAGTCTACATAAAAATGTACTAACTTGGAAAATTTCAAGTGTCTATATATAATTGTTTGTATAGTTATTACATTAGCATTTCAAATATTTTTCGTTGCTTGCTTGTTGAGCTCACATATATTTGTTGTTGTAGCGGCCAATGCTTTACACATTCAGTGCGTAGCTCTCACGATTCTTGAGAAAACAGCGTATGACGAAGAAACGGACAAATGGATATTGTAGCGAAAGCAATAGGGTTCCTTTTCAATTTTACTGAACGGACAGTTATAATGCTTTTGGACAAAAGAAAAATCTTTAATGAGAAAGTAGGAAAAACTAGCTAATTGAGAACATGAGTCTTTCTCAATAAATTTAGAAAGTTTTCTAGAGAATATATTGATAAATTTAAAAAGTTCTTTTATAAAGTTTTACTAACTAAAGAAAATTTATGTTCCGGGGGCATAGTTATAATTTATTTCCACGCTTAAAAATACTCGCATTACCTCTTTTTTGAAATCGCATTTTTGTTTTGTATTTTTTGTGTATTAATTTCTACAAATGCTGTCTGTTGTGCGGATGTGATAAATGTATTCTGCTGCTGCTGTTGCTGATGTTATTGTTGTCAATGTTGCTGGTGTGCAGCATGTTTTACTAAATAAATCCGCTTATTATGCGACCATGGATGAAAGCTTATGCATGTTGCTAAAAACCTCATACGTGCGTGAACAGGGCTTGTATAAAATCCCTATCTCTTTCTCTCTGCCGCTCGCTCTCTATCACTATCCTTAGCTCTCTTGTTCTTTTTGTACTCCACATTTTAAATATTTTTTTGTTGTCATGTAAGTTTAATCGAACTAGTGGAGCTTAATGTTTAATGTTTATTCAATGCTGGCCATTGGGAGGAGCAAGAAGATATTTTGCACCATTTATATACGACAGCAATTGCTTGTCTGCAAATTTGTTAACATAATGCCTTAAAGTAGGCTTTATAAAATTAACAGTATACTGCCTACTTGTATGTAGCTTTTTTTACATTTACGTATTGTGTAGAGGCCAAAATGTAAAAAAAAGGAAGAATTTAAAATAAATTATAGAACTGGCAAATGGACAAAGAATTTAAAATAATTTATACAAGCTTCACTGGGAAAGTGGACCATGTTTTATTGGTCTTAACGTTTGTTTTTTTTTTACTTTTCATTTTCCTATAAAAATTGAGTAAGAAGAATGATTATAGAGTGATGATTTTTAATGCATATTTAAGTTTTAAGGTTAAAGCATAATATATTTACTTGATTTTAAGTTATAACAAAAACATCCTTCATACTATACTTTATGCTATACTTTATGCTATACGCTTTATGGCTGCCGCATTTTCACACATTGAATCATAATCCCAACCGTGTGGACAAAAATTCAGATTTGGATGAAACTTTGAAGTCATAATTTAAACAAATGCCTACTTCAAAGGGAGCTTGAGAAATATGGAGGAAATAAAAAACTAGAAAGTCTCTAAATAGTGTAAATATATCGAGACTATCTATGCTCAGAAATAAAATGCTTTTTAGAGCAAACATTTTTTATTTACTAACAAAATTCATGAAATTATCCAAATCAAATGCCCTCGCAAAAACTTTCTATTACAAAAACTCCAATTATTTTAAGGCGAACCAAAATTTACGCAACCACAGCGTGTAGTAAATAACTATACACTTATTGGCTAATAATAATTTCCAAAAAAATTTAAATAATCTATATATAACGCCCTCAAACATATGCAACAAAAAGTGCCCCTAAAAATATGCAATTATATATTATCAAAATTAGCCACAAACAAGTATTTCACACTCAATTTATTTATTATTAACTTTTAATTAAACAACAATGACAACATGAAAGAAGAAAAAAAAATTAATAATAATGGAAAAAATAGTATGTGTAATAAAATAAATAAATTTGTATACATTTTATACTAATTAACTTAACGGCCTATAAATATGCAGCGTATTATGTAGTTTTTGGTTGTTTTTTGCGGTGTGTCTGTGTGAGTGTGTGTGTGTGTATGTGTGTGCATTTGGTTATTCAATTAAATATTTATGAAAACCACCTGCACTAAATAAAATGTTTATTACTTTTTAATTTGTATAAAATTTACAATTTTTTTATCCTTCAATAAACGAGATCAGTAGCAAAATTATTCTAAGTAAAGCGAGGTTTATAAAAGAGTACAACAAAATTATTTATTTACTTTTAAAATACATATAAATGAAAATATTTTCTAGAGGAAGATATGCTTTGCATTGCTTAAACTTATCAATTATTTTGCCTTAAGTCTAACTTCGAGTTTGTCTTATAGTAAAATTGTATGTTAAATGTTTTATATTATATTCCAACCCGTGATATTTCCGTTTTTGCCCACTTTTTGCGAAAGAGATAAAAAAAGGCCAATACGGGTAAAAGCTAGAGGCTTAAAATGTCAAAAAAAAAATAAAATATATGGCTGATGATTGCGAGTCACTGCAAGAAATGTCAAAGAATGGAAAGGAATGGAAGTAAGGAATTTAATTATTCTCTAAACAAGACGCAAAAATAAACTTTCAATACGCCCATATTTAACATAACATATCATCTTCTCTGTTAGAATCAGTCTAAGTTAGAATTCTAATAAAAAACTCATTTTACTCCTTGCTGGGTGACACTGTAATACAACTAACCTCGTATTTGCCCCCCGCTGTTGATTTCAATTATGTATGTTCATTTGAACTCGAAAAACATGTTGCTTATTATATTTATGTATGTGCTTTCATTTGAAAATGTTGCATTTAATTAAATTATAAACCACATTAAAGCTATACAGCATGAATATGCATGTCTCTTTTAATAATTAATTTTTTATTTTTGGTTCAATTTAGCCGAACAAAACAAAATACCTGAAACATTCATTTGGTTTGATAGACTTAATTACAATAGTTGCGTATTAGTCGTATGTATGATTTTAGCTGTTAATACTCGTATTAGAATATTTTTTTATTTTGTATTCAAACACGTTTCTCTTTTTAATTGACGAATGTCACGGGCTTGTTCTTTTTTTTTTGTAAATTACATGAAACATTTTTATTTCGAATAATGTTGAAAAATTTTGTCCACGAAATTTTAAACGTGACTTTTAGTTGATTAAAAAAAATTTTTGCAACGGTTTTTTTTTCAAATTTTTTTGTGCAAATTTTTTTTGTGCAAACTTTTTTGTGCAAATTTTTATGTGAAAATGCAGTTAGTTGTTGTTATAGAATGTTAGAGTGTGGAAAATGTTTTATTTTTAAGCAAAAATTTAATAAAAGTGCGAGAGCAACACATTCTAAAACAAATTTTTTTTAAGCACAGACACTAATACTATGTTTAGACGGTACGTGCTTCGCTCTCTATTCATGCTTCACGCCCCAATCATGACCGAATCCACTTGCTTCGCCATACAAAATTATGAGAGCGAATCTAGTAGATTCAATATGAATCTACTTGCGAAGCACGTAAAATTGGTATCTTCTCTAACTTTTATCGCAGTTAATCGCCACTTTATCTGAACTAGCTATCAAAACAAAATAGGTATATGTGTATGTGTGTGTTTGTAAACAAATGAAAACAAGCCAAAAAAACATAGATGTGAGTTTAATATAAATGAATTTATTTAAGTTATGAATAATATAAAAAGGAAAAATAAGAAGAAAATATAGAGATGCCTTCAAAAACAAGATTTTGCTTGAATCGAATTTATGTAAGTATGTATGCATGTATACACGTGCGTATGATACGTATGCATGTGTGAATATACATAAAAAAATGCCACGCGAACAATGATGCCAACTTTTTCAGAGCAAAAATCACTGTGTTATGAACACACAAAAAGCACTAAATGCAATATATTTTTTATTTATATTTTTATATTTATCTATTTATTTTCAATACAGAGAAAGCCCACATGGCTAATTATATATGTATTGAATGAGTAGAAATTAAAAATTTAAGTTAACTACAATTTTAAATTTACTACATTTCATAGGTTTTTGTAATAATTTCAATTATATCGAGCCATATTTCGATTTTGCGTATAAGTAGAACATGAGTAGGAAACTAATTGAAGTTCATTTCGCAAGACACTGCAATTATGGTGTATTAAAAAAAACAATTAGATTTTAGGTCTTTCATCTGAATTAATTTTTACATGAACATAGTTCACTATATTACATTCTGTAGCTCGTTTCTGTATTTCTCGCATCGTAAAATTTCCCGCATGAAACAAGGGAATCGTGGAAACAGTGTAAATTGAAACACATAATGGCTTTTCTCACATAAGTGTTTCTGTATCGTTACTTTGCGAGAACTATCTGTCATTTAAACAAATTTCCAGCAATTATTGGAACGATGTGAGAAAAAGTGTTTCTGTAACAATATTTTGTGAATAGTTTCTCGCAATTCTCGGATTTTAAATTGTACAAAAACATGTGAATTTTTGTATTTGTGTGTGAAAATATGAAAAATAAACTAGTTGAAAAGATATTCAACGATTTGTTGAACTAAAATTATTATTAACGATTCGATATGATTATATTTATTTAGAATTTTTTGTGGAATTTTCTATAATAGAGACAGTTGCTAGAAAAAACTTGTTTCAAGCATTTTACATTCACTTTATATTCATGTTCATTATTCAATTTTATTTTTCTTGAAAATTATTATTTTTTTGTTATTGAAATAATATTTTTGTGACTTTTGTTTTCATTTGAACACGGTAATGTTAATAGTCTTAGAGAAAATATTGGCAGTATTAGGAATGGATTATGATTATTTGAATTTCTATAATTATAAACTTCAATCCAAAATTAATCAGTTCTGAGCAAATTTGTCCATTTATGTATCCTTAAATTTCTGATACTTCGTTCTATTTCTTCAATTTCACCATCCCAGCAAAAATTACTGCTTCCCAGAAGAATTTTTGTAAGCCAGCTAGAAGCAATGCATTCAGTTTCCAAAAAGCCATTCATTTTTTGCTTTACTAACTCATTTTACAGAAGTAATAGTATGTAGTTTTTGTGTACTCAGATGCAAAAGTTACTGGTTTACATTTTTTTACTTTTGTCCACTTTGTTAGAGAGCCTTACGTTAGTACTTTTCAGAAGCATTTTTGAAAGCTTTCGTTATCAAAAAAGCAATACATTGCTTCCCTCAGTGGTTAGTAATTAGATTATTGTTGTAATTAAGGTATTTTCTAGAAATATATTCTTTTTTCTCACTGTGAAAGATAAAGTTTTTCTTCCTTCGTATTTCACACAGCTGAATTAACATTCTGCAAAGGAAACTTTGCATGTTTAAAAGGGGTGAAAGCAGATAGTTTTTGAAAGTGAAAATAAAGCCACCACACTTTAACAAATTAATATTTAGTAGATTTGTAAAACGCACTAAAATCAAAGGTGAAAAGCACCAAAAAAAGGCACTAATTTCTTTTTAAAGCAACAATTTGAAAAATTCCGCACTGTTATGAATTAAAAACTCTAAATCTAGTATTAAAAGCACTAAATTGGCACGCTGCACACGAAGCACGAATGCGCAGTCTAAACAGCATGATTCATTAACATGATTCAGAGAGCGAAGCAGGTGATTCAACTTGTCGTCTAAACATAGCATAAGGCACATCAGGAAGATCTATGATATGGATACTGGGTCTGGGAAATGATAGCAGTCGCGCCATCGAAAACCGTCACTAAATATTTCAAGCAGTATCATTCCTTTAGACTGTGTGTAGAGCTAAGCGAATGTATCCTACACAATCGCATGATCTACAAAAAAAATACTACCCTAATGTGATGAATTGCTACAATCTTTTGAAAATTTTCTTAGACTCCATCATACCAGGCTTGTATTTTCTGAAAAATCTCACGATTGTGTAGGAGGGTGTATCACGGCCTTTATAAGTCATATCCCCCATTTATTTCAATAGTGTTTTAACTCGAAATATGCGTTTTATGACTTACAATTCATTTCGTGCTTTATCTCCTGTAAAAATTTCATATAAAAATCTTGTACTATCACCTCATGAGGGAAGTATACTTTTTCATAGCATGTAAATTTAGAACTTCTAGTGGGGTATTTTGGCAAAAAAAAAAAATGGAAACAATTCTGCAGTTTCTAAACGGGCCGTACGATTATTATAAACTTCCATACAGCATGAGAAGGTGTTAGAGAGCTTCAGTTTAAAATTTGGACCTTATAAAAAACGAGGAGCCACAAAAAAGCCCAAAGTAGGCAAACTTGCGTTAATGAAAAATCCAAATCTATGTCAAGCTGATGTTTTTAATCTGTTAAAAAAGTTTCGGAAATATTCAAAAAAAAATTTTAATTTTAAAATTTTTTTTGCCAAATTTTCTCCACTGTGAATGGAGGGTCCAATCTTGTCCGATTCGCAAAAAGAAATTTTTTATGGATTTAAAACAAAAATTTTTAATTAAAAACAAATTGGCGAAAAGTAATAAAAATACAGCAAAAATATTTTAAAAATCCCACTTTTGGGATTTTGTGAAATATTTTTGGGAATTAAATTTTTTTAATTTTAAATAAAATGTTATAGCATGATTTTCCCCAAAAAGTCAAATCATGTCCGATTTGCAAAAAGAAATTTTTTATGGACTTAAAACAAAAAAAGAAATTTTTTATGGATTTAAAACAAAATTTTTTATTGAAAAAAATTGTGGCTGAAAATGTTTAAAACTATTGAAAAATTCAATTTTTGGGATTTTGTGAAATTTCTTTGGGAATTTGATTTTTTCTCTAATAAAAAAAGATTTATTTTGCAAGTTGATTTTCCTATCTAAGAGCTATATAAAAGCCTGCTACATTTATGGTTTTTTTTTCTAAAAAAAACTTTAAAGTTTAACTTTTTACCAACCTTGGTGCACTGTTTTGTTAATGGAGGAGTCGTCAAATCTTGTCTGATTTGCAAAAGGAAATTTTTTAGGGATTTAAAACAAAATTTTTAATATTAAAAAATTTGTTTAGTATCAGAAAAACAATTAATTAATTCATTTTAATTAAAATTTAAAAAAAAGTATTTTTTTCGCCGTTTTTTTTTGCAGAAGAAAGTGTGTTCATTATTTTGCAATTATAAAATTGTTTTGCTAAAACACCAACCTCAATTTTTTATTTATTTAAAAGCTAATACTATAAGAAATATTACAAAGAAATTTTTTTCTACAACGTGTTCGTTATTAAAGGAACTCTTGTTCCTTTCTTAATTTAATTTAAAGCCTTTTTCATCAAATTCCAAAGCTGGCACAAAAAAATTTATCATGCCACCTTAAGACATGATATGTTTGCAAATATTTAAAAAAAATATTATCTCAGCCCGGCGAAAAGTAATAAAACTACAGCAAAAATATTGAAAATCTTATTTTGGGAATTGTTGGGAACTCAGAAGGAAATGTGTACCTCGATTTTGTAACGAATGTGAGAAGTTTTCGAGTCGAAAAATTTTTTATCGTTCTGTGAAAGACCGAATGATTAAGAAAAAAAACTTTATTTCTTAATATTTTTTTAAGTTTCTTTAAGTCCTTATTTGAATAACCCTGTTAAAAAAGGACAGCTAATATAATTATTTTATTTTTCTCGATGCGAAAACTTCTCACAAATTACAGAATACCGCGTTTTATTTTTAAATAAAATTTTTGTAGCATGCTTTTTCCCCAAGACCTATATTGTCTTTTTATTATTAATTTATGTTAAGTGAAGCTCTTCTTATACTAAAAGCAGATGCGGATACTTCAAAAATATGCATATTTATTTGTTTTGTTATTTCAATAATAAGTGAATATTATTTACATGTTTAGAAACTGCAGAGTTATTTCCAATTTTTTTTTGCAAAAATGCCCTACCGTACGTTGCAACTATAGTTTTTTCATAATTGTCCTTAAAACAAAATCTCTATATTGAGAAAACTGTGTGCATTAGCTACAGGTATTGTAGTAGGTTACCGGTAGTTTAAGGAAAAAATTTCAGTCAATTGTAAAGGGTGAAGAATTTGATAAAGATTTCAATTGAAGTCCAAATTTCGTGCAGGTGTAAATGTCCTATTAGCCATAATTTCTCAATTTAATGACTAATATATAAATGATTTACGTATTGCATAGCAAGTGCCTAAAAATATGCTCCATTTCACTAGTGGCTAAGAAAAAAATCCAAAATAATTTTTTTTTTCTGTTACCAATCATACAAATGACTTTAGCTATTTACTTAAAAAAAATTACACCAAAATCCCTGCTCATTATGCTTGCAAGTATGCTACGGTATGCACACCAAAAACATTTGCAATATTAAGCAAAATATTTGCTTTTGCTTGCCTCGATGATAATTTCAGTTCCGCTTATTTTTGTAAACTACTTTCATCATTAAACAGACCACTTAAGCACCGAACTCGTGCATAAAAAGAAGAAAAAGAAATGATTAAAAGCAAAAGTAACGGAAAAAATTGTACATGACCAACCATAAGGTGACATATTTTAAGCTCATTTCTCTTACAGTAGTTTATATGCAGAGACATGTTTAATTATTTATATTTCAAATCTTACACATCCTCTCATACAATAGTATCAATAACGATAGTGGCTTGAAAAAGACCCAGTTTTGGTTTAATTACTATTATTTTTATATGCTATTTTTCTTGTTTTTTATTGCTGTTTTAACATTTTGAAATTTGGTCTTTGTGTGTTTTTTTCTTTGTTTATTTTTTTCTAACCAATTTTAGTTTAGTATGACGGCTCACTTAAAAATATGTATAAAAATTCGTTAAAAATACAAATTATAACTCGGGAGTTCAATATTCCAAATCCCATTAAAAATATGATATTTAAAATTTTATATTTTAAACATGTCAAAAATAAGTTGAGTACCAAATAAAAAATTAAATGATTCCAAAAATTCAAAACTATCTCCTTTAATAATTTTCTCAATTTTAAATTAGAATATTAGCTTTTTTCCCTGGAAAATTAAGTTTGCTGGGAATCATTTGGAATTAAGCTGAATATAATTATCTATATTATAAAAGAATAAATGTATACCAAAAAAATCTTTATTTTCAAAAGTAGTATGCTTATGGCGGTTCGTGACCACTTTTTTAATTTTTTTCTTTTAATGTTAGCATTTTTTGAAAAAGCAGCCACCCTATTGAGCCTTATAAATGAAAGTGCTTTTTGTTTGTTTGTATGCAGTAGAGCTAATGATGAAGACCTGTTTTCTATATTTCTCAAGTATTTATTTAGCCCAATTTCATGTTAAAAGTGAACAGAGAGCAGTATAAAAATGACTCATTAAATGCATACAGGTATTTTTTTATGCACAAACTGACATCCACACACACATGAATCATACATATTCATTCACACAACGTTTAATGATGCAGTGATTTTTGTTTTGCTTTTATTTGCTTCTTCTCTACCGTATCAGGGCAGCACAACACAAACAAACAACATAAAACGAGGGTAGCTTAGGAATTGTGTGCGATAAATCTCCATTTAGATAATTTAATATGCAATGAATATGAAATCGATACGATTTTTGTCAAATCGAGTATAATATTCCGTGTCTGGAGCTTACGATTTCATTTCAAATTGAATAGTTTTCCAGCACATACCTGTGTTCTTTGTGGCATATATTTTTATCTTAAGCCTTATTAATTTTATAAGGCTTTATGCAAATGGAATAAACTAAAATTTTTTATTGAAATCTTAAATAAATACACCCTGCCACAAGAACTTAAAATTTTTTCGAAATGGCTGCTACTGCAGCTAGTGGTCTTAGGGTGTCGGTTTCTATTTCTACTGGAGACTCGTTAAGTATTTCTGCAGACAAGCCATATTAATTTCTTATATTAATTTTGCTCGTGTCAAAATAAAAGTAGAAGAAAACAATTCAGTAAACTGTGACTTTCGCAAACGAAGAACTCCGTGCGAACACTGCATTTCGCCGATTTTGTTCGGTTTTTGCCGCTTTTTGTTAGCTTAAGCGATTTGTTTAGTTTTCGGGTTTTTTTTCGTTTTGGCGATTTTTTCGGTTTTTTTTAGTATAAGCGATTTTTCTTAGTTTTTGGTGATCTTATCGTGTTGGCGTTTTTTTACTTTAACTGATTTTTTTTTTTGCATTTTAGCGATTAAATTTATTTTTGGTGAAACATATTTTCCATTTATACTATTTTATTCCTTTTTTTTTGGCGATTTTTCGTTTCGGAATTTTTTCAATTTGGGTTTTTTTTTAGTTGTATCTCCTTTTCACCTTTGGTGTAAGGAACTCTAAAAAAATTAAATAGGCAACAAATGCATATCTATGATTATGGTTTATTTTATTTATATGGTGCATCCACACAGATTCAAATAATGTCATTTAAATATTTTACACATTATAAATACATTTATTTCTGTATTAAATAATTTTTTTTAAAGTATCTCGCTTTATCTGGATAATAAAAACGTTTATAATTCACCTTTAATATTTAATATTTAATTTTTTAATACTTTTAAATCTGCCCTCGTATCCATATACATAACTATACACTTGCTCTTATACATGCATTTTTATATATACATACATATACGAATGTAACTAAAATTGTATTGAGAAGAAGGAAAAACAAAACAAAAATCCCCGTTAGCTTTAGTTGAAATGACCTAAAAGCCTCGATTTTATTTGTCAGGTGTTTGTTTCTCTTTATCTGGTTTCCTATTTGTTTATTTTTTTTTTCCATGTACACCCGCTTTCATTTATTTTCCTTTCTTGTGCATGCCTGTACAGAATATAATGGCAGAGATGTATGTAGGTGTGTGTCAAACACACACACACACATACACCCACATAAAACTTGTTAGTTTGTTTTTGTCACATTTAAATTTGCCAACTGAAAACTGCACAATGTTTGAGCCCGCCGGAATATCTTAACTAGAATGAATGAAGGAAAGAAGAACAAAATTTGCAGCTAAAGTAATAGAAAAAAAATTTCTATAAAATATTTTTTATAGCATAATGCTAGGCTTACTGCATTATTGCACTGAAGGAAAAGTTTATGTATCTATTTGGTGCAGAAAAAAATATGACAAACCAGCTTCTGTTGGCATTTCACACGTTGCTCACAGTTTCCGCATAAAGAGCGAGAATAATAAGAAGAAGAAAAAATGGCATTTAAATGACGCGTGTGCTATTCTTCTTTTGTGTTTATATTTAAATAGAGTGACAAGTAAAAGTTTTCACAAACAAAAATGACAACCGCACACGTTACAGAGGCTTAAAAAAGGCTTACAACAGGAACCACATCATACAGCACATACGGGTTTGCCAAGCGAAATTTTCTGTTG